>CM077096.1:88162596-88762596 GCA_039513925.1 Platanthera zijinensis
GGACATCTCATCACCCCCTCAGGAGTAGAGCCTAACCCAGACAAAGTTAAAGCGGTCATAGAGTTGGAATCTCCAAAGAGTGCCAAAGAGGTCCAACGTATCGCAGGCAAGTTGGCTTGATTGAGCAGGTTCCTCTCCAAGGCGGTAGAGAGGTGCTCTCCCTTCTTTCAAACATTGAGAGGAGGGAAGAAATTTGAATGGACCCCTGAGTGTGAGGGGGCTTTCCTAGCTCTGAAGCAGCAGCTCACCCAAACACAGCTACTCCAAGGGCCGCGAGAGGGAGAGGGTTAGTTCCTATACTTGGGGGTAGGGACGGGAGCAGTAAGCTCAGTCCTTGTGCGAGAAGAGAGAAAGAAGCTGTTCCCGATTTATTATGTAAGCAGGGTCCTGAAGAAGGCAGAACTCAAATATCCAGTCCTTGCAAAACTAGCCTCTGCCCTCATCATCTCAACTAGGAAGCTCAGGTCGTACTTTCAAGATCACTCTATCCAGTTCGTGACAGATCATCCTCTCTATAACATCCTGGAAGGGGTGGAGCACTCAGGAAGGTTGGCCAAGTGGTCGATAGAGATCAGTGAGTTTGATACCTCTTTCATCCCTCAGGTGGCTATCAAGGCACAAGCGGTAGCGGATTTCTTGGCAGAATATGATGTCAAGGTCGAAGAAGCTGAAGTACCTCCTATAGTGGCTTGGGAGATGCTTGTAGATGGAGCCTCGGGAAGAAGCTCTTTTGGAGGAGGGATGATCTTAGTGAGTCCTGAAGAACCAAAATTGAGCAGGCCCTGAAGATTCACTTCACCCTCACCAATAACCAGGCAGAATACGAAGCCATCATTGCAGGACTCAAGCTGGCTCGGGATCTCGGCATATAGGACATCAAGGTCTCCACGGACTCTATGGTGGTTGCGAGACACATCAATTGGGAGTTTGAAGCGAGGGAGCCCACCCTCCAATTGTTTCTGATGAAGGTGAAGGGTGTCATCGGGCAATTCCGCAGCTTTTCAATTCAACATGTCCCCCGAGAGGAAAGTGCTCAAGCGGACTTGCTCTCCAAGCACGGCCCCTGGGACGGAGGAACCATGACGGAACTCTTCAGGCCCTCTATAGATGAGGGAGAGTTGATGGAAGTGGACCAACAAGGGTCTTGGATGGATCCCTTCATCGCCTTTCTGACATCGGGATGTCTACCCGAGAGAGACCTTGAGAAGAAGCGGGTCAGGTACAAATCAGCATACGACCTACTAAAAGAGGGGACCTTATACAGGATGACGCTATCAGTCCTGCTGGCTCGGTGTGTATCTGAGAAGGAGTCCTCAAGAGTGTTGGAGGAAATTCATTCCAGAGAATGTGGGAGCCATTCTGGGAGTCGGACTTTGGAAGGAAGGTTGTTAAGGCAAGGCTACTTCTGGCATACCCTTAGGAAGGATGCTAAAAAATTTGAAAGGAGATGTAAGAAGTGCCAGGAGTTTGCCCCTCTTCAACTCCTCCCGGCCCAAAGGTTACGCACAATCACGGCTCCATGGCCCTTTGCCATATGGGGACTAGATCTGGTGGGCACGTTCCCCCAAGCTAGTGGCCAGAGGAAGTTCCTGCTGGTCATGGTGGATTATTTTTAAAAGTGGTTGGAGGTGAAGGCCTTGGTGAAGGTGACGTCGCAGGTGGTCATAAATTTTGTATGGGGGGAGATCATCTGCCAGCATGGGCTTCCTTTGGCCATTGTCATGGATAATGGACCACAGTTCGCTAATAGGGAATTTGTGGATTTCTATATCCAGCTGGGCATAGACCTTCGATTCGCCTCGGTTCATAATCCTCGAAGCAATGGGCAGGTGGAAGCTCCGAACAAGGTCTTCGTGAACCTATTGAATAAGAAGGTAGAGAACTTATGGGGAAGCGTGGTAGAGCATCTCCCCTCCATTCTCTGGGCTTTGAGAACTATACCGAACACCGCCACAGGAGAGACATCATTCAAACTTTCCCACGGCTTGGAGGCCTTTATACTAGTGGAGTTCGAGGTTGAATCTCCCAGGGTGATTGTGGCAATGAGAGGAGATGAAGGGTGGCAAGCAGAAAATGAGGAAGTGCAGAAGCTCTCCCTTGACTTGGTGGAGGAGCTCAGGGAGCTAGCATCAATCTGACAGGAGGAAGTTAAGCACCGAATGGCCAAATACTTTGACAAGCACGTAAGAGTCAGGCAGTTCTAGAAGGGTGATATGGTCCCCAAGAAAGTAGATGCAGCGGGCAGAGGAGCATCAGTGGGTAAGCTCAACCCCAATTGGGAGGGCCCCTTTATAGCGAGGGAGGCCTTGAAGTCAAGATGGTACCACCTCTAGGATGTGGACGGGGTACCTCTCGATCGCGCCCGAAGCGGCGACGACCTGAAGAGATTCTACCCTTGAGGTTTTATTTTTTTCCCATACTTGATGTTTTAGCTTTTCCAATACTTGATGTTTTAACTTTTTCAATACTTGTAAATTTGGTACAGCTCCCTGATATAATGAAATTCCAGGTGTTTTCCTCCATAAGATGAGATTGCGATGGTTGAATGAGAGACCCCGAGAAGACCCGCTGACCAGGCTCTCATCAAGCTGGCAGGGTTGTTGGCTCACTCGTCGGTTGGAGTTGGTTTGGAGAGGAGACCCCGAGAAGACCCACTGACAAGGATCTCATCAAGCTAGCAGGGTTGTAGGCTCACTCGGCGGTTGGAGTTGGTTTGGAGAGGAGACACCGAGAAGACCTGTTGACCAGGCTCTCATCAAGCTGGTAGGGTTGTAGGCTCACTCGGCAGTTGGAGTTGGTTTAGAGAGGAGACCCCAAGAAGACCCGCTGACAAGGCTCTCATCAAGCTGGTAGGGTTGTAGGCTCACTCGGTGGCTGGAGTTGGTTTGGAGAGGAGACCCAGAGAAGACCTGCTGACTAGGTTCTCATCAAGATGACAGGGTTATAGGCTCACTTGGCGGTTGGAGTTAGTTTAGAGAGGAGACCCCAAGAAGACCCGCTGACCAGGCTCTCATCAAACTGGTAGGGTTGTAGGCACACTCGGCGGTTGGAGTTGGTTTGGAGAGGAGACCCCGAGAAGACCCGCTTAATAGTCTCTCATCAAGCTGGCAGAGCTATAGGCTCATTTGGTGGTTGGAGTTGGTTTGGAGAGGAGACCCCGAGAATACCCGATGAGCAGGATCTCATCAAGCTAGTAGGGTTATAGGCTCACTTGATGGTTGGAGGTTGTTTGGATAGGAGACCCCAAGAAGACCCGCTGACCAGGCTCTCATCAAGCTGGCAGGGTTGTAGGCTCACTCGGTGGTTGGAGTTGGTTTGGAGAGGAGGCCCCGAGAAGACCCGCTGACCCGACTCTCATCAAGCTGGCAGGGTTGTAAGCTCACTCGGTGGTTGGAGTTGGTTTAGAGAGGATACACTGAGAAGACCCGCTGACCATGCTCTCATCAAGATGGCAGGGTTGTAGTTTTACTCGGTGGATGGAATTGGTTTGGAGAGGAGACCCCGAGAAGACCTGTTGACCAGGCTCTCATCAAGCTAGTAGGGCTGTAGGCTCAATCGGTGGTTGGAGTTGGTTTGGAGAGGAGACCCCGAGAAGAACCGCTGACCAGGCTCTCATCAAGCTGTCAGGGCTGTCGGCTCACTCGGTGGATGGAGTTGGTTTGGAGAGGAGACCCCGAGAAGACCCGCTGACCAGTCTCTCATCAAGCTGGCAGGGCTGTAGGCTCACTCGGTGGCAGAGTAATGGGGAAGTTCTCTTTAAGAAGCATCTCTACTTAAGTTCATGGAAATTAAATTATGTGGTAAGGAATGGAAAAGTGCGAGTTGAGGTACTCCCAACGGGCAACCGAGAGGATGGTCTCACTTATGGTGAGTGGACACTCGCAGACGACGAAGGGCCCTGCCTAATAAAAAGGGGCAGGTTAATTCCCTAGAGCCACTCGCACTAGAGGAATCTTGAGGAGAGACGAGAGGTTCAAATCAGTTGGTCTCGCTCACAAACATAGTGGGGAAGGTAATGACTCACACTCTAAATAACGTAAACTCTCTAGTGAGGCGACGAGATGAGGAGTAGCCCCATCTCACGAGCGTGAGCGCACCAAAGGGTCGTCTCATAGAAAAAAAAATTGTACAAAGTGAAAAGACAAAAGCGAGGCGACGAGACTAGGGGTAGCTCCGTCTCACAAGCCAAAGCAAGCCAAAGAGTTGTTTCGTAAAAATATGATATAGAATAAAGTAACAAAACGAGTTTATCCATTTGATCAATGTGATTATCCATTACAGAATTATGAATACGCTTTCAAACATTGATCACAAAAGAAACTCGACAAGGGACAAAGTAAAATTATACATAAGCAAAAAAGAGGGGGGGTCCTGGATCTCGCCGACATTAGGTCATTCTCCCTCGCTGGAAGAAGAATCTTCACCCTCCACGCCGTAGAGCTCGGGGACTAAATCGCGAATGGTCAATGCCTCAGAGTCCTCCTTAACGACCACCAGCTCCTTCATCATCTTCAAAACAAGCCCCGCCGCCTTGATACTGGCGTCTTGGCACTGTTCCTCGACTTCGTCTAGAGAATAGTGGGGCAGAGGTGCCTGGAGGGTTCCGCGGCGAGATGATGACAGCGCGCTGTCCCGGAGGCAGGCGACCTGAGTTTTTAAATCCTTATTATCCTCCACCAGGGCCGCCATGCGCAGATGCATCCGCTCCGCCGTCTCGGCATCCTACGAGACAATCTCTAGTTAAAAATGGGTGTGCTGAATATAAACTAATTAAGAGTAAGGGATAGAACTTACCACACCACCATGGATCTTGGCGAGAAGGGCCTCAGAAACCGCAAGCCTCTTTTCAAGGTCTCCCGACCTCTCGCGCTCTGCTGCCAGCCCATCCTCAGTCTCCTTCCACTTTCTATTATTGAAGACTAGGCGGCGCGAGAGGCGGTACGAGAGCTCTAAGGCGCGGAACTGGGCATGGGAGGTCTTCAATACCAGGTCCCGCGAAGATTCCCTCTCGACGGAATCGGCTTATAGACCTCCGTACAAGCCATAGCCTAGGGAGAAGGCGTGACTTGTAGGGGTGTCCTTCTCCTTCATCGCAGGAAGGAGGGTGGAGATGGACACCCTATTCCCTTCCTTCTCCCATATAAGGATAGGGTTGACGACGGTGTCTGGCACAGTAGGACCCATGTTGTAGTTCTGGTGGAGGAAGGGTCCGTGCGGCTGGATGAAGTGTTGTGCGCTAGGGTTCGAAGAAAATAAACGCAACCAAACTAGCAACCCGATGAGGCAAGTATACCTATCGAATTGTAGCAAGGGGACACAAGTGTCGTATTGAAATCCGGGAACTGTTGGCTATGCTTACTCACACGAACGCTATTATCTTATCGACGGAAAAACTAGGGTTTAGAGAAAAACTAATTGCAAGGAAGGAAGTAAAGCTATACTAGAAAGAGAACTACCGCAATTAAGTAAAGCTATTAAGCAAAGACCTATGCTAGAAAGGAAACTACTGCAGTTAATTAAAGAGCAAAAGATAGGTGATTACTACGAAGGGTAGAAAATATGAAATGGAAATGCACTCAATCAAGATTCACCTCGGCTAAAGACGATTAAGAAAATGCGATAAAAATCTGAACTTAATAGGATAAAGGTCCTTGACCGTGGAGGTTCCTAAAGCTTGAACACGCTTCTCTCGAAGTCATGCCCAACTGAGTTTAAGAAGGTCCGACCGACTCTCGTCTTAATCGGAGGCCTAAAACTCGCTTTACGCGGTGAACCCCACTATTGGATTTTACTCCAATCCGGGAGATTTGGACGTCTGCCTCTCTCGAGGGGTGCGTACAACTCCCTTTACTCTTGAGTGCTCACTTCATTCTTTCGGCCTCTCGGCTAGCCCAGAATGAAAGCTAAGGCGGAGAGTATATATCGATAATATACCTCCAACCCGTGATTAATCAAGAGTAATTCAAGGCCCTAACCTAAAAAAGAAAAGATTAATTAAAACATCATAACTTAATCGCTCTAACCTCGGATCATCAAGATCGAGTACAAGGAGGATTAGTTAATCATAATGGAGTGGAGGAGGGGGGATGAGTAGTAAAGCATAAAAAGAACACAAGCTAAACAAATAACACTTCTATTAATAAAAAGGGGCAAGTTACACTATTGAAATTAAAATTACAAGTGCATGAAATTGAAATCCTATTCTAGCCCTACAAGTAGCACTAAGCAAGAGCAATATTACAATAAAAGCTAAAACAAACTAAGATTAAACTAGGGTTAAACAAAAATTACAAAGAGAGAGAGAGAGAGAGAAAGAAAGCATAAGAAAGGATCAAGAAATAAAGGGGCAGCACCTCCCCCACTCAACCAAAGCTTCCTGAAATGGAGAGGGGGGTCTCAATTTATAGAATTTTTCTCGGGTTGGTCACGCCCTCCGACACGCCCTACGGGGGGCGTGACAGTACTATGTTGACCACGGGCTCTGGATTCTGGCGGGAGGGATGATTGCTTCGGTACGTTGGTGGTCATGCCCTAGGTCACGCCCGTGTAAGGGGGGCGTGACAGGCACGTCATGTCCAAATCATTGGTCGGAAATCCGTCAGTCGTCGAAAAGTTGATGTCACGCCCCCGGTCACGCCTGTGACGGGGGGGCGTGACAGTACTGTTTTCATGCTGTGGAGAAACGGCATTTAATGCGGCGACAGGCTTTGCGGCAGAGGGCAACATGCCCATCGTCACGCCTGGGGACACGCCCAGGGAGGGCGTGTCAGGGGGGCGTGACAGCGGTTTTGACCGTTTTCCTGTCCCTTCAAGCAGGAGTCCTGGGGATCGGGTGACACGCCCTAGGTCACGCCCAGGGAGGGCGTGACAGGGGGCGTGTCAGGTCATTTTTGACAAATTTCCTGAAAACCTGCAAAAGGACAAGAAAATGTTAGTGGCAATAATATTTACATAAAAAGGATAAAAATAAACTAATAATAGACATGATTTGTACACAATAAAATAGAAAATACGATAATAGTTTAGGCTACAAAACGTATTATCAAATTCCCCCAAGCTTAAGCTTTGCTTGTCCCCAAGCTAAAATATAAAAAACTAGATATTTATAAAAAGGACTAATCAAAAAGTTCTAATTATGCCTACACAAGTACTATGCGAAATTCTTAGTAGGGAAAAGGTGAAATGTAAGTCTAAAACAATTATTTAGGTATGGTAAAACTTTTATAAACTTTACTCAATAAAAACAAATCATCCAAAATTTTAACGAGATTTTTTAAATGGATTTAAGTAAAGCAACGAAAATGAAAAACACGCATTGAGTTGTTACTAGATCCAAGCAACGCATTATAATTATATCAATTTAATTAACAAAAATCTAGGTTTAAATCCAAAACTAAAACTGATTTACTTTTTTTCTTTTCTTAGTTGTTAAATATAAATCAAAAAGCGTGAATCAAAAGGACTTAAATAGGACAGAAACGTTTGGTTTAGGAAAATGATTGGGAGTGGAATTCAAAGATAAACGTGAAGGTTTTAAAATCACACTAAACCAAAGCAAAGAGTTTCAAAAACTTTCATAAAAATATATACACATTTTTTTCTTTTTCTTCTTTTTTTCTTTTTTTTTTCTTTTTTCAAAACAAAGGCCATAAATATTTTTATTTTCCTTTTTGAATTGGCCAAACAAAAATAAACATCACTTTTGAACATACTTCTTTTTTTTCGAAAACCTTTCTCCCACAAAAATCACAAAATACCCTATCAAAATCGTCAAAATAATTTATGAAATTCAAAAAGGCTAGTGCGATTCGATAAGTTGGAAATTTTGGCTTTGGTGAAACTGAAATGAAGGGAGGAGCTATCAAATGAAATCGGAAAAAGACTCAAAAATGGCTTATTAGCGGTAAAAGTTTTTTAGGTTGGCAGGAAAGCTCAAACGAAAACAAAAACGGCCTAAATCATTTTCACGCTTTTGAATTTATTTAAAACAAAGGTTTGAAAATTTTCAAAAAGCGAGTCCTAGATAATAAAAGAAGATTGATGAAATTAACTTGAAAATAGAAATAATAGGTGACTTGGATCGTTCACATCTACTACGTTATTCAAAAGTTGACTTTACAAAAATTATTCAAAAACGAAAAAGAAAATAGTGGATGATGAATTTTTGAGAAAGTAAAGGAAATAAAAAACAAAAAACCATAATAGAAATGCGAGTTTTAGAAAAATATTTCACCTTAACATGCTACCGTGAATTAGAAACACAGCATGGCCAACATTTTACTTGTGAAACATAATTAAAAAGGATGATTAGAAATATTATAATTAACTAAGTTGTTTATAGGAGATTTTGAGTAAAACAAAAACAAAAACTAGGGGTACTATTGAAATACCAAAATGTCTAAACTATTCAAAAACACATATATTTATTTTTTTATTTTTTGAGAAATATTCTCCTTTTTTTTATTATTTTGGAAATTTTTCTTTCTTTTTGGTCATTTTTTTTTGGAATTTTAAGATATTCATTATTTTTTTATTTTGGAAATATTTAAAATATATACAAAAAGAAAAATATTTACGCTAAGCAAAAATGAAGGAGGAAGTCCTCCCCCAAGCTTAAAACAGACATTGTCCTCAATGGCTAAAGAAGGGGATTGGAGAAGGAGAGAAAAGTAAAGTACAGAATTGAAAGATGGAATTGAAAGACAGGTACTTCCCCGGATTTATTTGCTGCGAAAGCTGAGTGATGTCGCTCCTCCGAATGTCTTCTTTGGACTTCGTGATGGATTCAGCAATGTTGGAGCCGGCGATCGCGGAAGCTTCAGCTTGTCGGAGCCGTCCGAGGCAAAAATTGTAAAATAAAGAAAACAGAAAAAGATAACTTGGGTTGCCTCCCAAGAGCGCCCTTTGGTTAAAGCGTCGTTGAGCTCGACGCATCAAAAAAATAATTTTGTCCAAAAATATTGTTGTCCAGAAAGAAAATTGTTTTTTAACAAAAATTAAGAGTTCAAAGTTAGAGTTCGTGAAGCAGAAACTTAATAATGTTTGGACTGACATCATCATCACCAGAGAAATACAGTTTAAGACGCTGACCATTCACTTTGAAATTACCCTTATCAGGGTGAGAAATTAAAACAGTTCCATAAGGAAATACTTCTAAAATAGAAAACGGGCCAGACCAGCGAGATTTTAATTTGCCCGGAAATAAACGTAAACGAGAATTATATAAAAGGACTTGGTCGCCCGGCTTAAAGTTTTTAGGGTGCCTTAAGTGTTTATCGTGTAAACGCTTCGTCCGCTCTTTATAAAGTTTATTATTTTCATAAGCATAAGAGTGCCACTCATCGAGTTCATTTAGTTGAAATTTTCGAAGGTCACCAACTGAGTGGGGATCGAAGTTTAAAAATTTTAAGGCCCAAAAGGCGCGGTGTTCTAACTCTATGGGCAGATGGCACGATTTTCCATAGACCAGCCGATACGGCGTACATCCGAGGGCGGTTTTGTACGCTGTTCGGTAGGCCCATAGAGCATCGTCAAGTTTGGCTGACCAGTCTTTTCTAGAAGTTGAAACAGTCTTTTCTAATATTCTTTTTATTTCTCTATTAACTACTTCGACTTGTCCGTTAGTTTGGGGGTGGTAGGCAGTGGACAGCTTATGTGTAACGCTGTATTTGGTAAGGATTTTTGAAAATTGTGCGTTACAGAAATGGGAACCCCTATCGCTAACGATTGCGCGAGCCGTACCGAATCTAGAAAATAATTTTTTAAAAAACGTGACTACAACTCTGGAGTCGTTCGTAGGAAGAGCTTGGGCCTCAGCCCATCGTGAAACATAATCAACAGCAACTAAAATATATTTGTTTCCGAAGCTAGAAGGAAGGGGGCCAACAAAATCAATTCCCCAGAGGTCGAAAATTTCGCACTCTAAGAAATAATTTTGCGGCATTTCATTTTTATTAGAAATATTGCCCGATCGTTGGCAACTATCACACCTGCTCACAAAGGCTTGCGCGTCTTTAAACAGGCTAGGCCAGTAAAAACCCGCGCAAAGCACCTTGTGAGCGGTGCGAGCAGCTTGATAGTGCCCACTTGTCGGACCTTCATGCAAATGTTTTAGAATATCAATTCCTTCATCAAAAGAAACACATCTCCTTATCACTTGATCCGCACAAATTTTGAAAAGATGCGGGTCTTCCCAAAAGTAGTTCTTCAGCTCAGAAAAGAATTTCTTCTTTTGCTGAGAGTAGAACTCTCTTGGGAGCACCCGGGCCACTAGATAGTTGGTGATGTGCGCAAACCAAGGAGAAGTAGATGTATTAACTAAAAGCAGCTTCTCATCAGGAAAATAGTCATTAAAAGATTTTTCATTTAATTTTTCTATAAAGGGGTTATCTAATCTGGATAGATGGTCGGCGGCCAAGTTCTCGGCTCCTCGCTTATCACGGATCTCTAAGTCAAACTCCTGGAGGAGTAAGACCCAGCGAATCAATCGAGGCTTGGCATCTTTTTTGGCAAGAAGGTACTTGAGGGCCGAGTGGTCCGTGAAAACAATGATTTTTGAAAGTGTAATGTAAGGGCGGAATTTATCAAACGCAAATACTACAGCTAAGAGCTCCTTCTCGGTTGTGGTGTAATTTTCTTGTGCAGATGTGAGGGTTTTACTAGCGTAATAGATGGGGTGGAAGTTTTTAGATATGCGTTGACCTAATACGGCCCCCACCGCAAAACAACTCGCATCGCACATAATCTCGAAAGGAAGGTCCCACACCGGAGCTATCATAATCGGTGCGTTAATTAAATTTTCTTTAATTGATTCAAAGGCAGAAATACAAGAGTCATCAAAAATGAATGGAGCGTCTTTTTCTAAGAGATGGGTGAGGGGCTTTGTGATCTTGGAGAAGTCCTTTATAAAACGACGATAAAAACCAGCGTGGCCTAGAAAACTTCTTATAGCTTTTATGTTTGTAGGCGGCGGCAACTTCTCAATAACTTCTATCTTGGCAACGTCTACCTCAATACCTTTAGCAGAAATTTTATGACCCAAAACTAATCCTTCCCTCACCATAAAATGGCATTTTTCCCAATTTAGGGTAAGGTTAGTTTCTTCGCATCGTTCTAAGACTTTTTCGAGGTTTTCTAAACAATTATCGAAGGAATCGCCGAACACGGAGAAATCGTCCATGAATACCTCCATAATGCTTTCCACGTACTTGTCAAATATTGCGAGCATACATCGCTAGAATGTAGCTGGCGCATTACACAATCCAAACGGCATTCTTCGGTACGCGAAGGTGCCGAAGGGACAAGTAAACATAGTTTTCTCTTGGTCCTCGGGAGAGATGGGTATTTGAAAGTACCCCGAGAGGCCATCGAGAAAACAATAAAAGCTTTGGCCGGAGAGACGTTCTAAAATCTGGTCGATAAACGGTAAAGGAAAGTGGTCCTTGCGGGTGGCGTCATTTAACTTACTGTAATCTATGCACATACGCCAACCCTTCACCGTCCGCGTCGGGATTAATTCATTATTCTCATTACTAACTACGGTTATCCCTCCCTTCTTTGGAACTACCTGAACGGGGCTAACCCACTAACTGTCCGATATAGGGTAGATAATTCCTGCGTCTAATAGTTTCATAACCTCGCCCTTAACTACTTCTTTCATGTTCGGGTTTATACGGCGCTGAGGTTGGATAGAGCTACGCGAATTATCTTCCATTAAAATTTTATGTTTACAGAAAGATGGGCTTATGCCCTTGATATCAGAAATTTGCCAAGCAATAGCCCGGCGATGCTTACGTAGAACTAGAAGAAGTTTATTGTTTTGCGTATCCGTGAGGTACGCCGAAACGATAACTGGTAACTTGGAATCTTTTTCTAAGAAAGCATACTTAAGGTGTTCGGTAAGTTCTTTAAGTTCTAGGGTAGGGGGTTCTTCATAAGAGGATTTTGAGATTCTTTCTTTTTCAAAAATAATATCTTCATAAACTTTTTTATAAGGAACGTAATAAGGGGTGGGGCTAGCAGCCAAGACGGCCTCTTGTAGCGATTCAGTGGGAAGAACAGAGGAAGAACAAAAATCAGAAAATTCTTTTTCAAACTCAGAAAGACAATAAGAAGATTCATCACTTCCTTGCAGTGATTCCATTGTAAGAGAAGAGGAGCAAAAAGTAGAAAATTCTTTTTCAAAGTGGGAGAGGCAGTAGGAAGAATCATCACTCACGGCGTCTATGAAAAAGCATGAGTCATCGTTTGCTAAGGTGTTCTTCATCGAAGGGGTGATAGAAAATGTGACTTCGTCGTCGCCTACTCGAAGAAAGAGCTTACCATTGCTTATGTCAATGATGGATCAGGAGGTGGCAAGGAAGGGTCGGCCAAGGATGAGGGGAACCTCGACATCTTCTTCGATGTCCAAAATGACAAAGTCCACCGGGAAGATGAACTTGTCGACTTTCACTAGAACGTCCTCCACTATTCCTAACGGGTACTTGACGGATCTATCGGCTAGCTGGATACTCATACTCGTGGGGTTAAGGCTACCAATCCCTAACTTTTTGAACAACGAAAAGGGCATCAGGTTTATACTCGCGCCTAAGTCGGCTAACGCGTGTTTAACAAAAAGATCACCGAAGACACACGGGATAGAGAAACTACCCAGGTCACTGATTTTCTTCGGCAAACCATTTGTTAAAACGGCGGAGCACTCAGCATTTAGCGTGACGTGCGAAAGATTCTCTAACTTCTTCTTGTTTGTGAGGAGGTCTTTAAGATATTTGGCGTATTTCGGTATCTGTGAAATAGCCTCGTGGAAGGGAAGATTAATGTGGATTTGTTTGAAGATCTCTAAGAAGCGGGAGTACTGATCATCTTGATGTTGTCTATTAAGTTCAGAGGGGTATGGAGGAGTTGAATTATTTTTGAAGATGGGTGGTGGAGTGAGATTATTTTCTAAAATAGGGGTGATAACTTCTTCAGCCGAGGGTGGAATTTTTAAAACGGGAGCAGAGCTTTGATTTTTAGAGGCGAGAGCGGAGCTTGCCTCGGGCTCTTCACTTACCATACCGGAGACTTGATTCCCACTCCGAAGAGTTATAGCTTTCGCTTGCTCTCTCGGGTTGGGTTCGGTATTGGAAGGAAGAGACCCTGCGGGTCGCTCAGAAATTATTTTCACGAGCTGTCCTACCTGATTTTCTAGACTTTTTACGCTTCCGGTTAAAGTTCTTATAGTGGCGTCATTTGTGGTGATATATTTGGAAAGTAATTCCTCCAAGCTTGGAGGTTTTGGGTAATTTTGAAGAGGTGGTGGTGGTGGTGCAGAAAAATCATTTTGCGGGGGTGGGCGCATCGCATTCGATGGATTACTCCATGAAAAGTTCGGGTGATTTCTTAAAGCGGGGTTATAACTATTCGGAAAATTAAAACCAGGCGGATGAAAATTCGCAGCAGAAAAATTATTAAAAGCAGTTCTAGGCATATTATTAACATAATCTAAATGTTCTATAGTAGGGGTTGCAGATTCCCATACCTGAGGGGCGGAGGCAGCAGTCATCTCCGTGATTTTTTTGCTTAGGATTTCTACTTGCAGAGCGAGCTGGGAGACGTTGTCCACTTCATAGATACCTGCAGGCTTGTTCGGGCGGGACCTAGGCACATTCCACTGATAAGTGTTCATGGCCATGTCCTCAAAAAGCTCAAGAGCGGCTTCCAGGATCTTATGATTTAAAGTACCGCCAGAAGCTGCGTCTATCATTTGCTTCGTGCTTTGATTTAGCCCGTTATAAAACGTCTGCACTTGTAACCATACAGGCAGCGCGTGATGTGGGAATCATCTTAATAATTCTTTAAATCTCTCCCAAGTTTCATATAGGGTTTCAGAGTCTATTTGTCCGAAGGCAGAGATGTCGTTCCTAAGTTTTGCAGTTTTAGCTGGCGGAAAATACTTCGCCAAAAATTTTTCAGTTAATTCATTACAAGTGGTTATGCTATTTTTCGGAAGTGTGTTCAGCCACTGCTTAGCTTTAGTTCTTAGAGAGAAGGGTAAGAGTCTCAGCCTGATCGCATCATTTATGACACCATTTATCTTGAAGGTGTCACAAATTTCAAGAAAGCTAGCTATATGTGTGTTCGGATCTTCATCTTGAAGTCCGTCAAATTGCACATATTGCTGCACCATTTGAATTATGCTAGGCTTTAATTCGAAGTTATTATTTGCTATAGCAGGGCGGACTATACTTGATTCTATTCCCTCGAGGTTTGGTCGTGCATAATAGGACATAGTCCTTTGCACGGCCTCATCTATGTTGGGTTCTTCCATTCTTAAAGTAGCAAATGACTCGGAGTCCTCAACCGGCACTTGGATAGTAGTACCTTGAAATCGCGATCTTCTCCGAAGAGTACGCTCAATTTCGTGGTCCAAGTCCAAAATGACCGACGGACTCCCGCGGGTCATGCACTAAAAGAACAGAAAAGAAGAAGAGGAAGAGAAAAAGGATAAACTAGAAAAAAGATTAAAAAAAAAATTTTGAAATAGATTTTTTTTTTATAGATTAACTCCCGAACTTCCCAAGGACTACCCCGTGAAGGGTTCGCAAGGTACTAGACAAGACAGTGGCGCTTAAAGCCCTTTGCCCTTTTCGAGAGAATTAGGTGGCATAGAAAAATTGTGAGGTTGGATACTATTAAGAGCGGTGATAAAAATTTTTTTTATTATTTTTAAAATTTTAAAGAAAGAGGATGAGAAAGAGAAGAGATAAAATTAATAGGTTCGTGTTTTCAAAATATCAACGGAAGTTGGTTCCCCGGCAACGGCGCCAAAAACTTATTGCGCGCTAGGGTTCGAAGAAAATAAACGCAACTGAACTAGCAACCCGATGAGGCAAGTATACCTATCGAATTGTAGCAAGGGGACACAAGTGTCGTATTGAAATCCGGGAACTGTTGGCTATGCTTACTCATACGAACGCTATTATCTTATCGACGGAAAAACTAGGGTTTAGAGAAAAACTAATTGCAAGGAAGGAAGTAAAGCTATACTAGAAAGAGAACTACCGCAATTAAGTAAAGATATTAAGCAAAGACCTATGCTAGAAAGGAAACTACTGCAGTTAATTAAAGAGCACAAGATAGGTGATTACTACGAAGGGTAGAAAATATGAAATGGAAATGCACTCAATCAAGATTCACCTCGGCTAAAGACGATTAAGAAAATGCGATAAAAATCTGAACTTAATAGGATAAAGGTCCTTGACCGTGGAGGTTCCTAAAGCTTGAACACGCTTCTCTTGAAGTCGTGCCCAACTGAGTTTAGGAAGGTCCGACCGACTCTCGTCTAAATCGGAGGCCTAAAACTCGCTTTACGCGGTGAACCCCACTATTGGATTTTACTCCAATCCGGGAGATTTGGACGTCTGCCTCTCTCGAGGGGTGCGTACAACTCCCTTTACTCTTGAGTGCTCACTTCATTCTTTCAGCCTCTCGGCTAGCCTAGAATGAAAGCTAAGGCGGAGAGTATATATCGATAATATACCTCCAACCCGTGATTAATCAAGAGTAATTCAAGGCCCTAACCTAAAAAGAAAAGATTAATTAAAACATCATAACTTAATCGCTCTAACCTCGGATCATCAAGATCGAGTACAAGGAGGATTTGTTAATCATAATGGAGTGGAGGAGGGGGGATGAGTAGTAAAGCATAAAAAGAACACAAGCTAAACAAATAACACTTCTATTAATAAAAAGGGGCAAGTTACACTATTGAAATTAAAATTACAAGTGCATTAAATTGAAATCCTATTCTAGCCCTACAAGTAGCACTAAGCAAGAGCAATATTACAATAAAAGCTAAAACAAACTAAGATTAAACTAGGGTTAAACAAAAATTACAAAGAGAGAGAGAGAGAGAGAGAAAGAAAGCATAAGAAAGTATCAAGAAACAAAGGGGCAGCACCTCCCCCAATCAACCAAAGCTTCCTGAAATGGAGAGGGGGGTCTCAATTTATAGAATTTTTCTCGGGTTGGTCACGCCCTCCGACACGCCCTACGGGGGGCGTGTCAGGGGGCATGACAGTACTATGTTGACCTCGGGCTCTGGATTCTGGCGGGAGGGATGATTGCTTCGGTACGTCGGTGGTCACGCCCTAGGTCACGCCCGTGTAAGGGGGGCGTGACAGGCACGTCATGTCCAAATCATTGGTAGGAAATCCGTCAGTCGTCGAAAAGTTGATGTCACGCCCCCGGTCACGCCCGTGACGGGGGGGCGTGACAGTACTGTTTTCGTGCTATGGAGAAACGGCATTTAATGCGGCGGCAGGCTTTGCGGCAGACGGCGACACGCCCATCGTCACGCCTGGTGACACGCCCAGGGAGGGCGTGTCAGGGGGGCGTGACAGCGGTTTTGACCGTTTTCCTGTCCCTTCCAACAGGAGTCCTGGGGATCGGGTGACACGCCCTAGGTCACGCCCAGGGAGGGCGTGACAGGGGGGCGTGTCAGGTCATTTTTGACAAATTTCCTGAAAACCTGCAAAAGGACAAGAAAATGTTAGTGGCAATAATATTTACATAAAAAGGATAAAAATAAACTAATAATAGACATGATTTGTACACTATAAAATAGAAAATACGATAATAGTTTAGGCTACAAAACGTATTATCATGAAGCGGCTTCGCGAGACGGCGAGGGGGCCAATTGGCCGGGAGTAGCAGCAAGCAGGGAGGTTAGAGCCTCCTCGCGGGCAGGCGAGGCGGCATGTCGAGGGGGCGAGCGGGGTGATTGGGACTCCCCTATGGAGATGGGGCTCAGGGTCCCCGACATCTCCTTCCTCCTCTTCGGGTCCTTCTCCCTTTTTTCCTTTCGAAAAACCACGAATTTCTTCATCTTCTTTTTAGGAGGGCGTGAGCGAGATGGGTCAGCGTCTTCTACATACCTCTTTTGTGGGGAGGGGGCCAGAGAATCCTTCGCGCCTCCGCCGCCATACTGGCGAGAGCGAGGCCCTTGGATGGCTTTGCATTGCTCCAGTAAGTAGGGTGGAAAGGAACGTTGAGCTCTCCTAAAAAAGTAATCAATAGGGTGATGAGGTGGCGAGACGGAGAACAATAAATGTAAGACAAGTGAAAAATGAGAGTACCTTTGCCGGGGAGAATAGGAAGTAGTGAGTCGAGGCCCCGTCGCAAGAAGTGGACCTTGAAGTTCTTGCCGACGAAGAAATCGCACAGCAGCTTATCAGTGCCACCCACCTGTGAGGACACATAAAATATCTCGACGGGCGACACGGGCGCGAGCAGTACGCCCCCGAAGTTGTCGCGGATGAACATAAACCTGGTGAGCCAATGATGGTTTTTATTCAGCATCTCGCAAACCTCGAGCCCTTGCCCCATAAAGTATGAGACGACGTCGGCATTGGTGTGGTAGATGAAGAGCTTGCAGAATACCGTCAAGCTAAACTCGATGCGCTCCCAGCGCATATAGCTAGCGAAAGCGATTAACACAGAAATGGCATTCGGGTAAATCTGTGCGGGGACGGTGCCGAAATATTTCAAGACCTGTTTTACCTCCAGCCAGAGGGGCAGTCTCAACCCCGCCTCGAAGTGCGAGACGGTGAAGGCGAGTTCTCTTGTGTAATAGGTGTTGATCGCCTCGCTGACCTTGTGGGTCGTGATTCGAACCCCTCCCTCATGAACTCACGGATGAATTTGTTGTAGTCCTCGTTAGAAAGCCTGCCGAGAGGGAAGTCGTGGTCTGTAAAACGTTTCCCACAGCGGCTGCGCCCCTCGCCCTCGTCGGCTTTCTTCTTTTCCATTTGTGGCGAAACGGTCAAAGGAGAAAGAAGCCAAGGGAATAAAAGGTGAGAGGGATTGTTGGGATTTGTCTCCACAATACCTCAGATTTATAGGAAGTCAGACCTTGAACTAAGATGAATTAAGGTGTATTTGATATTGTGTTTAAGTTGTATGTGTGCAGGTTTTATTGCCAAGTGTAGGCCAATGTCAGTCTATAATGGGTCACCAAACACAGGACCATACAATGTAATCCCTCATTGTGTGATCCAAAGTGTTGGCCCATGTATAGCCTCTCTATTGGAATACACTTCCTACATGCACTTGGATTGGTGGACTGAAGTATTGAAGTTTATTCTTTTTTCAGAAGAATTTTTTCTAAATCCACATACTCGAGTAGCTTCTTTCATATACTCGAGTAAGTGACTTGGTACTCGAGTAAATCCTTAGACATACTCGAGAAGACTCTGTATACTCGTGTAGGTAAGCTTACTCGAGTAAGATAGTTAGTCACTCGAGTAGATCATATTTTATACTCGAGTAGATCCTTCTGTCCTTAAATCAGAAATTTTCTTCAAGTCCACATACTCGAGTACCTTGTTTGTTCACTCGAGTAAGTGAGTCTGTACTCGAGTAAGTTGGATTACATACTCGAGTATACTGTATTGTACTCGAGTAGGTGATAACTTGTACTCGAGTAGTTGGTTAGTTACTCGAGTAAGTGTTCTGTTGATACTCGAGTAGATCTGCACTTTTCATCTCAGAAAGTTTCTAAGTCTACCTACTCGAGTAGTTCCCTATATACTCGAGTAAGTGACTCTGTACTCGAGTAGTAGTTTTTCATACTCGAGTAGCTTAGTGATTACCCGAGTAATCTTCCCCAGATACTCGAGTAGTTCACTTTCCCCTCACTCGAGTATCTCCAACTCTTCTACTCGAGTAGTTCTTCCTATTTTATCTGAGTAATTTTCTCTAAGTGTTTTTACTCGAGTATATACTCTCATACTCGAGTAGTTCTAAAATCACTCGAGTGTTGATCTCTGAATCACTCGAGTAGCTTCTCTTCTTATACTCGAGTATGCTCCTCCTATCCACTCGAGTATATAACATCTTGTACTCGAGTATGTCTCTTCTCTGTCTCGAGTATATCTGTTCAATTATTCCTAAAATTCTCCAAGTACAATTTCGCTGTGTATTTCGAATTAATCATTTCTGATTGGTCCACGTGTCATCCCTAATTAAGTTTCTGACCGTTGGAGTCCACCTATAAATAGGTCCTTTCAGATTTGACTAATAACAAGTTTTCAGAGATTATTATTTTAAGAAAGAGAAAAGTTCCCGTGAACCCTAGTTTCTCACGCCGCCGCCATTGCCGTTCACGGAAGAAGGACTGGATCGACGATCTCCGATCGCTGCTTTCAACTTTGTTTCTCCAGCAATCCAGACGAAAGATAATCACTCGATCTCGTCGAGCCTCAAAGATCTCTGATCTATTTTCTCGATCGAGGTGATTCCGTTTTTCAGATCTGTGGATCTCTCTCAAGTCATCTTCAACATATTCTGATCAAGCCAAAGTTCTTAAGGAAGAAGACTATCAAAGATCCAGATCTGTGCAATATATTGTTTGTATTTTCTTTTCAAACAAATTTCTTTGTAGGAGGTTTTCTCCGAGTTTTGTAGGAAGGCTTTATCTTCCGAGTGTAGATCCGATTTGGATCGAGTTTTGTAGGAACGTGGTTCCGAGGTGTAGGATTGTTTTCAATCCGAGATAGTGGAGTAGCCGAGTCTAGTGGTTTGCTAGATCGGTGAGGAAAGTGGACGTACCCAAGATTGGGGAACCATTATAAATCTCTTGTCGTCTGTGTGATTGCTTGATCTTTGCTGTGTTAATTTTTATTCCGCATTTGACACGCACTTCACCTATTCACCCCCCTCTAGGTGATTTAGGTAGACAACTTAGTTTTCTCAATTGGTATCAGAGGCAGGTTGATCGTTAAAAGGTTAATACCTTGCTCTAATCCTTACCAAGTTGTCTCAAGAGAAATTTCAAGCATGAGTAAGACCAAGGATTTTGCTAAGTTCCCTATCTGCACCAAGAACAATTTTCCTATGTGGAAGGAAAGAGTTAAATTCTTTATGGAAGCAGTAGATCCCCGGATCTTCATGATTGTTGAAGAAGGTCCCCACATTCCTATGACCACCTCCTCCATAGATTCTTCTAAGCAAGTTCCAAAGAAATTGATGGATCTGGATAAGGACGAGATTGCACTTGTCTCTTTGGACAAGAAAGCAAAAAATATTATCGCAAGTGCAGTCGATGACTCAATGCTACAGAATCTGATTCATTGCCAATCTGCCAAGGAGATGTGGCAATCCCTAGTGACTCTAATGGAAGGTACAGAAGAAGTGAGGGATGATCGAAGGTCCCTATTGAACCAGAAATATGAAGCCTTCAGGCAGGGTCATAAGGAAGCCATAGCTGACACTTTTGAGAACTTCTTCAAGATAGTAAATGGCCTCAGAGTTTATGGACGTGTCTTCACCAATGGGGAACTCAATGACAAATTCTTAAGATCCCTAACTAAGGAATGGGACAATAAGGTATGTGCCATTTGGGAGTTTGGAAGGTTAGCTGAGACAGACACGCAGAATCTGTTCGGAAAGCTTATGTCTTACGAGCTGTAAATCAACTCAAGAAAAGCTGAAGAAGAGATAAGCAGGTCCGCATCCAAGGAGAAGTCTGTCGCTCTAAAGGCAGATAGCTCAAGGAAGACAAAGGCTAGCCCTCCTGCCCCAGTTCCTGAAGCTGATGAAGAAGAATCATCTGATCCAAGCTCATCAGGCTCAGAACTATCTGAAGGAGAGTTCTCATTGCTCTCCCGGCAATTCAAGAAATTATTAAATAAGAAGAAGCAATGGAGAGGCAAAGATGCCTCATTCAGAAGATCATGACGTGACGGTGATCAACGAAAGAAAGGCTCAAGTAGCCATGACAGGTATAACCCTAAACAGAACAAACAGATTTCGACTGACATCGTTTGTTATTGTTACAATAAGCTAGGTCACGTCATCGCGGACTGCCCTCACAAGAAGAAAGAGGGCGGCAGACGAGAGTAAAAGAAATCCTCATACCACAAGAAGAGGACAGAGAAGAGTCTAGTAGCCAAGAAGAGAAAAACTCTCAGCGACTCCGACTCATCTGAGTCAAGTGAAGAAGAGGAAGCTTACTTTGGGCTCATGGCTCACTCAGATGATGAACAAGTCCCCCAGTTCACTGGGGAGGTAAAATCTCACACTCCTCTCTCTGATTCTGATGATGATAATGAGCAAGAGGGCTATTCCTCTGAAGATGAATCTGAACTCATGGCCCAGTACAAAGAGTTGCTCATGACCTACGAAAAATGTCGTAGAGTAGTGAAAACTCAAGCCAAAGAGATAAAATCTCTACAGGCTAGTGAGAGCAACTTGAGAGAAGAAGTCACTAAGACTAACTCTCTTCAAGAGAACTTCAATAGTGCTATGGATGAATACAATCAAGCTCTCAAGCACCTCGACCTTAAAGAGGAAATCATCAAAGAGTTGGAACAACGACTTGAGGCTGAGTAGAAACTTGTTGAGAGTTTCTCAAAGCCTAAGACAGTTCTTCCACTCGTTGCTGAATTCTCAGCTAAGGCCAAGGGTGCTGGTTTAGGCCACATTGGTTCTTCTAGTAAATCCTCTAGGAGAAACAAGGCCAAGAGAAAGAATAAGGCTGCCCAGAAGGCTCTAACTGAAGAAAAAGGGAAAGCTCCCTTGGAACCTGTTCTGTTCAAGAAAGTTATCTTTCCTACGAACGAACTCGACTATGAGTCTACCTATGGACACTTTTCTAGGCCGATCCCTGAGAAGCCTAAGTCAAGATACCAAGGTTGGACTCGTCCTCGTAACTTTGGCGAGAGTTTCTTCAAAGCACCCTATAAACAGATTCAACTTCAAAGCTATGGACCTTATGCTCATGGTCATAACATCAAGAAGACACCAAAGGTAAAACCTATTGTGGAAATGCCTATGAAGGAGAAGACTTCATGTAGCTGTCTTCATCATGAAGCCTCCTCCTCCAAAATCAAGGTTCCTGCTAGACCATCACTTCAAAAAATCAAGCAGGAATACACTAGGCAAAGATACAACTGGTTCGACTGTTGGTGTTGTGGCAGAATTGGTCACTTTGCCATCGATTGTTGGTTCAATCCTAGTAATGCTGCAACCCCTCAAGTTAGCAACGTGAGAATGACCACTCATGAGGCTAATACTCGTAGGGGGAGTTTTCTAACTCGAGACCAAGGACCCAAACGTGTTTGGGTTCCTAAGGCTAAGTGATTATAATTGCAGGTATGTCCAAAGGCCACCAAAATGCCAATCTGGTATTTGGACAGCGGATGCTCTCGGCATATGACCGGGACAAGAAGCCTACTCCAGAATTTCACCTCAGTCTGCAACGGACCAAAGGTCATCTTTGGAGGTTCAGATCAAGGGATAACTAAAGGCTATGGTATGATTTCTAACGGTAGCGTTTCCTTTTCGGATGTAGCCTATGTTGAAGGATTGGAACACAATCTCATCAGCATAAGCCAACTATGCGATAAAGGATATGTAGTTGAATTTCATGCTGACAAGTGTTTGATAAAATCGATTAATAACCGGGAAACTATTTTATCAGGCACTCGAAGCAGAAATATTTTCTGTTTAAATTTCATTTGTATTGACACTTCTACACCAGTATGTCTTTTAGCAAAAAGTAGTGCATCTCTTGCTGACCAATGGCACAAGAGACTAGCACATATTAATTTCAAAACTATTAATATATTATTCTCTCAAAACTTAGTTCGTGATGCCCCCAATGTCAAGTGCATTACGGACAGCCCTTGTCATGCCTGTATCAAAAGCAAGCAAACAAGGAGTTCATTTAAAAGCATAATAGACAAGGATTCTAATAGAAGCTTACAGCTTCTCCATATGGACTTGTTTGGTCCACTGCAAGTTAGAAGTTTGGGAGGTAAGGAATATACGTTGGTTATTGTGGATGATTACTCACGCTTTGCGTGGGTGTTCTTTCTGAAACACAAGTCAGATACCTTCAGCATTTTCACAAATTTTGTTAGGCAAATCCAGAATGAATACAACTGTTCCGTAGTCAAAATCAGGAGTGACAATGGAACGGAATTCAAATCTGGAGCCATGACAGAATTCTGCGAAAGTCAAGGTATCTTTCATGAGTTTTCCTCTCCTCGCACTCCACAACAAAATGGAGTAGCTGAGAGAAGGAACAGAACACTCATAGAGGCTTGCCGGACCATGTTGAGTGATGTCTCACTTCCAGAGTACTTCTGGGCTGAAGCCGTCAACACCGCTTGTCACGTGCAAAATCGATCTCTCATCAACAAGAACCATGATAAGACTCCTAACGAACTTTTAAAAAGCAGGAAACCAACCATTTCGTATTTTAGAATCTTTGGCTGCAAGTGCTTCGTACTTAACAACGGTAAGTATCACACTACCAAGTTTAGCGAGAAAAGCTTTGAAGGTATTTTTGTTGGTTATAGTAGCCATAGTAAGGCCTATAGAGTATTCAATAGAAAAACTCTAGTAGTAGAAGAGTCGATACATCTTGTATTTGATGAGAGGAGTCTGTTGCACAGTAACTCGTCTAGTGTGCCTAGTGTAGATGCAGGTACAAAGTTGAAGGAACTTAGATTGGATGAAACTACTAAAGATAAAGACGAGACGTTCATCAAGATCACCTCTACAACCCCTATTGGAGAGATAGATGATCAAGATGAAGAACACATCCCAGCTGAAGATGCAACTCCAGTGGCTGAAGAGATCCCAGATACAAGGACTTTAGAGTTCAGACATTTTAAGGATCATCCCGTTGATCAAATCATAGGAGACCCTCGGGATGGCGTCAGAACTCGTCGAGGTACAACTAACGAGAATTTACCCTTAAGTTTTCTTTCACAGGTTGAACCAAAGAATTTTGAGGAAGCCAACTCCGACGCATCCTGGATCCTAGCCATGGAAGAAGAACTAAATCAGTTCAAACGATGCAAAGTTTGGACACTTGTTCCTAGACCCAAGGGTAAGAACGTCATTGGTACAAAATGGGTCTACCGGAACAAGATGGACGAAGATGGAACCATCATAAAGAATAAATCCAGACTTGTCGCAAAGGGATATCGTCAAGAATAAGGAATTGACTTCGACCAGACTTATGCTCCAATGGCAAGACTGGAGGCGATCAGGTTATTTCTTGCCTACGCTGCACTTAAGGGCTTTACCATCTATCAGATGGACGTTAAGTCCGCCTTCCTAAATGGTGACATAAAGGAAGAAGTGTATGTAGAGCAACCACAAGGTTTCGTTGATTCAACTTATCCTAATTATGTTTACTTATTACAAAAAGCTTTATATGGTCTTAAACAAGCTCCTCGAGCTTGGTATGTGACGATGTCCACCTTTCTTCTTGAGAACAAGTTCACTAGAGGAAAGATAGACAAGACATTATTTCTTAGGGAAATAAAAGGCAAGATTTTGCTAGTGCAAATCTATGTCGATGACATTATTTTTGGCTGTACAGATAACAACCTCTGCAAGAAGTTTCCTAAACTTATGCAAGGGAAGTTTGAAATGAGCAGTATGGGAGAGCTGAAGTATTTCTTAGGGCTTCAGGTGAAACAATCTGAGGATGGAATTTTCATCTCACAGACCAAGTTCACCAAAGAGCTACTCAAGAAATTCGGAATGGAGAATGCAACCTCTATGAGGACTCCAATGGCCTCAGCTATGTCTCTAGACAAGGATGAGAAAGGGAAACCTTTTGATGAAACCAAGTACAGAAGCATAATTGGGTCCTTGCTCTACCTTACCGCAAGTAGACCAGACATAATGTTCTCAACATGTGTATGTGCTAGATTTCAGGTGAACTCTAAGGAATCTCATTACATTGCTGCAAAGCGAATCTTGAGATACCTCAAAGGTACACCAAATCTTGGCTTATGGTACCCAAGAATTAATGATAGTGAACTAATTGGATTTTCAGATGCAGATTTTGCAGGAAGCAAAGACGACAGGAAAAGTACTTCCGGGACTTGTCAATTCCTCGGAAGGAGACTTATCTCCTGGAGCAGTAAGAAACAGAACTGTGTTGCCATCTCAACAGCTGAATCAGAGTACATCTCTGCAGGCAGTTGTTGTGCACAGCTTCTCTGGATCAAAAATCAGTTTGAAGACTACAACATGAAGTTCCAGAGCATTCCTTTGTTTTACGACTCATCCAGCGCTATAGCAATCGCCAACAACCCAGTCTCCCACAGCCGGACCAAGCACATAGAGATTCGTTATCATTTCATCCGGGAGCATGTGGAAAATGGAGACATATATCTACAATATATCTCCACAGACAGGCAAGTTGCAAATATATTCACCAAGCCGCTGGACGAGTCCAAGTTCTCGTTTTTCAAAACAGAACTCGGGCTGCTCAACAAAGAAGACTAGCGATGGACTCACAAATCAAGAAGATATCAGTGATGTTGGCTGCTCAGAGTTAAAGACTTCAGTGGCAACATATATCTCCCAAGGAAAATTGTCCTTCAAAGTAAGATACCCGAGTATATCAAGACAGATACACGAGTAAACGGAAAATACTCGAGTAAAAAGTTTGACATACATGAGTAGTTGACCACATACTCGTGTTTGAACTTGACCTACTCGAGTATGCTCCGTCTCATACTCGTGTATGACAAATCTACTTGCGTATACGGACTTCACATTTTGGATTTCTCATTTTTTTTTCTATTCGCACCAAGCTATTTGCCGCTTCATTCAGGTATGAATTTATTTCTTTTTAACCTAATTAGAATCATATATATATATATAGAAAAAATCAGGAAACCCCTTTCCACTTCTTATTCACTCGAGTAGCCGCCGTCTCTTCATCTTCCGGAAAACCGCAGAGCATCGTCGTCTTCGCCTCTCCCGTCCTCCAGAATCGCAGATGGCCCCCTCTTCTAAAATCGGCATAGGCTCAGAACTTGCCCCCGCGGGCATAGCCGATCTTTCAGATGATTTCCGAAATCTTCTTATTTTGTTCGAGACTGCTGGACTGTCGTTTGTTCTCCAGACGCCGTGCCAAGTTATTTTCCCAGCTGTTGAAGAGTTCTATTAGAATCTGAAGGTAAAACGAAATGGAAAGCTCCTGAAATCCAAGGTCAGAGGGATAAAATCCCACTGGACAAAGGCGCATTAGCTGCTCTGTTAAAACTGCCAGTAGTAGATGACGATGACGAAATGACTGCTGAAGATTCAGTAAGAACTAGTTTATTTTGTGGAGCTAACCCTCAAGCTCATTCCTTTAGCAGAGCTGATTTCAACTTAGAAGGAAAGTTCCTAGTGGATGTCATTGCTAAGGTACTGCTATGCAAAACTTACTCCATTCGAGACATCTCTATGGAAATGTTTGATATAATGCAAGCCATTATCTGCCGCAAAAGATTCCAGTTTGGACTGTTGATCCTAGATAAAATCAGAGAAAGCATTAAGCATCCTAGTTTTGCAAGAATTATTTCCCTCCTTATTCATGAAATCAATCCTTCAGTCTTTAACGTATCCAAAGGGACTCCACTGTATCACATGAAAAAGGTTTCTATATCCTCCATCCAGCGATATGAAATTAAAATTCTGAACTCAGCCCAAGCATCCAAAGCTGCTGTCCCTTCAGTAGATTCCCAAGAAACCAGTGTACCTGACGACAGGATTCCATCTCCGCCTCCACATCAAACTGCTGCTACCTCTGGTGCAATTGTTGAGGGGGAACCTGCCTCATCTCATTCTCAGTACCCAGCTTCATCAGAACCCTCATAGCAAGCAGAAGTCAGGGACTCTCTCCCTCCAGTTTCTCCTCCTCCAGCAGATCCCCACTCAGTGATTCCAGATCCAGCAATCCTTCTATCTACTACAGAAGATATCAATAAATTGATTGATGAGCTCAGCTCAGATGCACCCCTGTTTCAAAATGAATCAGTTGTACTGACTCCAGAGGCTCAGATTCCTGCTCAGTCTCCTGCTCAGATTCCTGCTAAGTCTCCTGCTAAGACTCCAGCACAGTCTCCTGTCCAGTCTCCTGCTCAGTCCTCTGCTGCAGAGGAAAGCCAGCCTGACAATATTCTTTTGTCTGATGATGAGGAAGTATCTCCAGAACAAGTGGAGGCTCCTCTGAGGACTTTGGACTTCTCTATTCCCTCCTTCATTAATACAGAAGAATCTGCTCAGATAGAATCTTTCAAAAGAGCTAAAAGCTCAGTGGAAATTACTGAAATCCCTCCATAGGTTGTTCCTGCTCCTTCAGTCCCTCTCCCCACTTCAACTCCTTCTACTTCTTCAGATCTGGTAAGCAAGATTGAACAGCTACTCAGTGAACAAAGAAAGTACTTTGAAGACTCTCTAGCCTCAGTAAATAACAAAGTCTCTACTCTTGAAAAGGAGATGAGTAGAGGCTTTGCTGAAATTCAAGCCAATACTGATGAGCTTAAGAGATTGTTTCAATTGGGTGGAAAAGCTCTAGATCACACTATTACAAGTATAGGTGAACTAAGGAATCAAGCTGAAACTGTTGCTCATAATCAGATAATATTGGACAAGAATGCTGAAGCAAATGTGATGAAAGTATGTGAAGAGGTTGGCACTTTCAGAGATGAAGCAATTGCCCAGCTAGCTGTAGATATCAGCAAGAGGGAGAAAGTTGTCAAAGAACAAGTTGAAAAAGTAGTTGAAAAGCTGTCTGAACAAGCTCAAACAACTGTGAATGATCTAGTCAAGAATATGAAAGCAGATATTCTATCTCAACTCCAATCTATCAAGTTCTACATTTATGATACAGTTGTATGGGTAAATAATCAGAACTTCCCAAATTCTCAACTCAACCCTACCATCATTCCCAAGTTCTTGGACCCTCTTGAAGAACATCCTCCAGCAGATGCTCTAGCTCAGGCAAACATTCCAGGAGATGTGCCAGTCTTTTCACCCAGACCTGCTGGTGATGTGACTGAGCCTCCTCTCTTTTATACTGATATTTGGCAAGATGAACTTCCTCCTAGTTCTCAAGGTGTCCCAAAGAAGAAAAGGAAATATGGTGACGGCTCTTCTGCCAGCCGTTCTGCACATAGAAAAGAGCCTGCCCCAGCTTCTGAAGGTAGATCAGAAATTGTTCATTCTGAAGTTTGGAGTCCAACCTCCAAATCTCTGATCCTTGATACCCTGAAGCTAGTAACAGATCTTGGTGAGCACAGAGATCAGTATTACAGTTATTCAGAATGGAAAGCTTATGAAGCATCCCAGATCAAGATCAGACTTCATGACAGAAATTGGGGATACAACAACCCAGCTGCTCCTCCTAGGCCCAGAACATATTTTCCTAAACCATTCAGTTATCTAGAGAGGCAAGAGCTGAAGAGAGAAAGAATGCACAAAGGAGCCCCCTCTTGAGTCAATGAGAATGTGGAAATGGACTTTTCAACATGTTAAAAACATTTCTATATATATATATTTTTGATTCTGATTATAGCTATCTTATTATTTATCCTGCTTCAGTTTATTTATTTTTGAAGTATATGTGTGTTGTTCTTTTTACTCTAAATAATTCACCTTAGTGTAGAGGGTGCTGACATCTACAAATAGGGGGAGATTGTTGGGATTTGTCTCCACAATACCTCAGATTTATAGGAAGTCAGACCTTGAACTAAGATGAATTAAGGTGTATTTGATATTGTGTTTAAGTTGTATGTGTGCAGGTTTTATTGCCAAGTGTAGACCAATGTCAGTCTATAATGGGTCACCAAACACAGGACCATGCAATGTAATCCCTCATTGTGTGATCCAAAGAGTTGGCCCATGTATAGCCTCTCTATTAGAATACACTTCCTACATGCACTTGGATTGGTGGACTGAAGTATTGAAGTTTATTCTTTTTTCAAAAGAATTTTTTCTAAGTCCACATACTCGAGTAGCTTTTTTAATATACTTGAGTAAGTGACTTGGTACTCGAGTAAATCCTTAGACATACTTGAGAAGACTCTGTATACTCGTGTAGGTAAGCTTACTCGAGTAAGATAGTTAGTCACTCGAGTAGATCATATTTTATACTCGAGTAGATCCTTCTGTCCTTAAATCAGAAATTTTCTTCAAGTCCACATACTCGAGTACCTTGTTTGTTCACTCGAGTACCTTGTTTGTTCACTCGATTAAGTGAGTCTGTACTCGAGTAAGTTGGATTACATACTCGAGTATACTGTATTGTACTCGAGTAGGTGATAACTTGTACTCGAGTAGTTGGTTAGTTACTCGAGTAAGTGTTCTGTTGATACTCGAGTAGATCTGCACTTTTCATCTCAGAAAGTTTCTAAGTCTACCTACTCGAGTAGTTCCCTATATACTCAAGTAAGTGACTCTGTACTCGAGTAGTTGTTTTTCATACTCGAGTAGCTTAGTGATTACCCGAGTAATCTTCCCCAGATACTCGAGTAGTTCACTTTCCCCTCACTCTAGTATCTCCAACTCTTCTACTCGAGTAGTTCTTCCTATTTTATCTGAGAAATTTTCTCTAAGTGTTTTTACTCGAGTATATACTCTCATACTCGAGTAGTTCTAAAATCACTCGAGTGTTGATCTCTGAATCACTCGAGTAGCTTCTCTTCTTATACTCGAGTATGCTCCTCCTATCCACTCGAGTATATAACATCTTGTACTCGAGTATGTCTCTTCTCTGTCTCGAGTATATCTGTTCAATTATTCCTGAAATTCTCCAAGTACAATTTCGATGTGTATTTCGAATTAATCATTTCCGATTGGTCCACGTGTCATCCCTAATTAAGTTTCTGACCGTTGGAGTCCACCTATAAATAGGTCCTTTCAGATTTGACTAATAACAAGTTTTCAGAGATTATTATTTTAAGAAAGAGAAAAGTTCCCGTGAACCCTAGTTTCTCACGCCGCCGCCATTGCCGTTCACGGAAGAAGGTCTGGATCGACGATCTCCGATCGCTGCTTTCAACTTTGTTTCTCCAGCAATCCAGACGAAAGATAATCACTCGATCTCGCCGAGCCTCAAAGATCTCTGATCTATTTTCTCGATCGAGGTGATTCCGTTTTTCAGATCTGTGGATCTCTCTCAAGTCATCTTCAACATATTCTGATCAAGCCAAAGTTCTTAAGGAAGAAGACTATCAAAGATCCAGATCTGTGCAATATATTGTTTGTATTTTCTTTTCAAACAAATTTCTTTGTAGGAGGTTTTCTCCGAGTTTTGTAGGAAGGCTTTATCTTCCGAGTGTAGATCCGATTTGGATCGAGTTTTGTAGGAACGTGATTCCGAGGTGTAGGATTGTTTTCAATCCGAGATAGTGGAGTAGCCGAGTGAAAGTCCACCTAGTGTCAACTATGTTCACCTATGGGGGGGGGAATAGGTGTCTCTGTCGCGTATTTGCGGAATTATGATTTTACCTGCACCAGAAAACAAAACAACCAAGCACAGAAAATACACAGACAATTTATAGTGGTTCCCCGATTTGGGTACGTCCACTTTCCCCCTTCGACCTATCTCCCAACACGGGACGACTTGGTCACTTCACCAACAGGATTGAAATCCAATCCTTGCACTCACGGAAGGAACCCTTCCACACGTAGGAGTCAACACTCCCACAGTCCGGGTTGCACCCAACCCTTACAACAAGGGACCAATCGGTCCGTTACAAGGAAATTAAAATCTAGCTTGTAAGAAATACAAACGACGTTTGGAGAGAAGGTGACCCTCTTCGTTTGACGACGTGCTCTTGAAGTCAAACAAAGAGTGCACAGCCCTAGATCTCACTTGGAGTGAATCTTTCCCGAGACCGGCGGCGGCTTGAGGCGGCGGCAACGTTCTCGGAATCAGCAGCGGCGACGAAGAGCAGCAGCAGTGTTAACTTGATTCAAACTTCGTAGCGAAGGAAGCAAGATCTTCCAACGGTCACACAAGGATTGATCGTCTCGATCGATTCGGAAGGGGAAAGATTTTCCCGATCAACGAATCAAGAGACAAGGGATCTCTCGTTAGACGCGTGAGACGCTATGCTAGCCTAAGCTTCTGTCACCGGGAGATCAGGAAGAATCCACGATCAGCGGCGGTGACCACCTTCACGAGCGGCGACGGCGGCGGACGACAATCTGCGATCCGCTAGGTCAAGACGGCGGCTGTCCCTTTTTGAAATCCCGTGTGTATTTACTGTTCACAATACAGTGAATATATACCTTAGGTCAAGAAGATGACCGTTGTGGGTCCCACCAAGGTAAGGACCAAGGTCCGGTACAAACAGCTGCAAATTACTTGGACCGGTCCAGAACTTTCAGAAAAATTGCCAAGTCAAATTCGGCGAGAATCATAGGTGATTCTCGCCGAATCGGCGAGAATCACTTATGATTCTCGCCGACTTCTACTTAGCCGAAATCTGACTGCACAGATACAGAAGCCGGGGAGAATCGGCGGGAGTCACTTTTGATTCTCACCGAATCGTCGAGAATGCAAGGTCATTCTCGACGAATCGGCGAGAATCATAAGTAATTCTCGACGATTCTGCCTTAGAAAATTTCCCTGTCTGTGACGAAGCTGCCAGCTTCAACCGGCGAGAATCAGCTAGTGATTCTCGACGACTCGGCGAGAATCACTAGTGATTCTCGCCGAATCGGCGAGAATCACTTAGTGATTCTCGTCGATTTGTACTTAGGCTGTTTCTCCTCTTTCTCCCCTTGAGCTGGTCTTTGGCCCATCCTTGCTCCTTGTCTGCTCTTGCTTTATCATAGCCCTGTACCTGAAATTAAGTACACCCCAATAGAGAGAGTACACGTAGGCCAACACACTGATCTGCTCAACGAGGGATTACGTTGCACAGACCCGTGTATATTGACCCACTGCACCCTGACATTGGTGTGTACTTAGCATGGAATATCTGCAAGTACAACTAGGGAATAATTCATCAAATACATTGTGGATTCATCTTAGCTTGACAGGTGGCTTCCTCAAATCCAGGTAATTGTGGATACAGTACCCAACAATCTCCCCCTATTTGACGAAGCCAAAATCCTACTAGCTAAGATGAGTACCACCACCCACAGAATAATTAAAACCTTAAGACAATAAGAACAGACAAAATAATACTTGAGTCACAACATGTCATCACATATATATATTTATATAAAACCACAATACTTGTTCGTAAGACAATATAAAAACAAAAATGTTCAGTGAGGGACAAAAAGGTCCTAAGCCTATTTTTCCTTAGCAAGATCATCCTTGAGCTTCTGGGCCAGGAATTTCTTGCTCTGTCTTTCGAAATATTCTTTGGGCTTAGGATGATATCTGGGAGGAGGAACTTTATCTGTCACTGTATTATTTCTGAAAAATAAGTTGCGTTTGGCTTCAAATTCTTTGTGCCTCTCCCATTCGTATTGACTGTATACCTCACTTCGTTTTATGTGCCCCTTCTGCTGTAACAAGAATGTGTCTAAGATGATACTTTTTGATACAGGACTCCATCTTTCATTTCTCACATCCTCCTCCGTCAATCGGGTCCTCTTTTCAGCTGGTGTTTCTCTTGAGGTTCCCTCTTGGATCTGCCTTTTTCCTTTGGCTTTAGCTAAGGCATCTTGATCAAACCAAGTTCTGCGTTCAGCCCTTTCAGCAGCTTTCTTCATCTCAGCTTCGCTCAACGGAACAGCCTCTGCACTTGCCCCTTCGTCATCCACAGTATAGTGCTCAGTGGTTTCATGTACAGGATTAACCTCAGGTATATTATTGCCTAAAGCTTGGTTAAGCAACCACTGGCAACTGTCATATACAAAAACATTTGACTGATCGAAGTTTTCAATGATGATGTGCTGAAGCCCTTCCATCTTAGTAGTATATTCCTGCTCCCCCTTTTTGGCTTCGAGTGCTATGGAGTTTGCATAGGAGTGCAGGGACTCATCTATATGCTTCAGAGATTTGGAGAATTCAGTCAGCAGGGCTTGTTGATTTTGATTGAGGAGCACCATGTTGGCATCAAATTTCTGTATGCTATTTGCCACAACATGTGCATTACTATTGACCACTCCCAGGTCATCAGTATTCTTTTTGAGTCCTTGCATGAGAAGAGTTACTACTGTGCCTGCCTGTGTATACTTGTCATCAAATTTCTTCTCCATCTCATCTAACTTATGGTTGATCTGCACAATGTTCTTGAGCATGAGGTCCTCAGATTCTTGTAGTCTCTTTAACACGGATTTGTGGGACTTCTTAAACGATCTCTTGACCTCATCTAGGATCCCTTGGACAATATTTACAGTGTGATTTGCTAAGTTATCTTGAAGTGGAGGAGCTGCAGGCATACCTTGGTTAGCCTCCCCCTCAGAAGCACTTGGAGAGCTTGATAGTAGGATGGACTCCACAGGGGGAACAAAGGATTGCACCCCCTCCATTCTTGCATCTAATTGCTTAGGAGCTTGTTCCTTAGACGGAACCTCAGCATCCTCCTGAGCCTCTGCTGCTTTCTCATTTTCAGGTACTTCTTCCTCTATCTCTGTCTCCAAATGATCACCATTCTCATCAGTGATGTGCACATCTTTTTCTACTTCTTCTTCTTCCTCCTCATCAGTTTCAGCCTCCTCACCATCTGCCACTTCTTCTGCTTCTTCCTCTTCCTCCTCATCATCCTCAGCCTCCGCATCATCTGCCACTTCTTTTGCCACCATTTTCACAGCATCTTGAGCTATCAGAGAAATATCAGACAGAATGTTTGCAGAATCGGTTATCGGCTCCCCCTCAGTTCCTGCAATCAGGGCGTCAGGAACTTCACTGGGGGCTGCCAAGAGATCTGCTGAAGTTCTGTTGTCCTCGGCAGGAGATTCTTCTTGTTCAACTACCTCTGCAGCTCGCCCTATGACTCGCTCCCATCTGTCAAAGACGCTGGAGTCCATTTTCTTCAAATAATGCAAGGGAACTCCTTTGCTCATGTCGAACTTATCTCCGTTCAACTGATTGAGAAATAGACTGATGATTCGTCCAAAGCTTGGAGATCTGAGGGTGTCCTTGATCTTCTCGAAAAGCATGGCCCCCCAGTTGAATCTCTTTCGGCAGACAATCACCACAAGAATCTTGAACATGTCGGCTGAAATGTGGTCGTGTGAGCCTGGTTTGCATATCAGTACCTTCCCAATGATGTCGGACAAGAGTTTCCCCTCCTCATTCATTTCTTTTCTTTTTATAGATCTGGTGCCCCTTGCTAGCCCACAGAATAATAGGGTCCTGGCTCTATCATGTTCCTCCAGATAATCCTCGTGCTCAGAACTGGACAGCTGCAAGCATTGAGTCAGTGTCCTGGCAGACATCTTGATCCGTGCACCGGCAACCTTACTCTTGATGATAGAGTCTTCATTCCGAAGTTTGGCGGTTGCAAAGAACTCCATCACTTCTTTATCCAGAATTTTGCAGGGATGCTCCAGTACAAACGTGAGTCCAGCCTCTTCCAGCATGATGATGATGTTTCTGAACTCATCCGAGGCGTGTGAGAACCCGGTTCGAACTAATTCACAGCCAGTGACCAGCCCAGCGGTGGTCCTTGGAGCCATAGCAAACTAGGAAGAAGGGGAATATCAAGTTCCAATTCTAAGGATCGACGAAACTAAGAGGTTGAGAGTAATGTCTATACTAATGCGCAAGGCACGGTTGGGATAAGAGAGGCATTACCTTAGGAGGAGACGCAGTGAGGGTTCCGGCACCACGTTGCGTAAGATGTGGCGAGCCGAGTCGAGGCCAAGCGAGGGCGTGACTCCGGCTGTAAGAGGTCTTCCGGAGGGTTGTTAGGTCACGATGAAGTCGAAGTCGAAGAACCTAGTAGCGGGAGAGCTTCGGGAAACGAAGAGTCGGAAACCAGGTCGGCGACGAATCGGCAAGGAACTTGGAATCGGGAGAGCTTTGAGACCAGGTCGGCGGGATGACGGGAAGTCGAAGGGATGCTGGGAAGTAGAAGGGATGACGGGAAGTCGAAGGGTCGGCGGTATTTACTGGGTCGGCGAGATTCGATGGGTCGGCGGGAAATGAGCTATAACCGGTTTTAAGAGCTTCGGTTCGATGAGAATTGCCGGAATTTCAATTTTATTTGTCCGGGGTTGTCAAGGATACCACTTGAAGGTCCACCTATATTTCACCATAACGGTTATGTCAAAGGTTGTAACGAAGTCGAGAAGATCATTTATGACTCCAGGAGTGTTTTACCATACCACACAGCTTAGGAGTCATAGCAACTTTGACATTTCTAACTTACTAACATTGGCTAGCAGATTTCATAACTTTAATTTTCAACTTGTAATATATGCGTATTGATGTGCCTTCTCAAATTTTTCAGAGATTTACTGACACATAGATGTATAAAAGTATATATGTATATATATATATATATATATATATATATATATATATATGTATGTGACGACACAATATGACTCAATTATTTAGGCTGATCAATGATACCTGAGATTGTAAGATTCATCATTTAGATCCTTTGAAGAGCATACCAGGTGTTCAATTTTGAGGATAGTACTTCTTGCGTTCCAGATGCTTGTTCCAGATTATTTTAGGAACATCTTCTGTCTAGCTCCCATCATGACTCGGAAGTCTAGACTACCCTGCACCAAAGAATATTACCTTACCTTAGGAGCCCAATATGTATTGGGTCCTAGGTTCCTGTTAGCATAATAATTTGGGTGCCTCCCCTCAGGAATCCTGGTGGGAAGACTAACATTGCCCCGAGGATGTGGAAGTCCCCTTGCCATTGAAGCAGATTGGTTGTGCCAACAGTCTATGGCAAAATGACCCACTTTGCCACAACACCAACACTCATGAATGTTGTATCGCCGCTTGTGACCTGAACCCATGACAGAGATCGTCATAGTTCTGGGTCTAAACGGAATAGAGCCAGATATGCTCACAGAATTGTCTCTTCCACCGTGACTATTGGAGGGGTGGAAAGAATGCATATGGCAGGCGTCATGAGGCCTGGGAGGTGGTGCCTTCTTTTCAGTCAGCCCCCTTCCAAAGACCTCATGAGTCCTAACAACATGATTTCTATCCCTCCTTTCCAGAGTCCTAGGGAGGTGAGAGGCGCATTGTGAGCTGATGCAGGCAGATTCATGACGAGTAGGGGCTGTGGCCGAGAATACAAAGGGCTTGGTGGAAGCCGGAGGTATTCTCTTCTGGGTGGCCATGACAGCCCTTGCATTCTGAGTGCTCCCACAAGAGGACTGATCATTCTTGCAGTGACCATGGTTATTCCTAGGGTCATACCTGAAGGCATGGTGAGTGTCCTTCCTACTCGGGGTAGGGGGTCTGAATACCGTTTCCCCATTTCTCCATGACTTAATGATTTGGGAGATCCACCCATTTTCTGCCTTCCTCTTGATAGCATCAATCTTGGAAAAATTGGAAACTATCCTCTTCTCGGTCTCTAGACGATTTTCTAGATCCGAGATCTGAGAGTCCTTTACTTTGATGGATTCCAATTGGAGATTCATCAAAATCTTCAGCTGAGCAATCTCCTTAGCTTGTTCCTCAACAAGTAAGTTGCTCGTCTGAAGGGCACTCTCAAGGGAATCACGATTATCGATCGGTTGAGTGAAGCTATGTGTATCCCATGCATCATTGGAAGGACTACTCTCAAAACTATTCCTATCTTCAGGAACTTCACGAGGAGAGGGGCATGAGGAAGAAGTTACCTGCTTCAGACTTTGTTGTTCAAGGTTACCATCCAGATTGGCAGAAACTGTTGTGTTAGCTTCATCAGAACTGCTTTCCTCAGCTTCTTCTTCAGTCTCTGACAAGGACACAGGAGCCCTGATATTGACATATTAGTCATGCCCTTCATCTTCAGAAATAAGGACTCCTACATAGGCTTCATCCTCTTGCTGACAACCGGTACCAGCTTTCTCTGATCCCTCCATGAGGTCTGAGATGGTTTGCCACATGGACTTGGCTGTTCTACACTTGTCCACTCTTGAACGAGATACACCAGACCAGACGTCAGTGATGATCTGACGTATTAACTTATCCAAGTTGTACAGTGAGAGCTCGGTCTCAGACATCTCTTCGGGACTCTTGGGGATAAGGATATCCTCTCCAGACTCAGAAGCCTTCATGGGAATGAAGGGACCCTCTTCCAAGATGATTGACACCCGAGGGTCGATTGCCTCCAGATGAAACATAACTCTCATCTTCCAGATAGGATAATACTCCTTTGTACATGAGGGGAGTCTTAGAGGATGGACATCATAGTCCAACTCCATGCGTGAGTCTAATCTTCTAGTTGACACTAGATGCAGGAGCTTACTCGAGGTGTTAACCCCTTTGATGAGCAACCTCCCTCTGATACCACTTGAAAGTCCACCTAGTGTCAACTATGTTCACCTATGGGGGGGAATAGGTGTCTCTATCGCGTATTTGCGGAATTATGATTTTACCTGCACCAGAAAACAAAACAACCAAGCACAGAAAATACACAGACAATTTATAGTGGTTCCCCGATTTGGGTACGTCCACTTTCCCCCTTCGACCTATCTCCCAACACGGGACGACTTGGTCACTTCACCAACAGGATTGAAATCCAATCCTTGCACTCACGGAAGGAACCCTTCCACACGTAGGAGTCAACACTCCCACAGTCCGGGTTGCACCCAACCCTTACAACAAGGGACCAATCGGTCCGTTACAAGGAAATTAAAATCTAGCTTGTAAGAAATACAAACGACGTTTGGAGAGAAGGTGACCCTCTTCGTTTGACGACGTGCTCTTGAGGTCAAACAAAGAGTGCACAGCCCTAGATCTCACTTGGAGTGAATCTTTCCCGAGACCGGCGGCGGCTTGAGGCGGCGGCAACGTTCTCGGAATCAGCAGCGGCGACGAAGAGCAGCAGCAGTGTTAACTTGATTCAAACTTCGTAGCGAAGGAAGCAAGATCTTCCAACGGTCACACAAGGATCGATCGTCTCGATCGATTCGGAAGGGGAAAGATTTTCCCGATCAACGAATCAAGAGACAAGGGATCTCTCGTTAGACGCGTGAGACGCTATGCTAGCCTAAGCTTCTGTCACCGGGAGATCAGGAAGAATCCACGATCAGCGGCGGTGACCACCTTCACGAGCGGCGACGGCGGCGGACGACAATCTGCGATCCGCTAGGTCAAGACGGCGGCTGTCCCTTTTTGAAATCCCGTGTGTATTTACTGTTCACAATACAGTGAATATATACCTTAGGTCAAGAAGATGACCGTTGTGGGTCCCACCAAGGTAAGGACCAAGGTCCGGTACAAACAGCTGCAAATAACTTGGACCGGTCCAGAACTTTCAGAAAAATTGCCAAGTCAAATTCGGCGAGAATCATAGGTGATTCTCGCCGAATCGGCGAGAATCACTTATGATTCTCGCCGACTTCTACTTAGCCGAAATCTGACTGCACAGATACAGAAGCCGGGGAGAATCGGCGGGAGTCACTTTTGATTCTCACCGAATCGTCGAGAATGCAAGGTCATTCTCGACGAATCGGCGAGAATCATAAGTAATTCTCGACGATTCTGCCTTAGAAAATTTCCCTGTCTGTGACGAAGCTGCCGGCTTCAACCGGCGAGAATCAGCTAGTGATTCTCGACGACTCGGCGAGAATCACTAGTGATTCTCGCCGAATCGGCGAGAATCACTTAGTGATTCTCGTCGATTTGTACTTAGGCTGTTTCTCCTCTTTCTCCCCTTGAGCTGGTCTTTGGCCCATCCTTGCTCCTTGTCTGCTCTTGCTTTATCATAGCCCTGTACCTGAAATTAAGTACACCCCAATAGAGAGAGTACACGTAGGCCAACACACTAATCTGCTCAACGAGGGATTACGTTGCACAGACCCGTGTATATTGACCCACTGCACCCTGACATTGGTGTGTACTTAGCATGGAATATCTGCAAGTACAACTAGGGAATAATTCATCAAATACATTGTGGATTCATCTTAGCTTGACAGGTGGCTTCCTCAAATCCAGGTAATTGTGGATACAGTACCCAACACCGAGTCTAGTGGTTTGCTAGATCGGTGAGGAAAGTGGACGTACCCAAAATTAGGGAACCATTATAAATCTCTTGTCGTCTGTATGATTGCTTGATCTTTGCTGTGTTAATTTTTATTCCGCATTTGACACGCACTTCACCTATTCACCCCCCTCTAGGTGATTTAGGTAGACAACTTAGTTTTCTCTGGGATAGGTGAGATAGAAGAAGCGGGAAGGCAAGAGCTGGGACACAACAGGGTTGAGAGCGCAGGTACCTCTCTGATCCGGGGGTAGGGGGTATTTATAGCGGATGTGGTCAGTAGATAAAATGGGCGGGAAAATATATGGAAGAAGGGGGAGAGTCGATCGATGTTTCACACTCTCTCTCTCTCTTAACCTCGATTTATGTGGCCCGTCGCGAGCTTCCTCAACAAGGCAGAACAAAAAAGAATAGCAAAGAAGGAATAAAAAGAAATTAAGCTAAGCATAAAAATAAACCAGAAATAATGATTATTTAATTATCCCATCCCACACAAGGCGGGCAATATGTTCACAGGTCCTAAGCCATGGGCGAAGCAGTAACATAACATTTATTACAGAAGTATTACAAATTAGAAGAGCGAGACGGATAAACTGGGCGAGACGAGATGGGAGATCTTAAGTGTTTGTGTCATTTCCAGCGTCCACTGCGAGACCACGCGCATGGGGGTCAGCTAGGGAGGTGAAAAGTGCGGGCGGCGTCGACACCGCAGTGCGTGAGACGAAGTTGCTGATCGACCTCATTTAGGATGGACTAAGGGTCAGTTTCGTCTATCTCGATGTCAACATCGATCTCCGAGGAAAGGCGAGCACATTCAACTTCCAGCCAGTCAATTCGCTGGTCGGCCGCTTGCTTATCTCGTTCCAACTCGCGGATAATACGCGCGTACTTCCGGAACATCTCGGCTATCCTACGCTTCATCTCTAGCGGGTCCATGGGATCACCTAGGTAGTATTCAATCTCATCTATGGGAAGAGGGGGAAATACAATGAGTTGCCTAGAAAATTCCTCAGTAGGCGAGTCGACCTGGATGCCTGCGCGAGGAGCTTAAGGGCAAAGTAAGGGGGTTCTCGCAGGAGTGCATGGGAGTAGCGAGCGGGACAGATGACCGAGAGGGAAGGTTTCTTACCCGGATGGCGAGAGGTGCCAGCGACCTGAGAAGGGTCATCCTTCCTTATGCTTGGAGGAGTATATGGAGGAGTGGATGGCTGAGGCGAGTCAGAGTTTTGGCGTTGGGAGATGGTGTCGTCCCGCGGACTTTCAGGTCAATGTTGAGGTGTGAGGTCTCCCTTATAAATAAAATAGTAAATGAAAAAATGCGAGCGAAGGAGGAATAGGGATAAAAGGCGAAAGTTCACCTCTTTCTCTCTGGGAGATGCGGGAGGAGGAGAGGCATGGATTTCCAGGGAAGCACGAGAAGGCTCCTCTGCCAAAGAGGAGAGGTCAGTTGTTTTTGCCTTCTTCAGGCGAGACGATGATGATGGTAAGGAGGGGGGTGCGAGCCGGAGCTGAGGTCAGATCGGCCACGTTGGCCTTGTTATACTTGCGCACCATCACAATGCATTCGCGAAAGCTCTGGCTGTGAGAAATGATCGCAGTAGAGCTAGGTAAGGACAAAATGCGGAAAGGGGGCATTCTCTATGCTGGGTGGGAATCATGTATTTATAGGCTCTGGTGGAGGGCCCCACGAAAGATTCTTTCATAAATACACGTTAATGACACGAGCCTCGGTTGGACTTTCTTTCCGAGCTTGAGGCAACCTCGAAAAGAGCGGGGATTGTATACAACCTTGGGCTCGCAGGAGCAGAAGGCTCAAGGAAAATAAGGAGAGATGAGTTTAAGGAGAAGGATATTTACTAGGCAGAGGGACCTAAGCAAGAGGCGACTCGCTAGGCGAGTGGATCCCAGGGAAAGGGCAACTCGCGGGGTGAGAGCTGCTCACTAGGGGAGAGGGGCCCAGGCGAGAGCCGTGTCGTTGGCTAGGCGAGTGGATCCTAGAGAGGTCACTCGCGAGATGAGAGCTGACTCGCAAGGTGAGAGGGCTCCAAAGGGGAGAGCTCTCGCCCGTAAGACGATGCTCTCGCCAAGCGCCGGTTCGGCGAGAGTCCTAGTGCCGATTTAGTGTTTGGTCAAGGGCCGGTTCAGTTGGAAAGTGATTTACCTTTTTATACCCAGGTGATTTTACACGTTTGCCCTTAGTGGTATGTATATAGCCCTTCAAAAATGTGGAGTTTGGCTGTTGGCAGACCCGACCCAGGTTATTTTGGTAATTTAAGGTCAGTTCAGTTTGGTTATTGGCAGTTCAAACTCAGAGGCCTATAAATTGATCGGTAAGGTGCCTGGTAGAAGGTTGTGGACCCTTCTTTTTTTTCCATTAAGGCACCTAGCTCAGCATTGGCTAGGGAGGGGAAGAATTGCTAATTCTTCCGGGTAAGAGGTGGGACCTCCAAGCTGAAGCCCATGGTCTGTTCCTTTAAGACTCTCATCCAGGGGGTGGTTCGAGAAGAGTAGGTGTGAGTTGCAACTTTAGATCTGAGCTTTAGGAGGAGCTGGGTTTGCCGGCTTCAACATCGGGGGCACTAGGAACTACGATGGGTTGAAGCCCAATGCTCCCTTTCACAAGGAACTTACTATTATTGGTTAATATCCAATTCCCGATCCCTTTTTACATTATTCTGGATCTAACCCTAGTGTATTTAGACTCTCTATCACTTTCCACAGGAAAGACGATCTTTCATCGATCCCGAGCACCTCTTAACACTAGTCAACCCAACACTCACCTCATCATGACTCCTAATGAAGCTCTCTTTTTCTCTTTAACAAGATCAATAAACCAATAACACCATCTCCCTATGTCCATTCCTCAGGTTATCACAATTTTCACAGTTTTACTAAATGCAGACCAACCTAAGCTATATGATGTATATGATAGGAGGTACTCCAAATTTTCTTCCAAAAGCCCTAAGATAATTAATGAGGGTCTATCATGACACTTTTAGCCTAAATACAAAAACTTGTAATTTTCCTAATTAATTTAGCATTTATTAAATTTTCTCAAATTTTTGGCCATGGGTAAATTTGAACATGAAGTACTAGATTTTCTTAAGTTGTGGTCACCCAAAAATTATGAACTCTATATGATAGCATAATATCAGTAAATAGCAAATTTCATAGATTCTTATAACTATAATAACCTCTAAACAACTAATTCAAAGTAATTCAAATAATTGAAGTTAAAGAAGGGAGTACCATAATTCATAGTTCATAAATTACATAAAAATATTCAGAGCCTTTTAATGATGATAAAATACTACTGACTAAGTTTTAGGTAATTCCAAGGTCAGTAGGACATATAGGAAAATATTTTAAGTAATTCCATTAAAGTGCACTTTGTGAAGAAATATTCTCATAGGCTCATCCAAATAATATGTAATAATTTTTCTAGGCTTCATTATGCCCAAAAAGGTTCTCTGGCCAAGTAACACAATTTTCCAGCAAGATCTAACATTTATTGTCTATTTATCAAAAGGTGGTGCACTAGTTCACTTAACACATGAGGTACTAAGAGGAAATGCCCAAATAATCCAAATAATTTACTAGAGCGTCTAAATGATATTTAATTAACCTTGTCAGAGTTTCACATCATTCTAAGTTAATCTAACCATGGTTACTTCAAAATCATAAACAAGGGTAAGGTGGAGACTATACCTACAAGTATGAGCTATTGTTTTCTAAACATCCTATAATAAATCTCATAGGTCAATAACACAATAAAATTACTTAAACCAAAATTTCATAAGGATCCAAGGTCATAAGACCCCTTATTTTATTCCTTAAGGTGTATAGATCTAAATTATTTCCAAGTGATTTAAGTGGAGTGTGAAAGTGAAGGGATAGATACTACTCTAGAGGGGGGGTGAATAGAGTTATCAAATTTTGCACTAGACAAAACTTGAAGGTCTACCCAACTCCCTTGGAGTGAATTTGCGGAATTAAAAGATTATAGATATAGAATTAACCCTATAGCCTAACACAAGTGTTGTGCACAAACTCAAGCTAACTGTAATTACAGTTAAGGCTTGGAAATCCTAATCAGCAACTAGCAACCTAGTTATATCTATTCACAGCCACAATGCAGGAAATAAACAAGGCAATCCAGACGACACAAGGAATTTATAGTGGTTCCCCAAACAACTTGGGTACGTCCACTCTTCTACCAACAAGGTAGGAATCCACTCAGGTTTTTGATCAGGTGCCCTGCCACCAACAGGATCTGCTTCAGGTAGATCCAGAAACCCTTTAGACTTTTGATCAGGTGTCTAAAAACCAAGCACAGGTTTTTCATCAGGTGCCCTGCCACCAAGGGATACTTTTGAAGGGAGTAATAACCCTGTACAGGAGGGGGAAGAAGGTTAAGATGTCTTCTCTATTTTACAATAGATTAGAGAAGCACAAAAACTTGCACTGAGCTAGAAAGCTCTAAAGAATCAAGGCTCCCCCTGGCTCAAAGATGTCCAGGTGAAGTCTTGCTTCAGTGCAGAAAACTCTTCAGAAAGCTCTGAAGGAAAAACTACAAGAAGATAATAAATAATAAAATTAAAGATCTTCAAGCAGCTATCTTCTTCTTCTTCTTCTTCAAAAGAACTCTGAGTTTGAACTTCCTGAAAGCAGGAGAACTCAGGTTGAAGAAGAGTAGAAGATCTTAACACTTCTCAGTTGGATGATTATTGCTGAGAGCAGAAGACTTGATCTTGATGAAGGCTTGAATGCTTAAGTGAACAACTGGTTAGCTATTAGCTAGCTTGAATCCTTCTTAAAAGGGTCCTTTTTATAACAGCAGCAAGCAACGGCTCTCTTCATTTTGAATTACTTGTCTTCTTCTGAAACTTGAGACCTGGGCTGCAAATAACACACAGCAAAACAAACTCTGCAGCAAGACATCCTATAAAAGGAATAAACCTCTTTCTAAGAAGCTGCAGGAACAAATCAAATAACAGAAGGACTAAATAAAGTCACATCAGAGAAATACTCTTTATAGCAAAAGGAAGACTTTTCAGTCTAACGGCTATAAAGGACTGTCAGCAGATAAAGTAAAATACAAAGACAGCTAATAAGACAAACAACTTTATCTGAAACGATTTGACTCAGGCAAAAAGGATGGAGCATATATTGCCTGGAAATATTATCATAAAACAACTGAAAAGATATCCCAGATAATGTATTAATTAATTAAATATAATAAATAAATACAAAAATATAAAGGCAGACAGAAAGCGTCGAACGACCTTCGGAGATCGTCGACCGACGCACGGAGATCGTCGAACTATCGGACAGATAGTCGAACAATCCAGATAGTCGAACTATCAAAGGAGATAGTCGAACTATCACCGCAGATAGTCGAACTACCAGAAGATAGTCGAACTATCAGATAGTCGACCTATCAACAGATAGTCGAACTATCAGGGCAAAACAGATAGTCGAACTATCAACAGATAGTCGAGCTATCAGATAGTCGACCTATCAACAGATAGTCGAACTATCAAAAACAAACAGATAGTCGACCTATCAACAGATAGTCGAACTATCAGATAGTCGAACTATCAAAGCAGATAGTCGAACTACCAAGCGAGAACAGATAGTCGACCTATCAACAGATAGTCGAACTATCAACGCAGAACAGATAGTCGAACTATCAACAGATAGTCGAGCTATCAGATAGTCGACCTATCCAAGCAGATAGTCGAACTATCAAAACAGACAGATAGTCGAACTATCAGCCGATAGTCGAACTATCCTCGCAGACAGAAAGTCGAACAACTGATAGACGATCGTCGAACAGTTAGTCGACGATAGTCGAGCGGCGTTCGACGATAGTCGAACGAACAAACTACTTAACCAAATTCTCAATCTGGAAAAGTGAGGACTCTACAGCTAGACTACTAACCATTGACCATAGATATTTCTTGGGTCAAGGGACTAAAAAGACAAGACTATACTCAAATCAAACTAGGGTACCAACAATCTCCCCCTATTTGAGTTAAGTCTCTTAAAAACTAAAACACAGAGCTAGCTATAGAACACTATAATCAATACAGAAAATAGATAGCAATTTAACTAGCAATTATCAAACAGATAGATAAATAACAGTCAAACAAAACTAAGGATCAACAGAGTCAGGCTTAGATACAGAAGAGCTAGAAACAAAAGAAATTTTTCGCAGAGGATCAATGACCTCTAACTTAGACATCTTTAAATCTTGCAAGCCAATGATCTTTAATTCTGTAGTCCTTGGCACAACAGCTTCCGGGTGCTTTTCCATATATTTAGAAGGGTCAAAAACCTCAGGGTTAACCTGGAACTTTTCTAATTCCTTCTTTCTGAAAGTAGACATGGTGGTTAAACCATTAGTATCTTTTCCTTCAGCTTTTGCTTTTCTGATCTGGGCTGCTCTAACTAATTCGTGAAAACGAGCCATCCTAAAGTTAGGATCAAGCTCAGGACTTTCATAAACAGACTCAGGAGGAGTAGCATCTTTATCTTGATTAACTAGATAAGACATGGGAGCAGACTTAGCAAAGTTCTTGCTAGAATATTTAAACAAAATAAACTACTTACCTTTTGAAGTAATTTTTTCAGACTGCACTGGTATTGGAGAAGAAACTCTTTTCTTTGGAGAAGGAGGAGGGGAAAAGGTTGGTCTTTGATACACGACCTCCTTCACTTGTTCTCCCACTTCAGAAACATGTCTTAGAGAACCAGAATAAGATCTGCCTTGGGAACTTTGAGAGCTTTTCCTTGGCTGAGGCTGAGAAGGTGCAGATTTTCCAGAAGAGGCAGATGGATTAGCAGAAAGGTTCCCAGAGGCTCCTGCACTGGGAGGTGGAGGAGGAGGACCTCTGGGAGTCCATCTTGAAACAGGACTATCATACCTCTTAGATCTTTTTCTCTCTTTCTGCTGGTTCTTGGAGAACCACATCCAATGTTGAAATTCTTTCGATTTAGGGTCAATTCCTTTAAGAATATAGTATAGAGTATCATTGTCACGGCTGGGAGGAGGAGGAGCAATTGCTTTCCTTTTCTTTTGAGCAGCTTTCTTTTTCTTAGCATTCTCAGATAAATCAGAATCATCTTCATCATCAGAGTGAGATGATGGAGGATTATCATAAGGATCATAGGCTTCAAAAATAGCCTTTTCCTTTAACTTCAGATCAGATTTCTCTCTTTCCTCTTCTATGGCATCCTGAGCCAGAAGGAAATCTAAATCCAACCCTGGTGAATCATCCCAAATAGTTGACTTTTCAACTTGCAACTCTTTTTCTTTTTCTTTTAAAGAATCTTGTACTCTTTGATTCCAGGCAGCTCTTGCTTTTTCTTCTTCCACACTCAGAACAGGAGTGTCATCTTTGATTTCATCTTGATTTTCAGACTCATCTTCTCTATCATCTAAAAATGAATCCAGTTCAAGATCTACTTGAATATCAGGAACATTTGGGGCAGCTTCTGAAACAATTTCTATAACTTGAGCAGCTAAATCTTCTTTAATATAATCTGTAGAATTATGAATACAGATCTGCTAAATAAGCTAAAATCATTCCTTCTAGGTATTCACTAGCTAGAAAATTAATTGACTCGTCAATAAAGCGAATAAGTGAATTACCTTCATACTTGACCATCTCCCAAGACTCATCTAGGTTGGATGTAATAATCCCTTCTAGGAAATTTGCAATCACGGGAGAGGTGAGATCTTCTAAGCAAACTTTCACAACAAATTTAGATAACATAATAGCATCAGATATTTCATTTTCCGATAACACAAAAACTGATTCTTTTTCAGCTGGAGCAGACACTACTTGAATTGTCGTCACAGTATCTGTTACTGCTGGATGGGAGGCAGGAGGCTCTGAGGCATCTTCACAGAACATCTCCCCCTGCCTGATTTCAGTGGAAACTGAAACCAGGCCCCTTGAAGAAGAGGGCTCAGCAGATTTGGAAAGTGATTTGATAGTAGCGGTTAAGGTATCAATGGAGGAGGCAAGTGGAGCGATTGCCTCTTCAATCATGGTTTTGATTGAAGGGGTAATCAACTCCATAATGCTGGAGATGAGTTCAGGAGTTATCTCAAAAGAATGAGGGATTGCAGTGGATGGAGACGCAGCAAAAATGGTTGTAGTGCTGGGATGAAGAATGGTGTGGACTGGAGATCGAAGTGGAGATGGAGCTGGAGAGTTAACAGGAGTGTTAACTGGAGAATGAATAGGAGACTGAGGAGGTTTTGGAATCCTCTCAGATCCTAACAGATCAAAACTAGGAGCAGATATCCTAGCCTGATGAGAAGGAAGAGGAGATGCTGGAGGGGAAGGAAGAACAACCGTGGTTGTTTCTCTAACAGGAGAAGGGGAAAGTCGTACTTCAGCTGAAGTTGATGGAACTTCAACTGAAGCAGACTGCATAGCAGAAGATGAGGGAAGGGAAAGAGCTGAGCCAGCTTCAACAGGGTGAGGAGCGACCGAATCAGTCCTGGTGCTCTCTGATGTCGCTGGAGCAACCCCTGTGAGAGCGGGTTTCACAAAGGTCCTCTTCCACTTGGAGAACAGGTTTGGGTCCATCTTCTTGCTTGCATTTATGGTTGTTGCGGTTGAACTCAGCAGCTGGGGATACTTTTCCTTTAGGAAAATTCCAATAACCCTTCCGAGGGTAACTTCCTTCTTACTATTCTTTTTCCATATCAAATCAAACATTACCCCTGTCCAATCAATCTTTTTCTGATTAACAATTGCACACATCAGTGCAAATTATTGCCTTGTTATATTGTCATGAGCAGAGTGCTTTCCGAGGAGCACTTTTCCGACCAACTCAGCAAGAAACTTAATCTTGAATGGGAAATTGACCTTGAGCAGCTTCGTGGGAATGCCCTCTGCATGTCCCAGCTCAACTAACATTCTTCCAAATTCTTGAGCATCTTGCTCATAATCTTCTTCACCATTTATTAATCCAAAAACATCAATCAGAACGGCCGGAGTTAAAATTACCTCTTCTCCGCCGATGGTGCCAGTCATTGAATCGTCAGAGGAGGACGACGTGAAAGCCCATTCCTTGATCTCGGGTATATTTAGCTTTATCCTTGTTGACATTAATCTTTCCAGACCCTGATCCCGGCACAACTGAAGAACTTCCACGATCCCTGCTTCGCAGCAACTGAACGCGTCAAAATCAACACTGAAGCCTGCATCAAACTTCACAATTGCTAACACTGCGGGAGAAATCGCCATTGATTGCTGGAGAAAGCGCGAGAAGGACGGCGAAGACGAAGGGGACGAAGCGGCAGAAAATCGCAAGCGGGAAGACAGAATGCGAAAAGTCACGCTCCGTCGACGATAGAATAAAATATCTTTTAACCTAGGTCGACTATTGGCTTTATATTAGACCGGAAATAGTCGATCTATTAAAAAGATACTAGACCCGATAGTCGAACGGCCATTCGACGATCGGCCCAGAAGCAGAGTAGTCGAGCCATCGTTCGACTATTTCTGGCTTCTCAAACAACAAGCTGTCGTCGTTCAGAGATCGACGATAAGCTCGACCTGTTCGACGATCTTCGAACGCCGGTCGACGATCTTCAAACAGATAAGCTATCATTAACCAGAGGTCGACGATAGGTTTAATCCGTTCGACGATCTTCGATCATCGTTCGACGATCTTCAAGCAGGTTTCAACATAGGCAGATATAGTGACACTTAGTCTCGTCCATTGATCATGCCTAGTTGAACTAAAAAGAACAGATGCTTCTGTTCATCTAAAGGCTTGTTGAATATATCACCTCTCTGAAACTCAGTGGATATGAACTCAAGACAAATCTTGTTCTTTTCCACACAATCTCTCAGGAAATGGTGTCGAATCTCAATGTGCTTCGTTCTAGAGTGGTGCACTGGATTTTGTGCAATGGAGATAGCACTGGTACTATCACACATGATTTTGGTATTCTTGTGTGAGTAACCATAATCCACAAGCTGGTTTTGAATCCACAGGATCTGTGAACAACAACTAGCAGCTGCTATATATTCAGCCTCTGCAGTTGAAGTTGAGACAGAAGTCTGCTTCTTACAGAACCAAGAGACCAATCTCTCTCCCAGAAACTGACAAGTTCCTGAGGTGCTCTTCCTGTCAACTCTGCAACCAGCATAATCAGAATCAGAATATCCAATTAATTCAAATTCTGACTCAGCTGGGTACCAAAGTCCTAGATCTGGACATCCCTTCAGGTATCTCAGGATTCTCTTTAGAAGAATCAGATGAGATTCCTTGGGGTTGACCTGGAATCTAACACAAAGGCATGTAGCAAACATTATATCAGGCCTACTTGTAGTTAGATATAATAGGGAACCAACAATGGCCCTATAATTCTTTTGATCAACTGGCTTGCCGTGATCATCAGAATCAATAACAACATTAGTAGCCATAGGTGTAGGCATTGCTGAAGCATCATCCATCCCAAATTTCTTTACCAATTCCTTGGCATATTTGGATTGGGAGATGAAGATACCATCAGCATCTTGCTTAACTTGGAGACCAAGAAAGTAAGACAGCACACCCATACTACTCATCTCAAACTTAGAGTGCATCAGGTTAGAGAACCTTTTGCAAAGTTTGGGATCAGTGGAGCCAAATATAATATCATCTACATACACCTAAACTAACAGGATTGTGTCCTTGTGATGCTTGACGAAAAGGGTTCTATCAACTACTCCCCTTGTGAAGTTGTGCTCTAAAAGGAAACTGGCTAGAGTCTCATACCAGGCTCTGGGGGCTTGCTTTAGTCCATATAGAGCTTTCTGCAACTTAAAAACAAATAATTTCTTTAGCAGGTGAACGATCATACCTTGGTTTGTCTTCATAGCGTGAAGACTTCTTTCTAAACTCCTTTCTCCCCATCTTGAGAAACCTCTTGGCAAATAATGCCATCAGCTCCTCATTTGATTGGCTGCCTTCAGAAGCATCAGCAGCCTTAAGAGCTAGAGATTGCTCTTTCCTTGTTGCAGTAGGGGTCTTTGCTTCTGCTTCTGCTTCCCTTGTCTTCAGCACTTGCTCAAAAGACTTGAGCTTGCCGAGAAGAGCTTCAGTGGAGATCTCATTTGTACTTCTGGCTTCCTTGATGGGCCAGATCCTTAGATCCCATGTGCTAGGGAAGCACATAAGAATCTTATCATTGACCTCTGTCAATGATATGTCCTTGTCAAGGGTCCTCAGCTCATTGATGATTGAGCTGAGCCTGGTGTACATGGCTTCAACTGATTCAGCATCAGTTTTCTTGAAGTTCTCATATTGTGAGATAAGGTTGGACCTTCTGTCCTTCCTTTCATCAGCTGAAACAGCTACAATCTGGTTCAGTGTATCCCACATAGCTTTTGCTGAAGAGCAGTCAGCTACATTCTGGAATACCTCATCAGACATTGTCTAAACCAGTATATTCATTACCTTGGCATCTGCTATCTTGGCCTTCTTGTACTCGTCGTTGTAATCTGGAGGAGGCACTGCACTCATATCAGTTGATGATGAGGCAGTGGCAGCAGTAGGTGCTCTTGGGGGACCTAACAAAATAGAGGCAAAGATGCTTTCATCAATAGAATTCATATATAATTTTATCCTTGCCTTCCAGATGCCAAACTTAGCTAAGTTGCATGCTGGAGGTCTGGTGCTAGAATAATCTTTGGACTGGGCCATGATAGTGAATATCTATAAGCTTTGGTATCTATCAGGATCTTGTGACTTAGGTGTTAGCCTATTCAGTCAGTCAACCTCCCTCTGATACCAATTGAAAGTGAAGGGATAGATACTACTCTAGAGGGGGGGTGAATAGAGTTATCAAATTTTGCACTAGACAAAACTTGAAGGTCTACCCAACTCCCTTGGAGTGAATTTGCGGAATTAAAAGATTATAGATATAGAATTAACCCTATAGCCTAATACAAGTGTTGTGCACAAACTCAAGCTAACTGTAATTACAGTTAAGGCTTGGAAATCCTAATCAGCAACTAGCAACCTAGTTATATCTATTCACAGCCACAATGCAGGAAATAAACAAGGCAATCCAGACGACACAAGGAATTTATAGTGGTTCCCCAAACAACTTGGGTACGTCCACTCTTCTACCAACAAGGTAGGAATCCACTCAGGTTTTTGATCAGGTGCCCTGCCACCAACAGGATCTGCTTCAGGTAGATCCAGAAACCCTTTAGACTTTTGATCAGGTGTCTAAAAACCAAGCACAGGTTTTTGATCAGGTGCCCTGCCACCAAGGGATACTTTTGAAGGGAGTAATAACCCTGTACAGGAGGGGGAAGAAGGTTAAGATGTCTTCTCTATTTTACAATAGATTAGAGAAGCACAAAAACTTGCACTGAGCTAGAAAGCTCTAAAGAATCAAGGCTCCCCCTGGCTCAAAGATGTCCAGGTGAAGTCTTGCTTCAGTGCAGAAAACTCTTCAAAAAGCTCTGAAGGAAAAACAACAAGAAGATAATAAATAATAAAATTAAAGATCTTCAAGCAGCTATCTTCTTCTTCTTCTTCTTCAAAAGAACTCTGAGTTTGAACTTCCTGAAAGCAGGAGAACTCAGGTTGAAGAAGAGTAGAAGATCTTAACACTTCTCAGTTGGATGATTATTGCTGAGAGCAGAAGACTTGATCTTGATGAAGGCTTGAATGCTTAAGTGAATAACTGGTTAGCTATTAGCTAGCTTGAATCCTTCTTCAAAGGGTCCTTTTTATAACAGCAGCAAGCAACGGCTCTCTTCATTTTGAATTACTTGTCTTCTTCTGAAACTTGAGACCTGGGCTGCAAATAACACACAGCAAAACAAACTCTGCAGCAAGACATCCTATAAAAGGAATAAACCTCTTTCTAAGAAGCTGCAGGAACAAATCAAATAACAGAAGGACTAAATAAAGTCACATCAGAGAAATACTCTTTATAGCAGAAGGAAGACTTTTCAGTCTAACGGCTATAAAGGACTGTCAGCAGATAAAGTAAAATACAAAGACAGCTAATAAGACAAACAACTTTATCTGAAACGATTTGACTCAGGCAAAAAGGATGGAGCATATATTGCTTGGAAATATTATCATAAAACAACTGAAAAGATATCCCAGATAATATATTAATTAATTAAATATAATAAATAAATACAAAAATATAAAGGCAGACAGAAAGCGTCGAACGACCTTCAGAGATCGTCGACCGACGCACGGAGATCGTCGAACTATCGGACAGATAGTCGAACGATCCAGATAGTCGAACTATCAAAGGAGATAGTCGAACTATCACCGCAGATAGTCGAACTACCAGAAGATAGTCGAACTATCAGATAGTCGACCTATCAATAGATAGTCGAACTATCAGGGCAAAACAGATAGTCGAACTATCAACAGATAGTCAAGCTATCAGATAGTCGACCTATCAACAGATAGTCGAACTATCAAAAACAAACAGATAGTCGACCTATCAACAGATAGTCGAACTATCAGATAGTCGAACTATCAAAGCAGATAGTCGAACTACCAAGCGAGAACAGATAGTCGACCTATCAACAGATAGTCGAACTATCAACGCAGAACAGATAGTCGAACTATCAACAGATAGTCGAGCTATCAGATAGTCGACCTATCCAAGCAGATAGTCGAACTATCAAAACAGACAGATAGTCAAACTATCAGCCGATAGTCGAACTATCCTCGCTGACAGAAAGTAGAACAACTGATAGACGATCGTCGAACAGTTAGTCGACGATAGTCGAGCGGCGTTCGACGATAGTCGAACGAACAAACTACTTAACCAAATTCTCAATCTGGAAAAGTGAGGACTCTACAGCTAGACTACTAACCATTGACCATAGATATTTCTTGGGTCAAGGGACTAAAAAGACAAGAGTAAACTCAAATCAAACTAGGGTACCAACAGAGTGCATGTGTCCAAATACTACCAAATTCCTTTCTAGGGTATTTCACTACCCTAATATCACATGGACTAAACACCAAGTCCATACAAGCACAAATCACCATATGTCCTTCACAAACCTCAAAAGTTCATCCTTAGGGTTTGAACTAGGGTTCTAGGGCAAATCCACCCTAATCCACCCCAAAACCATGTGACGGTGCTTAATGTCATAACAAGTCAGTGGCCTAAGTTTCAACCTCTATTGAGATGATTTGGTCACGAACACCACATGGGACTTTTTGACCTAATTTACCCTTTTTGGGCCTAAGCTAGGGTTTACCAAATTCCAAACAAAATCATCTTCAAATTGAATGAAATTTTATACAGAGTCCAATATTGACCCAAAGAACACTAACCAAAATTTGAGAGGGTTTGGAGGTCATTAGACCCTTTAAATAATTCATATATGGATTACTAAATTTCTACAAAAACTATAGGAAAATATTTTCCATAAATTCCTATTTTTGGATATGTTTTAGGTATAGTTAAGAGTGACCCCCATACAAAATTTCAAGTCATTTGGATGGCTGGATTGATGGGGGCACTCAAAATAATCTCTGAATACGCCTAGGTATAGACCTCACCAAAAGGAGTGTTGTGGTCTAACCTGAATTCCAAATTGGTCCAAACTAATTTTAAATTAATTTAGACTCATAGGGATACAATAATTATATTGGACACTTTTTCATAAAATGCCTCTAAATATTTTTAATTTAATTCCTAATGTAACTGATATTAAGTGACAGAAATGCACATATAAAACATTTAATACAAATATATCTGCACAGATCTTAAAGCAAATTGAGTAGCTCCTAGTTTTATTCTTCCTACAGCCAATGAATGAGATTAACCCGACCTGGAGCACTTCCAAGTCCATTTGTCAGCCACCCGGCAACCTCACTGGCCGGCCACCGCCACCACCACCTCCGTTGAGGTGGTGGCTATCGCTGGGCGGCGGCACGGCCGCCAGAGGGGCTGATTCCAGCGAACCCGAGAGGAAGCCCAAATTCGTAATTTTATGGATTTTGAAGCTTTGAATTGGCTCAACTGAGCCAATTTCTTGTCTCTAATGAATCCTATGATCTAGCCCATGAAGGAGGAGAGGAGGACCTGATTTACGGCCTGATGACGTGTATTTTGCCTCCTCATCATTCCGGCCACCAAACTTTGGCTCTTCTTCAACCTCTACACCAACCTCAACGAAAATGAAAAGTAATCGAGGGAAGCATTTGCCCTTGCTCTGGTGAAGGTCCTTATAGAGGGAATTTGGGAGAGGAGGCTTGTAACTCCCCAATGCCATCAAATTCCATTAATGGCCATTAACTCCACCCCTTTGGTTTCAACCAAATTAAGGGGGTTGAACCAAATTAATGGTCAGACATCTCCAGAAACTCCTCCTCTCCCTCATAGGAATAAAAGCCCCATAAAAGTGGGAGTTATGGAGCCTCCATGGCCACGATGGCAATTAATCTCAAGCTTTTCTCTCTCCTCCAAATCACCAATTTCAGAAGCTTAGTTCGACGAGTCAAACTCCGTTCGACAAATTTTCCCCATTCATCGAACTCTATTTGATGAATTTATTCCATTTGTCGAACTCTGCTCGATGAATCTGCTCTATTTGTCGATCTCCGTTCGACGAATATGCCCCGTTCGATGAAGGCCGAACCATGTTCAGCAACTTGATCCGTTCATCGAACTCCGTTCGACGAACTATGAACCCAGTTAAGCACTTGCTTTGTTCGACGAATTCTTGCTGAGCTCGACGAATTCGCTCCCTTAGACAAACTCTTAATGAGTTCGACGAATCAGATCCGTTCAACGAACTGCTTGTTGAGTTCGACAAACATGCTTTGGTTCGACGAATTGCTGGCTGAGTTCGACAAAACCGACCGGTCTATAATCTCTAAGTAAAATGGCGTTGAGTGAGCTCAACTCACTCAACGCCAATCAGTCCATGGCATTGAGTCAAGACACCACACTCAACGCCTAAATTGCTTAGAAACCTTTCTAAGAAAAATGGCGTTGAGTGAGCTCAACCAACTCAATGCCAACCAGTCTATGGTGTTGAGTGCGCTTAATGCACTCAATGCCCCGAGCCAGAAAACCTTCCAAGTATAATGGCGTTGAGTGAGCTCAACTCACTCAACGCCAAGCAGTCTATGGCGTTGAGTGCGCTTAAAGCACTCAACTCCCCAAGCCATAATCTTCCTACGTAAAATGGCATTGAGTGCACTCAACGCACTCAACGCTAATCAGCCTATTGCATTGAGTGCACTCAACGCCCCAAGCACAGTTCGATGAATTTGCCCATTCGTCGAATTTGATAGGTTCTATATCAATATGAGGTTGAATGTTTTCAAAAGGTCATGATAACTGCAACTCACTATTTGCAGCCCAAGGTGTTTCACACCCTAATTCCCTTGTTCCCCCAAACCCTTTAGTGCTTCCTCGAGTTTTATCATGACCCAGTCATGACAAAACTATCATAGGGGTCTAGAAGCCTAAGGGATGTTATACAGTACACCTCGGGATTACGGAGATGACAGCTGACCTAAAGAGGACTATGTATTGGTCGGGCATGAAGAAGGATATCACACACCTTGTGACGCATTGCAAGTCATGCCAGCTCGTAAAGGCAGAGTGTAAGAGTCTGGTCAGATTATTGCAGCACTACTGTTGCCGGAGTGGAATTTCGACGACATAGCCATGGATTTCATTCATGGTTTGCCTCGGTCACATGCGGGAAATGATTCGATATGGGTGATCGTCGATAGGTTGACGAAGGTGGCCAGGTTCATTCTAATCAGGAAGGATGCTCCGGTTGGTGATTTGGTGCGGAAGTTCGTGGAGCAGTTTGTCCACTATCATGGCGTGCCGAGGTTTATCATGTCGGATCGAGATGGGGGGTTTACGTCCAGAGAGTGGAGGTCAGTCTAGGCTTATTTGGGGTCCCAATTGACATTCAGTGCGGCCTTCCACTCTCAAAAGGATGGTCAAACGGAGCGTACCAACCAGACACTGGAGGATCTTTTGCGCTTATGCATCCTGGACTGCGGGGAGCCATGGGAGAGACTGTTGTCATTGATTGAGTTCTCATTTAACAACAGTCATCAGTCCAGTATAGGCAGGGACCCTTACGAAGCATTGTACAAACGGAGGTGCAAGACCCCTTTATCTTGGATCCAGGATGAGGATCCAAAGACACGTGGCTCAGATTTTGTAGAGGACACCGATGCTCAGGTGAGACTGATCCGGGATAGGATGCTGGAGGCCCAGAGCAGACAGTATAAATATTACTATGTGTGGCATCGTCAGGTGGAGTTCCAGGTTGGAGACCGGGTCTTCTTGAAGATACGTCTGATGCATGGAGTTTCACGAGTATGCGGGCGGAAGAAGCTCTGTCTGAGGTATATGAGGCCTTACAAGATCCTACAGCAGATTAATCCCCTGGCTTATAAACTGGAGCTACCTCCAGAGTTAACGGGATTGCACGAAGTCTTCCACATCTCCTCCCTTCTGAGGGCTCTACTACTGCCGGAGCAGCATATTTCTATCACAGATGGCCCAATAGCATCTGATCGATCGGTCAGCCTGGAGCCGGTCAGGATCGATGATACGGTAGTGCGGGTCTTGCGGAGCAAGAATGTTCTGTTGGTCAAGGTCCTGTGGAGGAATCATGGGCAAGAGGAGCATACCTGGGAGCCACGCGATCTGATGCAGCTGAAATACCCTGATCTCTTCGAGTCAAGTATACCTTTAACTTTCTAAGGGATGTTATATGCTTTAATTTAAGTATAACCCCGTAGGCCTAACCTAAATTTCGGGGACGAAATTTTTATTTTTATGTATTGGGATTTGTAACATCCATCAAACAACTAGAACCCTTAACTAATATTAGGGTAGGACATGCGGTGGATGAATGGTGATAGACTAGGTTTTACCCAAGGGTTAGGGTGGAATCACATAAAACTCACTATAGGGATCAATCAACTCTAACTTAGAAAAAGAATGTTCAAGAGTCAAATGATCTCGAGTGCGTTAAGTGCACTCGACGACATTCAACGAGGCATCGAGTGCACTCGATGCCATTCAATGAGGCATCGAGTGCGTTGAGTGCACGCGACACCATTCAACGATGCGTTGAGTGGACTCAATATGACGTTGAGTGGTCTAAACTCCACTCAACGCTTTTGACTTAGAAACATTATTGATGCTGAGGCGTTGAGTGGACTCAATGCGGCGTTGAGTGGTCTCAACTCCACTCAACACAGCTTTGAGTGGTCTCAACGCCACTCAACACGACGTTGAGTGGTCTCAACACCACTCAACGCCACTCAACGCGTTCTTGTGTGTTCTTAACGCCACTCAACGTGGCTTTGAGTGGTCTCAACACCACTCAACTCCAATCAACACGGCATTGAGTGGTCTCAACACCACTCAAAGCCACTCAACACAGCGTTGAGTGGTCTCAACGCCACTCAACACTGCGTTGAGTGGTCTCGACACCACTAAACGCTTTTGTACTTAGAGTATTTTCATCTGGTTCACCTGTATAACTGAACCGTGTTTTCGGGATATGTGTTGATGGCACATTTAAACCCGATTCTCTTCTCATACGGTTCACCTGTATAACTGAACCAGGTTTTTGAGATATGTGTTGATGGCACATTTGTACCTTATTCTCTTCAACTCAACCCTAAATTGGGTCAAATTAGCTCAAGTTGACCCAACCTATCCCAACTCACTTGGGCTAATCCCAAGTTGAGTGGCCTACTATCTTTAAGAGGCTGATATTTACCCAAAATTCCACTCAAATTCTGAAGGGGGTGACTAGGAAAGAGAAACCTAATTTTCCCTTTAATGGAGGGGAGAGAAAGGGAGAGGAAGAGTCCATTCATGGCTAGGAAGGCCAAGGGCCTCCCAAATTATTATAGATTCATTCCCCCTTAAGTTTTAAGGAGACCAAGAGCCTCGTAGGGAAAATCAGAGGCTAAGTTTAGTGGATCCAAGGGTGGCCGAAAAGAGCTTTCATGGCCATTAATGGCCATTGAATCTTAGACCCCTCCTCTCCCCCAACTAATCCTTTTAAAAGCTTCCCTAGACCCTTAGCAATCGGTTCTAACATCCCCTTGAAGATTTTGATCCCTCTGGTAGTGTGGTTGCATAGCACCAAAAATCATCACCACCGGCAATGGCGGTATGGCGATCGGCCCGACTCCAGCCACCCTAGAAGATCCTGTCTTCCTCCTCTCTCTGTGTGGATAAATATCCATCTATTGGCCCCAAGGTTTGGGTCCAATTGTCCCCGGATCAAGGGAGCCGAGAGCTTGGTTTTTCAAGCTTTTCTTCCATCCACCATTCACTATTTCGTCCATCTCCGACCGGTCTACCATCACGAATCGCCGGCCACCACTTCAACAAAGGTGGTGGTGGAAGTGGCCGACCGGGAAGGGGCATGGGTGGCCGGGAAATCACCTGCCAAAGTGGCCCAGGACATGTTAATCTGGGTCATTGGCGTGCTGGGAAAGATGAACAGATTCTGTCAGTTAGTGCGTCAAGATTCATGCTGCCCGATTATATTAAGGATTAGTATTATTTCATTATATCACAGTTATTGCAGGGTTTTGAATTAACTATTAAAAATACTTAGAGCCCTCTATTGGGAAAATTACAAACATTAAAGTTTTAGCTCTTGAAGTTTAGTTTATTTTAAAAATTGTTTCCACACATTTGGGTCAGTGGTCTGACCACAACACTTAAAATGGTGTAGTCTATACATAGGGTTAGCTAGAGACTAAATTGAGTGCCCTATCAATCCAACCCTCCAAATGACTTGATATTTAGACTAGGGGTCACTCTTACCTATACCTCTTATGTATCCAAAAATGGGAATTTTTGGAAAACTTTTTCCCCTAGTTTTTGTAAATATCTAATAATTCATGTATGGGTTAATTAGAGGGCCTAATTACCTTACAATACCCCAAAATATTGGTGAATGACCCTTAGGGACATGATAAGTCACTGGTAAAAATCTCAGCTCATTTGGGTTTGATTTGTGTAGGTATTGGGGTGACCAAAGTTTGATCCCTAAGGGGCAAATTAGGGCAAATGTGTGTTTGATGGGTTGAGTGGCCAATCCTCATCCAAAAGGGATGAAACCTTAGCCACTAACTTAATGTCATACAAAACACCCCCACAAGAGATTTTGGGTTGTTTATGGTTGGAATGCCCTATAACCCTAGTGTGAACCCTAGGGTTGAGTTTTGAGCTCAAAGAAGGACATGGGACCATATGTCCTTGGAATGTATTGAAACTTGGTAGGTGAGTTTATAGGGTGGAAATAAGCCCTAGTAAATGATTTTAGAATTTTTAGGAACTTACATTCCCTTGGAAATAGTTTAGGACCAAATAGTGTACTTGTACTCATAATTTTATTGCATGATTATATGACCTTGTATGTTCATGAAACTTAGGCAGTGATCTTATATAATGGTTATTAATCTCTGGAAATTTTGGTATGTATTTTGAAATAATATCTATAGTACTTCATTCACAAACCTAGTAATTTTTCTATTAGTTAGAAAAATTATTATTAGTTATTTACTCATTAGAAAATTATTAAATTTGGTTGAAGGACATCTTAAAGCTTCATCATGCTCTGTGTATGTTTATAAAATTATTGGAAGCCTTTTCATATAGGATGCTTCACAAAGTGCCATGAGAAGAATATTCTTAAATGATTTATTATATGGCCAACTTTGTTTAGAAAATTACTAAATTTGTTCAGTTATCTTTTCTAGTCACTTTTAACTTCTGGTAATTTTTATTTAATTTTTGTATGATTATTTCTATTATTTCCTGCTTTGCCCTATTAATGAGGTTATTTAATCAATAATTAGTCTGGAGGTTAAAATGTTTTGTAAAAATTGTGAATTTCAGTATTTACAATTATTTGGATGATATACACTTGTCATAATTTTTTCGAGGCCATACCATGTCAGAAAAGTATACTTGATGTTCAAAAGCATAGTTGGCCTGATTTTGCTGAGAATTAAATAAATGGCATATAAATTAGGAAAAAATATTATATTCTGGATTTATCTTTAAAATATCATGTTAAATATCGAGTAATAATCTTATGTCATTTGGGTGAATATTTGGAGGGGGTCATCATTCATGCACGTCATGTAGCTCATTAGGTTTTCACATAGTAAAGTTGTAGAAATAAGATAACATATAAGACTTGGCAGGGGAAGGTGAGGTAGTTGGGGTATTTTGTCTGGTTGGATAAGAAAGAGGTCATAAGTAGGAGTCGAGTTGTGATAGTCTGGTTGACTAGGATGCAAGGTTGTCCTCATGATCGACGATGGATCGTCATTCCCTTGGAAGAAGTCTAAATACACTTAGGTTTAGTTCAAGTGTAAGATCAGGAAAGTTGGTACATGGGTAGATACTAACAATAATTAGTACCTTGTGAAAGGGAGCTTTGGGCTTCAGCCCATCATTATTCCTAGTGCCCTCGAGAGCCCTTCACAGGGAATTCCCTAGGCATTCCAAGGTTAACCTTCAATCATAAGACTAAATTGTCAAAGAGCAATTAATAAATACTAGGGCTTCATTTTCACTCACCCTGATGACTTGGAGGGTTAGCTTGGTTTGGTTACCTGAGCAGTAGGCTCGGTGGTTGCATAAATTGGAATGTTAGCCCAGGGAGCCAAAGGCTCGGAAGGTAAACGACAGGTTAGTCTGAGGAGCCAATGGCTCGGGAATTCATGGATGCATGTGCATAAGGTGGTGGGTCTTCATTATTTGATGGTCGTTCACACCGACGTCGATACGATGACTCGGCGGGTGTGGTCTACACTTATCCAATAAAAAGACTGGTATATTTGTCAGCAGAATACGCAGAGGCTCTACGGTGTGTTCTTCGCATTAAGGCGTATAAAGGTCTAGGTTAGGTGGTGTGAATGTCGGCCTAGAGGTGGAGTGGCCCAACTCACTATCTCTATTTTCCACGACAGCAGGTACCTGAGAGTTTAGCTAACTCCAAATGGGGAAACTAAAGGTCTGTGCACATAGAGTTGTGTGTGTGTGTGTGTTGCACTTGTATGAACATATCATTAAACCCACATAACATAGCATATCATGTCATCATCAAATTTCAACCCTTACCCCTAACGTATAAATTGGTATGAGACTTTTTATGTGTTAGGCCTTACAAAACGACCACTTATTTTATAAGCTTGTGTGGGCATGCTTATAAACTAAGGTTACTTTCTTTGTGGTTGTCTGTTATATTTCTTTTATGATGCAGATTACTTCCTGCTCTTTACTCATCTATTACCTTAGTATTGCTAGCTTGCATTTCTTTTCATAGCACTGTGAATATTATAATATAACTGCTAGATTAGGTCCACTGTCACCTGCTCTTATTTACTTTCAACCATCATATATTCCCCATCATTCCTCTCGTACGGTGCCTAAGAGCAATTGGGGGAGGGGTGGGGGAAAACCAGGCTTAGTCTTTTGACTAACAGTCGGTGTACCAAACATTTCAGCGACACCAGATGGGAGATAGGGGGCAGCAACAGGAGATACATCACCAGTAGAGTATGTTGCACATGGAGGTGGGTCATTCTACCACAGGAGCACCAACATCAGGATCTATGAGTAATTAGTATATTTTGCTTTGCGAGAGTTTTGTAATAAGGACATGATGTACCGGGCATGAGCCCATTTTAACTTTGTCATTATACTACTTCCGTTTCTGTTTCATTTCTGTGTGGACTGTGTTGTGATTCATCTTTCCTTATACTACATGTGATTGTGAACTTAGACTTAATTTTTCTAAACTATGTACTTCTACTTCTTTGGTGATCGTTACTGTCATCAGGATTGGCGTTTTGTAGTGGCAATTTTCCCGAGTGTTGGTGTCTTCGCAAAATGGCGATTCTGGGCATAAGACCCGGAGGCGAAGAAAAAAATGGGGTCTTACAATCAAAGTAGGATACCCGATCTTGTTCATCATCTAAATAATCTTTCAAAGTCATCAAGTAGGCTTCTTCAGTAGTAGCTTCATCTTCACTGTCGTAGGATGAACTTGAGTCAGAGTCACTACAGGTTTCTATAATGAAAACTCTTCCCTTCTTCATGTCCTTCTTCTTGAATAACTGCTACATGTGCTCCTTTTTGATTGACTTTTCCTTTTTGTCTTCTGGACAATCAAGAGCAATGTGGTATAGTTTCCAGCAAGCGAAGCAAATGACCTCCTTGTTGGGGGTCTTGCCAAACTTGGGTTTGTTGAAGTTCCTTTCCCTTCTTCTAGAGTCTTCTGTCTTGATCCACCTTCCAATCTTCTATCCAGGAGATTAAACATCTCTTCTTCATAAGTTGAAGGCTATCCATCAGCTGTCTTTAGTGTAATGGACTTCTCTATAGGGGTAGAAATTTTGTCATATACCCCAGACTTAGTCCTACTCTTTAGGAGAAGTTCATAGGACTTGAGTTTGCCAAACAGGGCATTAAAAGTGATTTCCATATGGAAGATGGACTCTCTGATGGCCTAGATCCTTGAGTCTCATGTGCTTGGAAAGCACGTGAGAAGCTTGTCGTTTATCTCTATGAGTGAAATTTCCCTATCCAATCCTTTGAGTTCACTCGCTATAATATTGAATATCTCATACATTTCAGCAACAGTATCTTCAGCATTCTTTTGAAAGTTATCATAGTGGGATATGAGAAGGGACATTGTGTTCTTTCTTTCATCATAACTTTCATCCACAATCCTGTATAGAGACTCCAAATTTTCTTTGGCAGACTAACAATCAGCTACCTTCTGGAATATCTCATCAGACATAGTAGAGACTAGGATGTTCATTGTCCTTTATATCCCAGTCCTTTACTCTTTTTATTCTTCAGTCCATTCAGATCTTGGAACATGTCCTTTTGTAGTGTTCTCACTGGCATCTTTCTTGAAGGACATAGGTGGTCATGTAAGAATATACCCAAAATACCTTCATCAATAAAATTCATGTATAATTTAATTCTGGCCATCTAGAGTGTAAACTTCTCTTAATTACATACAGTAGGTCTTGTGGATGCAAATCCTTTGAAGTTATTAGATTTCATTTTTTTAATATAGATATTTAAAAATATATGTGTAACCGTTCAACTATTCAGATCTTTTGATCAAGGTATTAAACTTTGTTTCATTAACCTAGCTCTGATACCAATTGAAAGTAAGAATAGTTGACTAAATCCTTAGAGAATTCTCTAGAGGGGGAGAATAGAGATTTAAAATTAAATTTGATTAATAAACTGAATTTCAGTTAACACGGGTTTTGCATTCACAAATAGTTTGTCAAAGAATTATTGCAGTTAATAAAAACAAAGCACAACAAGTAATCACTGAAAACAACAATCATAGAAGACATAAAAACTATAGTGGTTCCCCAAAATCTGGGAACATCCACTCTTCTTTCACTATGGTAGGAATACATTATTCTAATGCTTGAGTCTTTTGAAAAGGAAACTCTTAGAATAAATTATTAGATTTTTTTGATAAGGAGACCTTCAACCAACACCAAATCTTTTGACAAGAAGATCTTGAACCACTGACACACTGAGTCTTTTGATAAATAAACTCTAAGAACCAGTGACTGAATTATTTGAAGAGGGATTCTTAAAACTCTTACTCAACATTACAAGAAGAGAATGAGAAAGAAAGAAAGAGTTGAAGGAGAGTCTTCAAGAATGAGTCCTCTGTCAGCAATCGGAGGACTATACAACACTAAGTGTTTTTGGATCATCTGTTGATGATGAATCCATGCTTGAAGAAGTTGAAAGGATTATAAGCTTTTGATCCAAAGTTTTTCTCTAACTATTCTTTCAGAATTTATAGTTGTAGCATTAGAGAAGGAAGAAGAAAGGTTGTCGACTGTGTGTTTGTTCTATATTTTTGTATATCTCTTGTTTTATTCTTCTTCTATCATATGAGTATATCATTCAAGAATAAATTTGAATTTTCCTCTTAATATAAATTTTTTTCAAAAGAAATGATATTATCTTCTTCAATAGATCTTGACAAATTCTTTAAATTCCTTATAAACTCTTCTTATTTTAATGGAGAAATCATTCATTATATTCTTATTTCAACAGCTCTAAAGATTTGAAATAATTACATATATTCTTCTTGGAAATAATCCTGGACATATTCTCTATTATTTCCATTTTAAGCTTTACTCGACACTACGTCGAGTTCATGTAGAGGTTACTTTGATATCTTCCTTCAAAATGAAATCCTGTCGACTAAACTCTATAGTCGACGTTGCGGTGATATCCTATCAATTGATGCATCATCTTTTGCCTTGAAATAACGTCGACTTAACACTTATAGTTGCTCTGAATTTTAGTCCAAGTGACGTTGATTTCCTATCGGCGCTGCATCGAATTCTAGTCAATCCATGTAAACTTCTCCTGAATTTCTTCTCTATTTTAGTGTGCATAATTCATGCACTTGACTCAACTGACTTCCTAAGACAATTATAACCACATTACCCTCTCTATATAATATGGGTAATAATTCTATGTCGTAAAATCAATTATAATATAACTTGTTATGCTTAATTAAGAGTTTTCCCAACAATGCCTATATGCAAACATCTTTTTGTCATTATCTATTTAAGAAAGAGAAGATTTCAGTTTGCTCTCTAAGTCCCTTCTCTTATTGCTAAGAGTTATGATGTTGGAGAAGGTTTTAGAGATTGATTCTTCCAATTCTTTAACTCTTGCCATGGAGTGATTGTACTCATGGAAAGACATCTTATTTTTCCCTAATACCTTTATTTCTTTAGGTAGTATTTTATTCTCTTTTAATAAAATCTTATTCTCAGTTTTCAAAATTTAAAGATCATTTAAATTTTTCTCAAAATATTTGCATGATTTCATATACTTAGAATAAAGATCATCATAAGAGGTAGGAGATGTCTCTTTGTCATTTTTGGCATTATCATCATCATTCGAGATATAATTATACTTTTCCATGAGTCGCATATTGGCTTCTTCCTCACTGCTGAACTTATACCGCTTGATTCCTCGAATGAGGAGTCAGAAAGTTTTTGTTAAAGAGTAGTTACACACCTAGAGGGGGTGAATAGGTTTTCAAGTCTTTTTGAACAACTTTTGAGTTTGAATGAGATGTGAGTTAGATTATAATGTTAGCTTTCAAGAAACACAACAACACATCAAATTTTATTGTTGTTCCTCTATCTATGGTACATCCACTTTCCCCCTTCACCTATCTAACAGTGAGCTAGATTCAGCTAACTCCTCCTTTAACTCGACTACTTGAGCTTACACCTCAGATCCCACAGGATCCTACACCTTAGATTGAAACACACTCTTATAACTCAGAGTATAACAACTCCTACCTCAGGCTAGACAACCCTACAATCAGAGACATAAAATCTCCTACCTCAGATCTACACAGAGATCCTACCTTAGGCATAATCCCTACCTCAGATCCTAACTAGGATCCTACCTCAGAGACACAGCTCCTACTCTCAGCCTTTATAATACAGGCTTACAAATCAAATCAACTGATGATCTTATAGATTGAGTAAAGGTTTGTTGATGATTGACTCTAGAGAAATATTTCTCTGAGCCTCCTCTAGAATAGAGAAAACCATGTCATATCTTCTTCACAGTAACAAGATTATTGATGTTCAAAGTATTTCTGCTTGTGCTGAGAAGACAACTTCAGAGATCTATTTCTTCAAGCAATAGATGTAATAGTATTGTATGCAGTGGACTTGAAGATAAACAACAACTTATGAATGCTCTGCTACTTCTCCTCTTATAGAAAAATAATTTTTGTTCTTATTGTAGAACACTTAGATGTTTCAGTTCTTGATCTCTTCAAACAATCAGCTCCTTTCTGTGATCCTGAGAACTTCTGTAAATCCGAGTGTAAAAGATTTACTCACTTCATGGAGAAGATGGCTATCATCAAAAAGATCTTTTAATTTCTCTGTAAAAATCCTTTTCATTTCCCGTCGACCAACAACTCTATTCTCTATATGGGCCAGCCAACATGGGAAACTATAAAGTACATTTAGCTTTAATTGTTGTATAGAAGCCAATCGGTGCTATTTGTCTTCTAACGCACAAGTACCGCAATACTTGAATTATGGATGACATCAGTATGACATAGTCCTTATAGACTTAGCAATTTTCAGTCAAACTGCACAGGCATTGAGTGCAGTAAAGTGACTCAGCGCAAAAACACTTGGTAGAAAATCTACTTCTTGAGGCTTTGAGTGAACCTTCATCACTCAACGCATCTTACTTAGATAACTTAACTAATAAGGCGTTGAGTGAACCTTCGTCACTCAACGCTTTTGGACTTGGCAGAATTCTTCTGGTTTAAGGCATTGAGTGAAGCTCCTATACTCAATGCTTCTTGACTCTGCTGAATTCTTGATGAGACATTGAGTGACCCTTCTTCACTCAACACTTATGTACTTAGGCAGATTTCCTTTTGAGTAGGCATTGAGTGAACTGCATTCACAGAACGCTTCTGGACTTAGCCAAATTTATGTCCAGCAATACTGAGGCTTTAACTGCTTGAACTTTTATCAACGCCTTTAGACTTATGGAGTTGAGTGAAGTGTGTTCACTCAACGCTTCTGGGCTTAGCTTGATTTCTACTTTTCCAGAATCCTATCTTGAGTCCAAATATCATTGTGACCCTGACAACCTGTCTTATTCAATTAATAGTAGACAACCTGTATATAATGAACTTGAACATATATCAGATACAATCATGTATATACCATTGATCTATGAGCCTTCTTCAAGTTAGGGACATTATAATCAATGGACCCAACAATCTCTCCCTATTTGAAGAAGTCAAAACTCTAGTCAATGATATACACTACCTCATGAAGAGATAAACTTTTATAGCAAACAAGAGCAATAAATAACACATAATCATAAATGTGATTAACATTTAAAATGATAATTATAAACAGAATGTGTGCTTATAATAAAGTTCATATTCCTAGAGCCCTTAAGGAACCTAATACATAAACATTTAAAGTTTTTGGCTCCTTGATAACTATGCCCCTACTTGGTTTCTTGGCAGCCTTCTCATCAGCTTCAATTTCCTTTTGCCTTTGCCTTTCAAAGTAACTGTAAGGCTTTGGAAAGTACTTGCTTGGCTATTGAGCATCTGATGCCACTGCCCCTATCCTCTTGTCCATTCTGAACTTACTTCTTAGCTCTTCATTCATTTCTAGCTTAGCCCATTCTAGGGAGCTATATAGTTTCCCCATTCAGTTTTGTTTTCTTTAATTTGGACCAAGGCAGACAGAATGATAGTCCTTGATTTAGGACTCCATCCTTCATAGTCAAGCTTGTTTTCCATCTCTTCTCTGTATCTCTTTTTGCTTTGTATGATCTCTTCATCATCTTCAACAGCAGACTTGCATTTTGCCCTTGATATATGTTCAGTAGTGGGGATAAAGGTAGGAATATCAATTGCAGAGGGTTCAACTCACTGAACACCATGGAGATCACCATCCATTTATTCTTCCGGAGGAGGAGCAGGAACATTATCATATGTATATTATTCTAGTCCCAATGATCCCCTGATGACATTGGTGATATAGACAACATGTTTAGTATTTGCTTTGATTATTTCTTTCTCCCCCTTTATGAATTCTTCAAACATAGCTGTAGTCAGGAAGTTCTTGGCCAGAGAAATCTTTTCATCCAAAAAATTTACACCTTTGGTAACATGATTATTAACCTCTAGCATGTGATAATCCAGAAACTGAGTGCAGACATCCATCCTCCTCTCTAGAGTTTTCTTGTGTGTTTCGATGAGTGTCGTTTGCCCATTATGTACCATTTCCATATTTCCTGAGATGATGTTCTGATTTTCTATTATATCATTCTGCTTTAGTCTAATCTCCTGAAGTTTGCTTTCAGTATATGTAAGAGCAGGAGAAGCCCTCTTGAAGAATGCAACTATGTTATCCTTGAGTCGATTGACTTCAAATCTGATAGACTTTATCTCTCTAAAGAGATCTTATCTTAATCCTTTGATAGAAGCATCAACATAATGCTCTAGCTATCTCCTTTGATCATCTAGAAGTTCTTTCAGATGTGCTAGGAATGTAGAGGACATAGTATCAGGTTGATGAGATATCTCTTGGAAGTAGACATCCTCATCCTCTTTAGTTGTATCTTCCATTGTTCCTGAGTCATTCCTTATGAATTCAGAAGAATGATCATCAGCATCAGCAGCTAACTTATCAGATTCAGATATCTCTATTATGTAAATTGTCTCTTGAGTAGGGAGCTCAGTGTGAATCTCCCCCTCAACCTCAGCACTTTCTAATGGAGTTTGTTGTTCCTTATCAACTGAACTTAGCACATCCTTTTCTACTGTAACTAGAACTTGCTCCCGCTCAGCTTGAGGCCAGAAGAACAGCAACTCAGGACCATCTGGAGTCTAATCTATCCTTCTCTGTAAATTTTCCAAGAAGGAGTCAAGCTTGACTTGTAATGATTGACCATGCTCCCCCTTAGTAGGAGCATCAAATCTGGTAGTCTCCCCCTCAATTTTTATACAGATCCTGTCCACTACATTTCCAGTCACTTATTTAGTTGTATCTGTAGGAATTTCTTCAAAGTGAGAGCCACTACCTTGTACAATCCTTATTATAGGTTCTGAGGACATAGAAACCTGAGCACTCATATCTCTTCTAGTGTCTTCAGAAGAGTTAGACAATTGTGGGTCATAAGGTTCTTCACCTCTGCTCTTAGAAGAGTTGTTGTTAGTACTTTCTTCAGTAATGATAACTGCTTTCTTTTTCTTCTTATCAGTTGATTGTTGGTGTGGAAGCAACACCCTATCCCATCTGTCAAATATCTTAGAGTCCATTTTCCTCATGTGAGGTATTTTTATTCCTAGCCTCACATTGAGGATCCCTGGAACAGAACCATGTAAGTACAAAGACAAAATTCTTCCTAGGTTTGGCTCTAGAACACATTCCACTATTATATCAGATAGTACCATTCCCCAGTCAGTCCATTTCGATAGAATTATCCTTATCATTATCTTAAACCTTTTTCTTGAGATTTTGTCATGAGACCCTATTTTGCAGATCAGAGCCTTATCGATTACATCAGCTAGAAACTTTCCTTTCAGATTCAGTTCCTTTTTCAGAATAGAGCTAGTGGTGCGCTTTGAAAGGCCACACCACTTGAGAGCGTATTTCACATCTTCCTGAAATAGTTCATCTTCTTCATCTGTTGGCCTAAGCTTTATCAGTTTCAGAACATTTCCCAGCCTCCTTGGGGTGATCTTAATCTTGTGTCCACTTATAAAAGTCTTAATTTTGTTGGAAGAGGAGTCAATTTTGGCATTGGAGTAGAGTTCCAGCACCTCTCATTTCCATATCAAACTCGGCTCTAACAAGAAAAATTCTAGATCAGTGACCTACAGTAAGTGAAGAATAAGCTGAACTTCTTCTGGAGCATCATTGAACCCATTCCTAACTAGTTCAGAACCATCGAAAAGGAAATCCATTCCTTTGGGTGCCATTGAGACTTTGAATTTCTAGAGTGACAAGGAACTTGCTTAAGATATCTTTATAGGTATGCAGAAAGTAAAATAGGGCTAGGATTTGTGTTTTATTTTAAGCACACACTTCTATTTATACTTACCCATATTCGAGAATATGGAGAGGCACGTACTTATCGTGATTAACACAAATAGATCAACAATCGAGATTAATCCCAGAAGATAGCTGTAATTAGAACTGTGTGAGTAAATTTGTTGAGTGAACTCGACACACTCGACACACTCATGCCTGAAGTTGTCACAACACACTCGACATCTGGAAACTTAGTCTCAGTGCACTTAATTCCTGAAGTTATCTTAATGCACTCCTAAAATTTGTGTTTTATTTTGAGCACACACTTCTATTTATACTTACGCATATTCGAGAATATGGAGATGCATGTACCTATCATGATTAACACAAGTTGATCAACAAATGAGATTAATCCCAAAAGATAGCTGTAATTAGAACTGTGTGAGTAAATTTGTCGAGTGAACTCGACACACTCATGCCTGAAGTTGTCACAACACACTCATGTCTATCGTTTTCATTTTTCTGTTATTCCTTTTCTCAAGTCTCAATGACACACGGCAGTGGGGTAATGGTCATCAAATCGTCTTCTTTTCTTCCTTATATTCCTTTTTATTATTGTGTTCTAAAAAGTCAAAAACTTATTTCAAACTTTGCAGCATTTGTGAGGGGAGTGAGGAATCATGCTTTTTTAAAATCACAGCAGTAATGAACTAATAAAAGTGATAAAACATTAAAACCAAATCTTCCTCCTGGTGTCAGGAAGGTAATCACGACCTCACTAGAGACCTCTGCGTGATAGTTGTAGAAAATCTGAAGCATGATAATTTTTCTTCATTTTTAGTGGGTTTACTTTACCGATTTAGACTGTTTAGTATTGTTACTATTGTATGCTTTAGTTAATTGATTTAATGATTTATAGATTAAGTGTCCGTGTGTTTCTCTAATGAACTATTATCAATATGCTCATTGCATAAGGACGACATGCATTGAATTTTTTTCAATCCATTTTTGTATATTAGAAAATTGTTTGTAGTTGTATAGCTTCGAATACTTGTTTGTATTTTAATAATTTTGTAATTTGGATATCAGAAAATGGAATCCCCTTCTGAGTCATCTAACGTTTATTTATAAGTTGTTCGAGAAAAAAGATCCCGATTGATATCATATTAGTCTCATTCAAAGAATTGGTTGTAATAAATAATATAAATGTTTACATTGTGGAGTGACCTATAAGGGTGGAGAAATTAATAGAAAGAAGCAACATCTAGCCGGATTAAAAGGAAATATTAGTGCTTTCAAAAAAGTTTCACTTGACATTCGACATCAGATGCAAGAAATTTTGAAAGGGATAAGTGACAAAAACGCAAGAAGAACAAGAATTCTTAGATAGTGTAAAACCATATGGTGATCACGTGGATGATGATAGAACTTCACTTCCTAGGTCTCAAAAATCTATTATTCAAGATAAAGGTAAAAGGAAAATTGATCACGTTGATAGTTTTTTGCTCCTAGAATATCTGCAGGATCACAACCTTTTTTGAAAAGTGTCTTGGCATAAAAATAGGTGGTACATCATGCTGAGATGTCAATAGCTAGATGGTTCTTTGATAGTTGCATTCCTATAAATACTTTGAATTCAGTATTTGCACAAAAATCTATCGATGATATTGCTTCAATTGATCCTGGTTATAAGTTGTCTTCCTACCATATGACGCGAGTTAATTTGCTATGAGATTGCAAAGAAGAATGTCGGCTTCCTATAGATTCATATATACGAAATTGGAGAGTAATTGGATGCACGTTAATGGCAGATGGTTGAACTGATAAGATAAATACACCATTAATTAATTTTTAGTTTATTCTCCTCGGGGTATTTCTTTTTGTAAATCTGTCGATGCTTCTGATGTCACTAAGAATGCCACAACTTTATGCTCCTTATTTTCAAAAGTTGTTGAATGGATTGGCCGAACAAGTGTGGTTAACCTTGTTACTGATAATGCAACAAACTACAAAAAGATTAGGGAGCGACTAAATGAAAAGTATGGCAATATTTATTAGTCAGCATGCATAGCTCATTGCATAAACTTAATTCTAAAGGACATTAGAAACTTGAGTCACATAGTGAACATTACAAAAAATGATTTTAAGATTACAGTATTTATTTACAACCATATATTTCTTTTGTCTTGGTTGAGGAAAAGAGATGGATGGAGAGAGATCGTTCACCCTGGAGCAACAAGATTTGTCAATACATTTATTAAATTGAAAATTGTATATGAGCACAAGCATGAATTGCAGGCTTTGGTAACTAGTAAATATTATACGGATTCCAAACTTTCATAATCAAGCAAAGGTCACGATGTTGTTACTATTGTTTTAGATAATCACTTCTGGAACATTGTTGATTCTTATAATCAAGCAAAGGTCAAGCAATGGTTTAAGATTATTGCACATTGTTGATTCTGATGAAAAGTGATCACTTGGCTATGTCTATGATGGAATGTATCGAGCAAGAAAGACAATTAGGTTGATTTTCAGAAATGTGAAGAGATTGTATAAGCCATACATACTATTTATCAAAGATAGATGGGAACGTAAGCTTCGCCAAAGACTTCATTTTACAGCTTATTTTTTGAATCCTACATTTTAATATGATCAAGTCAACTACTCTAATAAATTCGAAGTTGTGTAATGTTTAATTTATCTTATTGGAAATAAAGACATTTGTAGTAAATCATCAATTGTAATGAATGAGGTTTGGCTATATCGTGATCAACTAGAGTGCTTTGGGATGCCAATTGCAATCAAAATGGCAAAAGAAATGCAACCTGGTGAGTACAAAAAAGTAAAAAAAATTATATTATATCATTTTCAATCTATTCTTAGTTATTACATCTAATTGATCTTTCTTGTTTTAGATGAATGGTGGTGAATGTTTCGTTCTAGTACTCAATTAAAAAATTTGTTATTCGTATACTTAGTCAAACTTCTTCCTCCTTTCGATGTGAACGAAATTGGAGCGTCTTTGTGCAAATTCATACAAATCGAAGAAATCATGTTGAGCATCAAAGATTTAATGATCTTGTGTATGTTCACTATAACCTTAATATGAGAGATAGGTATGTCGTATGCCAAATTAATCGGTTTACATGTTAAAATGTATTGTTTTGCATATTAAATTAATGCCTTAAACAAACATTGATTCAGTGGATTTTTGGGTGGTTGAGGAAGATTCTGCTCCAGAGCTTAATTATAATTATTTGGAGAGTGAAATCTATGGGGAACATGCAATACCAATTGAAGAAGAAGTTGTTGGATATTGTATCCACAATGTACCTGATTTGAAGAAGCCCCTGAACAAGCTAAGTTGAATTGACAATGTTTTTGATGATTTTCTATCAAGTTGTGCTTGCAGCTATTCCATGCTAAGTACACACCAATGTCAGGGTGCAGTGGGTCAATATACACGGGTTTGCGCAACGTAATCCCTCGTTGAGTAAATCAGTGTGTTGACTCACGTGTGCTCTCTCTATTAGAGTGTACTTATTTTCAAGTACTAGGTCGAGGTAGATCAAGAGCAGAAGAGGAGCAAAGATGGGTCAAAGACTAAGTCTTCAAAGGAAGGAAGGGAAATTCTTCTAAGTCAAAATCGACGGGAATCACTAAGTGATTCTCGCCGACTTCGATGGGAATCGTTAGTGATTCCCGCCGATTCGATGAGAATCAGTCTGCATTCTCGCCGACTTCCTTCCGGCTAATAGTTATCCAACAGGAATTCTGCCAAGGCGGAATCGACGGGAATCGCAAGTGATTCCCGCTGACTTCGACGAGAATCTGTCTGTATTCCAGCCGATTCGTCGAGTATCAGCTAGCCTCTCCCGCCGATTTCTTTCGGCTGACTGTTTTCCAGACAGGGATTCTGCTAAGGCAGAATCGACGGGAATCGTGAATGATTCCCGCCGACTTCAACGGGAATCACCAACGATTTCTGCCGATTTTGCCTTAGGCATTTTTCCTCCGTTTGCTGGACCGAACCAAGAGGTCGTGCGTTGTTTCGGTCGGGGCTAGGTTTCTTCTTGTGGGTCCCACAACGGACTTTAGGGTTGGCCTCAAGGTATATATACATGCGTATTTCAAACTTCTATAGAAACTAATTCATGCGAAATCAAAAGAAGCTGACGCTGTGCCCTAGCCGATCGCGTAAACCATTGATCGCTTGTAGCCGCTCGTAAGTTCGTCCTCGCCATTGATCGTTGATCTCAGTGCTTCTTTGATCTTCCGACGAAAATACCGAGGCAAGATGAGCATCCCACGCATCTCTCTTGAGATCTCTTGTCTCTCGATTCGTTGAACGAGGTTAGTTCTTTATTCCGAATCGATTGAGACGACTGATCCGACTGAGATCGTTCGTAGACCTTGCTTGCTTCGTCAAGAAGTTTCGATCTACAAAGTATCGCCACCGCATTCACTTGCCGCCACCGATCTTTTTAAGATCCTCTCCAAGAGAGAAATCCGGTAGTGGACTCTTCGTTACTTTCAAGAAAGCCTCAATGAACGAAGAAGGACATCAGATTCTCCATAAGCGTTGTTTGTATTTTCTTATACATTCTATTTTGGTTTTGTTGTAAAGGAATTTTTATTCCTAGTTGTAAGGGTTGGGTGCAAACCGTGGTGGTGGAGTGGTGACTCTTGTGTTGGAAGAGTTCCTTCCGTAGTGTGAGGATTGGATTTCAATCCGTTTGGAGAAGTGACTGAGTCGTCCCTTGGTGGGAGATAGGTCGAAGGGGGAAAGTGGACGTACCCAAATCGGGGAACCACTATAATTCTTTGTATGTTATGTGCTGTGTTTGTAGACTTGTGCAGGTACAATTAATTCTGCAAAAGACTGCACGACACCTATTCTCCCCCCCCCCCATAGGTGGATTTAGTCAACACTACATACTTTCAGAAGTACAAGCAAGTGATCAACAAAATGACAAAACTAATGGTAAGTTTTTAGTTTTATGCACATATAATTATTAATGTATATATTAATATATACTAAATTGTTTTGTAAATCTTTTTACTTCACTATAATAATACGATTGTTTTATTCCATAATTGATTATGCAGATGATGTATGTGCGGGCGATATTTTGAAACATGTCGATATTGAAGCCTTTGAAGTAGAACCTTTTGGTAGATATGATTTAGATTTTTGAAAGAATATGTGAGTATGTCGTAGCTTAACTTTAGTAGTTTTTGTTAACTATTTATGATGTAGCTTATGAAATTTTCAGTTATTTACTTATCTAATTATCTTAACTTGAGTAGTTTTTGTTAGTTTTGGTTAATCATTTATGATGTAGCTTATGATCTTGCCAGTTATTTACTTGTCGTAACTATTTTTGCAAAACTATTTCCAGCTAACTCTCCATATATAGTTTACTCTGGTTTAACCCCGGTTCAACTGGTTCAACAGTTTCAACCTTGAACCTCTATATTTTCCAGTTCAATGTCCGGTCCGATTCTGAAAATCTTGCCTAAATTTTGCCTTAGGTGAAGATGAGGCAAGAAAAATTAGTATCTAAATGTCATGAGTTATTTGAAATTAATTTATAAATTTTATTTTGTTTGAAATCAATATGTGAACCTAAATTTCAAATAGTTCCTAAATTTTTTTTTCATGAAAATGATTCATCTTGACCTTTGAAACAAGTCCCTAAACTTTTTTTGCATGAAAGTCATTCTGCAACTTAAAAAATTAATTAAAATTAGTAATATTAATTAACATAAATTTATGTGGTACTAGATTTATTTGCAGATGAGAGGTCTAAGTTGTTAGCCTAAATCACCTAGAGGGGGGTGAATAGGTGAAGTGCGTGTCAAATGCGGAATTAAAAACTAACACAGCACACATCAAGCAATCACAGACGACAAGAGATTTATAGTGGTTCCCCAACCTTGGGTACGTCCACTTTCCTCACCGATCTAGCAAATCACTAGACTCGGCTACTCCACTATCTCGGATTGAAAACAATCCTACACCTCGGAACCACGTTCCTACAAAACTCGATCCAACTGGATCTACAAAACTCGGAAGAAAGATCTTCCTACAAATCTCGGAGAAAAACTCCTACAAAGAAATTTTGGTTTGAGAATAAAAAATCAAAACAACAATCTCAGATCTGGATCTTTGACAGTCTTCTTCTTTAGGAACTTCGGCTTGATCAGAAACGGTTGAAGATGACTTGAGAGAGATCCATAAATCTGAAAACTAGAACCACCTCGATCAAGAAGTTAGATCTGAAATCTTTGAGGCTTGGCGAGATCGAGTGATTCACTTTTGTCTGGATCGCTGGAGAAATAGTCGTTGAAGACGGAGATCGGCGATCCAGAGTTTCTTCCGTGAACAACGATGGCGGCGGCGGCGGCGGCGTGAGAATTAGGGTTCACGGAATTTTCTCTTTCTTGAAAAGAATATCTCTATAATCTTGTTAATTAGTCAATTCTGAAATGACCTATTTATAGGTGGACTCCAACGGTCATAATCTTAATTAAGGATGACACGTGGACCAATCAGAATTGACGGATTTAAAATACTTATGGCGAATTCGAACTTAGAAAAATTCTGGAATAGAGAACTGCTATACTCGAGTAAGAGAAGATATACTCGAGTATGGGAATTTAGATACTCGAGTGACAAAGAGGAGTATACTCGAGTATGAGAAGAGAAATTTACTTGAGTGAAAAATGAACTACTCGAGTATCAGAAGAGATATACTCGAGTATCAGCAAAGATATACTCGAGTGAAAGGAGAATTACTCGAGTATCAGAATACTTACTCGAGTATTAAAATCAACTACTCGAGTATCAGAATACTTACTCGAGTATTAAAATCAACTACTCGAGTATCAGAATACTTACTCGAGTATTAAAATCAACTACTCGAGTATCGAATAATTTACTCGAGTATTAAAATCAACTACTCGAGTATCGAATAATTTACTCGAGTATGAAAATCAATTACTCGAGTATAGAAACACTTACTCGAGTAAGAAAAGAAACTACTCGAGTATGACTACTTGAACTTGCAGAGAGGAGAGGAAATGGAGCTACTCGAGTATGATACATGATTTACTCGAGTGATTAAGTTACTTACTCGAGTATGAAAAGAACTTACTAGAGTGACTAACTAACTACTCGAGTATAGATTTATCTACACGAGTATTCAGAGCCTACTCAAGTAAGTCTAACTGATTACTCGAGTATGTCTAACTAACTATTCGAGTATAGATTTATCTACACGAGTATTCAAAGCCTACTCGAGTAAGTCTAACTGATTACTCGAGTATGTCTAACTAACTACTCGAGTATAGATTTATCTACACGAGTATAAAAAGGGGTTACTCGAGTATTTTGGACTTAGAAATATTTTACTGAGGAAATTAGCTCCAATGCTTCTGTCCATCAACCCAAGTGCATGAATGAGAAGTGTATCCCAATAGAGAGGCTATACATGGGCCAACACTTTGGATCACACAATGAGGAATTACATTGCATGGTCCTGTGTTTGGTGACCCATTATAGACTGACATTGGTCTACACTTGGCAATTAGAACCTGCACACATATAACTCAAACACCACATCAAATACATCTTAATTCATCTTAGTTCAAGGTCTGACTTCCTACAAATCTGAGGTATTGTGGAGACAAACCCCAACAGCAGAACTAATTTAAAAACATCAATTTTCTAATTTATTGTGTCATTTGAGTACCAATATAATTTTTTAAAATTATAATAATTTTAATGTGCCTACAAATTAAAATTTTTTTGAAATAACTATGACACCATAACACAAAAGATTATTTTGATGAAATAAATTACTTTAAAATAATAGACAATAAAATTTTCAAATTTTAAAAACTACGTAACTATGAGAAAAACTAAATAACAAGATTTTCATTTCCCAAAAAGTTAAATTACATGGGTATGACCCCATGTTTATAAGGGAGAGGAGATAAAGAGAGGATACAATAGACAATGTGGGACTAAACTACAATAGGAGAACTAGGCGAACAGATATACCGAAGTCGAAGTGAGTTGGGCGGTTAGACAAGCTATCCGCCCAATGATAAGAATCCGCTGCTCTCAACTCTACGGGCCGCAGCTGACCAACAAAAGCACCAGATGCGGTTAGACAACTCTAACCGCCAGACTGTAATGACTTCATCCTCCTGACCCCCAATCCGATGTGGCTTCAGAGTCTTTTGACTGCCATACTGCAATAGTGGTTATAGTGATCCTCTGGATAGCTAGACTGCCAAAACAGCCCGCAAGGGATGTATACTAAACTGCCAGAGCCAGACTGCCAAATTGCTGGAACTAGACCGCCAAAGCAGTCTGCCAGAATTCTGTCAAACTGCCAATGACCAGACCTTCATACCATACCGCTAAGGCCGGTAGACTTCCAAGGTCGTCAGACTGCCAGGATCGCCAGAGAGCCAGGGTCGCTAGAGTGCCAGGGTCGCCAGACCCCCAGGAACGCCAAATGGCTAGGGTTGTCAGACGGCCAGGATCGTTAGATGGCCAGGGTCGCCAGACGGCCAGGATCTCCAAACAGCCAGGGTTGTCAGACGGCCAGGGTCGCCAGACTGCAAGGGTCGCCAGACCTCCAGGGTCGTCAGTGGACAACTAGGGTCACCAGACTGCCAGGGTCGTCGGACCCCCAGTATTGCCGGACCGAGGGTCGTCGGACCGCCAGGGTCGCCAGACCGTCAGGGTTGCCGGACCGCCAAGGTTGCCGGACTGCCAGGGTCGCCGGATCGCCAGGGTCGCCGGACCGCTAGGGTACCCAGAGAGCCAAGGTCTGTAACACCCCGAAACTCAAAAGAGGGACGGGTGATGTTTTAAGCCCAGTTTGGTTTTTGGAGCAGGTTGCACGGGCGTGTCACGGGCGTGTCACGGGTGTGACACAGGCGTGTTCTGCCTCAGCTCATGCGGTCGACGCTTTGGCGGTCGACGCTAGTCGAGTTGAAGAACACGGCCTAGGACACGGGCGTGTCCCAGGCCGTGTCACTCCAGGGATTCTGCAAGCGTGGTACACGGGCCGTAACACGGGCACAAACACGGGCGTGTCAAAATTGACACGGGCGTGTCTGATGCCGTGTCATAAGGCCGTGTACCTCTCTGACTGCGAAATGTTGGTCGAGTGCACACGGGGGGCATGACACGGGTCCCGACACGGGTCCCGACACGGGCGTGTCGCAGGTGACACGGGCGTGTCGGAAGCCGTGTCAAAGGCCGTGTGCTGGTTTTTCGACTCGATCGAGACGGCGAATGGGTGACACGGCCAGGCACACGGCCGTGTTGCAACCCGTGTTCGGCCCAGATTTTGTGATTTTAGGCCGAATCGTGGCCGTCCGTTTCTTTGATTGAGATCCAACGGCTGGGGGCTAGATCTGAGAGATTAAACTCGGGAATAGGGTTTGAAACCCTAACTTTTCTTCTATCTTTATCTCTCTTGATTCTAGAGAGAAGGGAGAGCAAGGAGGAGGAAGAAGGCCAAGATCCGGCCGCCGGCGAAGCTTCGGAGGTCCGTTTCGCGAGCGGAGTTCAGATCCGCGAAGGGTGGAGCGTTGCGGTGGTTTTCAACCGAGCAAATCTTCTCCATGGCTAGGAAGAGGGGACGGAAGGTAACGACACTTCTCCTCTCGGTTTTTAGGATTTAGGATGCATGAATAGCATCCCCTTCCTTTCGTATTTTGAGCGCCGAATCTCTCAAATGAGAGGGATTCGTGTAGCCTAGGTTCAAGAGGAACCTCCGGGTTGAGTATGTTCATCCCGGCATACTTTGCATTAGAGATCCGCTCCGTTAGCAGATTAGGCATTGTGGGTGAAGCCGTGGTCACGACCGTTAGTCTGACCCGGTGATGTTGCATAGCGAGCTTCGGGGATTCGGTAGAAATCAGTTGCGGCAATACGCCGTGGTATGTATGTGTTTTCCCCCTTATATTTGAGTGAGTACTCGTGGTCGGAACCGGACAAGGTTAGCTCCGTGTTGTGCGGTAGATGATTTCCTTGGAGTACGGGAAAGACACGGTGCGAATGGTGATTGGGGGGAAAACCTTTGTTTGTGCTGTGCAAAGGCGCGGCTATGTCTCTGTGGTCGGCTGGCTATCCCGTGACGCGCAAGTCATGTGGGGGGAAGTGTCCCGGCAAGACTAGCCCCTTGTGTGGACTGACGAGAATGTCGAGCGGAGGGCAAGCCCGGGCAATGTGGCCATGAGCGGGTGGGGTCCAGCAAGACTTCTTAGAATCGGTCGGTGTGAGACGGAACCCTGACGTGCGAAGTCAGAATGTGCGGGCAAGCCCCGGGGTATATGACCCTTGTGCGGGTGGGGCCTTTGCAAGGTTCTGTGTGACGGCGTGTGTGCCGTTAGGGACATGGTGGTTCCCTTATGTTTGCGGCTTTAAGCCAATGGGGAAACGGAAGTACCCAGTGTTTGATGTTGTGCTAGATGCATACGAACTAGGGTGCCTTGGGTGAAACCCGGGCTGCATTCATGCTGCATAGTAGGCCCTTTCACTTTGTACAAAACATAGAGAACATGTATGCTATATGAGACATCCAAGCCTGTTTTATCGCTTTATTATATATACTCTTTTGGTATACGAAGTGCTAACTTGCAGGTGGAGTGGTACCCCGGGGTCCGTTAGGGACGGACGGGAGGAGATGTGTTTGTTACACAGTAGAGGTCAGCCTTTGCTGACCCACGTTACTTCAAATCCTTACAGGGCAAGGATCGCATGCAGGAGCTAGTGCGCCGGGCGAAAAGCCCTAAGCCTCATGAAGTGTTGCTGTGCTTGGATTTTCCTTTCGTGTTTGCTACCCTTGTTATGTTTATGTCCGGCTTGCATGCCGAGGTAGCCTAGGAGTGCTTGGCACATTTATATTTTTTGGACTATTATTGTGTAAGGCCTTAAGGCCATTTGTTATTCTATCGTTAGTGGATAACTTTTGTCGGTTTGTTCTGTTTCCTCTGTGTTTGTCTGGAGTTTTGAGATTGGGTAGTTTTCATATCATCTTTTAATACTAAAGCTGTGGCGTCCGTATGTTGTGGGGCCCCGGCCGGACCCATATTATATGGTCTTTACAGGGGAGGTGTTACAATTTGGTATCAGAGCCAGGTTCGCGTTCCAATGAGAAGTTTCGCAGTCGAAAGTGTAAGTCGAGTCGCGTATAAGAAGTTATCCACATAGGAGTATCGCGGGACCATGAGTGTCCTTGTGTTCGAGTCTTGCAATTAGAGACTGATTTGCGTTTTCTTGCTTGTGTTTAGAGTGCAAACAACGAGGCTGGGACCTCGAGGCCAAGAGAAGAGCTCTCGGCAAGTAGTGCGACTGCGCAAGGTCCGCTAGGGATGGGGGTCACACCGGCCGACTTCTGCCGCATGCTTGTAGAAGCGATGGTGGCGGCCCAAGCTGCAGCGACAGCACAGGTAGCAGCTCCCGTTGCTCAGGTAGCAACTCCTGCTACCCCGATCACGCCAGCGATCGTGCAGGTTGAGGAGGCCAGGCGGGCGGAGCCGCAGGCCGAGAGAGTGGTTGTCGGGCATGGGGACCGGCAAATGAAGTACTTTCTGAGTTTCCACCCTCCAACCTTCAAGGGAATCGGCACGCCCACAGATGCAGAGGATTGGTGGGCTAGGATTCAGGAGCTTCTGAGGGCGGCAGAGGCGCCAGATGAGAAAAAGGCAGAGTTCGCAACCTTTATGTTGGAGGGAGATGCCAAGTTATGGTGGGTGAGCCACAGTGGCCGGCAGTTTTTAGGACGCACACCGTCCATCGAGGAGTTTGGGAATGCCTTCCTGAAGAAGTACATTCCCGCCTCAACGAGGTTGGCCCTCCAGAGGCAGTTTCTACATCTGGTGCAGCGAGACAAGTCAGTGGATGAGTATGTTCAGGAATTTACTCGCTTGGGTCATTATGCAGGGACGAGCATGGCAGACGATGAAGAGAGGGACAATCTCTTCTATCATGGACTGAGGGAGAACCTAAGACAACCCCTCATATCGATGAAACGTGCAGGTTACAACGAATTGGTGGAGGCGGCCCGAATTTTAGAGAGTGACATGGAGCGATCCCAGCATCGCAAGGGTTTCACACCCAAGCAGGGGGAGGAGAAGAAGCCTGCTCAGTCCCATGGAAAGACGGAAGGGAGCCGATGGAAGAAGAAGCCTTCCCCATATAAGTCGGGTGAGAAAAGTAATTGGACGTCCGGAGGGTCACTCTCTAAGGGACCGCAGACATGTTACAGTTGTGGCAAGCCAGGCCACATAACAAGATTTTATACCCAAGGGGGCGCTGAGCAAGAGCCAAGGCAGGAGCAAACCGTACGCTCCGGACCCAGTGCAGCAGAGAAGGGGAAAATGGCGGAGTCGAGTGCTTCTCACTTTCAACCAGTACAGCCAAGGGCCTACAACCTTGGGCAATAAGAAGCAATCCGTCAACCTGATGTGGTGACAGGTACGAGTGTTCAACCTGCACCTTAGATTCCTGTCTTTCAAACCTTTATGTTTGTTGCATGTGTGTAGGCTTTGTAGTGGTATCTGGGTACCCCGCTAGGGTATTTTTTGATACGGGAGCGTCGCACTCCTTCCTTGCAGAAAGTTTCACCCGGAGGATTGGAGTTGAGTCCTTTGCAACGGACTCAGAGTTGAAAGTGCGCATGCCCAATGGGTCGTTTATGACTACCAGGGCTAGGGGCCGGATTCGTTGGAGTCTTGAGGGGGTTGACTTTCTATTGGTAGCGGCGATCTTGTCGTTGTCCGAGTTCGATGTGATTTTGGGGATTGATTGGCTAGCGGAGCAGCGTGCCAGTATCGACTGTTTGTCCAAGGTGGTAACCCTGAGGGGCGTGGGGCAAGCGGAAATCAAGTTTGAAGGCCTGCATGGGGTGGCATGTTCCCTAGTTTCGGCACTTCAGTTAGTGCGAGCTGTTAACCAGGGAGGTGTAGCTCTAGTAGCGTTGTTGGAGGTTAGCCTCTCCAGGCTGTCTCTTGGAGAAGTGCCCGTGGTGGCGGAGTTTGGAGATGTATTTCCCGAGGAGTTACCGGGAGCACCTCCTCGGCGGGAGATTGATTTCTCCATCGAGTTGGTGCCCGAGGCTAGACCAGTGTCACGTCCACCCTTCAGGATGACACCAAAGGAGTTGGCCGAGCTCAAGGTTCAGTTGCAGGAGCTTTTGGAGCAAGGGTATATCAGGCCCAGCTCTTCACCGTGGAGTGCGCCGGTGTTATTTGTAAAGAAGAAGGACGGTAGTATGCGCCTGTGCATAGACTACCGAGAGTTGAACAAATTAACTGTCAAGAATAAGTATCTGATTCCTCGGATAGACAATCTCTTCGACCAGTTGGTGGGATCGGTGGTGTACTCCAAGTTGGACTTGAAGTCCGGGTATTATCAGTTGCGGATTCGTGACGAAGACATACCCAAGACCGCGTTTGGTACGAGGTATGGTCATTTTGAGTTCTCGGTGATGCCGTTCGGGCTGACGAACGCGCCGTCCGTGTTCATGGACTTGATGAACCGAGTGTTTCACGAATATTTGGACTGGTTCGTAGTCGTCTTTATCGATGACATTTTGGTGTATTCCAAGTTGGAAGCGGAGCACGAGTCGCACTTGCGGACAGTGTTGCAAGTATTGAGAGAGAACCAGCTTTATGTGAAGTTCTCCAAGTGCGTGTTCTGGTTGGAGAAAGTGGCATTTCTAGGCCATGTGATTAGTGGGGATGGGGTGGCGGTGGATCCAACGAAAGTAGAAGCCATCAGAGAGTGGCCAGTTTTGAGGACCGTGGCGGAAGTCCGAAGTTTTCTTGGACTAGCCGGGTACTACCGAAGGTTTGTGGAAAACTTTTCGCGGATAGCTCTACCCCTCACTTCACTAACTCGCAAGGATCAAAAATTTGTATGGACTCAAGAGTGCAACGAGGCGTTTGAAACCCTGAAGGAAAGGCTAATGACGGCGCCGATCCTAAGTCTACCAAAGGGGACCGAAGGGTTCTAGATTTTCAGTGACGCATCCGGATGCGGTTTAGGGTGCGTGTTGGTGCAGCATGGTAGTGTGATAGCTTTTGGGTCGAGGCAGCTGAAGCCTCATGAGAGAAATTACCCCGTCCATGATTTGGAGTTGGCGGCGGTAATTTTTGCTTTGAAGTTGTGGAGGCACTACGTTTATGTTGCAAAGGTGGAGATCTTCACGGACCACAAGAGTCTGAAGTATCTCCTAGATCAGAAGGACCTAAATATGCGGCAACGTAGGTGGGTCGAGTTCCTTGGGGACTATGAGGTGGCGATTCAGTACACGCCAGGGAAAGCCAATGTGGTGGCAGATGCTTTGAGTAGGAAATACTCGGGGCAAGGAAATTGGATTGAAGCTCACGATGAGCGGTTAAGGCGGGACTGGGAGTCCCTTGGTTTGGAATGTGTGGCAAGAGGCGAGTCTAGCGTGGCTCGACTAAATTGGATTGAGATGCAGAGTGACTTATGCGATCGTATTTGGGAAGCGACCCGTGTAGATGCGGAGTTCCAACCTTTCGTGGAGGAAGCTCTAAAGGGCGAGGGTAGCGCCTGGGAGATGGTTGATGGGATTCTGAGGAAGGGCGGAAGGATTTGTGTACCGCAGTTTGGCAAGCTCCGCGAGGAGTTGATGTTTGAGGCCCACTTCACTAAGTACTCCATTCACCCGGGTAGTACAAAGATGTACTTGGACTTGAAGAAGTCCTATTGGTGGCTTGGGATGAAGCAGGATGTAGCTTTGTGTGTGAGTCGGTGCCAAACTTGTGCCTTGGTGAAGGCCGAGTGTCAGAAGCCGGGCGGGTTCTTGAAGCCTCTTCCAATCCCCGAATGGAAATTTGATGACATCTCCATGGATTTTGTGCAAGGGTTTCCTAGATCACAGCAGGGTAATGATGCCATTTGGGTAATTGTGGACCGCTTGACCAAAGTAGCACATTTCATCCCAAACCGGAAAGAGGACGGTGTGGAAAAGTTGGTGGAGTTGTACGTCCGCAATATTGTACGACTCCATGGGATTCCGAAGAGTATAGTCAGCGACCGGGATGGACGTTTCACGTCTAAGGATTGGCGGTTGGTGCAGAAGAGCTTGGGCACCAAACTCAAGTTCAGTACGGCCTTTCATCCTCAAACCGATGGGCAAACTGAGAGAATGAACCGTACTTTGGAAGATATGCTAAGGATGTGTACTCTCGACTTCGGCAAGAAGTGGGAGGATCACCTCTTCATGGTGGAGTTTGCGTATAATAATAGTTACCAAGCTAGTATCAAGATGGCGCCATACGAAGCTCTGTATGGGAGGCGGTGTCGAACACTGATGTCTTGGACAGAGGCGGGAGACACCAAGCTTTTGGGGAAAGAAGTGGTAGCCGATGCTAGTGAGCTAGTGCAGACCATCCAAGAGCGCATGAAGGTAGCTCAAGATCGGCAGTCGAAGTATTTCAATGCTCGCCACAGGCATGTGGAATTCGCTGTGGGCGACTGGGTGTATCTTAAGATCAAGCCGTTCAAAGGCGTTTCGCGAATTCGCCGACTCAAGAAGCTCAGTCCGAGATTTTTGGGACCATTCAAGGTCATCGAGCGAGTGGGAGAGGCAGCGTACCGGTTGGCATTGTCCACAGAGCTAAGTGGATTGCATGATGTTTTTCACGTCTCCGTCCTGAGGAAAGCGTTGTTAGAAGCCAGCGTGGTGATTTAGCCGACGGCGGTGCCGGTAGAGGAAGACTTGAGAACGCGAGTTCGTCCAATCGGGATCGAAGACTCAGAGGTTCGGCAACTGCGGAACAAGGAGGTCAAACTCGTAAAGGTCCGTTGGGACAACAGTGGTTGCGAGGAGCTCTCATGGGAGCGAGAGCAGGCCATGCTGGAGGAGTACCCCGAGCTTTTCTCCTCAGGTACTGTTTAGTTTTGTTTACCTTCCATGTTGTAAATTTCGGGACGAAATTCTTTTAAGGGGGAGAGAGTTGTAACACCCCGAAACTCAAAAGAGGGACGGGTGATGTTTTAAGCCCAGTTTGGTTTTTGGAGCAGGTGTCACGGGCGTGTCACGGGCATGTCACGGGCGTGTCACGGGCGTGTCACGGGCGTGACACAGGCGTGTTCGCCCTCGACTCGTGCGGTCGACGCTTTGGCGGTCGATGCTAGTCGAGTTGAAGAACACGGCCTAGGACACGGGCGTGTCCCAGGCCGTGTCACTCCAGGGATTCTGCAAGCGTGGTACACGGGCCGTGACACGGGCATAAACACGGGCGTGTCAAAATTGACACGGGCGTGTCTGATTCCGTGTCACAAGGCCGTGTACCTCTCTGACTGCGAAATGTTGGTCGAGTGCACACGGGGGGCGTGACACGGGTCCCGACACGGGCGTGTCGCAGGTGACACGGGCGTGTCGGAAGCCGTGTCTAAGGCTGTGTGCTGGTTTTTCGACTCGATCGAGATGGCGAATGGGTGACACGGCCAGGCACATGGCCGTGTTGCAACCCGTGTTCGGCCCAGATTTTGTGATTTTAGGCCGAATCGTGGCCGTCCGTTTCTTTGATTGAGATCCAATGGCTGGGGGCTAGATCTGAGAGATTAAACTCGGGAATAGGGTTTGAAACCCTCACTTTTCTCCTATCTTTATCTCTCTTGATTCTAGAGAGAAGGGAGAGCAAGGAGGAGGAAGAAGGCCAAGATCCGGCCGCCGGCGAAGCTTCGGAGGTCCGTTTCGCGAGCGGAGTTCAGATCCGCGAAGGTGGGAGCGTTGCGGTGGTTTTCAACCGAGCAAATCTTCTCCATGGCTAGGAAGAGGGGACGGAAGGTAACGACACTTCTCCTCTCGGTTTTTAGGATTTAGGATGCATGAATAGCATCCCCTTCCTTTCGTATTTTGAGCGCCGAATCTCTCAAATGAGAGGGATTCGTGTAGCCTAGGTTCAAGAGGAACCTCCGGGTTGAGTATGTTCATCCCGGCATGCTTTGCATTAGAGATCCGCTCCGTTAGCAGATTAGGCATTGTGGGTGAAGCCGTGGTCGCGACCGTTAGTCCGACCCGGTGATGTTGCATAGCGAGCTTTGGGGATTCGGTAGAAATCAGTTGCGGCAATACGTCGTGGTATGTATGTGTTTTCCCCCTTATATTTGAGTGAGTACTCGTGGTCGGAACCGGACAAGGTTAGCTCCGTGTTGTGCGGTAGATGATTTCCTTGGAGCACGGGGAAGACACGGTGCGAATGGTGATTGGGGGGGAAACCTTTGTTTGTGCTGTGCAAAGGCGCGGCAATGTCTCCGTGGTCGGCTGGCTATCCCGTGACGCGCAAGTCATGTGGGGGAAGTGTCCCGGCGAGACTAGCCCCTTGTGTGGACTGACGAGAATGTCGAGCGGAGGGCAAGCCCGGGCAATGTGGCCATGAGCGGGTGGGGTCCAGCAAGACTTCTTAGAATCGGTCGGTGTGAGACGGAACCCTGACGTGCGAAGTCAGAATGTGCGGGCAAGCCCCGGGCATATGACCCTTGTGCGGGTGGGGCCTTTGCAAGGTTCCGTGTAACGGCGTGTGTGTCGTTAGGGACATGGTGGTTCCTTTATGTTTGCGGCTTTAAGCCAATGGGGAAACGGAAGTACCCAGTGTTTGATGTTGTGCTAGATGCATACGAACTAGGGTGCCTTGGGTGAAACCCGGGCTGCATTCATGCTGCATAGTAGGCCCTTTCACTTTGTACAAAACATAGAGAACATGTATGCTGTATGAGACATCCAAGCCTGTTTTATCGCTTTATTATATATACTCTTTTGGTATACGAAGTGCTAACTTGCAGGTGGAGTGGTACCCCGGGGTCCGTTAGGGACGGTCGGGAGGAGATGTGTTTGTTACACAGTAGAGGTCAGCCTTTGCTGACCCACGTTACTTCAAATCCTTACAGGGCAAGGATCGCATGCAGGAGCTAGCGCGCCGGGCGAAAAGCCCTAAGCCTTATGAAGTGGTTCTGTGCTTGGATTTTCCTTTCGTGTTTGCTACCCTTGTTATGTTTATGTCCGGCTTGCATGCCGAGGTAGCCTAGGAGTGCTTGGCACATTTATATTTTTTGGACTATTATTGTGTAAGGCCTTAAGGCCATTTGATACTCTATCGTTAGTGGATAACTTCTGTTGGTTTGTTCTGTTTCCGCTGTGTTTGTCTGGAGTTTTGAGATTGGGTAGTTTTCATATCATCTTTTAATACTAAAGCTGTGGCGTCCGTATGTTGTGGGGCCCCGGCCGGACCCATATTATATGGTCTTTACAGGGGAGGTGTTACAAGGTCGCTAGAGAGCCAGGGTCGCCAGAGAGCCAGGGTCGCCAGAGAGCCAAGGTCGCTAGAGAGCTAGGTTCACCAGAGATCCAGGTTTGTCAGAGAGCTAGGATCTGTAGAGAGCAAGGGTCGTCAAAGCCAGGGTCGCCAAACTGCAAAGGTCGCCAGACTGCCAAGGTCTCCAGACCGCCAAGGTCGCAAGACTACCAAGGTCGCCAGACCACCAAGGTCGCCAGACCACCAAGGTCGCCAGACCGCTATTTCTAACACTCTCCGTAAAGATGGAGCATATATGTCAACATTGTCAAACTTGTCATAGACATCTAAAAGAGAATCATAAACTAGTTTGGTAAAGATATCTGCAAGTTCTTTCCTAAAAGTGACAAATGAAGTACATATTTGATTCTTCGATATTTCTTCTCAGATGAAGTAGCAGTCAACTTCAATGTGTTTTGACCTTTCATGAAAAACTGGATTCTTTGATATATATATATATATATATATATATATATATATATATATATATATATATTGAATTAATGGAAAAATGCAGGAATTGTACTTGGCTTATATACACAACGCACTCGCCTTTTGAAAATACACCTGGTTCCTTGCATTTTTAGGAATCATGTTTAACATTAAAGTTGTATATCTCGACGAGATTTACAACTTTCATGCAGAACACTTTTCCTAAAAATGCACGGAACCGGGTGTATTTCCAAAAGACGCGGAACCGGGCGGAACTATTGCGAATCGCAAAAGTTCCGCAAGGTTCCGTGCCTTTTGAACATACACCCGGTTCCATGCATTTTTAGGAAAAGTATTCAGCATGAAAGTTGTAGATCTTTTCAAGATCTACAACTTTCATGTTGAACATTTTTCCTAAAAATGCAATTAATCTGGTGTATTTTCTGTATTTCTCATCGCCGCGTATATAGCCTATATACACAGCTTGCGTATATACAGTAACCCATATATATATATATATATATATATATATATATATATATATATATATATATATATATACATATGTAATAGCTTTGTTGTCACAAAACATCGTTAAGGGATGATCATATACCTCTCTTAAATCAAGCATAAGGGCAAACAACTATTTAAACTTGCAAGTGGTTGAGGTCAGGCTTTTGTATTCAGTTTCAGCACTTGATTGAGATACAGACTGTTTCTTGCTTTTCTAGTACACAAGATTTCCTCCCACAAAGGCGCAAAAACCAGATGTAGACTTTCAATCTTCTTTATTGTAAGTATAGCGGGCATCCGAGTAGGCCTTAATCTTCAGATGATTATGCTTTTGAAATGGTAACCCCTTTCCTGGAGACCCTTTCATATATTCCAGAATTTTTAAGGCTAAACAAAGATGACACTATCTGGGGGCTTGCATAAATTGACTAATCTTGCCTACTACATATCATATATCCGGTTTGGTGATAATCAAATAGATGAGTTTTCCCACTAGTCATCCATACGTAGTACAATCTGGAAGAAGAGGTGAATCCTTAGTCCAACTCATGTCATCACCAACGGCCATCGGACACTGAACGAGTCTTGCCCCAAGAAGACCAGTTTCTTTCAAAAGATCCAATGCTTATTTACTTTGTGAGAGCACTGTAGAGTTTTGTTTTCGCAAAATTTTGATTCCCAAAAAGTACTCAGAAGATCTCTTATCCTTTGTAAACAAAAAATTATCGAAGGTATCTATTCGCTAGATCAATTCCCTCCTTATCATTGCTAGTAAGTAGGATTTCATCCACATAGATAGCAAGAACAATGAGCCCTTTAGTAGTCTTGAATATCTAAAGAGAGTAATCTGCAGAACTTCAAGTAAATCCAACAAGAGAGACAACTTTTCTGAACTTGTCAAACAAGGCCCGTGGACTTTATTTTAGTCCATAAATTGCCTTCTGTAACATGCATACCTGAGAATCCCCCTGAGCAACATACTCAGGAGGTTACTCCATGTATATCGCCTCTTGCAGATCACCATAAAGGAAGGCATTCTTTACATCTAACTGAGAAATATCCCAACCTTTGTTAACAACCATAGAGAAAAGAACACGGATTATGCTAATGCGAGCAACCAGGGAGAAAGTGTCAAAGAAGTCCACACCATATGTCTGAGTAAAACCTTTGGCAACTAGCCTAGCCATATAGCGATCAATAGTTCCATCAGAATGAAATTTGATGACAAAAACCCGCCGACAACAAACCACATCCGCAATTAGAGGAGAAGGGACAAGAGTCCAAGTACCCCTTTCGATCAAGGTCTTCATTTCTTCGTCTATAACAGCTTTTCAATGATGAATATCAAGACCTTCTTAATAGGTAGCCGTGATAACAGTAGCGGAGAGAGCAAGAGAAAATTTTCTTCCGACTGGGGAAAGACGAGCATAAGAGACAACATCATGAATGGAATGTTTAGTGCACGTTCTAACCCCCCTTCCGTAGAGCAATAGGAAGGTCAAGATCTTACTTGTCTTTTGTAGTAGATCCATACATCATAGAGATTACTAGCTCAGGAACTATCAGTAACGGCTCAAAAGGCAGAGAATATTAGAAGATAGAGATGGAGACAGAGGAACTGACATAGAAAGAGGTGTAGGAAAAGGAGTAAGCATTGGTGGAGGTGCAGAAATAATAAGTATAGAATGAGAATCATCAGGGTGTGAGAGAGTAGTATCTCGGGAAAAATAAGGTGTATCTGCAACGAATGTGACATCAGCAGAAACAAACTGTTTCCTGAGAAGAGGATTAAAACATTAATACCCCTTTTGGGTTGAACAGTAACCCAAAAATATGCATTTTACCCACCAAGGAGAAAGTTTTTCACGACCAAGAGAAGGAGAGTGGACAAATATTGTACAACCAAATATACAGAGAGGTAAAGAAAATGGTTGGGATCCTAGATGTAAGATGGATAATGGGGTTTTTCCTTGAAGAACCGATGAGGAAATACAGTTAATGAGATAACAAGATAGAAGCGCAACATGACTCCAATATGATTGATGAACATGTATTTGTATGAGAAGGGTGCGAGTAATATCCAGGAGATGGTGATTTTTGCATTTAGTAACACCATTTTGTTGATAAGTGTATGGACAAATGGTTTGATGAATGATGTCACGATGCATACAAAAATTCAAAAATTGTTGACTAGGATATTCTCTAGTATTATCAGTGCAAAGTGCTTTAGTAGAAACATCAAATTATATAGGTATCTCATTGTAAAACGTAGTGAATGTAAGAAAAAGTTCAGAACATTCTTTTAACAGATACAATCAAGTACACCGAGAGAAATCATCAACAAATGTAATAAAATACAAACTTCCCCTACAAATAGACCTCGTAGGAAAAGGACCCCAAATATCTGAAAGAACAAGATCAAAGGGACGAGAAGAACTTAAATCATGTCTTGCTGGATAGGAGCGATGGTGCTTGCCAAGTTGACAAGCTTCACACTTCAGAGAGGAGTTCTCCAGAGATAAATCTGGTAGGAGTTGGTATATGAGGAAAGGACGAAAATGACCAAGACGAAGATGTCATTGTAGAAGAGAAAGCAGTGATATTGTCTAGGAAGAAGAGCTCATTGTTTTCATTCCTAGTAGAAATCTTTTCCTTGGAGTGAGGATCCTAAAAAGAACAAGTATTAGATGTAAAGATAATCGTGTAGTTTAGTTGTTTACAAAGAGTGGGAAAAAAGTAAATTGCACGGAAAGGATGGGACAAAGAGCGTGTCATCAAGTCGCAGAGATTGAGTGACGTGGACTGTACCAGTCCCGCATAGAGGAGACGAAGTACTATCTACAACAAAAACCGGAGGAGACCAGTTATGATTGTCTAAATAAGAGAACAAACGAGGATTGTTTGTCATGTGATTAGTAGCTTCTAAATTAATAAGCCACTTACCCTGAGTAATCACATTAACACTTCCTTAAGAAGAGGCAAGAGATGTGCATTTCCTTATGGTGTCACCCGCGGATGGGCAAAGATGAGAATAATTGGCCTAGCAATGATCAATAAGATGTCCTGTCTTTCCACAATGAGAGAAGAGATGGCGAGACAGACCACGCCCATACGAGTTACCTCCACAACCACTATGTTGGTACCCTAGTTTGATTTGAGTTTAGTCTTGTTCCTTTGTGCTCCTTGACCCAAGAAATATCTATGGTCAATGGTTAGTAGTCTAGCTGTAGAGTCCTCACTTTTCCAGATTGAGAATTTGGTTAAGTAGTTTTTCGTTCGACTATAGTCGAACGCCGCTCGACTATCGTCTATCGGCTGATCGACGATCGTCTATCAGTTGGTCGACGCTCTGTCTGCGTTGATAGTTCGACTATCTGTTGATAGGTCGACTATCTTCTTGGCGTGGTAGTTCGACTATCTGTTCTGATAGATCGACTATCTGATAGTTCGACTATCTGTTGATAGGTCGACTATCTGTTCCGCTTTGATAGGTCAACTATCTGTTGATAGGTCGACTATCTATCGTCTTTGATAGTTCGACTATCTGTCCTGATAGTTCAACTATCTGATAGTTTGACTATCTGTTGATAGATCGACTATCTGGTCTGTTTTGATAGTTCGACTATCTGTTGATAGGTCGACTATCTGTTTTCTGAGGTAGGTCGACTATCTGCTTGATAGGTCGACTATCTGTTTGTGCTTGATAGTTCGACTATCTGTTCAGATAGATCGACTATCTGATAGTTCGACTATCTGCTCTGATAGGTCGACTATCTGCTGGGGTAGTTCGACTATCTTCTTCGATAGGTCGACTATCTGGATCGTTCGACTATCTGTCTGATAGTTCGACGATCTCCGTGCGTCGGTCGACGATCTCCGAAGGTCGTTCGACGCTTTCTGTCTGCCTTTATATTTTGTATTTATTTATTATATTTAATTAATTAATACATTTTCTGGCACGTTGTTTTGAGTTTTATGATAAAATTACCAGGCAATATTTGCTCCATCCCTTTTGCCTGAGTCAAATCTTTTTAGATAAAGTTGTTTGTCTTATTAGCTGACATTATAAATTACTTTATCTGCTGTCAGCCCTTTATAGCCGTTAGACTGAAAAGTCTTCTTTTTGCTATAAAGAGTTTGTTTCTGATATGACTTTATTTAGTACTTTATTATCAAATTGTTTCCTGCAGCTTCCTAGAAAAAGGGTTATTCCTTTTATAGAATGTTTCTGCTGGAGAGTTTGTTTTGTCCTCTTGATATTTACAGCTCAGGTCTCAAGTCTCAGAAGAAGACAAGTAATTCAAACTGAAGAGAACCGTTGCTTGCTGATGTTATATAAAGGACCCTTTGAAGAAGGATTCAAGCTAGCTAACTAGTTACCCAGTTATTTTCAAGCATTCAAGCCTTCATCAAGATCAAGCTTTCTGCTCTCAGCAATTTCCATCTAACTGAGAAGTGTTAAGATCTTCTACTCCTCTTCAACCTGAGTTCTCCTGCTTTCAGAAAGTTCAAACTCAGAGTTCTTTTGAAGAAGAAGAAGAAGATAGCTGCTTGAAGATCTTTATTTTATTATTTATTATCTTCTTGTAGTTTTTCCTTCAGAGTTTTCTGAAGAGTTTTCTGCACTGAAGCAAGACTTCACCTGGACATCTTTGAGCCAGGGGGAGCCTTGATTCTTTAGAGCTTTCTAGCTCAGTGCAAGTTTTTGTGCTTCTCTAATCTTTGTAAAATAGAGAAGACATCTTAACCTTCTTCCCCCTCCTGTACAGGGTTATTACTCCCTTCAAAAGTATCCCTTGGTGGCAGGGCACCTGATCAAAAACCTGTGCTTGGTTTTTAGACACCTGATCAAAAGTCTAAAGGGTTTCTGGATCTACCTGAAGCAGATCCTGTTGGTGGCAGGGCACCTGATCAAAAACCTGAGTGGATTCCTACCGTGTGGGTAGAAGAGTGGACGTACCCAAGTTGTTTGGGGAACCACTATAAATTTCCTTGTGTCGTCTGGATTCACTTGTTTAATTCCTGCATTGTGGCTGTGAATAGATATAACTAGGATTGCTAGTTGCTGATTAGGTTTTCCAAGCCTTAACTGTAATTACAGTTAGCTTGAGTTTGTGCACATCACTTGTGTTAGGCTTTAAGGTTAAATCAATATCTATAATCTTTTCATTCCGCACTTCACTCTAAGGGATTTGGGTAGACCATTAAGTTTTGTCTAGTGCAAAATTTGATAACTCTATTCACCCCCCCCCCCTCTAGAGTAGTATCTATCCCTTCACTTTCAATTGGTATCAGAGGGAGGTTGTGTAACACCTCTACCCGTCAAGAAGAATATAATAGAGGGTCCGGCCGGGGCCACACACCATATTCCACAAACAGGCGGAGACGTTACTAAATAATATCATAACCAACGCATCCTAACACAGAGCATTCTAGCGGAAGCTTCACGGTTGAATTAATGAACTCAAGATAAACAACAATGTCCACTAACATAGGAATGTATAGATATACATCAAAAGAGTCTGGCCTTAAGGCCTTACAACAGTTTCTCTTAACAAGAGTGTGGTTTACATACATCGGCACGCAGGCCGGCCACACATGAACAAAAGAAACAAAACAATGCCTTCGAGGGCAGCAACGCAGCTTTGGGCTTCAGCCCGCTAAGTCCCGCTCGGACCAGCTCCTCCAGCTCCTGTAAGAACCAATCCACCAAACGGTGGCAAAACAGGGCAACGGTCAGCATTCAGCTGACCAATTTTAACGACCCTGCCCCTGGCACGGGGCAGCAGAATTCCATCCCTGCAAAGCATTCATCCAACATGATATATATAGCCATTCAAGCAAGACGTGCACGCCCGCACCGTCACATATCACAAACGTCGGCTCGACGGCCCGACGCTCCGTGCACTCAGGGCACATTCACACCGTTCAGAGGTCCCAGACATAACGGCGCACTATGAGCATTCTAGTCTGATCGGCTCACCGGCCGTCGACTCTCGCTATGTGATCCTAACAGGGTCTTAAGCACCCAAGGTTAGACAACCATAACGCGGGTACAGATCCACCTTTCCCATTGCTCACATCGTCAGACTCACGCCTGGACTGACGCGGGTACAGTTTCACCTTGCCCGTTCCACCATTTCCTAGTTGCAGCCTCACAGCTCAACTTTCCACCAGTAGCACTCACGGCCACAAGAGAGTCCAACTCTCATAATTTCCTGGACTTCCTCCAGTACTTTTATCCATCATGCATACAAGCAATCATCACGGAGCCTTCTCCGATATGCAACCAAGCATCACCAATCCAGACCATGTCCAGATGGGCTTCACACAGCATGCCTAGATCCGTACTCCAGTTCCGGACTCTAACAAGGGGGACTTCACATATCTACCCCAAGGGACGCCACAACCCACCGCACACTCGCGGGGAAGGGTTTTCCCTATGCAATGCAGGAATTAAGGACTTCACATGTCCAAGCAGGAAATCGTTACCCTAGGAGTTCGCTTCGGAGCCATGGAGAGAAATTTGAGACGGATGAAAGCCTTCGCAGCAGCGTTGCCTTCGCAAATCCGAACTCGGCTCGCGATTTGGACCACCGTAGCACCACCGGCAGCCGGACTCCACTTCCTCTTCTTCCTCCTTGCTCTCACCTCTCTCTTACTTTAGAAAGAGAAGATGAAAAAGAAGAATGAGCTTCTCCCCCCTTTTTCCGGCCTTATCAGCCCAGGAATGAACTCCAGCCACAGGATCTTATTTAAAGAAAATGAAGGGCCACGATCTACTGAAAATTCCCCTGAAATTTGGCCGACACGGCCTGTGACACGCCCGTGTCACAGGCCGTGTACCCTTAAGCGGCACATGCGGCAGTCGCACCGACTGAAATATTCGAGAACACGGGCATCGACACGCCCGTGTCGAACCTGACACGCCCGTGTCAGTCATGAGAAACGCCCGTGTCTCCTGTTACACGGTACTCACCGATTTCCAAAACCAGTACACGGGTCGGAACACGGCAGCTGACACGCCCGTGTCCAGCCTCACACGCCCGTGTTCTCGGCCGTGTTCAAGGCCGTGTCCTGCTCTGACTTGAATAGGTCAATTTCGAAAATTAATTCGAACACACCCTGGGACACGCCCGTGTCGAAGGCCGTGTCCCAGGCTCGACGATCGTCGACTCTCAAACGTCGACTAGCCTGAACACGCCCTGGGACACGCCCGTGTCCCAGGCCGTGTACACCCGACACGCCCTGGGTCACGCCCGTGTCCCAGGCCGTGTCTAACAGCCTCCAACCCAAAATTGTGTACAAACATATTTTGAGATTTTTGGGGTGTTACTATCCTCCCCCCTTAATAAAATTTCGTCCCGAAATTTGAAGACAAAAGGGAGAAAATAATAAACATTTATATGTTTCTATTACATATATAACGAGCGAACAAGTTACGAAAATAACTCGGGAAACTCGGCTCGCATGGTCTGCTCGCGCTCCCATGTTAGCTCTTCTCGGCCACAATTGTCCCACCGGACTTTGACCATCCCGATCACCTTGTTCCGCAACTGTTTCTCGGCTCGATCCTCTATCCGTATAGGCTTCACCTTTGTCGTTAGCCCATACTCAACTGGCACTCGATCATTTTCAACTATATGAGCTGGATCCTTGACTGCTTTGCGTAACACCGAGATGTGAAACACGTCATGCAATCCACTCAATTCCGATGAAAGAGCTAACCGATAGGCAGCTTCCCCAATTCGCTCCACCACTTCAAACGGACCAAGGTATCGCGGACTTAGCTTTTTCAACCGCCGGATCCGAGATACGCCTTTGAAGGGCTTAATCTTTAAATAGACCCATTCACCCACCGCGAACTCCACGTTCCGGTGCTTAGCATTGTAATACTTGGCCTGCCGATCTTGGGCTATTAGGAGCTTCTCTCGAATAGAGCGTATTGTTGAGGTAGCATCCTCGACTTCCTTTTTGCCTAAAAGTTTAGTCTCGGCAGTTTCTGCCCAAGCTAGCGGTGTACGACACTTGCGACCATACAACGCTTCACATGGGGCCATGCCTATACTCGCTTGATAGCTATTATTATAGGCAAACTCCACCATAACAAGATGTTCTTCCCACTTCTTACCGAAGTCCAGGGCGCACATACGGAGCATATCCTCCATCGTTCTGTTGGTTCGTTCAGTTTGGCCATCCGTTTGCGGGTGAAAGGCCGTACTGAATGCTAACTTCGTGCCCAACATCTGATGAACTAATCTCCAATCCTTTGAAGTAAAGCGCCCATCTCGGTCACTTACGATGCTCCGGGGAACACCGTGCAATCGAACTATCTGCTCCACATAGAGCTTTGCCAACGTTTCCACTGAATCGTCCCGCTAGTTTGGTATAAAGTGAGCCACCTTTGTCAACCGGTCTACAATCACCCAGATTGAGTCATGGCCACGCTGAGATCTCGGCAATCCGTGCACGAAATCCATAGAAATATCCTCAAATTTCCATTGCGGAACCGGCAACGACTTCAGGAAACCACTCGGCCGTTGACATTCTGCCTTTACCAAAGCACAAGTACGACATTTAGCCACATACGCGGCTATGTCCTTCTTTAAACCAGGCCACCAGAATAGTTTCTTCAGGTCTTTGTACATTTTTGTGCTCCCAGGGTGAATTGAATACTTTGTAAAGTGCGCTTCATATAGCAGCCCTTCTCGCAATTTACCCGCACTAGGGATGCACAATCGGCCATCCTTTCGTAACAAGCCATCATCCCAGGAGAACTGATCACCAGATCCCTCCTTTGCATAGCGTTGGAGACTTTTATCCAACTCCGTTGCCCGCCGAACCCTGTCAGCAAGGTCATATTGAACTTCCAACCAGTTCATGCTTGCTTCAGTTGAAGAATCTCTTTCCACACAAGATATCTCCAAGGCTTCCAACTCTTGGACTAACCGCTCATCATGTATCCGCAACCAATTTGCCTGTACCGGAGCCCGACGACTCAAGGCATCAGCGACCACATTTCCCTTTCCGGGAACATAGTGAATGTCGAAGGTATAATCCCCAAGGAATTCCATCCACCTTCTTTGTCGCATATTCAACTCCTTTTGATCGAGCAGATACTTTAAGCTTTTATGATCGGTATAAATATCTACTTTCACGCCATATAGATAATGCCGCCACAACTTTAGCGAAAAGATCACCGCCGCCAACTCCAAATCATGGACGGGGTAATTACGCTCATGTACTTTCAATTGACGTGAACCATAAGCGATCACTTTGCCAAACTGCAGGAGAACGCAGCCTAAGCCGCTTCCTGACGCATCGCTGTATATTTCAAATCCATCTGTACCACATGGCGACGTCAAAACAGGCGCCGTGGTCACACGACTTTTCAGCTCCTCAAAAGCTCGTGCGCACTCCGGCGTCCAAACGAACTTCTGATCCTTTCTCATCAACGTAGTCAGAGACAAAGCAATCCGGGAGAAGTTCCCCATGAACCTCCTATAGTAGCCCGCCAGTCCAAGGAAACTCCTGACTTCGGCCACTGAAGATAACACTGGCCAATCCCGAATGGCACTTATCTTAGCCGGATCCACCGCTATGCCCTCTCCACTTACCACATGGCCTAGAAAAGCCACCGACGAGAGCCAGAACTCACACTTTGAGAACTTGGCATACAGCTTATTCCTTCGCAAGGTATGCAATACTAATCGCAAATGGTTTGCATGATCTTCCTCCGATTGTGAATATACCAGAATATCATCAATAAACACAATCACAAACAGATCCAGGTATTCGCGGAACGTACGATGCATGAGATCCATGAATACCGAAGGCGCATTACACAAGCCGAACGACATCACTGTGAACTCATAATGACCATAGCGTGTGCCAAACGCTGTCTTGGGAATGTCACCTTCCCTAATCCGCAACTGGTAATACCCGGACTTCAAATCCAACTTCGAATAGACGGTTGAGCCTGCTAGCTGATCGAACAAGTCATCGATCCGAGGAATTGGATACTTGTTTTTCCCCGTCAGCTTGTTCAGTTCGCGATAATCAATACATAGTCGCAAACCACCGTCTTTCTTTTTCACAAAAAGAACAGGCGCGCTCCAAGGTGACATACTTGGGCGTATGTATCCCTGCTCCAACAACTCTTGCAACTGAACTTTCAGTTCGGCCATTTCTTTTGGCGCTACCCGATATGGCGAACGGGCCACGGGTTTTGCACCCGGCACCAGCTCGATAGCGAAGTCAATTTCCCTTTGGGGAGGTAACCCCGGAAGGTCCTTTGGAAACACATCCGCATATTCCGACACAATCGACACTTCACTCACACTGGCCTTCGGCGCCACCGCCTCTATGAGTGTGAAGAACAACTCCGCACCCTTCCGAACTGCCTTAACAACTTGGAGAGCGGATAACAACATCCCACTCATCCCTTGCATACCAATGAACTTGGTCTCTCGTTCGGTATTTTGCCCAAGTGTGACCTCTTTTGAAGTGCAATCAATACAGGCACGCTGCTCTGAAAGCCAGTCCATACCAAAGATTATATCAAACTCTTTGATCGGCAATACTAGTGTTTCCACTTTGAACTCCCGACTTCCTATCTTGACCTCAAGACCGCAAGATCGATCCGCGCACATCAAACATCCGTTAGGCAACAACACCTTTACACTGTCTGTCTTGGTCCGGATAGGCACCCCGACACGCAAGACAAAATCCTCAGACAGAAACGAATGTGAAGCACCTGTGTCGAACAGTGCTCGCGCCGGATACTCTCGTATAAGGACAAACCCTATAACATGACAATTAAAACAAGCACAGCACACCAAAAGTACAAATATTAAAACTTAAGCGCACCTGTGACGACATCAGCCTGCTTAATGGCCTCCTGTTGTCCAAGGTTGAAGACCCTGGGCTGCGCGTGCGAGGCAGAAGACTCCACCACAGCCTTCCCCTTCTCCGCATAAGACGCTCCCGTCTTCTTATCACCCTTTGGAGGACCAAGTCGGCATTCACGTGCGAAGTGTCCAACCTTCCCGCACGTAAAACAAGCACGAGCTCCATTCCTAGATGTGTCTGTCACAGTCGCAGAAGGAGCTTGTCCAGAAGACTTAGACTTCTTATTCCATTTCCTTCGGTAGCCAAACTTGTCCGGACGCGGCGGCTTAAACTCCGGCTTCACAACCGCCAAGTTTCCCTTTGCTTGCCCCCGTTTCATGTCCGTCTCCAAAGAACGAGCCGTACAGACTAAGGCTTGGAATCCCTGACTCACAGAACTCGAGAGCAAATACCTTAGCTCATCTCGCAGTCCCGCATAAAACCGACTAGTCTTACGCTCTTCTTCGGCGAAGATCGAGCCCGCATATCTTCCCAACCGGGTGAACTTATGCAGGTAGTCATCCACACTTCGATCTCCCTGTGCTAACCGTTGGTACTCCATTTCCATCGACATCCTTTGCTGCATCGGCAGATGTTGTGCTAAGAACAACCGAGAGAATTCTTCCATTGTAATCTCTGCCAATTGCCTGCCGGCCAAGTGATGCAGTTCAATCTCATCCCACCACAATCGCGCCTCTCCTTCCAGTAGGAAAGTGGCTAACATCACTTTCTGTTCCTCCTCAACCCTGATAGCCCTCATAATCCTCTTAATTCTTGCAAGCCAATCCTCTGCTTGGGCCGGTGTACCCGCCCCATGAAATTGCGGAGGGTTAAAGCTCAAGAATTGCTTCCATTGTTGATCTGCTACCCGCGGATCAACTTCGGCTTCTATCGGTTCTTGCCGTACCCCAGCTTGCGTTGGCACCACTGCAGGACGTGCTTGCCCCGCTTGCTGAGCATTCATCACAGCAAGTACCGTTTCCGTGATGAGACGGACTGTTTCAGCGGATGGAGGAGTTGTGGGCACCTCGGCTGGTGCCGCACTCGCAACAGAACGTTGTGCTTCGGACTGACCCGCAACACTTCTGGTCACCTATATGTGTAAAACACACAGGTTAACGACCAATAAAACGGCAATCATACAAAGAGAATACACAAGTTCAACAAACAAGTGTATTTGCATTCCTAAGTGGACAATCTTGAGTTCAAATTAAGTGTTATAACGACGGCACTGACACGTGCTCGCCACCTCTCAAAAGAATTCGTCCGCGAATTCGGAAGAGATCGACCAACAAGCTGATACCAAATTGTAACACCTCTACCCGTCAAGAAGAATATAATAGAGGGTCCGGCCGGGGCCCCACACCATATTCCACAAACAGGCGGAGACGCTACTAAATAATATCATAACCAATGCATCCTAACACAGAGCATTCTAGCGGAAGCTTCACGGTTGAATTAATGAACTCAAGATAAACAACAATGTCCACTAACATAGGAATGTATAGATATACATCAAAAGAGTCTGGCCTTAAGGCCTTACAACAGTTTCTCTTAACAAGAGTGTGGTTTACATACATCGGCATGCAGGCCGGCCACACATGAACAAAAGAAACAAAACAATGCCTTCGAGGGCAGCAACGCAGCTTTGGGCTTCAGCCCGCTAAGTCCCGCTCGGACCAGCTCCTCCAGCTCCTGTAAGAACCAATCCACCAAACGGTGGCAAAACAGGGCAACGGTCAGCATTCAGCTGACCAATTTTAACGACCCTGCCCCTGGCACGGGGCAGCGGAATTCCATCCCTGCAAAGCATTCATCCAACATGATATATATAGCCATTCAAGCAAGACGTGCACGCCCGCACCGTCACATATCATAAACGTCGGCTCGACGGCCCGACGCTCCGTGCACTCAGGGCACATTCACACCGTTCAGAGGTCCCAGACATAACGGCGCACTATGAGCATTCTAGTCTGATCGGCTCACCGGCCGTCGACTCTCGCTATGTGATCCTAACAGGGTCTTAAGCACCCAAGGTTAGACAACCATAACGCGGGTACAGATCCACCTTTCCCGTTGCTCACATCGTCAGACTCACGCCTGGACTGACGCGTGTACAGTTTCACCTTGCCCGTTCCACCATTTCCTAGTTGCAGCCTCACAGCTCAACTTTCCACCAGTAGCACTCACGGCCACAAGAGAGTCCAACTCTCATAATTTCCTGGACTTCCTCCAGTACTTTTATCCATCATGCATACAAGCAATCATCACGAAGCCTTCTCCGATATGCAACCAAGCATCACCAATCCAGACCATGTCCAGATGGGCTTCACACAGCATGCCTAGATCCGTACTCCAGTTCCGGACTCTAACAAGGGGGACTTCACATATCTACCCCAAGGGACGCCACAACCCACCGCACACTCGCGGGGAAGGGTTTTCCCTATGCAATGTAGGAATTAAGGACTTCACATGTCCAAGCAGGAAATCGTTACCCTAGGAGTTCGCTTCGGAGCCATGGAGAGAAATTTGAGACGGATGAAAGCCTTCGCAGCAGCGTTGCCTTCGCAAATCCGAACTCGGCTCGCGATTTGGACCACCGTAGCACCACCGGCAGCCGGACTCCACTTCCTCTTCTTCCTCCTTGCTCTCACCTCTCTCTTACTTTAGAAAGAGAAGATGAAAAAGAAGAATGAGCTTCTCCCCCCTTTTTCCGGCCTTATCAGCCCAGGAATGAACTCCAGCCACAGGATCTTATTTAAAGAAAATGAAGGGCCACGATCTACTGAAAATTCCCCTGAAATTTGGCCGACACGGCCTGTGACACGCCCGTGTCACAGGCCGTGTACCCTTAAGCGGCACACGCGGCAGTCGCACCGACTGAAATATTCGAGAACACGGGCATCGACACGCCCGTGTCGAACCTGACACGCCCGTGTCAGTCATGAGACACGCCCGTGTCTCCTGTTACACGGTACTCACCGATTTCCAAAACCAGTACACGGGTCGGAACATGGCAGCTGACATGCCCGTGTCCAGCCTCACACGCCCGTGTTCCCGGCCGTGTTCAAGGCCGTGTCCTGCTCTGACTTGAATAGGTCAATTTCGAAAATTAATTCGAACACGCCCTGGGACACGCCCGTGTCGAAGGCCGTGTCCCAGGCTCGACGATCGTCGACTCTCAAACGTCGACTAGCCTGAACACGCCCTGGGACACGCCCGTGTCCCAGGCCGTGTACACCCGACACGCCCTGGGACACGCCCGTGTCCCAGGCCGTGTCTAACAGCCTCCAACCCAAAATTGTGTACAAACATATTTTGAGATTTTTGGGGTGTTACAGGTTGACTGACTGAATAGGCTAACACCTAAGTCACAAGATCCTGATAGATACCAAAGCTTATAGATATTCACTATCATGGCCCAGTCCAAGGATTATTCTAGCACCAGACCTCCAGCATGCAACTTAGCTAAGTTTGGCATCTGGAAGGCAAGGATAAAATTATATATGAATTCTATTGAGGAAAGCATCTTTGCTTCTATTTTGTCAGGTCCCCCAAGAGCACCTGCTGTTGCTTCTGCCTCATCATCTGATATGAGTGCAGTGCCTCCTCCAGATTACAATGATGAATACAAGAAGGCCAAAATAGCAGATGCCAAGGCAATGAACATACTGGCTCAGACATTGTCTGATGAGGTATTCCAGAAGGTTGCTGACTGCTCTTCAGCAAAAGCCATGTGGGATACACTGAACCAGATTGTAGCTGGTTCAGCTGATGAAAGGAAGGACAGAAGGTCCAACCTGATCTCATAGTATGAGAACTTCAAGAAAACTGATGCTGAATCAGTTGAAGCCATGTACACCAGGCTCAGCTCAATCATCAATGAGCTGAGGACCTTGGACAAGGACATATCATTGACAGAGGTCAATGATAAGATTCTTATGTGCTTCCCTAGCACATGGGATCTAAGGATCTGGCCCATCAAGGAAGCTAGAAGTACAAATGAGATCTCCACTGAAGCCCTCCTCGGCAAGCTCAAGTCTTTTGAGCAAGTGCTGAAGACAAGGGAAGCAGAAGCTGAAGCAAAGACCCCCACTCCAACAAGAAAAGAGCAATCTCTAGCTCTTAAGGCTGCTGATGCTTCTGAAGGAAGCCAATCTAATGAGGAACTAATGGCATTGTTTGCCAAGAGGTTTCTCAAGATGGGGAGAAAGGAGTTCAGAAAGAAGTCTTCACGCTATGAAGACAAACCAAGGTATGATCGCTCTCCTGCTAAAGAAATTATTTGTTATGGCTGCAGGAAGCCTGGACATATCTTGCTAGAGTGTCCAGAGGAGAAAAACAAAGAAAAGAGAAAAGAAAAGGAACAGCACAGGAAGCACTCCAAACCATCCTCCTACAAAAATAAGAAGAAGGAGAGAGGTTTCATTGCTGAAACCTGGAGTGATTCTGATGAAGAATCCTACTCATCAAGCTCCAGTGAGGATGAGGAAGAGAAGAAGGCAAAAGAAGTTTGCCTGATGGCAATAGATGCCTGCAGCAACCACTCTGCTGCAGAGAGTTCTGATTCTGATGAAGATATGCCTACAGAAGATGAGGTACTCTCTTCCTATGATTTTACTTCAGAAGAATTTAAATTAGACTTTAAATCTTTATGCTTAGATTTGATTAGCTCTGAAAAGGAAATAAAAGAACTTAGAAATAGGTTAGCTGACTCAGAATCAATAGCTACAGAAAATGTTAGGTTAAAGGAAGATCTCACTACTTGTAGTGAAGAAATTAAATTTCTTAAAATAGAGTTAGCTAAGTCTAAGAGGTTAGAAGAATCACTTAATGGTAGAAGCCTTAAGTTGTTAGAAATTACCAGCATGACTAACACCAGGTCAGGTAATGATAAACTAGGCCTAGGAGCTTCTCCCAGTGAACCCCCAGTTCTACTTAAAAATAATCTTTCAACTCCAGTAAACTTCATTTCAGCTAGTGGAATGAAGAACACTGAGCAAGTAAATCTATTTAATAAAACTTTAAATAAAGCTAAGAGAGAAAAGAGAAAGAAATTTTTTAAAGAAATGCAAAGAGCGTCGAACGCCGCTCGACGATCGGAAGCTCAATGGTCGAACGAAGCTCGACGATCTGAGCGCCCATCGTCGAACGTCGATCGACGATTTCAACATGATTTTCAAAATCATAATCAGTATCATAGAAACCTAAATGAAAATAGAAACCCTAGGTTTGTTGACCCATCATCTGTATGGAGAATCCCACCTAGGAGATCTCACCCACTAGGTTATCACCCTCAGTCTGCATTTTCATATATTTCCAGTTTTTCTTATGTGAAAAACAAGGGACCCAAGGTTACCTGGGTCCACACTGTCTAAATAAATGTCTTGCAAGTGAAGGCCTATCCAATCACTCAAAATAAGTGGTATTTGGATAGTGGATGCTCTAAGCATATGACAGGAAATAAAGATCTTCTGTCAAAGTTCAAAGCTAAGCTCGGCCCAAAGGTTATCTTTGGAGACTCCAGCTGTGGTCAGACAGAAGGCTATGGCAAGATCACAATTGGAGCAGTTACTTTCAAGAGAGTTGCATATGTCAATGGACTGAAGCATAATTTGATTTCAGTCAGCCAGCTATGTGATGCTGGCTACCAGGTTTCATTTTCTAACTCCTCTTGCAATATTACTTTAAATAATAATGTTGTTTTAGTAGGTATTAGAATAGGTAATATTTATTTCGGAGATTTCAATTCATCTCATTCTAAAATCTGCCTGTTTAATGAAGTAACAATTAATAATAATTTTTTGTGGCATAAGAAGCTTAGTCATGTTAACCTTAAAAATATATCTAGGTTATCTAAACACAACCTTGTTAGAGGTTTACCTTCTTGCCCCTACAAGAAGGAGAGCCTATGCAAGGCTTGTCAGCTAGGCAAGCAAACCAAAAACTCTTTTAAATCTGTAAATAAGAGTGATTCTCCTAGAATCCTGTATCTATTACACTTGGACCTTTTTGGCCCAATAAATGTACAGAGTTTAGGAGGGAAGTATTACACTTTAGTAATTGTAGATGACTTCTCTAGGTTCAGTTGGGTTTTCTTTTTGAGAACTAAGTCTGATAACTTCAAAGCCCTTACAGACTTTCTACTATGTGTGCAGACTGAGTACTCTACTCATGTGGCCTTGATCAGAAGTGATCATGGTATTGAGTTTGACTCTCTTCTCATGCAAGAATTCTGTGAGAGAGAAGGTATCAAACATAGCTTCTCAGCTCCTAGAACTCCTCAACAAAATGGGGTAGTTGAAAGGAAGAATAGAACACTCATTGAAGCTGCTAGCACATTGTTGGCAGATGCTAACATGCCTCTCTCCTATTGGGCAGAAGCTGTTAGTACAGCCAATTATGTCTTAAATAGAAGTTTGATACACAAACTTAAGTGTAAAACTCCTTATGAGTTGCTTAAAGGAAAGAAACCTAAAATTAATTATTTTAGAGTTTTTGGCGGTATTGTTTATATTCATAATAATAATAAAGAATATATTAGAAAGTTTGAAGCAAAAGCTTCAATGGGAATTATGCTTGGATATTCCCAAGTAAGCAAAGCTTATAGGGTTTATAACAAATCTACCTGTAAAATAGAAGAATCTGTGCATGTATCATTTGATGAGCATCAGATGTTTTACAAGGAGAAAGAAAATTCTCCTTCCTCCAGTTCATTGCAGGTACCTGATGCCCCTCAAGAAATTCTTCAACTATCAACTCTTCAGATCACTGAATCAGACAGTGATGAAGACATTGCTGAAGCTGTTGTTGTACCACCAACAGTAGATCAAATTCCTCCTGAGGAATTAATCCCAACTGTTGCTGAAGATCACATCCCACCTGCTGATATTGTCACACTTAGAGATCACCCCACATCTCAAGTGATTGGAGACATATCAGCTGGTGTGCAAACAAGACACTAATTAAGATAGGATGTGATGCATGCTTGTTTCCTCTCACAGGTTGAGCCCCTCACCTTTAAAGATGCAGAGCTAGATCCCCACTGGATCATTGCAATGCAAGAGGAGCTCAATCAGTTTGAGAGATGTAAAGTTTGGACTTTGGTTCCAAGACCTAAAGGCCAACTGATCATAGGCACCAAGTGGGTGTATAGAAACAAGCTGGATGCAAATGGAATTATAGTAAGGAATAAAGCAAGGCTTGTAGCTCAGGGCTACAGACAGGAGGAAGGTATAGACTATGACCAAACCTTTGCTCCTGTTGCAAGGCTAGAAGCAATAAGGATCTTCTTGGCCTATGCAGCCTACATGAAGTTTAAGGTGTTCCAAATGGATGTCAAAAGTGCATTCCTGAATGGTGAGCTTAAGGAAGAGGTGTTTGTTGAACAACCACCAGGGTTTGTTTCTTCAACTCAGCCCTCACATGTGTTTAATTTACAGAAAGCTCTATATGGACTAAAGCAAGCTCCCAGAGCCTGGTATGAGACTCTAGCTAGTTTCCTTTTAGAGCACAACTTTACTAGGGGAGTAGTTGATAGAACCCTTTTCGTCAAGCATCACAAGGACACAATCCTGTTAGTTCAGGTGTATGTAGATGATATTATATTTGGCTCCACTGATCCCAAACTTTGCAAAAGGTTCTCTGACCTAATGCACTCTAAGTTTGAGATGAGTAGTATGGGTGTGCTGTCTTACTTTCTTGGTCTCCAAGTTAAGCAAGATGCTGATGGTATCTTCATCTCCCAATCCAAATATGCCAAGGAATTGGTAAAGAAATTTGGGATGGCTGATGCTTCAGCAATGCCTACACCTATGGCTACTAATGTAGTTATTAATTCTGATGATCACGGCAAGCCAGTTGATCAAAAGAATTATAGGGCCATTGTTGGTTCCCTATTATATCTAACTGCAAGTAGGACTGATATAATGTTTGCTACATGCCTTTGTGCTAGATTCCAGGTCAACCCCAAGGAATCTCATCTGATTCTTCTAAAGAGAATCCTGAGATACCTGAAGGGATGTCCAGATCTAGGACTTTGGTACCCAGCTGAGTCAGAATTTGAATTAATTGGATATTCTGATTCTGATTATGCTGGTTGCAGAGTTGACAGGAAGAGCACTTCAGGAACTTGCCAGTTCCTGGGAGAGAGATTGGTCTCTTGGTTCTGTAAGAAGCAGGCTTCTGTCTCAACTTCAACTGCAGAGGCTGAATATATAGCTGCTGCTAGTTGTTGTTCACAGATCCTGTGGATTCAAAACCAGCTTGTGGATTATGGTTACTCACACAAGAACGCCAAAATCATGTGTGATAGTACCAGTGCTATTTCAATTGCACAAAATCCAGTGCACCACTCTAGAACGAAGCACATTGAGATTCGGCACCATTTCCTGAGAGATTGTGTGGAAAAGAATAAGATTTGTCTTGAGTTCATATCCACTCAGTTTCAGAGAGGTGATATATTCACCAAGCCTTTAGTTGAACAGAAGCATCTGTTCTTTTTAGTTCAACTAGGCATGATTAATGGACGAGACTAAGTGTGACTATATCTGCCACTGTTGAAACTTGTTTGAAGATAGTCGAACGACGTTCGAAGATAGTCGATCGGGTCAAGCCCATCGTCGACCTATGGTTGATGAAAGTTTGTCTGATTGAAGATCGTCGACCGACGTTCGACCATCGTCGAACAGGTCGAGCTCATCGTCGATCTCTAAACGACGACAGCTTGTTGTTTGAGAAGCCAGAAATAGTCGAACGCTGGCTCGACTACTCTGCTTCTGAGCCGATCGTCGAATGACCGTTCGACTATCGGGTCTAGTATCTTTTTAATAGATCGACTATTTCCGGTCTAATATAAAGCCGATAGTCGACCTAGGTTAAAAGATCTGTTGTTTTATCGTCGACGGAGCGTGACTTTTCGCATTCTGCCTTCCCGCTTGCGATTTTCTGCCATTTCGTCTCCTTCGTCTTCTCCATCCTTCTCGCGCTTTCTCCAGCGATTCTCCAGCGATTCTCTAGCGAATCAATGGCGGTCTCTCCAGCAGTTCTAGCAGTTGTGAAGTTTGATGCAGGCTTTAGTGTTGATTTCGACGCGTTCAGTAGCTGTGAAGCTGGGATCGTAGAAGTTCTTCAGCTTTACCGGGATCAAGGACTCGAGAGGTTAATGTCTTCAAGGATTAAGATAAACATCCCAGAGATCAAGGAATGGGCCTTCACGTCGTCCTCCACCGACGACTCGATGACTGGTACCATCGGCGGAGAAGAGGTAATCCTAACTCCGGCCGTTCTGACTGAAATTTTTGGTTTAATAAATGGTGAAGAGGATTATGAGCAAGATGCTCAAGATTTCGGAAGAATGTTAGTTGAGCTGGGACATGCTGAGGGCATTCCCACGAAGCTGCTCAAAGTAAATTTCCCTTTCAAGATCAAGTTTCTTGCTGAGTTGGTAGGAAAAGTGCTCCTCGGTAAGCACTCTGCTCATGATAATATCACAAGGCAACAATTCGCACTAATGTGTGCGATTGTTAATCGGAAAAGGATAGATTGGGCGGGAGTGATGTTTGATTTAATAAGGAAAAAGAATGGTAAGAAGGAAGTTACCCTCGGAAGGGTTATTGGAATCTTCCTGAAGGAAAAGTACCCCCAGCTGCTGAGTTCAACCGCAACAACAATTAACGCAAGCAAGAAGATGGATCCTAACCTGTTCTCTAAATGGAAGAGAACTTTTGTGAAACCCGCTCTCACAGGGGTTGCTCCAGCAACATCTGAGGACACCAGGACTGAATCAGTCACTCCTCACCCTGTCGAAGCTGGCTCAGCTCTTCCCTCCTCCTCTTCTGCTTTGCTGTCTGCTTCAGTTGAAGTTCCATCAACTTCAGCTGAAGTACGACCTTCTCCCTCTTCTGCTCCAGAAACAACCACGATTGTTCCTCTTTCCCCTCCAGCATCTCCAATTCCATCTCATCAGACTAGGATATCTGCTCCTAGCTTTGATTTGTTAGGATCTGAGAGGATTCCTACTCCTCCTCAGTCTCCCATTCATTCCCCAGTTAATTCTCCAATTAACTCTCCAGCTCCATCTCCCATTCAATCCCCTGTCCACACCATTCTTCATCCCAGCACTACAACCATATCTGCTGCAGCTCCATCCACTTCACATCCATCATCTTTTGAGATTACTCTTGAACTCATCTCCCGCATTGTGGAGTTGATTACCCCTTCAATCAAAACCATGATTGAAGAGGCAATCGCTCCCCTTGCATCCTCCATTGATATCTTAACCGCTACCATCAAATCTCTTTCCAAATCTGCTGAGCCATCTTCCTCAAGGGGCCTGGTTTCAGTCTCCACTGAAATCAGGCAGGGGGAGATGTTCTGTGAAGATGCCTCAGAACCTCCTGCCTCCCTTCCAGCTATAACAGATACTATAATGACAGCCCTGGAAGAGTCTGCTCCAGCTGAAAAAGAAGTAGTTCCAGTGTTATCTGATAAGGAAATAGCTGATGGAATCATGCTATCTGAAATTGCAGTAAAAGTCTGCCTAGAAGATCTCACCACTCCCGTGGTTGCTCGATTCCTAGAAGGTATTATCACCTCATATCTAGATGAATCATGGGAGATGGTCAAGTATGAAGGTAATTCACTTATTCGATTTATTGACGAGTCAATTAATTTGCTTGCTAGTGAATACCTTGAAGGAATGATTATTGCTTATTTAGCAGATCTGTATTCATAATTCTACAGATTTTATTAGAGGAGATTTAGCTGCTCAGATCATAGCAGTTGTTTCTGAAGCTGATCCAATTGTTCCTGATATCCAAGTAGATCCAGAATTGGATTCATTTTTAGATGATAGAGAAGATGAGTCTGAGAATCAAGATGAGGTCAAAGATGACACTCCTGTTCTGAGTGTGGAAGAAGAAAAAGCAAGAGCTGCCTGGAATTTAAGAGTACAGTCTTTGCTAAAAGAGAAAGAAAAAGAGCTGTAAATTGAAAAGTCAACTATCTGGGATGATTCACCAGGGTTGGACTTAGATTCCCTTCTGGCTCTAGATTCCATTGAAGAGGAAAGAGAGAAATCAGATCTGAAGCTTAAAGAAAAGGCTGTTTCTGAAGCCTATGATCCGTATGATAATCCCCCATCATCTCACTCTGATGATGAAGATGATTCTGATGTATCTGAAAATTCAAAGAGAAAGAAAGTTGTTCAAAAGAAGAGAAAAGCTGCTGCTCCTCCTCCTCCCAGTAAAGACAATGATACTCCTTATTATATTCTGAAGGGCATTGACCCTAAGTCAAAGGAATTTCAGCATTGGATGTGGTTCTCAAAGAACCAGCAGAAAGAAAGGAAAAGATCTAAAAGATATGATAGTCCTGGTTCAAGATGGACTCCCAGAGGTCCTCCTCCTCCTCTAGGTGCAGGAGCTTCTGGTAATCTTTCTGCCAACCCTACTGCCTCTTCAGGAAAATCTGCTCCATCAGCAAGATCTGCTTTGTCTCAGCATCAATCAAGGAAAAGCTCTCATAGCTCTCATGGAAAGTCTCATTCGGGCAGTCAAATGCATGAAGCAGAAGTGAAAGAACAAGTTAAGGAGGTTGTGTATCTAAAGCCAACTTTTTCACCTCCTCCTTCTCCTAAGAGAAAGGTTTCAACTGCTGTACCAGTTCAGTCTGAGAAAGTTGTTTTAAAAGGTAAGTAGTTTACTTTGTTTTAAAATTCTAGCAAGAACCTTTTGCTAAGTCTGCTCCAATATCTTATCTAGATAAAGAATCCGATGCTGCTCCTCCTGAGCCTGTTTATGAAAGTCCAGAGCTTGATCCTAACTTTAGGATGGCTCGTTTTCACGAACTAGTTGGAGCAGCTCAAATAAGAAAAGCAAAAGCAGAAGGAAAAGATACTACTGGTTTAACCACCATGTCTGCTTTCAGAAAGAAAGAGTTTGAAAAGTTCCACGTCAATCCTGATGTATTTGACCTGTGAGAAGCGAACTAAAACAAGCCGGAAATGGTATAACTGAAATTTTATTATCAGAAAAAGGTGTCTATTACAAAGGTATGGCCTCCCTTATATAGAATGGAGGAGAGAAGAGAGAATACAAATAAGAGATGTGGGACTAAAACTATATAAAAGAATCTGGGCGGCTAGAACAACAGACCGGAACAAGCCGCGCGGTTAGACAGAAGGGCTAACCGCTCGGCCACTGCCAGAGAGAGAGACAAGCTGCCAAGTGAGACCGTTAGACCGCCCGGTCTCCTAGTCGCCAGTAACAGACCGCTAGACCGCTTAGACCTCAGACCTCAACGCAGCAACCAACCCGCTGGAGGCAAACCGCCAGACCGCCCGGTCAATAACCCGCCAAGCCAGACCGACAGACCGCCCGGTCTCAACTTCAACACTCCCCCTCAAGCTGGAGCATATATGTCGATCATGCCCAGCTTGTCACATATATGAAGAAATGAGGCGGATACTGGCTTGGTGAAGATGTCAGCCAGCTCTTTTTCAGACGTGACGAAGGGAGTGCAAATTTGTTCCTTCAGAATCTCTTCACGAATGAAATGACAGTCGACCTCAATGTGTTTGGTTCTCTCATGGAAGACTGGATTTTTGGAGATATATATAGCAGCCTTGTTGTCATAGAACATAGGTAGAGGATGGTTGTAGACCTCTCCTAAATCCAACATGAGAGCCCGTAGCCACTTTAGCTCGCAAGTGGTCGATGCCATACTCCGATACTCAGCTTCAGCACTGGACCTGGAGACAACAGATTGCTTCTTGCTCTTCCAACTTACCAGATTGCCCCCAACAAAGGTACAGAAACCGGAGGTAGACTTGCGGTCCCCTTTGTCATCCGCGTAACTCGCATCTGAGTAAGCTTCAACCCTCAGATGATCATTCTTCTGAAAGAGCAATCCTTTCCCAGGGGCGACTTTGACGTACTCCAAGATCCGCAAGGCGGACTGTAGATGGCACTCCCTGGGAGCTTGCATGAATTGACTCACCTTGCCCACAGCATAGGAGATGTCGGGCCTAGTCACGGTGAGGTATATGAGCTTACCAACAAGACGCCTGTACCGCGAAGCATCTGAAAGAAGAGGCGAATCATCTGTCCAGGTTTTGTCTTCTCCAACAGCCATGGGACATCGGGCAGGTTTGGCCCCAGTCAATCCTGCTTCTTTTAAAATATCAAGAGCATACTTACGCTGAGAGAGGACTAAAGAGTTGGGCTTCCGAGAGATTTCGATCCCCAAAAAGTACTTTGGAGAACCCATATCTTTCGTGACTAGATGTTGGCGAAGATGCCGCTTTGTCAAGGCTACCCCTTCCTGGTCATCACCAGTGAGAAGAATATCATCCACATATACTGCAAGAACCACCAGTCCCGAAGAGGTTTTGCGAATAAATAGAGAGTGATCAGCAGCGCTGCGAGCAAAACCAACGGCCGCCACGATGCCGCTGAATTTGTCAAACCAAGCTCGAGGGCTCTGCTTGAGGCCATAGATTGCCTTCTGTAGCCGGCAGACTCGTGTCTCCCCCTGAGCAACATACCCTGGAGGTTGCTCCATGTAGACTGCCTCCTGAAGATCACCATAAAGGAAGGCATTCTTGATATCCAGCTGGGAAAGGGGCCAGTCTTTGTTGACTGCCACAGAGAGAAGGACCCGTATAGTGCTAAGACAAGCCACGGGAGAGAAGGTGTCAAAGTAATCAACCCCATAGGTTTGAGTAAAGCCCTTAGCCACCAGACGAGCTTTGTAACGGTTGACAGTGCCATCTGGGCCAAACTTGACTACAAAGACCCATCGACAGCCAACAACATCTGTATCAAGAGGAGGAGGGACAAGAGTCCAGGTACCCCGCTCTGTGAGGGTCGCCATTTCCTCATCCATGGCCAGCTTCCAGTGAGGAATGGCAAGGGCCTCCTGGTAGGAACGAGGTGTGGTAGTAGCAGAGATAGCCAGCGCAAAGGCCCTGCGAGAAGGGGTAAGACGATCATATGAAACAACAGCAGCAAGGGGGTGTAGGGTACACGTCCGCACCCCTTTGCGAAGAGCTACAGGAAGATCCAGGTCGGCGGGCTCCTCGGCATCCAGAGCATCCGTGGCAGAGAGAGCTGGCCCGGGAGGAGAGAGCGACGGCAGCGGAGATGAGGGAGATGGAGGCGGAGAGAGGCGGAGGGAGAGGAGTGGGCGGAGACGGAGGAGGAGCGGATATCGCAGTAGGAGACGAGGGAACGAACGGAATAACGGGAGAATCTGAGGTGGGAGGAAGAGAAGAGGAGTCATCCGAGAAGTAGGAGGCATTCTCGAAGAAGGTAACGTCAGCGGAGACAAACTGTTTACGAAGAACAGGATCAAAGCAGCAGTAGCCTTTCTGAGTGACCGAGTACCCCAGAAAAACACATTTGGTGGAGCGAGGGAAGAGCTTATCACGGGTGGCAGATGGGACATGCACAAAAGCAGTGCACCCAAAGATTCGGAGAGGGAGAGGAAAAGGCTCCTTGCCAGGATAAAGGATGGAAAAAGGGGTTTTCCCTGAAGAACGGAGAAGGGAATGTGATTGATGAGATAGTAAGCAAGAAGAACAGCATAGCCCCAATATGAGCGAGGGACATGCATTTGAGTCATTAATGTGCGAGCAACATCGAGGAGGTGACGGTTTTTGCGCTCCGCCACCCCATTTTGTTGGGATGTATAGACACAACTTGTCTGATGAATAACGCCATGTTGAACACAGAAAGAGGTAAAAGCATGACTTAAGTATTCTTTTGCATTATCAGAGCGAAAAGTTTTAACACTAACACCAAACTGATTTTTGATTAAATGATAAAAGGAGGTCCATACATTAAAAAGTTCAGAGCGATCTCGTAAGAGATACACCCAAGTACATCTAGAAAAATCATCAATAAAAGTTACAAAATAAGAACTACCCCGACCAATAGTAAGGGTAGGAGCAGGTCCCCAGATATCGGAGTGGACTAGATCAAACGGACGGGTAGAGCCCCGACCTTGCTTCGGCGGGAAGGAGGAACGATGATGCTTGCCAAGTTGACATGCTTCGCAGTGGAGAGGAGTAGTGGAGGGAGGGAGGTGGGGCAGAAGCTGATGCAGAAGCCGTGGTGGAGGATGACCGAGACGGAGATGCCACTGGAGAAGATCCGTACAAGAAGAAGAGAAGGCGGACAAAGCGGAAACGTTGTCGAGGAAGTAGAGGCCGCCGCTCTCAGTCCCAGTAGCAATCGTCCGCTGGGAGCTCGGATCCTGAAAAGAGTAAGAAGATGGAGTAAACGTTACAGAACATTGAAGCTGCTTGCACAAAGAAGTAACCGATAACAGATTGCACGGAAACTTGGGCACATAGAGAGTGTCCTCTAGCCGAAGGGACGGAGTAACATGAACCACTCCCGACCCATGAACCGGGGAGGGAGAACCGTCTGCAATGAGGACCGGGGGCAACCGATCATGCTGTTCGAGGAGAGAGAAGCACTGAGGATTGCCCGTCATATGATTAGTAGCACCAGAGTCGATAAGCCATTTACCTTGAGTGACTACATGGGCACTACCTGATGATGTGACCACGGAAGCAGACGGCTTGGAAGAAGAGGCGGAAGAGTCACCCGAGGGGCGAAGATGGGGATGTTTTGTCCAGCAGCGGTCAAGAGTGTGTCCGGTGCGGCCGCAATGAGAGCAGAGATAGCGGGAAGAAGGACGTCCGCCAGACTGATGACTGCGGCTACCAGAGCCACTCCGCTGAGTTTGATGAGCATAGTTATCCGGAGGAGAAGGAGCGGGTAGAAGCGGGCGCTGAAGGAGAGAGGTGACAGCGGCGATGCGAGCAGCGGTGGCATCTAAGGTAGGAGATTCCGCCTCACCCAGAATTTGTTGGCGGATCATGTCATAAGTGTCAGGAAGACGGAGCAGATAACACACAACCAGAAGCTCCTGGAAGTGCTTGTGTTGTTGAGCCAGATCCGCAGAAAAGGGGCGATTCTGAAGAATCTCAGCCCCAAGAGCTTGAACTTGTTGGTAGGCAGTAGCAGGAGACAAGGTAGGTCGGGCAAAGAGGTCCGCATACAACGTATAGATGTGGGACGTCTGAGCCCCTTTGGAATACAAAGCAGCAAGATGAAGCCAAGCGGCCTTCACCGTCTCATCATGACGGATGACGGGAAGGCATTCATCGGATAGACTGTTAGCGAGCCAAGTACGCACAAGAGCGTCACTCGCATCCCAGTCATCAAAGAGAGGGGAAGTGGTAGGAGGAGGGTCATCAACAAGATGATGGCGTTTGCGTTGCGAGCGAAGGAGAAAGGTGAAAGAGACGCTCCAATCCGGGTAGTTGGAGCCGACAAGCTTGGAAACGGTGCCAAGGTTCCCGGAAGGAGTAGGAGGAGGAGCCGGATTGGCTACAGGGATGGCGGTAGGAGTGGTGGCAGTAGAAGCATCAGAAAGAGCCATAAGAGCAAACAACAGGAAGCCGCGCGGTTAGAAAACAGGCCGCGCGGATAGGCAGAAGAGGAACTGCAGCGGTCAGGATGTCAGACACCAGCGGCCAGAGAGACCACGACCAAGCCGCAGTAACAAGCACAGGGGAAGAAGTCGAGCGGCAAGCAGACAGTCCGCTCGAACAGAAGCACAAGAGAAGGCAAGGCACACGGCAAACTAGGCAACAGAGCGCAGTGAACAAGGCAACAGGTCGCGCACACAGAGGGCAACGACAAGGAGACCGCACGGACAGGGCGCAAGCCGGAGAAGCAAGCCGCGCGGACAGAGAGAAGTACAGAATCAGGAGGAAAGGATCGATTGCTCTGATACCATGTGAGAAGCGAACTAAAACAAGCCGGAAATGGTATAACTGAAATTTTATTATCAGAAAAAGGTGTCTATTACAAAGGTATGGCCTCCCTTATATAGAATGGAGGAGAGAAGAGAGAATACAAATAAGAGATGTGGGACTAAAACTATACAAAAGAATCTGGGCGGCTAGAACAACAGACCGGAACAAGCCGCGCGGTTAGACAGAAGGGCTAACCGCTCGGCCACTGCCAGAGAGAGAGACAAGCCGCCAAGTGAGACCGTTAGACCGCCCGGTCTCCTAGTCGCCAGTAACAGACCGCTAGACCGCTTGGACCTCAGACCTCAACGCAGCAACCAACCCGCTGGAGGCAAACCGCCAGACCGCCCGGTCAATAACCCGCCAAGCCAGACCGACAGACCGCCCGGTCTCAACTTCAACATGACCCCTCAAAATATATGGAAAAGCATCCTGAAGCAGTAGTCCCAAGAGCTGCAGAATTGAAGATCATTGGTGTGCAGGACTTGAAGCTGTCAAAGAAAGAAGCTGATGATCCTCTAAGGAAAATCTCTTTTGTTCCTAGTTCCTCTGCCCCCTTGCCAGACTCTGTAGATTCTTAATAGTTTGATTGACTGCTGTGTTATATTTGTTTATTATCTATCTGGTTGATAATCTGCTAGTTATTTGCTATCTATTTCCTGTATTGTTTATAGTGTTCTATAGCTAGCTGTATGTTTTAGTTTTTGAGAGACTTAACTCAAATAGGGGGAGATTGTTGGTACCCTAGTTTGATTTGAGTTTAGTCTTATTCCTTTGTGCTCCTTGACCCAAGAAATATCTATGGTCAATGGTTAGTAGTCTAGCTGTAGAGTCCTCACTTTTCCAGATTGAGAATTTGGTTAAGTAGTTTTTCGTTCGACTATAGTCGAACGCCGCTCGACTATCGTCTATCGGCTGATCGACGATCGTCTATCAGTTGGTCGACGCTCTGTCTGCGTTGATAGTTCGACTATCTGTTGATAGGTCGACTATCTGCTTGGCGTGGTAGTTCGACTATCTGTTCTGATAGATCGACTATCTGATAGTTCGACTATCTGTTGATAGGTCGACTATCTGTTCCGCTTTGATAGGTCGACTATCTGTTGATAGGTCGACTATCTGTCGTCTTTGATAGTTCGACTATTTGTCCTGATAGTTCAACTATCTGATAGTTCGACTATCTGTTGATAGATCGACTATCTGGTCTGTTTTGATAGTTCGACTATCTGTTGATAGGTCGACTATCTGTTTTCTGAGGTAGGTCGACTATCTGCTTGATAGGTCGACTATCTGTTTGTGCTTGATAGTTCGACTATCTGTTCAGATAGATCGACTATCTGATAGTTCGACTATCTGCTCTGATAGGTCGACTATCTGCCGGGGTAGTTCGATTATCTTCTTCGATAGGTCGACTATCTGGATCGTTCGACTATCTGTCTAATAGTTCGACGATCTCCGTGCGTCGGTCGACGATCTCCGAAGGTCGTTCGACGCTTTCTGTCTGCCTTTATATTTTGTATTTATTTATTATATTTAATTAATTAATACATTTTCTGGCACGTTGTTTTGAGTTTTATGATAAAATTACCAGGCAATATTTGCTCCATCCCTTTTGCCTGAGTCAAATCTTTTTAGATAAAGTTGTTTGTTTTATTAGCTGACATTATAAATTACTTTATCTGCTGTCAGCCCTTTATAGCCGTTAGACTGAAAAGTCTTCTTTTTGTTATAAAAAGTTTGTTTCTGATATGACTTTATTTAGTACTTTATTATCAAATTGTTTCCTGCAGCTTCCTAGAAAAAGGGTTATTCCTTTTATAGAATGTTTCTGCTGCAGAGTTTGTTTTGTCCTCTTGATATTTACAGCTCAGGTCTCAAGTCTCAGAAGAAGACAAGTAATTCAAACTGAAGAGAGCCGTTGCTTGATGATGTTATATAAAGGACCCTTTGAAGAAGGATTCAAGCTAGCTAACTAGTTACCCAGTTATTTTCAAGCATTCAAGCCTTCATCAAGATCAAGCTTTCTGCTCTCAGCAATTTCCATCTAACTGAGAAGTGTTAAGATCTTCTACTCCTCTTCAACCTGAGTACTCCTGCTTTCAGGAAGTTCAAACTCAGAGTTCTTTTGAAGAAGAAGAAGAAGAAGATAGCTGCTTGAAGATCTTTATTTTATTATTTATTATCTTCTTGTAGTTTTTCCTTCAGAGTTTTCTGAAGAGTTTTCTGCACTGAAGCAAGACTTCACCTGGACATCTTTGAGCCAGGGGGAGCCTTGATTCTTTAGAGCATTCTAGCTCAGTGCAAGTTTTTGTGCTTCTCTAATCTTTGTAAAATAGAGAAGACATCTTAACCTTCTTCCCCCTCTTGTACAGGGTTATTACTCCCTTCAAAAGTATCCCTTGGTGGCAGGGCACCTGATCAAAAACCTGTGCTTGGTTTTTAGACACTTGATCAAAAGTCTAAAGGGTTTCTGGATCTACCTGAAGCAGATCCTGTTGGTGGCAGGGCACCTGATCAAAAACCTGAGTGGATTCCTACCGTGTGGGTAGAAGAGTGGACGTACCCAAGTTGTTTGGGGAACCACTATAAATTTCCTTGTGTCGTCTGGATTCACTTGTTTAATTCCTGCATTGTGGCTGTGAATAGATATAACTAGGATTGCTAGTTGCTGATTAGGTTTTCCAAGCCTTAACTGTAATTACAGTTAGCTTGAGTTTGTGCACATCACTTGTGTTAGGCTTTAAGGTTAAATCAATATCTATAATCTTTTCATTCCGCACTTCACTCCAAGGGAGTTGGGTAGACCATTAAGTTTTGTCTAGTGCAAAATTTGATAACTCTATTCACCCCCCCTCTAGAGTAGTATCTATCCCTTCACTTTCACACTAGAATTGCTAGAAAGAACTAAATGAGCAAAGGTGTCGGGATGGGTGGGGAGGAAAGTAGAGGGCACTGAAGAAGAGTAGTAACAACGGCGATACGAGCAGCAGTAGCATCAAGAGTGGGAGAGTCAACTTCGCTAAGAATTTGTTGACGGATCATGCCATAAGACTGGAAGACGAAGAAGATAACACATAACCAAATGTTCTTGGAAGTGTTTGTATTGTTCAGCAAGATCAGCAGAGAAGGGGCGATGCTGAAAAATTTCAGCGCCAAGGACTTGCACCACTTGGTAAGCATTAGTTGGAGTAAAAGTAGGACGGGCAAATAGATCATCATATAACGTGTATATAAGCGAAGTCTGAGCGTCCTTAAAGTACAGAGAAGCAAGATGAGTTCAAGAAGCTTTAACTGTCTCATAATGGTGAATGATAGGTAGGCACTCATTAGACACACTATTAGCAAGCAATGTCCTAACCAAAGCATCACTGTCGTCCCATTCATCAAAGGCAGTAGACCCTCGAACTGAGGATAGTTTGGGCTAGTCAGCTTGGAAGTAGTTCCAAGACTATCAAAAGGAGCGGAAACAACAAGAGTGGTCTGAGGAGAGGATGCAGACAAAGTGGAAGAAGAGAACTCTGTAGTCACCATAGCGAATGGGGACAAAAAAAAGAAACCTCGCGGCAAGACAGAGTTCGCAACACAGTGACAATGAAAAACACGGAGCAAAGAGCTCAACGGACTGTCAGAAAACCAGAATCCGCATAGGCCACAGAAGAGCTTAGTGAGCGGTTAGAAACTGGAGTCCGCAGAGACAACAGAATTGCTCAGCGAGTGGTTAGAAAACCGGAGTCCGCAATGATCGGGTTTCCTCTAATACCATGTGAGAAAATCTAAATAACATGATTTTTATTTTCCAAAATGTTAATTACATGGGTATGACCCCCTATTTATATGGAAGAGATTATAAATAGAGAATACAATAGCTAATGTGGGACAAAACAACATCAGATGAACTAGGCGAACGAATAGACACAGGTTACACCGAGTTGGGCGGTATGCAAGCCATCCGGCCAACGATAAGAATCCACTGGTCTTAGCTCTACAAACCGCAGTTGACCACCAAAAGTACCAAATACGGTTAGACAACTCTCACCGCCAGACTACAGCGGCCACATCCTACTGACCGCCAATCCGTTGTGGCTTCAACATTCTAACTGCCACATCGCAATAGCGATTAGATCATCAGGATTCTCTTGCTGTATCAGAAGACGCGGTCATAGTGATCCTCAGGACAACTAGACTGCCAGAACAGTCCGCGAGAGCTGTCTACTAAACTGCCAGAGAAAGACCGCCGGAATTAGACCGCCAAAGCAGTCTGCCAGAAGTCTGTCAAACTGCCAATGACCAGACCGCCATGCAAGACCGCCAGACCGCCAAGACCGCTAAGGCCGCCAAGGCCACTAGACCGCTAAGATCGCCAGACCGCCAAGGTCATCAAAACCAGACCGCCAAGGTCGCCACAACCTGGCCACCAAGGTCGCCAAAACCAGGCCGCTATTTTCAAGAGTAAGCATCTAACATATACTTAAAAGATTTAATTAATCAAAAAAATTTATGAGCTATTTTAAAATTAAATTACTTAATAAATCTAAAAACACATAATTTTGTATTACTTAATAAATAGATTAAAATTTAAAATTAATTTAAATAATTTCTGATATAGAGGAATTGATTCAATAATTAGGGAATGATTTCAAAAAAAATATTATAAAGTTCGAAGGCTTATTTCAAACAAAACAAATTTATAAACTAATTTCAAAAGCTCACTACTCCTCAGACTAAATTTTTCTATTTTTCTATGTGATGACACGGTTGTGGCGATGAACATGAGGGTTAAATTATCATGCCCATCTAGAGAACTTCATCAACTTTTATGTTTAAACGGATGATGTTTGTTAGGTGATATTTGTTAGGTTATTCTTAACGAATGACGATTTAACTCATACGTTTACGACGGCCGATCCGCCATGCCAAGCGAAGCACAAAATCTATTTTGCACAGTGGTGTCGATCGTGAACGTTGTGATTATGAATTGACATTTGCGAACACCAGGCCTCACCTAATGAACTTCATCCACTGTTTTATTCAAAGCGAGTTTTTTTCCTTGCTGGTGGTTATAATCATGATCTTGCCAAACATCCATTCTATGATGATGGTATTTTCGTGCAGACACACGGGAGCAAAAAAAAACATGCCAAAAAGAGCCCTATTAAATTGCTACAAGTTGATCACTCAACTATGTAGCTAAGCTTGTTATATTTTTTAATTAAATTATCATCGGACAAATTATTTTGTATTAAGATAATAATATGGCTATCTAATTCTCCATCATTTAATTATTCTAGCAATCACATTTATCTCAAAATTTTCACCTTTCAAGGGGATGTGGATGTTGGAGAGTACCCTCATTGAGATCCCTTCCAGGCTACCAAGATGAGCCCATTCAGAAAATCTGTTCCCCGTAGGACAAGATATGCGGCGAATGATATGTATATGACTAATACAACCCAAACTAGGGTACCAAACAATATGTCGTTGACTTCAGATTGAAAAAATTAAGCAAAATGTAACAATTTATTACGATCAATAGGGCGGCAACAACCCATGTGACTACCTACAAAGGAAAAACGAGTTGTAAGAATTGAAAGCTCATTCAATTGATCAGTTCGCAAGTGTTGAAAGCGAGAACCGGTTTCTGTGCAGTTCGGACCCTTAGAGAAGGGGTGACCACGCAGTTACTTTTCCAAGCGAACTTGACTGACTAAAGACTTAGAACTCAAAACTGACCCAAGGCTCCCGCATTAAGGTCCCACCACACACCAGGAAGATCTTAGAGTGTTTCACCTCCTTAACCAGTGCTGAGCTAAGGGCACCTCAGAAAACGCTAGAAGACCAGAGAATGAAAAAACTTGAAAGCATGCCTTATGAGATACCCACTTGTGTCTATTTATAGATTTCTGAAAATGGTCTGCCAACAGCTAAACTCTGTTGTTCAGAACTACTATATGCAGCCCAATTGGGTCTGCCAACAGCCAAACTCCATTGTCCTGGAAGGCTATTTTCATCCCTTTGGGGGCATCCAGGTAATTCTGCCTCAGGGTCCCACTGGGCGAATGGTCCATGAAAGCACCACTCGCCTAAAGGAGCAAGTGCTAGGGGAGCTGTGCACTCGCCTCCTAGGCTCTCTCTGAAGGGCGAGTGCTAGCTTGGGCAACCACTTGCCTGGCTCGGCGAGATGTCCTCATGCATGCATGCTGAGGCTTGAGTATGGTGTGAGTGCATGAGGAAGATCGCACTCGCATAATGGGCCTGATTTTCTCCTGATTCGTGTGAATGCACCTTTGGGCACTGGGCGAGTGCAGGCCAACCTACCTCACTCGCCAATCTGGTATTTATGGGTCTGAAAGTCCTACATTACTCTGAACCTGCCGGAGGGGGCCCACTCAGTGAATACGTGCTGAGGCACGAGTGCATGAATGTCCTCCTACATGCGTGCTGAGGCGCGAGTATGGAGTGAGTGCTTGAGGAAGACCGCACTCGCCTAAAGGGCCTGATTTTCCCCTGATTCATGCGAATGACCATTTGGGCACTAGGCGAGTGCAGGCCAGCCTACTTCACTTGCCAATCTGGTATTTATGGTCCTGAAAGTCTTACAATACTCTGAACCTGCCGGAGGGGGGCTTGTTGGGAGTATTGCCCTCAATGTTCCCTATATTTGATTTGAAGAGGCTTCATCATCAACACTAAGAGCACAGTTGTATTTGATGTTGTTCATGATCATCATGTGTAGGATGTTCCTTGGAACAAGTTTAGACAGGTTTTCTAAATGGCTATGACAGGTGGTCACAAGGTAGAAAGGTGGAGAGATAGAAATCTATCTAAGTCCACAAGCATCGAGTGAAGACAGTTCACTCAACGCCAAATGCCAAGGAAGGATGCTGGAAAGACTGAAAATCATCTAAGTCCACAGGCATCGAGTGAAGCCAGTTCCCTCAATGGCAGATTCCAAAAAGCACTGAGTAAGGTGTGGACAGTCAAAGCCCAGCAGTTTGCAAAGCAGTTTTGCGGCTAAGTCCATAGGCATTGAGTGAAGACAAATCACTCAACACTATATAACAAAAAGCGTCCAGTACAACACAGTCTGTCAAAGCCTCAGCATTGACAAGCTGAAAAATCGACTGAGTTCAGAATCATTGAGTGAGGACTGCTCACTCAACGCCTGATGAAAGAAGCGTTGAGTCAAGCACATGTAGTTGAAGATTCTGTCAAGAATTCTGGCTAAGTCCAGAATCATTGAGTGAGAACAGCTCACTCAATGCCAAAGAAGAAGGCATCGACAGAACAATGTTAATTCAATCCTATAGAGAGATAGACAGGAAAATCTGTCTAAGTTCAGATGCGTTGAGTGAGGACAGCTCACTCAATGCAAGCTCATCAAGAAAATTGGCTAAGTACAGAAGCGTTGAGTGAAGGCAGTTCACTCAATGCCTCATCAACAAGAATCCAGACACAGGCAGAAGATTTGTGTGATGAAGGCTCACTCAACGCATTCATAAAGAAAGTTGCGGCTAAGTACAAAAGCGTTGAGTTAAGCTAGTTCACTCAATGCCTCAGCATAAAGGCAGGCAGTCAATGAAACGGCTAAGTCTAGAAGCGTTGAGTGATGAAAGCTCACTCAATTCACTCAATACATAAATAGCAGAAAGATTGTCTATGGACAAAAGCATTGAGTGAAGGCTATTCACTCAACGCCTAGCAGTGTAGAAGAAATTTCCTAAGTCTAGATTCGTTGAGTGAAGCTAGTTCACTCAACGCACTCAACGCTTGGGATGAAACTGAGAATTTGGCTAAGTCCACAGATGCTGACGTCAGCATGAGTCGGCAAAGTTTCAAAATGTTGCGAGAAAGATACAGTACATGACAAATGGTGCTGGTAGCCTACTGTAAGACATTTTCTGTAAAAGTAGAGTTGCAGCCAACAACTACAGGTGGGCCCATGGGTCTAATAGCCGTTGTACGTCGGATTATAAAAGGGTTAAGTTCAGCTGATGCAAAGAAAACTTTTAGGGTTTATCATTTCGCAAAGAGGTGAAACTTCTACGTCTTCTCCCTCGCCATTGTTGTTGAGCTTGAAGCTGAAGTTTCAAGCACCCTGAACTAAAAGTTCTTACAGTTAGCTGTAGCAGTTTTCATCAGCTACAGCAAGTTGAAAAAGCGGAGCATCTTGTCTCTGTAGTCAAGGTTATCTGATTGAAGAATACAAGAATAGTCAACACTTCTATCTTCATCAGCAAGATCAGAAAAATATTTCTGAGTTACTTCCAACACAAGCTGCCATTTATTGAAAATCATTTTTCTTGTTGCTGAGAAGAAGGTCTAAGGTAAACTCAGCTCAAGAAGAATAAGTCACAGAGAAATTTCTCTGGTGTAAAATCAATATCAACCAAACTCTATTCTCTCTGTAGGATCCTTTGGATCTGAGTTTTAGGCCTATTTTATAAAGGCTGAGGTAGGATCATTTGTTGATCTGAGTGTAGGGCCTTTATGCTTGAGCTAGGAGAGTCATTCTCTCTGAGTGTAGGACCTTTGGGTCTGAGGTAGGATCCAGCTTTGGATCTGAGGTAGGGTCTTTGGGTCTTAGCTGCAGGAGAGTCATTCTCTCTGAGGTAGGGCTATCCTCCTAGCCCGAGTTATAGGGCCTTTGGCCTGAGGTAGGTGATTTGGATTACTGAGTTCTAGGGCTTTATGCCCGAGCTATAGGTCTTGGAGGAGACTGAGAGATCCTACGGGATCTGTGTTGTAAGCTCTTATGAGCCGATATTTGGAGAAGTGCATTGTCTAACAAGCTGTTAGAGAGATGGGAGGGACAGTGGATGTACCCATAACTTGGGAAATCACTGTAAACCTAGTGTGTGCTTTGTGGTGTGTATTGAAAGCTGTTAACAACTAACTCATAACTCACATAAAAGAAGGAAATCTCAAAATAGACCAAAAACCTATTCACCCCCCTCTAGATGTTTAGCTTCCCTTAAAAACTAAAGAATTTCAAGTGGTATCAGAGGGAGGTAGCTCATGAAAGACTTAATAGTCTGAGTAGATCTCAATGGGTAGCTAAAAGAAGTATACTTAGGGGTTCAGGAGAGAACCATAAGGAGCTAGGTTCCATGAACTTCCCATCTATAGGAAAGAGAGTTTTGGAATCTGGAAAGAGGGGGTCAGGCTATTTATGGAAGCCTATGACTCAAGGATCCTTGTGATAGTCAAAGAGGGACCTTTCATCCACATGAAAGTCTCAGTTTTAGATGAAATAGACCAGACACCAAAGACATATTCTGAAATGACCAAGGATGAGGTAATACTGGCTACATTGGACAAAAGGGCACAGAACATTGTTGTTAGTGCCATAGATGATTCTACCTTTCATAATCTGATTCTCTGCCAGACCTCCAAGGAGATATGGGACACCTTGATGGTCTATATGGAGGAAACTGAAGAGGTCAGAGATAACAGGAAGTCCATGCTCAACTAGGAGTATGAGGCTTTCAGGAAGTATAAGGGAGAATGCATAGTTGATTGTTATGAAAGATTCTTCAGGATAGTGAATGAGCTAAAAACCTATGGGAGATTCTTCAATCATTATGAGCTTAATGACAAGTTCTTGAGGTCTCTCACTAGAGACTTGGACACTAAGATCTGTTCCATCAGAGAGGTGGCAAAGCTAGCTGACACTCCACCTCATACACTATTTGAAAAGTTGCTATCTTATGAGATGCAGTTGGCTGCCAGGAAAGAGGAGGAGACCATCAGCAAATCCCAGGCCAAGGAAAAGTCTTTGGCCTTCAGATCAGACAACACCAGGAAGAGCAAGGATAGGATTCCCTCTCCTCCAAGAAGGCCTGCTGATTCAGACAGAACAGGGCCAAGCTCATTTGACAGTAGTTTGTTAGATGAAGACTTTGCTGCCTTCTCCAGGCAGCTCTAGAAGCTGACGAAGAAGAAATAATGGAGGAGTAGATCTTCCTGCTCTTCTCATCACAGGAAGAATCACTTCAAGTAAGATAGGTATGATTCTAAATCTAGTAAACATAGTTCCTCTAAAGGTGTTTGTTATCGTTGCAGCAAACCAGAGCATGTGATAGTTGACTGCCCAGTCAAAAAAAAGAGACTGGTGAGAAAAAGGTCCACCAGCACAAGGGGAAGAAGGAAAAGTCCTTCATTGCAAAGAAGGAGAAGAGCTGGAGTGATTCTGACTCAGCATCTTCTGAGTCTGAAGAAGAATCCTACATAGGGTTGGTTGCTACTGAAGAAGTAGCTGAAGAAGAAGCTGAACACTCTCTAGCTTCCAGGATAGGAATCAGGGCTCCTCTATCACACTCAGATAGTGACTTAGAGGAGCAAGAAGAGGATGATGATGCCAACAACTATTATGGGCTGATGGCAATGTCAGATGAAGAACCCAGCAAGGATCAGCCTTGTCCAGAAAAGGTATATTCTCTATCCAGTTCTTATTCTGAGTCTGGCTATAAGACTTGTCCAAATTCAAGTGCATCTTCATCCAGTAGTGAAGAGTGCTCTGAATCTGAAGAAGATGTCAATCAATTGATCGACAAGTATCGTGAACTTCTGGATGCCTTTAAGAAAAGCAAGAAGTTGACTAAGAAGAAGGCTAAGGAGATAACCTCCCTTTAGCTAGTTGCTTCCCAGTCTCAAATTGAGATAGTATCCTTGTTGGATTAGTAGGCTAGGAAAGTCAGACAACTTTGGAATATTACTCTCATCCAGATTGGCATCATCAATTACAAGAATAGTCTCATTAGAGATCTTGAAGAGAAGATTCAGAGGGAGAAGAGAATTGCGGTTAGTTACTCTAAGCCCAATACAGTGTTGCCCTTGATAAACTCCTTCTCCTCTCAGAAGGGTAAGAAGGTGTTGGTGTTTAAGAGAAACGTTAGAGTTGCCCCTTCCAAAGGGAAATAGAAAGCTCTAGTCTAGCTTATGGCTTCTAAGCCTCCCATCCATTTTAAAAATGTGATGTTACCTTCAAACAAGTATGACCAAGAAATCATCTATGGTCACTAGACTAATGGTAGATCCACTAGCGTAAATAAATATGTTCACAATTATAGTGGAAGGTATGGTAGGGTAATGAGTGCCTTTAAGGCTCCCCATGAGAAAATTCAAACATGTTAGAAACGAACTAAAACAAGCCGGAACGGTTTAAACTGAAAGTTTATTATCAGAAAAAGGTCTCTATTACAAAGGTATGGCCTCCCTTATATAGAATGGAGGAGAGAAGAGAGAATACAAATAAGAAATGTGGGACTAAAAAATTACAATACACAAGCGGACTGTACATAAACAAACCGCGCAAGCCGAGCGGTTAGACAGAGGGGCTAACCGCTCGGCAACTGCCAGAGTGAGAGAGAGAGACCGTCATGTGAGACTGCCAGACCGCCCGGTCTACAAGTCGTCAGATACAAGCCGCTAGACTGCTTGGACCACAGACAGCACCACACAGCAACCAAACCGCTGAAGGGAAACCGCCAGACCGCCCGGTCATCAACCCGCCAAGCTAGACCGCCAGACCGCCCGGTCACCACTTCAACACTCCCCCTCAAGCTGGAGCATATATATCGATCATGCCCAGCTTGTCACAAATATGGAGAAACGAGGCGGATACTGGCTTGGTGAAGATGTCAGCCAGCTCCTTCTCAGAAGTGACGAAGGGAGTGCAAATTTGCTCCTTCAAAATCTCTTCACGAATGAAATGACAGTCGACTTCAATGTGCTTGGTTCTTTCATGAAAGACTGTATTTTTGGAGATGTATATAGCAGCCTTGTTATCACAGAACATAGGTAGAGGATGGTTGTAGACCTCTCCTAAATCCAGCATGAGAGCCCGTAGCCATTTTAACTCACAAGTAGTCGATGTCATACTCCGATATTCTGCTTCAGCACTGGACCTGGAGACAGCCGACTGCTTCTTGCTCTTCCAGCTCACCAGATTTCCCCCAACAAAAGTACAGAAACCGGAGGTGGACTTGCGGTCCCCTTTGTCATCAGCATAACTCGCATCTGAGTATGCTTCAACCCTTAGATGACCATTCTTCTGAAAGAGCAATCCATTCCCATGGGCTGCTTTGACGTACTCCAAGATCCGCAAGGCGGACTGTAGATGGCATTCCCTGGGAGCTTGCATGAATTGACTCACCTTCCCCACAGCATAGGAAATGTCGGGCCTGGTCACTGTGAGGTATATGAGCTTACCAACAAGACGCCTGTACCGTGTAGTATCTGAAAGAAGAGGCGAATCATCTGTCCAGGTTTTATCCTCTCCAATAGTCATAGGGCACCGGGAAGGTTTGGCCCCAGTCAATCCTTCTTCTTTTAGAAGATCAAGGGCATACTTACGTTGGGAAAGGACCAATGAGTTGGGCTTTCGAGAGATCTCGATCCCCAAAAAGTAATTCGGAGAGCCCATGTCTTTCGTGACTAGATGTTGACGAAGATGCCGCTTTGTCAGGGCTACCCCTTCCTGGTCATCGCCAGTGAGAAGAATATCAGCAACATACACAGCAAGAACCACCAGTCCCGAGGAGGTTTTGTGAATAAATAGAGAGTGATCGGCAGAGCTGCGCGCAAAACCAACAGCTGCCACGATACCGCTGAACTTGTGAAACCAAGCTCGAGGGCTCTGCTTGAGGCCATAGATTGCCTTCTGCAGTCGGCATACACGTGTCTCCCCCTGAGCAACATACCCAGGAGGTTGCTCCATGTAGACGGCTTCCTGAAGGTCACCATAAAGGAAGGCATTCTTAACATCCAGCTGGGAAATTGGCCAGTCTTTATTGACTGCCACAGAGAGAAGGACCCGTATAGTGCTGAGACGAGCCACGGGAGAGAAGGTATCAAAGTAATCAACTCCATAGGTCTGATTAAAGCCTTTAGCAACCAGGCAAGCTTTATCACGGTCCACAGTGCCATCCGGGCCAAATTTGACCACAAAGACCCAGCGACAGCCAACAACATCAGTATCAAATGGAGGAGGAACAAGAGTCCATGTACCCCGCTCCGTTAGAGTTGTCATTTCCTCAGCCATGGCCATCTTACAGTGAGGAATAGCAAGGGCCTCCTGGTAGGAACGAGGTGTGGTAGTGGCAGAGATAGCCAGCGCAAAGGTCCTGCGAGAAGAGGTAAGACGATCATATGAAACAACAGCAGCAAGGGGTTGTAGGGTACACGTCCGCACCCCTTTGCGAAGAGCTACAGGAAGATCCAGGTCGGCGGGTCGCTCGGCATCCAGAGAATCCGTGGCAGAGAGAGCTGGCCCGGGAGGAGAGAGCGAAGGCAGCGGAGATGAAGGAGATGGTGGCGGAGAGAGAGGCGGAGGGAGCGGAAGGGACAGAGATGTAGGAGGGGTGGATATCAAAGTAGGAGACGAGGGAATGAAGGGAATAACAGGAGACTCAGAGGTGGGGGGAAGAGAAGAGGAGGCATCCGAGAAGTAGGAGGCATTCTCGAAGAAGGTAACGTCAGCAGAGACGAACTGCTTACGAAGAACAGGGTCAAAGCAGCAGTAGCCTTTCTGAGTGGTGGAGTACCCCAAAAAGACACATTTGGTGGAGCGAGGGAAAAGCTTATCACGGGTGGCAGAGGGGGCATGCACAAAAGCAGTGCACCCAAAGATTCAGAGAGGGAGAGGAAACGGCTCCTTTCCTGGATGAAGTATGGAAAAAGGGGTTTTTCCGTGGAGAACGGAGGAAGGAATGCGATTGATGAGGTAGCAGACAAGGAGAACAGCATAGCCCCAATATGAGCGATGGACATGCATCTAAGTCATCAATGTGCGAGCGACATCGAGGAGGTGACGGTTTTTGCATTCCGCCACCCCATTTTGTTGGGATGTATAGACACAGCTTGTCTGATGAATGATGTCATGTTGCACACAGAAAGAAGTAAAATCATGGCTTAAGTATTCTTTAGCATTATCAGAGCGAAAAGTTTTAATACCAACACCAAACTTATTTTGAATTAAATGATAAAAGGAGAGCCATACATTAAAAAGTTCAGAGCGATCTCGTAATAGATACACCCAAGTACATCTGGAAAAATCATCAATAAAGGTTACAAAATAAGAACTACCCCGACTAATGGTAAGCGTAGGAGCAGGCCCCCAGATGTCGGAGTGGACTAGATCAAACAGACGACAAGAGCCGCGATCTTGCTTCGGCAAGAAAGAGGAACGGTGATGCTTGCCAAGTTTACAAGCATCGTAGTTGAGAGGAGTACTGGAGGGAGGGAGGTGGGGTAGAAGCTGATGTAGAAGCCGTGGTGGAGGATGACCGAGACGGAGATGCCACTGGATAAGATCCGTACACGAAGAAGAGAAGGCGTACAAGGCAAAAATGTTATCGAGGAAGTAGAGGCCGCCGCTCTCAGTCCCAATAGCAATCGTCCGCTGGGAGCTCAGATCCTGAAAAGAACAAGAAGTGGGAGTAAACGTTACAGAACATTGAAGCTGCTTGCACAAAGAAGTAACTGACAATAGATTGCACGGAAACTTGGGCACATAGAGAGTGTCCGCTAGCCGAAGGGACAGAGTAACATGAACCACACCTGACCCATGAACCGGGGAGGGGGAACCGTCTGCAACGAGGACCAGGGGCAACCGATCATGCTGTTCGAGGAGAGAGAAGCACTGAGGATTGCCTGTCATGTGATTCGTTACACCGGAGTCGATAAGCCATTTACCTTGAGTGACCACGTGGGCACTACCTGATGATGTGACCACAGAAGCAGACGGCTTGGAAGAGGGGGCGGAAGAGTCACCCGAGGGGCGAAGATGGGGATGCTTCGTCCAGCAGCGGTCTGAAGTATGGCCGGTGCGGCCATAGTGAGAGCAGAGGTAGCGGGAAGAAGGACGTCCGCCAGACTGATGACTGCGGCTACCAGAGCCACTCTGCTGAGTTTGATGAGCATAGTTATCCGGTGGAGAAGGAGTGGGCAGAAGCGGGCGCTGAAGGAGAGAGGTGACAACGGCGATGCGAGCAGCGGTGGCATCTATAGTAGGGGATTCCGCCTCACCCAGAATTTGCTGGCGGATCATGTCATAAGTGTTTGGAAGACGGAGCAGATAACACAGAACCAGAAGCCCCTGGAAGTGCTTGTGTTGTTGAGCCAAATCCGCAGAAAAGGGGCGATTCTAAAGAATCTCAGCCCCAAGAGCTTGAACTTGCTGGTAGGCAGCAGCAGGAGACAAGGTATGCCGGGAAAAGAGGTCCGCATATAACGTATAGATTCGGGACGTCTGAGCCCCTTTGGAGTACAGAGCAGCAAGATGAAGCCAAGCGACCTTCACCATCTCATCATGACGGATGACGGGAAGGCACACATCAGACAGGCTGTTAGCGAGCCAAGTACGCACAAGTGCGTCACTCGCATCACAGTCATCAAAGAGAGGTGAAGTGGTACAGGAGGGTCATCAATGAGATGGTGGCGTTTCCGTTGCGATCGAAGGAGAAAGGTGAAAGAGACACTCCAATCTGGGTAATTGGAGCCGACAAGCTTGGAAACGGTTTCAAGGTTCCCGGAAGGAGTTGGAGTAAGAGGCGGAGCCGGATTGGCGACAGTGGTGGTGGCAGGAGTGGTGGCAGTAGAAGCCTCAGAAAGATCCATAGGAGCAAACACAAGGAAGCCGCGCGGTTAGGAAACAAGCCTCGTGGATAGGAAGAAGAAATCGGCAGCGGTCACGATGTCAAACACCAGCGGACAAAAAGACCACGACCAAGCCGCAGAATCAAGCAGAGGGGTAGAAGTCGAGCGGCAAGTAGACAGTCCGCTCGAACAGAAGCACGAGAAAAACAAGGCACACGACGACAGGTCGCGGAGAATAGAGAGACAGGTCGCGGCGAACAGGGAAACAGGTCGCAGAGAGCAGAGCTAAAGCAACCAAGGCAACAGGCCTAGCGGTGACTAAGCACAAGAAGAGGGAGGTCGCGCACACAGAGGGCAACGACAAGGAGGAAGAAGGAGACCGCGCGGACAGGGCGCAAGCCGGCGAAGCAAACCGCGCGGACAGAGATGGCGCACAGAATAAGGAGGAAAAGATCGAGTCCTCTGATACCATGTTAGAAACGAACTAAAACAAGCCGGAACGGTTTAAACTGAAAGTTTATTATCAGAAAAAGGTCTCTATTACAAAGGTATGGCCTCCCTTATATAGAATGGAGGAGAGAAGAGAGAATACAAATAAGAGATGTGGGACTAAAAAATTACAATACACAAGCGGACTGTACATAAACAAACCGGACAAGCCGAGCGGTTAGACAGAGGGGCTAACCGCTCGGCAACTGCCAGAGTGAGAGAGAGAGACCGCCATGTGAGACTGCCAGACTGCCCGGTCTACAAGTTGCTAGATACAAGCCGCTAGACTGCTTGGACCACAGACAGCACCACACAGCAACCAAACTGCTGAAGGGAAACCGCTAGACCGCTCGGTCATCAACCCACCAAGCTAGACCGCCAGACCGCCCGGTCACCACTTCAACAAAACAGCCCATCATGGACCTTTTTTTTGGCACCCCATCCCCACTCTCAAGAACAAGGCTGTAGCCTTCACTCAAGCCCCTACAGAAAAGGTTCGGACCAAGGGTAAGTCTGTTATCATGCCAAATCTAGCTATCTCTGATGCTATAAACTGCATGTCATCTGCAAAGATGACTACTATAAATTGCAGTCAGAGCCAGCCAAGAAAGACTACTGGAAGGCTCACCTTCAGTTAGATCCTTGCTGAAAGGAACTTAAAGAAAGTTGATGCACCTCTTCCTTATGTTCAGTCAGCAGTTAACCATACTGCATGACCTGCTCAGAAAAGAAGATACAACACACATGAGTGTTGGTGCTGCGGGAAAGTCGAGCATTTTGCCTTAGATTGCTTGCACAATCCTAGTATGCCGAGAGCTAGTGTTAGTCCTCCTGTCATAAAATCTACAGGAAGACATTTATTTTCAGGCTAATCAGAACTTAAGACCCAATAATTATAAGGGTCCTAAGGTAAGATAAACTATGTACTACAGGTTATTCTAAGTGCCCATACCCATATATGGTACCGTGACAGTGGTTGTTTCAGGCACATGACTGGAACAAGGAGCAATTTAAAGGAGTACACTCCAGTGAAGGATGGACCCAAAGTTATCCTTGGTGGTTCAGATAGAGGAGTGAAGGCTATGGGAATATTACCAATGACATAGTCACAATCTCAAAAGTAGCTTGTGTTGAGGGGTTGCAATACAATCTCATATGCATAAGCTAACTATGTGATCTTGGTTATGTCATTTCCTTCCACAAGGATGAGTGCAAAATTAAGAGGTCAAGTGACCATGAGGTCATCTGAATAGGCACTAGGAGTGGAAACGTTTATTGCTTAAATTTCCTTTTCTTAAAAAAGACTCTCCAATTTGTCTAGTTGCAAATGAGAAATTCTCATATTGTGTACGATGACACAAGAGACTAGCTCATTTGAATTATAAGACTATTTATAAGCTCTTTAGTAAAGAGATAGTTAGGAATGGTCCCAAGATGAAATGCACCAAGGAAAGCATTTGTCCAGCTTGCCAAAAGGGCAAGCAGATCAAAGCTTCCTTCTTCAAGGGCATTGAGACCAAAGACTCTATGGGATGCTTATACCTCTTGAATATGGACTTATTTGGTCCTATGTCAGTTCATAGTCTAGGTAGGAAATCCTACAACCTTGAGGTGGTTGATGACTATTCTAGTTTTGCTTGGGTTTTCTTTCTGAAGAAAAAGTCTGAAACCCTTAATATCTTCAAGACATTTGTCAAGCAAATTCAGAATGAGCTAGACAACACTGTGGTCAAAATCATAAGTGAGCATGTGACTGAATTCCAGTCTGATAGCATGACAAGACTCTGTGAAGAGCAAGAGATTCATCAAGAATTTTCTTCTCCAAAAACACCCCAGCAAAATGGGATTGTTGAGAGTAAAAATAGAACTCTCACAGAGGATGGAAGGAACTTACTGAATGACATATCTCTCCCAGATTATTTTTGCCAGAGGCGGTTAATACTACATGTCATGCCCTAAATAGGGCCTCTATCACTAACAGCCACAAGAAGACTCCCAATGAGATTATGAAGGGCAGAAAACCAAACCTGGCCTATCTCAAGATCTTTGGCTACAAGTACTGTGTGATGAATAATGGGAAGTCCTATGTGACTAAGTTTGCTGCCAAGTACTATGATAGGATCTTTTATGGGTACAACAATAAGTGTAAGGCCTATAAGATCTACAACTTGGAATGTCAAGATGTAGAAGAGTCTATTAATATAGTTTTTGATGAGTCAACTATGATTAACAGTGAGATGTCAAGCTCATCTTCTAGTACTGTAGGTCCAGATTTGTTGATGGACAAGCTAACCATCAAAGATGACGCTCCATTAGTCCAAGATGGAGTCTATATTCTAGAAGAAGGGCAAGGCATACTTGAAGTAGATGAAGATCAGCAAGAAGTTGATGCTAAAAGATGATTGCCTATAACTGTAAGGCATCTAAGATATCATCCAAGACACTAGATTATTGGTGATGCAAACCAAGGAGTGGTGACAAGAAGCAAGATCTGTAATAAATCAATGTATGCATGTTTCCTATCACAGGATGAGCCCAAGAGATTTGAAGAGGACAATATAGATAAGTTTTGGATTGTAGCAATACAAGAGGAATTGAACAAGTTTAAGATGTGTAAGGTCTGGAAGCTGGTTCCTAGACTTGACATAATGGCATTGGATTCAAGTGGATTTACAGGAATAAACTTGATGAAAATGGCATTATAATCAAGAATAAGGCTAGGCTTGTAGCTAAGGGGTACAGACAAGAATAAGGTATTGACTTTGATCAAACCTTTGCCCATGTAGCAAGATTGGAAGACATCAGACTCTTTCTTACATATGTTGCATTCAAAGGATTTAAAGTCTACCAGATGAATGTGAAGTCAGTCTTCCTGAATGATGACTTAAAGGAAGAAGTCTATGTTGAACAGCCTCCAGGTTTTGTTGATTCTAACACACCTTAATTAGTTTATAGACTTAAGAAAGCTTTATATGGGTTAAAGTAAGTCCCTAGAGCATGGTATGAGAGATTGTCTAACTTCCTCATTGAGAACAAATTCTCAAGGGAGAAGATAGACAAGACCCTATTCCTACGGGAATCTATGGGCAAGATCATCTTAGTCTAAATTTATGTAGATGACATAATATTTGGGTCTACTAATGACAACCTTTGTAGGAAGTTTGGCAAACTTATGCAAGGGAAGTTTGAGATGAGCAGTATGGGTGAGCTCAAGTACATCTTGGGCCTACAAGTAAGGCAGACTGAAGATGGATTGTCCATCTCACAGTCTACGCCAGGGAGTTGATCAAGAAGTTTGGTATGGAGAATACCTCCACCATGAAAACTCTCATGGGGTCAAGTATGCTTATAGACAAAGATGAGGCAGGGAAACCTGTTGATGAAACTTTGTATAGAGGGATAATTGGCTCTCTTCTATATCTTACTGTAAGTAGGCCAAACATCTATTGGTGTTACCATTGTGATCTTGAAGTGATCAATCATGTAGTCTCACTGCCAACACAGTATGAGCCTATCAGGGTCACATATAGGAATGTTTGGAGAAATTGGGAGATTGGATTTGTTTGGCTATACTCATACGATGAGTGTAAATGACTTAGTGTTGGGTATTGCATCCACAATAACCTAGATTTGTATGAAGTCACCCTTGAACTAAGATGAAAGTTTATATTTGATGTCTTTTATAGTTGAGTGTTTGCAGGATATAATTGTCAAGTGTAGACCAATGTCAGTCTACAATGAGTCACCAAACACCGGACCATACAATGTAATCTCTCATTGTGTGATCTTTGGTGTTGACTCATGTGTAGCCTCTCTATTGGGACACACTTCTTTTTCAAGCACTAAAACCATGGGAGAAAAGTTGGTTGTAGAATTTCTTGAAGAAAATAAGTTTTCAAATTTACAGAAAATTTCCAAGTATTTTTCTCGAGTAGGACCTTTTATACTCGAGTAAAACTATGGTTTGAACTCGAGTGAGATCAGTCATGTATTCGAGTAGCAGAAGCAGTTCTCGAGAAAGTCTAGTACAGTTCTCGAGAAAGTCTAGTGCAGTTCTCGAGAAAGCCATGTGTACTCGAGTATATCATAACTCTTCTTCTCGAGTTACTTTAATTCAAGTCAAAACTTTTCTCGAGAAGCCAAAGACTTTTTCTCGAGAAGGCCATGTATAGTTCTCGAGAACCAGAAACCTTTTCTCGAGACCTTGAATTCTCTTCTCAAGAGTCAGAAATCTTTTCTCGAGATACTTCCTTGTTCTCGAGTACAAGAATACATGTTCTCGAGAACAAAAATTAATTTTTCTTGAGTACTTATTCTCATTTTCGAGATAGCTGGATTCTACCTTTACATTTTTCCTAAGTACTTTTCTCGAGAACTTCATAATTCTTCTCGAGAAATAGAAAACATCTTCTCGAGTACAATTGACTCTCTCGAGAAATGTAGTACCGATTTCTGAATTTTTCTTAAGTCCCGACAGAAGTAATTTCAAATATGATTAGCATTTGATTGGTCCACGTAGCATGCATTTAATGTGATTATGACCATTAAGCAAGTCCTATAAAAGGTCTTATCAAAATCGACTAACCCTAACAAGAAGAATTTCCAAGTTTCTGAATCTTTCTTAAATTTCCAAATCGAGAAGCGCCGCTGCCGCCGCTCTGTCTTCTTCGCCGATCTTCTCTCTCGATCTAGAGATTCAGAACAAGAAGTTTCAACAAATCAATATTTTTGACATCTCCAGATCTATTCCTTGATCGTGGTGATTCTAAAGTTCTTAGATCCAAGGTTTCTCAGATTTCTTCCTCATCTTCTCTGATAAGGGCTGTTGAATTTTTTAAGAAGGAAGAAGCCGAGTTCAACCAGATATGTGAAGATAAGATAGTTTTTCTGATTGTAAATTCATTATATTATTGTAGGAGTTATTCTTCGAGTTTTGTAGGAGTTTTACTCCGAGTTGTAGGAGATATTCTTCGAGTTGTTGTTGGAGTGTTTTTTGCTCCAAGTTGTATGAACTTGTTCCAAGTTGTAGGATTGTTTTCAATCCAAGAGAATAATGGAGTAGCCGAGTCTAGTGCGTTACTAGATTGGTGAGGTGGAAAGTGGATGTACCCAAGGTTGGGGAGCCACTATAATTTTTGGTATCATCTGTGAAAGCTTGTTTACTTTCTGTGCATCACTCTTTCAAATTTTTATTCTACAAAAAGACACAAAACTCACTTATTCACCCCCTTCTAGGTGATTTAGGTTGACAACTTAAACATTTTCAATTAGTATCTGAGGGAGGTTGTTCATCAAAAGGTTAACACCTTGAACAGATCTGCCCCTAGTTGTCTCAAGCATGGACAAAGCCAAGGATTTTGCGAAGCTTCCTCTATGCACAAAGAATAATTTTGCTATGTGGAAAGAGAGGATAAAGTTCTTCATGGAAGCTGTGGATCCAAGAATTTTTATGATAGTGGAAGAAGGAACTTATGTTCCTATGACCACGTCAACCATTGACTCTACAAAGCAAGTTCCAAACAAGCTTATGGATCTTGATAAAGATGAGATTGCACTTGTCTCCTTAGACAAGAAAGCCAAGAATATTATCACAAGTGCAGTCGATTCATGGATGCATGTGCATAAAGTGGTGGGTCTTCGGTGTTTGACGGTCATTCACACCGACATCGATACGATGACTTGGCGGGTATGGTTTACACTTAGCAAAGGAAAAGACTAGCGGTTGGTCAGCGTAGTATGTGATGACTGTGGTGTGTCCTTCAGAGTCGTATGTAAGGGTTAGTCCTGGTAGTGTGAATACCCGTCTAGGAGTGGGGTGGCCCGACCCAATGTGTAATGCCCCGAAACTCAAACGAGGGATGGGTGGCGTTTTGAGCAAAGTCTGGGACTTGGTAGAGGTCACACGGCCTGGGACACGGGCATGTCCCAGGGGCATGTCGTGCTCGGGTTCGACGATGGTCATGTGGTCGGCGAAATTGCAGTCGACGAGCGTCGAACAGCGAACATGGCCTTAGGCACGGGCGTGTCCCAGGCCGTGTCCTACTCGGGTTGTTAGCCGACTTGTGTCGGGGGAGAGACAAGGCATGAGCCCAGGTGTGTTCGGGTCCAACACGGGCATGTCAAATTCGACACGGGCATGTCAAATACCCATGTTCTCCTCGGGTTGTTGCTAGACCTGTGTCGATGGAGGAACACACCCAGCTACACGGGCGTATACTGGATGATACGGGCGTGTCAAGCTTGACACGGGCGTGTCGAGAGCCCGTGTTCTTTTCGGGATGCGATAGTTTCAGCGTCGAATGAGGCACACGGCCTTGGACACGGGCGTGTCGTAAGCCGTGTTCAGCCTGGGTTTTGGATTTTAAGTGTGAATTGTGGTCGTTCGTTTCCTTATTTTGGATCCAATGGCTCAGATCTGTTATTGTTGGGATATACCTGGGAATAGGGCTTAGAAACCCTCATTCTATTTGGGTTTTCTCTTTCTAAAGTTCTAAAGGGAGGGGAGAGCAAGGAAGAAGAAGGAAGTGAGATCCGGTTGCCGGAGGAGATTCGGAGCGCCAAATCGTAAGCCGAGTCCAGATCTACGGAGGCGAGGTCATCGCGGTTCTTTTCATCCGTATAGATTTCTATGGCGCTGAAGAGAAATGCTAGGGTAATGATTCTCTTCTTGAGCATGTGAAGCTCTCCTTCTTTTGCATAAGGAAACCGGCTCCCGCAAGTGTGCGGTGAGTGTGCGGCGTTCCTTGGGGTAGATGTGAATAGTCCCCCTTTGTTGGAACCCCTAGGTGATTTGGGCTAGGTTTTCTTCTTAGGTTGTGACCCATGTTGTATAGAAGGGTCAAATTTTATGTGTTTCTTAAGTCTAGGCCATGTTCTTAGAGTCAACAGATCAAAGGACCAACCTACAACACTGCCAAAGACTCAAGACTTAGAGAAATCAAGACTTAGAGAAAGAGATCTATGTTCGTCGATCTCAGGTCGACGATAGTCGTGCTCAGCTCGACTAACTCAGAGCTAAAATCTCTCAGCTGAGCTCGACGAACTCCGTTCTCAGATCGACTAATTCTTCAACACTCAGCGCCATAATTCACTCAAAGCATAGGCTGACTCAGAGACAAAGAGCACTCAATGCAAGATGTGTTATTCACTCAACACCAAAAGATTGACCAAGTTATTAGGTCGACTAACCTCACAGTCTCAGGTCGACGAACATAGAGCAAAGAATTAGTTAGCTTATGCACAGCAGTTGATTCACAGAGCTCAGGTCGGCGAAATCATATCTCAGTTTGACGAAGGCTGATCAGAGGTCGACGAAATCTCAGGTCGACGAAAGCTGATTAGAGGTCGACGAAAGCTGATCTCAGGTCGACGAAAACTGTAAGATATTTTGTTATTTATTCTTTCTCTTTTTGTCTCATCATTTTATTTCCATTATAGGCTATTAATTCCCTTGCAAATCAATGCACTTATATTCTCTGAATAGAGCCGTTACTGGCAGCATTGATTGTTAACATCCTCCATGGATTTAATTGCTTATATCTCGGGACAGACATAGAATAGAATTTTTGACAACATTCTTGCCGTTTTTCGTTCCCAAGATTTCGGCTGAACATTTATTGCAGAGTTTTTTCTTTTGAATTCGACCAAGTTGCAGTCATTCAATACACATCTCCCTGCCAAGAAAAGAACAACATACTATAGCAGAGATTGATCATCAACCAGACACATAGCAAAGAAAAGTTCTTCAAAAGTGCTGTGAAAAAGATCTCTCAAAAATTAGCTCCTCTGAAGAGATGAAGAAAGAACAACTATCACCATCAAGAATCTTTCTTTCTCTCCCTTTTTGTTCACAGGGATCTCAAGTGACAGAAAAATTCTAATCAGTCAAGGATCAATGAAAAGCTGAAGGCCTACACCCTTGAACAAAGCTTCCACTCCTAAACCATTCAAGATCTCAGGGGGAGCTTTGACAACAAATAAGAATCCACACAGTCTTCTCATTTTGATTTGAGAAAATAAGACTTACATCACTCTCTCATTCCCATCTCTGTACAGGGTTTTAATTCCCTTCAAAATTATTCTGGTTGCAAGTCTCCTTCCAAAAGACTTGAGGTTTTGTTTTTGAGCACCTGATCAAAAGCTCATTGGTGACAGTCACCTGATCAAAACCTATAGTGGATTCCTACCAAGGGTGGTAGAAGAGTGGATGTACCCAGTTTGGGGAACCACTATAAATTTCTTGTGTTGTCTGGTTGCTCTTTCTTTTTTGTTCTTATTGTGGCTGTGTTAGTAAGATATTCTGTGATCTTTGATTTACTTTAATCTGTGATAGTTAGATATAGTTGTTAAAGGTAAAGATAGTATACTGTTAAAGAAGAAAATTTAAAAACACACAGACATACTCTATTCACCCCCCCCCCCCTCTAGAGTATATCAGATCTAACCCTAACTTTCAATTGGTATCAGAGGAGGTTCTTTTGGTTGTACAAGCTAACCCTTGAACGAAAGATTCTAAGTTAGATATGTTCTCTTACATCTTCTAGATCTATACAGCATGGCACAGAACAAAGAGTATGCAAGCACCAGACCTCCAGTGTGTAACTTGTCCAAGTTCAAACTCTGGAAGGCAAGAATCAGACTCTACATGAATTCCATTGATGAGGATATATTTAATTCCATCTTAACAGTACCACCAGCTCCAGTGGCTTCAACCCCATCAACTTCAACAGACATGAGTGCAGTTCCACCCCCTGGATGGACAGATGCATAGAGAAAGGCAAAGATAGCTTATGTCAGAGCCATGAACATATTGGCTCAAACAATGTCAGATGAGATATTTCAAAATGTTGCTGAGTCATGGAGTGACACTAAAGAAGAGTCAACCTCCTCCAGCTCAAGTGAGGATGAATAAGAGTAGAAGGCCAAAGAAGTTTGCCTCATGGCTATTGAGGCAGGAAGTAGCAGATCAGATGCTGATGAGTCTGAAGATGAAGAGCTCTTATCAGCTGAGGATCAGGTAATAGCCTCTTATGATTTTGAATCAGAGGAATTTAAACTTAAAGTTAAATATTTGTGCTTAGACTTAATCAGCTCTGAGAAGGAAATCAAACTTCTCAGAGAAAAATTAAATGACCTAGATAAAACTACTGCAGAGAATGCTAACCTAAATAATGAACTTATTTCTGCTAATTAACAAATATCCTTTTTGAAATCTGAACTTAGCAAGGCCAAGATATTAGAAGAATCTTTAAATGGGAGAATTCTACAATTATTAGATATCACTAGTACTGTAAATGCTAGGATCAATAATAGTAAACTAGGATTAGGTGCCTCCCCTAGTAATCCACCTATAATTAAGAAAAATAATCTCTCTAAACCAGTAAAGTTTATATCTGACAAAGGAAAGAAAAATACTGAACAGGTCAATAGGGTTAATAAAGTTCTTGAACTGATTGAAATTAAAAATAACAATGTTCAGCAATTATCGTCGAACGCAGATCGACGATATATGAACAGATCGTCGAACTCAGAACGACGATCTCTGAACGCAAACTTGAGTAATAATCATTCTTCGATCTATGATCGACGACATCAGTATGGTTCGTCGAACAGAGATCAACGATTTTGGTACTCCAAGAATGAATACTCTCATTCTTCAAGTAGAGATTGACGATCTCATCCAACATCGTCGAGCTCAGTTCGACGATCAAACCAGAAATCGTCAATCCCAGATTTTAACAACAGAAATCCAAATTCTAAGAGCAACTTTAATCCCTTTAGCACATGGATAATACCACCCAGAAGATATCATCCCAAAGGCTATAAAGATCAACCTGAATGCTCATATATTTCCAGTTATTCCTATGTAAATCAACAAGGATCCAAGGTCACCTGGGTCAAGAACAACTAAGTGTTATACTTGCAGATGAAGACCTATCCAACATATAATCAACAATGGTATCTGGATAGTGGCTTCTCCAAGCACATGACAGGCAGTAAGGACAACTTAATTGACTATAAGTCCAAGCTGGGACCAAAGGTCATCTTTGGTGATTCAAATTGTGGCCAAACAGAGGGCTATGGCAAAATCAAGATTGGAGCTGTAACTTTCAAGAAAGTTGCATATGTGAGTGGACTGAAGCACAATCTCATCTCCATAAGCCAACTCTGTGATGAAGGTTATCAGGTATCATTCAACTCTGAATCCTGTACTATTACTTCAAGAGAAAACAAACCAGTTTTAATTAGCAGTAGACAACGAAACATATATTTAGTTAATTTCCAGTTCATTACTTCAGATATATATCTTCTTAACTTAGTTAGTAGTCAAAATTACTTATGGTATAAGAGATTAGGACATGTAAATCTGAAAAAACATTGCTAGGTTATCTAACGACAACCTTGTGAGAGGCTTACCTTCTGGCCCTTATAAGAGGGAAGGTCTCTGCAGGGCTTGTCAACTAGGCAAGCAAACTAAATCTAGTTTTAAATCCATTAATAAGAGTGATTCACCTAAGATTTTGTACTTACTACATATGGACCTTTTTGGACCTATTGTTGTACAAAGCCTAGGAGGGAAGTCTTATACCTTAGTGGTTGTAGATGACTTCTCAAGATTCGCTTGGGTTTTCTTTTTGAGATAAAAGTCAGATACTTTTCAAGTTCTTACAGATTTTCTCAAGAACATACAGATTGAGTATTCTACTCAAGTTGCATTGATCAGAAGTGATCATGGCACTGAGTTTGAGTCTCTTCTTATGCTAGAGTTCTGTAGGAAAGAAGGTATAAGACACTGCTTCTCAGCTCCAAGAATTCCTCAACAAAATGGGGTAGCTGAAAGGAAAAAACAGAACACTCATTGAAACTACAGGCACATTACTTGCAGATGCTTACATGCCTCTATCCTACTAGGCAGAGGCAGTGAGCACAGCAAACTATGTCCTGAACAGAAGCTTGATACACAAACTAAAACAAAAGACCCCTATGAATTGCTCAAAGGGAAGAAACCAATAATTAACTATTTTAAAGTTTTTGGTTGTGTATGTTATATTCATAATAATGACAAAAAGCACATTAGAAAGTTTGAAGCAAAAGCTGCAGTGGGAATTTTTCTAGGATATTCCCAAGTCAGTAAAGTTTATAGGGTTTTTTAATAAATCCACATTGAAAATAGAAGAATCCATGCATGTTATATTTGATGAGACTAACATGTTTTACAAGGAGAAAGAAATTTCTACTAGAAACCTCCTGCAGGTAAACAACTTATGTGAGAAATTGGATGAATTGAAATTTACATCCCAGTCTTCTCAACAAGCTAATGAAGAAAGTGATGAATAAAATCTGGATGCCGTTGAACCCTCCACAACAGCAGAAGTAATTCCACAAGAGGAATCCTTCCCAAATGTTGTTGCTGAACCAACTCCACCCACTGATCTTGTCACATTGAGGGATCATCCCAGATCCCAAGTGATTGGAGACATAACAGTAGGTGTACATACAAGGCATCAACTTAACCAGGACTTGATGCATGCCTGTTTCCTCTCTCAAATTGAGCCTCAATCCATATCTGATGCAGAGCAAGATCCCCACTGGATCATTGCAATGCAAGAAGAGCTCAATCAGTTTGAGAGATGCAGGGTTTGGTATTTGGTTCCAAGACCAAAAGACTACCCAGTCATTGGAACCAAATGGGTATTCTGAAATAAGCTTGATGCCCAAGGTGTGATTGTGAGGAATAAGGCTAGGCTTGTTGCTCAAGAATATAGACAAGAGGAAGGGATTTACTATGATCAAACCTTTGCTCCAGTTGCCAGGCTAGAAGAAATAAGGATATTTCTGTCCTATGCTTCATTCAAAAAGTTTAAAGTCTATCAAATGGATGTGAAGAGTGCCTTCTTGAATGGGGAACTTAAAGATGAGGTTTATGTTGAACAGCCTCCAGGTTTTATTTCTCCAACTCATCCCTCTTTTGTGTTTAAGTTGCACAAGGCTCTCTATGGTTTAAAGCAAGCTCCAAGAGCTTGGTATGAGACCCTAACCAGCTTTCTATTAGAGCATGGTTTTTCAAGAGGCATAGTTGATAGGAATTTGTTTACCAAATTGCATCATGATAAAATACTATTAGTACAAATATATGTAGATGATATAATATTTGGCTCTACTGATCCCAAATTATGCAAGAGATTTTCTGATCTAATGCATTCAAGATTTGAGATGAGTAGCATGGGTGAGCTTTCCTACTTCCTTGGTCTCCAAGTGAAGCAGCTCCCTGATGGCATCTTCATTTCCCAGGCTAAATATGCCAAAGAGCTCATAAAGAAGTTTGGGATGGCTAATGCCTCAGCAAAGAAAACACTCATGCCTACAAATACTGTACTAGACTCTGATGCACATGGGAAACCTATGGATCAGATACTATATAGGAGTATTGTTGGATCCCTACTATACCTTACAGCAAGCAGACCTGATATTATGTTTGCTACATGCCTTTGTGCTAGGTTCCAGGTGAATCCTAAATAATCTCATCTAGTTTTTCTAAAAAGAATGTTGAGATTTATAAAGGGTTGTCCTGGTCTAGGTCTCTGGTATCCTACTAAGTCAGAGTTTGAGTTAACTGGATACTCAGATGCTGACTTTGCTGGATGCAGAGTGGACAGAAAAAGTACTTCAGGAACTTGTCAGTTCCTTGGTATGAGATTAGTGTCTTGGTTTTGCAAGAAGCAGTCATCTGTATCTACATCAACTGCTGAAGCAGAATATATTGTAGCTGGCAGTTGCTGTTCCCAAATACTGTGGATTCAAAATCAACTACTGGACTATGGTCTCAACTTAAATAATTCAACATTACTATATTATAACACAAGTGCTATAGCCAAAGCACAAAATCCAGTTCATCACAGCAGAACTAAGCATATAGACATTAGGCATCATTTCATTAGAGAGTGTGTAGACAAAATAAAATTAATCTTGTCTATATCTACACTAATTTACAAAGAGCTGATATCTTCACCAAACCTCTGGATGAAAGAAATCATGTGTTCTTCATAAATCAGCTTGGAATGATGAATGGAGAAGAATTAGTTTAATTTCTGTCTGCACTCGACAAATTTTTCAAAGTTCGTCAAACGGAGACCGACGAACTGGGGGAAGTTTGTGAGATATTCGTCGAACGGAGATCGACGAACTCTCTGTGTGTGAAGTTAGTTTTTGTCGAACTGATATCGACGAACCTACTTCAAAAAACGTTCGTCGAACGAAGATCGACGAAATGTCTTCAACTATTTAGACTGAGATCGACGAATCATTTAAGTCCAAATTATTTCGTCAACCTCAGATCGAAGATCTATTCATTTCTCGTGGAACGGAGTCTGTCGGTTCATATTCAGGAAAACACTATATTTAGGTTTTCTTCGACCTCCGTCTCGCGCTTTCAGTTCTCTTGCACTTGATCTTCGACTTTTCTTACAGCCATTCTCATGGCGATTCCCGCATGCTCTCTTGCAGCAATGAAGTTTGATACAGGATTCGATCTGGATTTCGAATCCTTCCAATACTCTGACCCTGTGTTCGTGAACATTCTACAAATTCTAGAAGACCAACATCTCAAGACTCTTCTATCAACACACATCAAAATCTGTGGAACAGAGATTAGGGAATGGGTATATACATCTACCACGGAAGAGAACGTGATGACAGGGACTATCACTTGTAATGCCATCTCTCTCACTCCCATAGTTTTAATTGAAATATTTGGATTGCATAATGGTGAGGAGGAATTAGAAATTGAAACTGAAGAGTTTGATATAATGCTGAGCCTCATGGGTTCTTCAGGAGAAACCCCACAAAAACTGCTTAAAAAGCATTTATCTGTTGAATATAAGTTCCTTGCAGATATTGTAGGGAAAGTGCTGCTAGGAAAGCACTCTGCACATGATTTCATTACCAGGCAATAATTCCTGGTTATGTGTGCAATAGTAAACAGGAAAGCCATTAACTGGGCTCAAGTCTTGTTTGATCTTATCAAAAATAAGAACAATAAAAAGGAGGTATGTTTTGGAAGGATCCTAGGGATCTTCCTCAAAGAAAAGGCTGTTGGATCCCTGGTCTCCCCGACCATATCCATTAATGCCTCAAAGAAACTTACCTGTGCTCTTTTTGGCAAGTGGGAGAGGACCATTACAAAGCCAACCAAGGCTCCTTCCTCTTCCACCAGAACTTCTAAAAGTACAAGGGCTATATCAGCCAATCCTCACCCCTCTGCAGAGATTCTATCCACCACTCCACCTCCTCCTGATTCTCAAGCTCCATCTCAGCCTCAAGTTCAACAAACCCCAGCCTCCACTTCTATTCTCATACATACCCCTACACCACCAGCTTCTCAAATTCCTTCTTTCCCTATACATATTCCATCCAATTTTCCCTCTCCTGGGGCAGATACAACCATCCCTACTCCTCCCCAATCTCCTCTCCCATCTCATCTTGCTGATATACCCCTCTCCACTCTCTCTCCAATCCCATCCTTCAATCTACTGTCATCTCCTCTGAACACTCCTTCTCCTCAACAATCCCCTCAACAGGACCCCCTTCCAGAAACCTCCAATCAACCATCTCCTCCAGCAACTATCATCACTACCTCTATACCTTTTTAACAACCTCCTTCCCAAACATCTGACTCCACATCTTTGAATTCCTCTATAATCCAACCACTTCTTGAGCTCCTCAAGCCTATCCTCCAAACCATCATTGTAGAGGCTATTTCCCCTGTCTATCTCCATATCATATCTCTCCTCTCAAATCTCTACCCTCACCTCTACCCTCTCTTCATCTGGGGGCCTGGCTCTAGTTCATACTGAAACCAGGCAGGGGGAGATACTTAATGATGAAGTAGCAGCAGCAGCAGCAAGAACAAATGTTGATATTACACTTAATGATGCAGTAGCAGCAGCAGAACCAGCAGCAGCAAAAACTAATGTTGACATAGCAGCAGAACCAACAGCAGAAGTAGGAACTAATGTTGACATGGAAACAAATTTTCTTAATTTTCTTGATACTAATATGGAATCTGATTCTATAGAGTTAACTGACTCAGTAGCAGATGTAAATAATCAATGTACAGAAATTATAGTATCCAATGCTCAAGAGACCAGCTTGCCAGAAGTTCTGCCTGGAAGAATCTACTTCATTAAATCTAAAGTAACTCTACATACTCTGCTGAAGATCTTTGGATCTTATATTTTGTTCTGCCTCTCCTTTCCCACTCAATCATCTAGAGTAATAGCATGCTACACCTCTCCTGCAAGTTCAGAAGTGTTAGCCATTATAAAGAAAAGTCTGATAGCTCCTCCAGTAGTATTATATGAACAAAGATCTAGCCCTCCTGGGCCAACTTATATCATAGATGATAGCCTTATTCCTAGTTTGGATGATCTAATCAATCAGGACATTGCTGTGGAAGCTGAAGCTGAAGTTGTTCCCACTCTAGCCAGCAAAGAAATTCCCAAGGATCTGATCAGTCATATTGATGAAATGTATGACAATCCTCAACAACAATCTGATGATGATGATGATGATTCTGATGATGCTCCTAAGAGGAAGCAAGCCTCAAAGAAAAGGAAAGCTCCACCTCCACCTGCTCCCAAACCTGGAAATACCAATGATACACCATATTATATCCTACAAAACATAACTCCATACAAAGGTATGCCAGCATGGATGTGGCTATCTAAAAATGAACAGAAAGCAAGGAAGAAAAGTAGGAGGTATTCTCCCTCTCCACAAAGGTTCAGAAGAGATCCTCCTCCTCCTCCTCCAGCTGCAGGTGCCTCAGGAACCTTATCCCAGAACTCAGAAGGATTCACTAAACACACTCTCACTAAAACTTATCATAGACAGGGAAGACCTTCTCATTCTTATGGAGACAGTCAGCATAAATAGAGACATCAGTCTTATTCCAGACATCAGTCAGCTCAACAGCCTATCCCTCAGCCAACATTTTCCCCTCCTCAATCTCCTGACAAAGCTAATGACCCTGAAGAACCTCCAATTCCAGCTTATGATCCTGAAACTAGTCCAACTACAAGAATGGCTAGATTCAAGGAATCTGTGGATCTCTCTCAAATCAGGCAAGCCAAGGAAAAAAGTTCAAGACACCTCTCAGTTCTCTACTATGTCTAGCTACAGGAAGAAAGAATTTGAAAGATATCAAGTAGGAAAATTATTCAATGTTGATGAATACGTGAGTTTACATCCTGAAGCAGTGGTGCCAAGAACTACCTCACAAAAGACTATTGGGGATGCTGATATGACCATGACTATGAAGCAAGTTCATGATCCAAATAGAATAATCAAATTTGCTAAGCCTTTTGATTCTCACAAGAACAGTTAAAATTACTTATTTTCTGAGTTTTCTGTGAACAATCTAGGTACATAGCTTTATAAAGGTACTGATAACTTATTTATTCTATCAGTTATCTCAGTTTTCATGCTATGTTTACTTTATTTTGTTTTGTGATTCCTTTTTTGTTTAGTTGAAGTAACCTCACCCAAATAGGGGGAGATTGTTGGAACCCCTAGGTGATTTGGGCTAGGTTGTCTTCTTAGGTTGTGACCCATGTTGTATAGAAGGGTCAAATTTTATGTGTTTCTTAAGTCTAGGCCATGTTCTTAGAGTCAACAGATCAAAGGACCAACCTACAACACAGCCAAAGACTCAAGACTTAGAGAAATCAAGACTTAGAGAAATAGATCTACGTTCGTCGATCTCAGGTCGACGATAGTCGTGCTCAGCTCGACTAACTCAGAGCTAAAATCTCTGAGCTGAGCTCGACGAACTCCGTTCTCAGATTGACTAATTCTTAAACACTCAGCGCCATAATTCACTCAAAGCCAATACTGACTCAGAGACAAAGAGCACTCAATGCCAGATGTGTTATTCACTCAACGCCAAAAGATTGACCAAGTTCTTAGGTCGACTAACCTCACATTCTCAGGTCGACGAACATAGAGCGCAGAATTAGTCAGCTTATGCACAGCAGTTGATTCACAGAGCTCAGGTCGACGAAAGAAGATCTCTGTTCGACGAAGGCTGATCAGAGGTCGATGAAATCTTAGGTCGATGAAAGCTGATTAGAGGTCGACGAAAGCTGATCTCAGGTCGACGAAAACTGTAAGATATTTTGTTATTTATTCTTTCTCTTTCTGTCTCATCATTTTATTTCCATTATAGGCTATTAATTCCCTTGCAAATCAATGCACTTATATTCTCTGAATAGAGCCGTTACTGGCAGCATTGATTGTTAATATCCTCCATTGAATTAATTGCTTATATCTCGGGACAGACATAGAATAGAATTTTTGACAGCATTCTTGCCGTTTTTCGTTCCCAAGATTTCGGATGAACATTTATTGCAGAGTTTTTTATTTTAAATTCGACCAAGTTGCAGTCATTAAATACACATCTCCCTGCCAAGAAAAGAACAACATACTAGAGCAGAGATTGATCATCAACCAGACACATAACAAAGAAAAGTTCTTCAAAAGTGCAGTGAAAAATATCTCTCAAAAATTAGCTGCTCTGAAGAGAAGAAGAAAGAACAACTATCACCATCAAGAATCTTTCTTTCTCTCACTTTTTGTTCTCAGGGATCTCAAGTGACAGAAACATTCTAATCAGCCAAGGATCTCTGAAAAGCTGAAGGCCTACACCCTTGAACAAAGCTTCCACTCCTGAACCATTCAAGATCTCAGGGGGAGCTTTGACAACAAATAAGAATCAACACAGTCTTCTCATTTTGATTTGAGAAAAGAAGACTTACATCACTCTCTCATTCCCACCTCTATACAGGGTTTTAATTCCCTTCAAAATTATTCTGGTTGCAAGTCTCCTTCCAAAAGACTTGAGATTTGGTTTTTGAGCAGCTGATCAAAAGCTCATTGGTGACAGTTACCTAATCAAAACCTGTAGTGGATTCCAACCAAGGGTGGTAGAAGAGTGGATGCACCCAGTTTGGGGAACCACTATAAATTTCTTGTGTTATTTGGTTGCTCTTTCTTTTCTGTTCTTGTTGTGGATGTGTTAGTAAGATATTTTGTGATCTCTGATTTACTTTAATCTGTGATAGTTAGATATAGTTGTTAAAGGTAAAGATAGTATACTATTAAAGAAGAAAATTTTAAAACACACAGACATACTCTATTCACCCCCCCCCCTCTAAAGTATATCAGATCTAACCCTAACTTTCACCCTTGTTTGCATGTAGAGTGCGAAATCGAGATACGGACATAGGCATGGTGTGTGAAGCCTACCCGGATAAGTTGGTCTAGATCGGTGATGTTTCATTGTGCATAATTTTCCAGAGAAGACTCCGTGCCTTTGTTGTTTTCGGGTTTTCTACATGGTAGATTGCAACAAGGAGTCTTGGGGATTAACTCCAAGGTGCACCCGAAAAACTAGGCGGAAACGCATTCCTGCCAACTTGGTGGCCTGGGAGCCAGCCTTGAACAAAACTGGGTTATGTGCATGTTTGATCGTTTTGGGACTCGGGGAAGCTTGACCCGTGCATATGCCTTAAATTGACGTTGCGGTGTGAGCAATGGGTTAGGCGGAACCGTACCCGCTCTGTGTCGTTTGATTAAAGAGACCTAAAGTACATGACACTTACCGTTGGCATAGATGGAGGGTCTTAGGCTTAGGCCGGAAAGACTAAAATGCTCACAAATATTGCCGTCTAAGGGGCGGTGGTGAGACCGCGGTTTTGACGGGGTTCACCGTGTAAGTGCCCTGAGAGCACGGGGTTTGCGGCCGTGTGTGCCTGCACCTTTGATGTTGTGATTATTCACTATGTTGCTTATTATGCTAATAAGTGCAGGGAAGGAGCATCGCCGCCCCGAGTTTGGGGGCGGGATCGTTATAATTTGGTCAGCTTTAGCTGACCGTTACTTTTGTTTGCCACCATTGCGGTATGCTTGCAGGTGCTGCGGAGCCGAGTGGCAAATAGCAGGCCAAAGCCCTTGTTACTGAGCCGGCCCTTGAAGGCCTTGTTTTGTTTACTTGTTTAATTCATGTGTGACCGGACTGCGAGCCGAAGTATGGAAGACACTGTTTTAAATTTAGTGAACTCTTGTAAGGCCATAAGGCCGGTACTTTGTGTACATTGTAATTCATTCCTATTTGGGTTCGATAGTGGACATTCATGCTTGTGGCTGGGTTCTTATTTTGCAACATAATAAAAATTACTTCCGCTAGATGCTCTTTGTAGGACGTTACGATTGGAAGAATGGTTTCAATGAGTAACCTTTCGGTCTGTCCGTGGTATATGGCGTCGGGCCCCGACCGGACCTTCTGTTATATGTTATGTGACAGATAGGGGTGTTACAATTTGGTATCAGACTACCGATTTCGATCAGGCTTAAATGAATTCGTGGATGAATTCACTTTAAGGGGTGGTGAGAACATGTGTGTGCGTCATCGTTATAATATGAAAAGAACCGATGAATGTCCACTTAGGAATGAAAATACACATGTTTGAGGAACCTGCGTATTCCTATAATTGCTTTTTGCAATATTGTTCGGTCACTTAACGGTGTTTAATACGACTATAGGTGACCAGGAGTGGTGCGGGGACGTCAGAACGTCCAGTTTTTGAGGCAAGTAGTACACCGATCGATGCGCCGGCAACACCTCCTTCGGCTGAAACCATACGATTGGTAGTTGAAGCAGTATTTGCAATGATTAATGCACAGCCTGTGAGGCAAGTGCAGCAGCCTGCCCCTACTGTGGAGCAAGTACCGCTCCAAGCGGCGGAACCAAGGAGAGTGGAGCAGGTTGTGGTAGAGCCAATGATGCCTAGGAGAGCAACGGAGAAACAGCTCAAACACGTTATGGGCTTTAATCCTCCAGTGTTCTCGGGGACGGGAACCCCAACCCAAGTGGAGGATTGGCACTCGAGAGTTAAGTGAGTATTGATAGCTACAAAGACGGAAGAGTAGCAGAAGACCACTATTACCACTTTCTTGTTGGATGGCGACACAAGATTGTGGTGGGAAGGTTTGGAGTTACACCATTTGAGGGGTAGACAACTTACTGACATCTTGATAGAAGAATTCTCGAGACTATTCTTGGCTCGATACCTCCCCTCGGCTCAGAGGATTGCATTGGAGAACGATTTTCAGAAGTTGGTGCAGGAAGAGAGTAGCGTGGATGAGTTCCTCCACGAATTTACACATTTGGGTCGGTATGCAAGTGCTACTTTTGATGATGAGGAGAGAAAGACAAACCGATTCTATGAATGTCTGAGGGATGACTTAAGACTACTGCTCTCGGGGCTGATGACACAGGGCTTCTTGACCCTGGTCAACACGACCAGGTCTTTGGAGAAAGATAAGAAGAATGTGCAGGCGAAGAAGGACTCTGGTGCTAAGAAGACAGAGTTCAAGGTGCTGACTACCTCAAAGTCTGGGTATCTTAAGTTCTTTAAGAAGGCGAGGACTTCGGGCCCAGCTCCTTCTTCGGGTGCTTCGGGGGCAACGACAAGCTGGACCCCGGGCGCTTGCTTCACTTGTGGGAAGCCGGGGCATTTTGCCCGTGACTATTGGAGCGGACGTCCAAAGTCCAAGAGGAATCAGGGAGCAACTTACGAGGAAAATGGCAAGGTGGTGGAGTCAACCGCATCCCATTATGCTTCGACTCAACCAAGAGTCTACAATCTTTGCCAGCAGGAGGCCATCAAACAAGAGGATGTGGTGATAGAGTTTGTGCCGTAAAGATTTGTATTGGGAGTCAGGAGTTCGACTTGTTAGCGTCGTTACTGCCGCTAGTAGAGTTCGATGTCATTTTTGGTATGGACTGGCTTTCGGAGCAGAAGGCATTCATAGATTGCAATCGTAAGGAAGTCAAGTAGGGAGCTGACCGGGAGACAACGTTTGCGGGTTTGAAGGGGTCGAGCAAGACTTAAATGTCTGCTCTTCAGGTGGTCAAGGCAGTTCGTGCTGGCGCAGAGATGTTCTTCACGCTAGTGGAGGCTGTAATGCCTAAGCCCACTTTAGGTAGCATCCTAGTGGTGTGCGAGTACCCTGACGTGTTCCCTAACAATCTTCCCGGAGCCCCACCCTAGCGGGAGATTGACTTCACGATTGAGCTAGTGTTAGGTGCCAAACCTGTGTCACGCTCTCCTTATAGGTTGGCGCCTAAGGAAATGGCGGAGCTAAAGGTTCAACTTGAAGAGTTGTTGGAGCAGGGTTATGTGCGTCCAAGTTTGTCGCCTTGGAGCGCACTAGTCCTTTTCGTTAAGAAGAAGGACGGAAGTTTGCGGCTCTGTATCGATTATAGAGAACTGAACAAGTTAACGAAAAAGAACAAGTACCCGATCCCAAGGATTGATGATCTGTTTGATCAGCTAGTCGGGTCATCGGTGTACTCAAAATTGGATCTTAAGTCCGGTTACTATCAGCTGAGAATAAGGGAATGTGATATCCCAAAGACAGCGTTCAGCACGAGATATGGGCATTTCGAGTTTACAGTCATGTCGTTCGGGCTGACTAATGCGCCGTCAGTGTTCATGGATCTGATGAACTGAACGTTCAGGGAGTACTTAGAAAACTTTGTGATTGTATTTATCGACGCCATATTGGTGTACTCGCAGTGCGAAGAGGATCACTTCAAGCATCTACAATTAGTTTTGGAGACGCTGAGGAGGAACGAACTATACGCAAAGTTCTCCAAATGCGAGTTTTTGTTGCCCTCAGTAGAGTTCCTTGGTCACATAGTCAGTGGAAAAGGGATTGTGGTGGATCCGGCGAAGATTGTTGCAATACGAAAGTGGCATGTGCTGTATACGGTAGCGGAAATTCAGAGTTTTCTGGGTCTTGCCGGCAGTTACTGGCGCTTCGTAGAGAACTTATCGCGAATAGCGTTATCTCTCACGAAATTGACAAGGAAAGATCAGAAGTTTGTTTGGACGCAGGAGTGCGCGCAAGCTTTTGAAGAGTTGAAGGGTCGGTTGACCACGGCGCCAGTGCTAAGTTCGCCGAGTGGGACCGAAGTCTATGAGATCTACAGCGATGCTTCGGGCAGTGCTTTGGGTTGCATGCTGCTGCAGCATGGAAGTGTTATAGCTTATGGCTTGCGTCAGCTAAAAGTGCATGAGAGAAATTATCCGGTCCACGACTTGGAGTTAGCGACCGTGATTTTTGCTCTGAAGTTGTGGAGGCATTATTTGTACGGTGTAAAGGTCGATATTTATACCTACCACAAGAGCCTAAAATACCTGTTAGACCAGAAGGATCTGAATTTAAGGCAGCGGAGATGGATGGAGTTTCTGGGGGACTATACATTCAAAATTCATTATGTGCCCGAGAAAGACAATGCAGTTATGGATGCATTGAGTCGCAGGGCTCCCGCACAAGCCAACTGGTTGTCGGTTCATGACGAGCGGTTGATTCGGGAGTTAGAGTCATTAGACATCTCTTGTGTTGACAAGCAAACTAGCGCTGAAGCGCTATTGAACTGGATGGAAGTTCAGTATGACCTGGCTGATCGGATTCGGTAGGCTATGGATTTGGATAGCAGCATGAAGAAAATTATGGATGCGGCTTCAGACGGGTCAAATTCCCAATTTAAGGTTGAAGATGGACTGCTAAGGAAGGATAGTCGTTTGTGCGTCCCAAACGTGGGTAACTTACGGGTGGAGTTGATGTACGAGGCTCATCATACTAAGTACTCGATTCACCCAGGGAGCATAAAGATGTACCGAGATCTGAAGAAATTTTTCTGTTGGCCAGGACTCAAGAAGGATGTGGCACTATATGTAGCAAAGTGTTAGACTTGCGCCTTAGGGAAGGCAGAGTGCTAGAAGCCAGGGGGTTTCTTGAAGTCAGGCCTATTCCGGAGTGGAAGTTCGACGATATCTCAATGGACTTTGTGCATGGATTGCCAAGGTCGCAGAAGGGAAATGACGCCATCTGGGTGATCGTAGATCGGTTGACAAAAGTGTCGCACTTCATTCTGAATAGGAAGGATGATTCGGTGGAGAAACTGGCAAAGCTTTATGTGGATAACATTGTTAGACTGCACAGTGTGCCCCGCATCATCATGAGTGATAGAGATGGGTGGTTTACGTCCAATGACTGGAGGTTGGAGCAACAAATGTTGGGAACCAAGTTGAGGTTCAACACAGCCTTTTGATGAGTTGTAAATATACCTATATTTTCGTATTTTATTTAAGTCAATTTTGTTTATTTTTTGTCTTTTTTATTAGTTTTATTCAATAAATTGCTTATTTTTGTAAATATTATTTCTAATTTAGCTTTATTTTTATTCCAGAAAAATTCCAGAAAAAGTCAAAATGTTGACTAACACGCCCGTGTCACATGACCGACACGCCCGTGTCACGCCCTCGACGATCGCAGACCACAGGTTGCCAGCTCGACGATCGGCGATGATCAAACCAAGCTCGACACGCCCCTAGACACGCCCGTGTCAAGGTGTGACACGGGCGTGACTTAGCCACCTGGCCCGACGTGACGCGCGCGACTTTGCGGCCGGACCGCGCCCAGATCGACCTCCCCGACACGCCCCAGTCACGCCCGTGACTGACACATGTCACGCCCGTGACCTAGGGCGTGACCGCCACGTTTTCAGCCGAAGTCAACTTTCCAGTCAAGTCACCCGATCAGCTCATGAATAGTGTCGACACGCCCCCCTGTCACGCCCTAGTCACGGGCGTGACCAACCCGAAAATTTGCCTATAAATAAGAGCTTACAGGAAGTTTATTTTGTCCAATTTTTTGACCACTTTGCTTAGGGGAGGTGCTGGCCATTTGGATTCCATGCTTATGTAAGGAGAATTTCTCCCCCCTCTCTCTCTCTCTTAGTTTGTATTAGGGTATTTGCTTTAATAAAATTTGAAATTTTCTCTCTTTCTTAGTATGAAAAATCCATTTGAATGCGCCTACTTAAGTAATTTTTCGTTCATCTTTTTGTGTTTCTTTTTATGTTTTCATTTTTATAGCATTGATAACTTAGTTAGATTTAGGATTTATCAGCATTTCTAGCCGTTGTGCCGTCCGTTTAGTTTTCATTTTCCGCACTTTTTAGCTTTAGCTTTTTCTTCTTTATCATTTTCATTCATATAGGTTTTATAAAAACTCCCCTAAAAGTGTTCGTTTTTATTTTCTTTAACTTAGGCTCTTAGGAATGTAAAACTTCTCGTTCCTTTTTAGTTTTATTCTCACTTTTTTGGAGGTTTTATAAAAACTTATGAATAAAAATGTAGTCGTTATAATTTTTCGCTCACTTCATTTTAGCTTTTTAATTTCAAAACTTTTTAGTCCCTTTAATTTTTATTTTCACTTTTTATGCATTTCTACCGCATTCTAGCGGTAGAAATGCAGTTGTTCTAATTTTTCGCCAACTTTCATTTTGCGTTTATTTGCAAAACTTTTCGCTCCGGTTAATTTTTATTTTCACTTTTTATGCATTTCTACCGCATTCTAGCGGTAGAAATGCAGTCGTTTTAATTTTCTGAGCACTTCACTTTTCTTATTTTTTGCCAGGGTGCGTGCGTGTACGAGTTAGAATTTACAGCTTTGTTTTAATTTCTGTAGAGTGTGTGCCTATGCATTTATTTTCGCCTACTCGTTAAAAGTTAAATGGCGCTCTGCTTTCATTTTCCGCCCACTCGTTTGAGTGGGACTTGTCTTTTTACTATTTTCATTTTCTTCCTACTCACTTGAGTAGGAAAACTTCGTGTGTGTGTGTGTGTTTACTTTTCTGTAGAGTGTGTGTGTGTGTTTACTTTTCTGTAGAGTGCGTGTGTGTGTTTTACTTTCAAGTAGAGTGCGTGCGTGTATGAGATAAATTTACCCCCGCCCACTCATTTGAGTCGGGACTTGCAATTTTATCGCTTTCTCGATTATGTAGAGTGCGTGCGTGTAGGAGATAATTTTGACGCTTTATTTATCGCTTTCTTCAATTAAGAAGAGTGTGTGCGTGTGTGCATTTATTTCCGCCTACTCATTTGAGTAGGGCTTGCTTTATTTAATTTTCTTTATGGTTTTGAAGTGTGTGTGAGTGCCTGCATCAATTAGCCTTCAATTTATCTAATTGTCCTATTTTTTGTGTTTTCTCTTATAATCGTTCAGTGCTTAATTTAACACTCACGTTTTACCTAAAAACATAAAGCCGTCCCCATACCGATGAGTGGCTAATCTCTAATAGCCTTCGGCATCGAAGAGCATTGGGACAAATAAAATGATTTGAAATAATTAAAGAACTTTATTTTTATTTTAATTTAAGGACTTATGGTTTGCCCCGGGTTAACGACGCATAGGACCACATAATCGATTTGTGGGCTCTATTTCCGTTATCCATACGCAACGCCGAGAGGCCGCACGTATGGACCGATCCCCCTTGGGTAAAGAGAACTGCGTACGCCCCCTCGAAAGAGGAGAAACGTAGTTCTGCCAGATTGGGTTCCCCACCCAATAGCGGGGTTCTTAGCGTAATGTGGGCGTTAAGGGGAATCCTTCGTCGGACTAACGTTCGGTCGACTAGCCTTAGCGCCCAGGTGAGCAATATCCCTAGACCAAGGTGAGCTCATGTTCTTGGAACCTCTATGGCCAAGTGCCTTTTATTAAATTAAAAACAAAGTTCAATAATTGTTAAGAATTATTTTAGTCTTAATCCGATTCGATGCCGAGCGTTAACCCGTCATCGAACTAACTTAGCAAAATTCTGCTCTCTTTCTTTCCGTTTTAATTAAACTAAAAAATACCACCTTACTGATAGTAAGATAATAGTGTTCCCGGAAGAGTAGATATAATCAATGCGTCCCCGAGAATAATACGACCTCGGTATTTTCCCGAATACCGAGTACTACTTGCGATAGGTGCACTTGCCTCCTCTCGTTAGAAAACTCGATCTTCTAACCGGCCCGCGGAATCTGATCATTTCGAACCAACCACAGTAGGTCTCTGTTCCGCGGCCATCAAGTTTTTGGTGCGGTTGCCGGGGATCACGGTTGTTATATTGAATCCGGGACTATTAATTTTACTTTATTTTCAAATAAAAAATTTATACAAAAAAAATCCTTCCCCCTTTTGTTTTTTTTAGGGTGTATGACCCGTGGACAACCTTCGAGTTCTGAAAATCTTGAATTCAACCCCGAGATCGACCGCTCTCTTGCTCGTATCCGATCTCTCCGTCGAATTCCCTTTTTAGACCCCGCAGAATCTATCGGAGAACCCTCTTCTTCTTCTATGGCTGACCCGAATAATGCCCAGCCGGGCAAGCGTACTATGTCTTACTACGCTCGGCCCAACTTGGATGATACGGGGTCGAGTATTGTTCGGACCGCTGTGGCCAACAATAATTTTGAAATTAAGTCAAGTGTGATTCAAATGATCCAAAATGCCGTGCAGTTCGACGGACTGCCGGATAAGGACCCCAATAACCACTTGTCTAATTTTCTTGAGATTTGCGATACTTTTAAAATTAATGGCGTCACTGATGACGCCATTCGTTTGCGCCTTTTTCCCTTCTCTCTTAAGTCCAAGGCTAAGGCGTGGTTACTCTCCCTCCCGCGGGGATCCATCACGTCCTGGGCGGAGTTGGCAGAGAAATTCCTTACGAAGTATTTTCCGCCCGCGAAAACTGCAAGACTGTGGGCGGACATATCTTCGTTCGTCCAAAACGACTCTGAGTCTCTTTACGAGACTTGGGAACGCTTTAAGGAGTTTCTCCACCGGTGCCCGCACCACGCTCTGCCAACGTGGTTGCAGGTACAAATTTTTATAATGGACTGAATAGTCAGACACGTCAAATGATTGACGCGGCTGCCGGGGGCACTCTGAACAATAAGACCCCCGAGGCCGCCCAGGCCCTTTTCGAGGAAATGGCGGTGAACTCCTACCAGTGGAATGTCCCGCGGGCGCGCCCTAAGCAGGCGGGCATTTTTGAAGTGGATGTCACTGCTCAGCTAGCCCTCCAAGTGGAAAGGCTAACTAAGCAGGTGGAGGAGATGTCTGTTGCCTCCTCCACTCCACCTTGTTTTCTGCCCCCCTCTAACGTCTGCGTAGTCGACGAATTCGTGGACTACATGGGAAATCCGGTGCGTCCCTCCTTTCAAAACAACCCTTATAGTAGCCACTATAATCCGGGTTGGAGGAACCATCCGAATTTCTCCTGGAGCAACCCGAACAACGCGCAGCGTCCCCCTCCCCCTCCTTTTGCGCCAACGTTTCCTCCTCCCCCTCCTATGAAGCCATCCCCGGTGGAGGAAAATTTTAATCGTTATGTCGCGTACAACGAGTCCAATATCCGGAACATCACCGGATCGCTAAAAAATTTAGAACTCCAGGTTGGACAGCTGGCGCGACTTATGTCGGAACGCGCCCTAGGGGCACTGCCAGGGAACACGGAGCCCAATCCAAGGGAAACCGCCAATGCTATAACCCTCCGTAGCGGTAAGGAGGTGGTTGATCCAAAACAGATCGATCCTCAGGTACATATTTCACCTCCGACCCCTCTTCCCTCTTCTTCGATTACGCAACCCTTACCGTTTTTTAACGACAAAACTATTTTAAACAAGGCGTTGCCCTACCCGCATAAGTTAGATAACGAGCGAGTGAACGCGCAATATGAAAAATTTATTTTATTACTTAAACAAATTTGAAAGTCCACCTAGTGTCAACTACTTACACCTATGGGGGGGATAGGTGTCTTTGCAGCGTATTTGCGGAATTAAAGTTTTACCTGCACAAGAAAATAAAACAACACAGCACAGAAAGTACACAAGCAATTTATAGTGGTTCCCCGATTTGGGTACGTCCACTTTCCCCCTTCGACCTATCTCCCAACCAGGGACGACTCCGTCACTTCACCAACAGGATTGAAATCCAATCCTTGCACTAACGGAAGGAACCCTTCCACACGTAGGAGTCAACACTCCCACAACACGGGTTGCACCCAACCCTACAACTAGAGACCAATCGGTCCTTTATAATGAAAGAGAAAATGAAAATAGCTTGTAAGAAATACAAACAATGTGAAGATCCAGGTGTCCCTTTTCGTTAGACTACTTATTCTTGTAGGCAACGAAAAGTCCACAACCCTAGATCTTTCTTGGAGAGAATCTTCTCTAGATCAACGGCTTCAACAAGAGAGGCAGTGATGCTATGTAGATCCAATCTTCTTAGCAAAGTCGGCAAGGTCTTCCAACGGTCACACTAGGATCGATCGTCTCGATCGATTCGGATGGGGAAGGTTTCCCGATCACAAATCAAGAGACAAAAGATCTCTGGATAGACGCGTGAGACGATGTGCCCGACTAGGCTTCTGTCGCCGGGAGAGGTAACTAAAAGTCCGATCAATGGTGGCGAGCAACTAGCGAGAGGCAGAGAAGGTCGGCCGAGCTCGCTTTCGATCTAGGGCTTGATGGCGGCTTGGTTTTCTTCGATCTGTTATCCGTATGTTTACTGTTCACAAATACAGAGTATTTATACACTAGGTCAAGAGATAACCGTTGTGGGCCCCACCAGCAGTAAGACCAAAGTCTGGTTCAAAATCCCGCAGATGTCGTGGACCGGTCCAGACAGAGTCGGAAAAATACCCAAGTCAAATTCGGCGAGAATCGTGGTTGATTCTCGACGAATCGGCGAGAATCACTTACGATTCTCGCCGAATTCTACTTAGAGAATTCTGACTGCACAGGTTATAGAGGCCGGGGAGAATCGGTGGGAATCACCTTGGATTCTCGCCGACTCGTCGAGAATGCAAAGTCATTCTCGACGAATCGGCGAGAATCACTTGGTGATTCTCGACGATTCTGCCTTAGATGATTTTTTTGACTGCGTCGAGACAGCCGGCCCAACCCGGCAAGAATCAACTAGTGATTCTCGACGACTCGTCGAGAATCACTGGTGATTCTCGACGAATCGGTGAGAATCACTTAGTGATTCTCGACGATTTACACTTAGACGATTCTTGTCTTTCAACCCGTGAGATGGTCTTTGGCCCATCCTTGCCCCTTATCTGCTCTTGCTTTATCATAGCCCTGTACATGAAATTAAGTACACCCCAATAGAGAGAGTACACGTAGGCCAACACACTGATCTGCTCAACGAGGGATTACATTGCACAGACCCGTGTATATTGACCCACTGCACCCTGACATTGGTGTGTACTTAGCATGGAATAACTGCAAGCACAACTAGAAGAAATTCATCAAATATATAGTGAATTCATCTTAGCTTTGATAGGAGGCTTCCTCAAATCCAGGTAATTGTGGATACAATACCCAACAATCTCCCCCTATTTGACGAAGCCAAAATCCTACTAAGCTAAGATGAATTTCAACATTCCAGATAACATATGCATAAACCAGAAGAGTGAACAACAAACGTAATCATACCAATGTGAGAGTCAATTAATAAACCACACACATGAATATATAAATGTGAATATCCACACATAAATGTTCACAGTTTACTTAATAAAAAGTTTAAATGAGATAACCACAAGAGCTAACATCCTACAGATCTTTGTCCTTAGCTATGTCTTCTTGAGTTGCTGAGCTAAGAATTTTTTGCTTTGTCGCTCAAAATACTCCTTGGGCTTAGGATGGTATCTCGTAGGGGGAGCTTTGTTTGCCACAGTGTTGCTTCTGAAGAACAAGTTTCTTTTGGCTTCATACATTTTGTGCTGCTCCCACTCGTATTGGCTATATACGTCATTCCTTTTGACTTGCCCTCCTTGTAGTAATGCAAAGGTGTCCAAGATGATACTCTTTGATATAGGACTCCATTTTTCATTTATCACATCCTCCTCCGACAATCTGATCTTATTTTCAGCTGGTGTTTCCTTTGAAGTTCCTTCTTTGATTTGCCTTTTACCTTTGGCTTTTGCTAAGGCATCTTGGTCAAACCAGCTTCTTCTTTCAGCCCTCTCCGTAGCTTTCTTCAACTCGACTTCGCCCAGTTGTACTTCTTCAGTCCTTATATCACCCTCAGTAGTACCAGCACGGCCCTCATCCTCAGGTGGAGCAACAGGGACATGTATTCCCGATGCTTCTGTTACCAGCCAGTGGGCCGTTTCAAACATGTACCTATTCGAATTATCGAATTTGTATTTGTCAATTATTATTTATTAAGTTGATTAAAGGTGCAGTTATGATGTGGTAGTTTTGAAAGGCATACCTATTGGTCTGATCGAAGTTTAGAAGTACTAACTCTTGAAGCCCTGCCATCTTAGCGTTATACTCTTCCTCCCCCTTTTTGGCTTCGGCGGCTATAGAGTTTGTATAGGAATGCAGAGATGCATCAATATGCTTCACGGTTTTACTGAATTCGTCCAGCAGAGATTTCTGATTTGCGTTCAGCGTTACCATGTTGGCATCAAATTTTTGTATGGTCTGTGCCACAACATGAACATTTGTATTGACTACTGTCAGGTCGTCAGTATTCTTCTTCAGTCCTTTCATGAGAAGAGAGACGGCTGTGCCTGCCTCTGTATATTTTTCATCAAATTTCTTCTCCATCATATCTAGTTTGTGGTTGATCTGAACCACATTCTTAAGCATGAGATCCTCAGAGTCCCGCAGTCTCTTGAGCACTTTGTTGTGAGATTTCTCAAATGTATCCTTGAGCTCATCTATCATTCCTTGGACAAAATTGACAGTGTGATTTGCTATGTTTGCTTGAAGTGGAGGAGCTGCAGGCAGACCCTGGTCAGACTCCCCCGCAGAAGCACTTGGAGAGCTGGATACTAGAATGGAGTCCACAGGGGGAACAAAGGATTGCTCCCCCTCCATCCTTGCATCTGACCGCTCAGGAGCTTGTTCCTCAGATGGAACCTCAACATCCTCCTGAGAATCTACTGCTTTCTCATTCTCTGGTATGTCTTCCTCTATCTCAGTCTCCAAGTGATCAGGCTTATCGGCAGAGTTGTGCACATCTTCTTCTACTTCTTCCTCCTCCTCCTCATCAGCCACCTCATCTCCCAGATCATCGTCGATTAGAGCTGCCTCATCGTTCTCAACCTCCTCATCATCTGCTACTTCATCTGCCACCATCTCCACAGCATCTTTAGCTATCTGAGAAATATTAGATAAGATGTTTGTAGAACCGGTTACAGGCTCCCCCTCAGTTCCTGCAATCAGGGCGTCAGGAACTTCACTGGGTGCTGCCAGAGAATGAGCAGGAGCACTGGTGTCCACGGCCGGAGATGCTGCCTCTTGATCTATTTCCCTGGCAGCCTGCCCTATTCGACGTTCCCACCGGTCGAATATGCTAGCATCCATCCTTTTCAAGTAGTGCAGAGGCACTCCCTTGCTCATATCAAATGTGTCTCCTTCCAGTTGATTCAGATATAGGCTAATGATTCTGCCAAAGCTGGGGGTTCGGAGGGTGTCTTTAATCCTGTCAAAAAGCATGGCTCCCCAGTTGAACCGCTTCCGGCATACGATTGCCACCAGAGACTTGAACATTTCCCCAGAAATATGGTCGTGGGATCCAGGTTTGCAAATTAGAGCCTTCCCAACGATGTCAGACAGCAACTTTCCTTCCTCGTTCATATCCTTCCTTTTGATTGACCTGGTCCACCTGGCCAATCCACAGAAGGATAGGGTCCTTGCTCTATCCTCTTCTTCCAGGTAATCTTCCTCTTCACAACTGGATAGTCACAGGCATTGGGTCAGTTTTCTGGCGGATAACTTGATTTTCTTCCCGGCAACCTTGCTTTTGATGGAGGTGTCTTCATGACGGAGCTTCGCCGTTACAAAGAACTCCAATACTTCCTTGTCCAAGATCTTGCACGGGTGCTCCAGCACGAACGTCAGGCCCGCTTATTCAAGCATGATGATTATGTTTCGGAACTCATCCGAGGCCTGGGAGAACCCGGTTCTCACCAGCTCACATCCAGTGACCAGGCCTGCAGTAGTCCGTGGGGCCATAGTAAACCTAGTGGGGAGAGGCAGAGAAAGTTCCGACTTCTTCACGACGGAACACTCGAGGACGCCTGAGGCGCGGAGCAGCGGCGATCGGCAGAAGGCGTCGGGCGTTAGGTCACCACAGAGTTACGCAGGAGAAGGTCGCCGGGAGGTGAGAGAGACGGGGATTCCAGCGATGCTTGGATGGGGTCTCGGCGGAACGGCGAAAGGCGGAAGACGAAGAGTCGGAGGGTATCGTCGGGAAGAGTCGATTTTAAATGATTCCGGGTTTAAGTAATATCCGAATACTTAGCGCCCACGATTCTCTATCCTATTACCGCTGAATGGCTCCCCCGGATTTGACAATTCGGCGAGACTTGTAATTTGGTGAGTATGTGATTTGATATGACGAGTATCGTCTATATTCCAATATAATGTTTTTGTCAAGGGTTGGAAGGGCTCAGGAGGCATAATTGCTTCTTCGTCCACTAAAGGGATTGCCAAACTACATGGCTTAGGAGGCACATCAACTAGGATTTACTTGATATCATGACAGTAGCTTTGCCAATTTCACCGGTCATTTCTAGATGGATAAGTGCAATAATCTTGATGTCAGAGGTCATGTTCAGTGACTCTTCATGACGTATCTTTTCAATTTTCGGAGGCGAACTTCTCCCAAAAAAAATATCAAACTAATCTCTACTAGTGGAAGTAAAGGTTATCTCACACATATACTCCTTCCCAAGGTGAATGAGCATACGCGAATACTTTTTCTATAAGACCATCTAATTTCAGACGAGGTGAATTCATTATTAAGTGTGGATATGTCAACATACATATATACATATATGGAAGTATTTATGCGATATGGCTCAAACATTTGGACTAATTGCAATTACCTGTGATAACAAGACGTAGCATTCAAATCATCAGCACAGGTTACATTAGGAGGTCAGTATGCATGTGCCTGTAATGATGGCACTGCTCCCATTCTCGACACTTTATCCACGTCAATCTTGGAGCATCTCCTGTCCAGTTCCTGTCAAGATTGTGGGAACCTGGACCACCCTGCAGGAAAGAGTTATCCTACCTTAGGAACCCAATAAGTATTGGGTCCTAGGTTCCTGTCAGCATAATAATTGGGATGCCTCCCCTCAGCAATCCTGGAGGGAGGACTAACATTGCCTCGAGGATGTGGAAGTCCCCTTGCCTTTGACACAGAAGGGTTGTGCCAACAATCTATGGCAAAATGACCCACTTTGCCACAACACCAACATTCATGAATGTTGTACCGCCGTTTGTGACCTAAACTGGTGACTGAGGTAGTCATAGTCCTAGGTCTAAATGGGATAGTGTCGAATCTGCTAACCGAATTGTCTCTTCCACTGTGACTCATGGATGGGTGGAAAGAATGCATATGGTAGGCGTCATGAGGCCTGGGAGGAGGTGCCTTCCTTTCAGTCAGCCCCCTTCCAAGGTCCCCATGTGTGCCAACAACATGATTTCTAACCCCCCTTTCCTGAGTCCTAGGGAGGTGAGAGGCGCATTGTGAGCTGATGCTGGCAGACTCATGACGTGTAGGGGCAGTGGCCGAGAATACAAAAGTCTTGGTGGAAGCCTGAGGTATCCTCTTCTGGGTGGCCATGATAGCCCTTGCATTCTGGGTGCTTCCACAAGAGGGCTGATCATTCTTGCAGTGACCATGGTTGTTCCTATGGTCATACCTGAATGCATGATGTGTGCCCTTCCTGCTCGGGGTGGGGGGTCTGAACACAGTTTCCCCATTTCTCCATGAATTGACGATTTGGGAGATCCACCCATTTTCTGCTTTTCTTTTGATAGCATCTATCTTGGAAAAGTTAGAAACAATCCTCTTCTCGGTCTCTAGACGACTCTCTAGATCCGAGATCTTTGAGTCCATTACCTTGATGGATTCCAATTGGAGATTCATCAAGGTCTTCAACTGAGCAATCTCCTTAGCTTGCTCCTCCACAAGTAAGTTGCTCTTCTGAAGGGCACTCTCAAGAGAATCAGGATTTTCAATCCTTTGATTGAAGTTATCCATATCCCTTGCATCTCTGGAAGGACTACCCTCTGAATCGTTCCTGTCTTCAGGAACTTCAAGAGGAGAGGGGCATGAGGTAGAAGTTATCTGCTCATGGCTTTGCTGTTCAGGGTTACCGTAAATATCGGCAGATACTGTTGAGTCAGCTTCATCAGAACTGCTTTCCTCAACTTCTTCTTCAGTCTCTGACAAGGACACAGGAGCCCTGATACTGACAGATTGATCTTGCCCTTCATCTTCAGAAATGAGGACCCCTACATAGGCTTCATCCTCTTGTTGACGACAGGTCCCTGTTTTCTCTGATCCCTCCATGAGGTCTGAGATGGTTTGCCACATGAACTTGGCAGTCCTATACTTGTCCACTCTAGAGCGAGATGGTCCAGACCAGACATCAGTGATGATCTGACGAATCATTTTATCCAAGTTGAAAAGAGAGAATTCAATCTCAGACATTTCAGTGGTCTTCTTGGGGATCTACATATCCTTTCCAGAGCAGGAGGCCTTCATGGGAATGAAGGGACCCTCTTCCAGAATGAGTGATGCTCGAGGGTCGATGTCCTCCAGATGAAATAGTACTCTCATCCTCCATACAGGATAGTACTCCTTTGTACAAGAGGGGAGTCTTAGAGGAGGGACATCATAATCCAACTCCATGCTTGAGTCTGAGCTTCTTGTTGACACTGGTAGCAGGATTCTACTCAAGGTGTTAACCTTTTTGATGAGTAACCTCCCTCTGATACCACTTGAAAGTCCACCTAGTGTCAACTACTTACACCTATGGGGGGATAGGTGTCTTTACAGCGTATTTGCGGAATTAAAGTTTTACCTGCACAAGAAAATAAAACAACACAGCACAGAAAGTACACAAGCAATTTATAGTGGTTCCCCGATTTGGGTACGTCCACTTTCCCCCTTCGACCTATCTCCCAACCAGGGACGACTCGGTCACTTCACCAACAGGATTGAAATCCAATCCTTGCACTAACGGAAGGAACCCTTCCACACGTAGGAGTCAACACTCCCACAACACGGGTTGCACCCAATCCTACAACTAGAGACCAATCGGTCCTTTACAATGAAAGAGAAAATGAAAATAGCTTGTAAGAAATACAAACAACGTGAAGATCCAGGTGTCCCTTTTCGTTAGACTACTTGTTCTTGTAGGCAACGAAAAGTCCACAACCCTAGATCTTTCTTGGAGAGAATCTTCTCTAGATCGACGGCTTCAACAAGAGAGGCGGTGATGCTATGTAGATCCAATCTTCTTAGCAAAGTCGGCAAGGTCTTCCAACGGTCACACTAGGATCAATCGTCTCGATCGATTCGGATGGGGAAGGTTTCCCGATCACAAATCAAGAGACAAAAGATCTCTGGATAGACGCGTGAGACGTTGTGCCCGACTAGGCTTCTGCCGCCGGGAGAGGTAACTAAAAGTCCAATCAACGGTGGCGAGCAACTAGCGAGAGGCAGAGAAGGTCGGCCGAGCTCGCTTTCGATCTAGGGCTTGACGGCGGCTTGGTTTTCTTCGATCTGTTATCCGTATGTTTACTATTCACAAATACAGAGTATTTATACACTAGGTCAAGAGATGACCGTTGTGGGCCCCACCAGTAGTAAGACCAAAGTCCGGTTCAAAATCCCGCAGATGTCGTGGACCGGTCCAGAAAGAGTCGGAAAAATACCCAAGTCAAATTCGGCGAGAATCGTGGGTGATTCTCGACGAATCGGCGAGAATCACTTACGATTCTCGCCGAATTCTACTTAGAGAATTCTGGCTACACAGGTTATAGAGGCCGGGGAGAATCGGTGGGAATCACCTTGGATTCTCGCCGACTCGTCGAGAATGCAAAGTCATTCTCGACGAATCGGCGAGAATCACTTGGTGATTCTCGACGAATCGGCGAGAATCACTTGGTGATTCTCGACGATTCTGCCTTAGATGATTTTTCTGACTGCGTCGAGACAGCCGGCCCAACCCGGCAAGAATCAACTAGTGATTCTCGACGACTCGTCGAGAATCACTGATGATTCTCGACGAATCGGTGAGAATCACTTAGTGATTCTCGACGATTTACACTTAGACGATTCTTGTCTTTCAACCCGTGAGATGGTCTTTGGCCCATCCTTGCCCCTTGTCTGCTCTTGCTTTATCATAGCCCTGTACTTGAAATTAAGTACACCCCAATAGAGAGAGTACACGTAGGCCAACACACTGATCTGCTCAACGAGAGATTACGTTGCACAGACCCGTGTATATTGACCCACTGCACCCTGACATTGGTGTGTACTTAGCATGGAATAACTGCAAGCACAACAAGAAGAAATTCATCAAATACATAGTGAATTCATCTTAGCTTTGATAGGAGGCTTCCTCAAATCCAGGTAATTGTGGATACAATACCTAACAAAATTCATATTAATGTTCCTTTTTGCGAGGCTATCTCGCAAATGCCTAAATATGCGAAATTTTTAAAAGAACTACTTTCTAATAAACGCAAACTCGAGGATATTTCGCATATATCTCTCAACGTTGTCTGCTCGGCGGCTCTTACTAGTAAATTGCCCTCAAAACAAAACGACCCGGGACGGTTCTCCATCCCGTGCCTTTTTGGCGATGTATTAGTAAAATATGCCTTGGCAGACTTAGGCGCGAGCATTAATTTGATGCCGTTCTCGCTCTTCCTGCATTTAGGTTTGGGTACTCCTACTCCTACCAATATGCGCATCCAACTAGCGGATCGCTCGGTTAGGTTCCCCATCGGGGTTGTTGAGGATGTCCTTGTCCGAGTAGACAAGTTCACCTTCCCGGTGGACTTCGTCATCTTGGACATCGAGGAAGACGCCAACGTACCAATAATACTTGGTCGCCCTTTCCTCGCAACCTCACGTGCGTTAATCGATGTAAGTAATGGTCAGCTTCTCCTTCGGGTAGGAGACGACCAAGTTACTTTTTCTATTAACTCCTCTATGGAAGACTCGTCGTCGAGCGATGATTTCTGCTATTCTTTAGATTCTTTTTATGGAGATTGTTCTTCTCCGGTTTTCGAGTCCGAGTTTTTAAATGAAAATATTTTTTCGCTCGAAAATTTTTATTGCGATGAGGACGCGTCTACGAACATGCCTTTTGAACCAATTGGTTCAAAAGACATTAGCACTAAAACCTCACTAGAAGAACCGCCCATCCTAGAACTCAAACCATTACCCGAATCCCTAAAATATGCCTTTTTGGGGAAAAATGACACACTCCCGGTAATCATTTCTTCGTATTTAAGGGATTCGGAGACCTCCGAGTTATTGGAGGTTTTGCTTAAACATCGCCACGCAATTGCGTGGCAAATTTCTGACCTAAAGGGGATTAACCCTTCTTTCTGCACTCACAAAATTTTCTTAAACGATAATTGCCGCAAAACCATTCAGCCGCAGCGGCGTCTTAACCCAAACATGAAAGACGTCATGAAAGCTGAGATAATTAAATTATTAGATGCGGGGATTATTTATCCCATTTTTGATAGTGCATGGGTTAGTCCCATTCATGTCGTGCCCAAGAAGAGCGGTCTAACCGTAGTGGTGAATGAGCACAACGAGCTCGTCCCAACTCGTACTGTTACGGGTTGGCGTGTGGTCATCGATTATCGCAAACTTAATGATGCCACCCGCAAAGACCATTTTCCACTACCGTTCCTTGAACAAATTCTTGAGCGTCTTTCCGGTCATTCTTTTTATTATTTTCTCGACGGTTTATCGGGGTTTTTCCAAATCCCCATTTCCCCCGAAGACCAAGAGAAAACAACTTTTACTTGCCCCTTTGGCACCTTCGCCTATCGAAGAATGTCATTTGGCCTCTGCAATGCGCCGGCTACATTCCAAAGATGTATGCTAGCAATTTTTGGTGAGCTAGTAGAAGATATTATGGAAATATTTATGGATGACTTTTCTGTATTCGGATGCTCATTCCCGGATTGTCTTCGTAATCTTGATCGTGTCCTCCAACGATGCGAGGACACGCATCTTGTTTTAAATTGGGAAAAGTGTAACTTTATGGTTCGAGGAGGTTTGGTCCTCGGCCATAAGATTTCGATTAAGGGGATAGAGGTCGATAAGGCCAAAGTTGAAATCATAGAAAAACTTCCTCAGCCGACAAACATAAAATCCATTAGGAGTTTCTTAGGCCACGCGGGCTTTTATAGGCGCTTCATTCAATATTTTTCAAAAATAACAAAGCCGCTTACTCACCTCTTGGAAAAGGAATCACCTTTTGTCTTTAGTAGCGATTGCGAGTCTGCTTTTAATTTTATAAAACAAAAACTTATCAATTCTCCAATTCTAGTGGCCCCTAATTGGTCCCTTCCGTTCGAAATCATGTGCGACGCTAGTGATATTGCCTTAGGCGCCGTTCTTGGCCAACGCGTAGAAAAACATTTTCATTCTATTTATTACGCTAGCAAGACGCTCACTTCCGCACAAGTGAATTACACGACGACGGAAAAGGAACTCTTAGCCGTCGTTTTTGCTTTCGATAAGTTTCGCTCATATCTTACGCTATCTAAAGTTATCGTTTTTATCGATCACTCTGCCCTTAAATATCTATTAGCTAAAGCCGACGCGAAGCCCCGCCTTCTTCGCTGGATTCTCCTCCTTCAAGAATTTGACTTGGAGATCCGAGATAAGAAGGGCGCGGAGAATCTTGCGGCTGACCACCTCTCCCATTTAGAAAATCCGGGTGCGGAAGCGCTCGTCGAATCTGAAATAAATGACAGATTCCCCGAGGAATGCCTTCTCGCCATTCGTTCGTCTTCATCATCTTCGCCTTGGTTTGCAGATTTTGCGAACTACTTTGTCGCGCGGGTACTTCCAAAAGATTTTTCAAGTCATCTAAAGAAGAAATTCTTTTCCGACTTGAAAAATTTCTTTTGGGATGACCCCTTTCTTTTCCGTATCTGCGCGGACCAAGCGGTTCGAAGATGCGTCGCGGGAGTGGAGTGCACACAAATATTGAGGCACTGCCACGAGGGTCCAGCCGGGGGGCACTATCAAGCCAACCGGACCGCTAGAAAGGCGCTAGAGGCGGGCTACTTTTGGCCCACTCTCTTCAAAGACGCGCACAATTTTGTGCGCGCATGCGATAGCTGTCAGCGGTCGGGTAACATCTCACGTAGAGACGAGATGCCCCAAAATATGTTTTTAGAATGCGAAGTCTTCGATTTATGGGGCATAGATTTTGTTGGCCCCCTACCTCCTTCTTATAAAAATTCATATATTTTAGTGGCGGTCGACTACGTATCACGGTGGGCGGAAGCGCAAGCTCTCCCCACCAACGATGCGCGAGTCGTTGTTACATTTCTAAAAAAATTATTTTCTCGCTTCAGCACGCCTCGCGCTATTGTTAGTGATAGGGGAACGCATTTCTGTAACGCTCTAATGGCTAAGACGTTAGCTAAATACGGAGTCACGCACAAGCTTGCCACCCCCTACAACCCGCAAACAAGTGGCCAAGTTGAGGTAGTAAATCGAGAGATAAAACGCATATTAGAAAAAACCATTTCACTTAATAGGAAAGATTGGTCCGCTAAGCTCGACGACGCGTTATGGGCGTATCGTACGGCGTACAAAACCGCTACCGGTTGTACCCCGTTTCGATTAGTCTATGGCAAAGCGTGCCATTTACCCGTATAACTAGAGCACTGCGCACTTTGGGCATTAAAACTCTTAAACCTCGACTCTAACTTAGCCGCTCAGAATAGAAAACTGCAACTAAACGAGCTCGATGAATGGCGTGCGAATGCTTACGAGAGCAATAAGTTCTATAAGGAGCGTTCTAAGTTTTATCACGATCGAAAAATTAAAACCCCCAAAAAATTTTCTCCGGGCGATCTAGTTCTTCTTTACAATTCACGTCTTAGGCTTTTCCCGGGTAAGCTAAAATCGCGATGGTTCGGCCCCTTCAAGGTTGAAGAGATTTGGCCATATGGGACCATACTCATCTCCCACCCCGAAAAAGGCACTTTTAAGGTGAACGGTAATCGGTTAAAGTCTTATATAGCGGGCGACCCTGTGATCAGTAGGAGCGAAACCATAACCCTTCTCCATATATAAACCCGCCACTATAGTCAAGCTACGCGACTATAAACAAAACGCTCCTGGGAGGCACCCCACGTCTATCTTTTTTACATCTTTATTTATTATGTTTTCTATTTTTCTAATAAATGCAGGGTTTCTAATGGGCTTCCCCGAGCGCGGATCAGGGACGTTTTCTGCCCCCCCCCCTCTTTTTTCTTTTTTTTTGTACATATATCTGCCGTCTTGTTCCTCATGCTTAGCATACAACATTGGGGACAATGTTGGATCTAAGTATGGGGGTGTTTTCGTATTTTCGTACTCTCCTTTTTTTTACTTACAAAACAAACAAAAAATTTTAAAAAAAAACAAAAAACAAAACTTCAAAAAAAAAAAAAAATTATATATATAACACAAAAATCAAAAAAAAAAATATAATGAAATATTTTAATTAAAAATTTTGAAGTTTCATTTTTGAAACTTTGACTTATCTTTAACTCGGTCCGCGAGATCCGGCTCATCGAGCCATCCACATAACGAGTCATCTCGCGGCAACCTAGTTTATATTTTTGTAAATATTCTTGTAAATATTTTTTGTAAATAATTTTTGTAAATACTTTTTGTAAATATTCTTTCTCTTTCCCCTCTCCCTTTTTCCCTCTCATCCTTGTAAATATTTTTCTTTTTCCCAAATTTTTGTAAATAGAATGAAAATTTCATTAAAAATACAAAAAAATTCACAAAACATAAAAATACAAAAAAATTCACAAAACTTAAAAATCCAAAAAAATTTATTTTCGCAGTTTTTTTTCTTTTTAGTATGTATATATTAAAGATATAAATACAAAAATACAAAAAAAAAGAGTATAACTTCAAAAAAAAAAACAACAACAAAAATTTATGTAAGTTATGAAACAAAAAAATCAAACATCTCATTCTTAAGTTTCTTGTTATCCAAAAAATTAGTTTTGAGTTTATTTATATGCGAATTTGATCAATTCTTTGTTCACTATTCGTTTGTTAATTATAGATTGAAAAATCTAAATAGTCGGGGTTAAGTTTTAAAGAATTTATTATACTTTGTTAAAAATAGGGGACTCGCTTTAGGCACTACTTCTAATTTTTCATAGATAGGAGCATGTGTACCATGTTAGAAAATAACGACTATAGAATTCAATTATGCTTGCTTTTAGCTTTCTGAAACATTGGAACGTACAATTTATAAAGGTTGCTCTCAATTATTTTTTTCAATTAAAAATCTAGTTCTCTTTTCTCCCCTTACCTATCATAACCTACTTGGTATGATAAAAATATTTCCCCAAAAAGAAAAAGATCTTATGTCAATGGGAATAAGATTTCATTCCGTAAACATAGGCACCCAATAAATTAAAAGATTATACGTTACGGAGTAAGAGGATAAAATTCATTACTCCAACACATATACATTAGGTTATTTTTATTTATGAAGAAGAAAAATTTTATGTTAAGGAAAATAAGATTTCGTTTTCCTTTAACATCCAAATCAAAAAAAATGGAGGTTTGAGAAAAAATAACCTCGCCTCAAAATCCAAGCATCTTCATAAACCAACATCAACCCCCCTTAGCCAATTTCATGACTCTAGAATTAATTCAAAAATCTTTTGGAGAGCATAATTCGTAAATTGCATTATTTCCGATAACACTCCTATAAGCTAAAGTTCGTATAACTCCAAACTATTTTCTGTTAATCTAACCAATACAATTATTGCTTTCTATTTGATTACATCAAGAAGTCTTTTGGCCAAAACCTTTGCCCTATTTAAATCATCTAAATAATTTTAGGACTTAACTCTTATACCCCGTATATTTTTATTTTTGATCTCTCTTATAATTAATTTAGCGGTAGCAAAACTTAGGGTTTTTATTATTCCTTATAAGTTCACCTCAAACTTTTGCTCTGGAATAGCAAAAGCTTAAGTATGGGGGTGTTTGATGAGTTGTAAATATACCTATATTTTCGTATTTTATTTAAGTCAATTTTGTTTATTTTTTGTCTTTTTTATTAGTTTTATTCAATAAATTGCTTATTTTTGTAAATATTATTTCTAACTTAGCTTTATTTTTATTCCAGAAAAATTCCAGAAAAAGTCAAAATGTTGACTGACACGCCCGTGTCACATGACCGACACGCCCGTGTCACGCCCTCGACGATCGCAGACCACAGGTTGCCAGCTCGACGATCGGCGATGATCAAACCAAGCTCGACACGCCCCTAGACACGCCCGTGTCAAGGTGTGGCATGGGCGTGACTTAGCCACCTGGCCTGACATGACGCGAGTGACTTTGCGGCCAGACCGCGCCCAGATCGACCTCCCCGACACGCCCCAGTTACGCCCGTGACTGACACATGTCACGCCCGTGACCTAGGGCGTGACCGCCACGTTTTCAGCCGAAGTCAACTTTCCAGTCAAGTCACCCGATCAGCTCATGAATAGTGTCGACACGCCCCCCTATCACGCCCTAGTCACGGGCATGACCAACCCGAAAATTTGCCTATAAATAAGAGCTTCTAGGAAGCTTATTTTGTCCAATTTTTTGACCACTTTGCTTAGGGGAGGTGTTACCCATTTGGATTCCATGCTTATATAAGGAGAATTTCTCCTCCCTCTCTCTCTCTTAATTTGTATTAGGGTGTTTGCTTTAATAAAATTTGAAATTTTCTCTCTTTCTTAGTATAAAAAATCCATTTGAATGCGCCTACTTAAGCAATTTTTCGTTCATCTTTTTGTGTTTCTTTTTATGTTTTCATTTTTATAGCTTTGATAACTTAGTTAGATTTAGGATTTATCGGCATTTCTAGCCGTTATGCCGTCCGTTTAGTTTTCATTTTCCGCACTTTTTAGCTTTAGCTTTTTCTTCTTTATCATTTTCATTCATATAGGTTTTATAAAAACTCCCCTAAAAGTGTTCGTTTTTATTTTCTTTAACTTAGGCTCTTAGGAATGTAAAACTTCTCGTTCCTTTTTAGTTTTATTCTCACTTTTTTGGAGATTTTATAAAAACTTATGAATAAAAATATAGTCGTTATAATTTTTCGCTCACTTCATTTTAGCTTTTTAATTTCAAAACTTTTTAGTCCCTTTAATTTTTATTTTCACTTTTTATGCATTTCTACCGCATTCTAGCGGTAGAAATGCAGTTGTTCTAATTTTTCGCCAACTTTTATTTTGCGTTTATTTGCAAAACTTTTCGCTCCAGTTAATTTTTATTTTCACTTTTTATGCATTTCTACCGCATTCTAGCGGTAGAAATGCAGTCGTTTTAATTTTCTGAGCACTTCGCTTTTCTTATTTTTTGTCAGGGTGCGTGCGTATACGAGTTAGAATTTATAGCTTTGTTTTAATTTCTGTAGAATGTGTGCGTATGCATTTATTTTCGCCTACTTGTTAAGAGTTAAATGGCGCTCTGCTTTCATTTTCCGCCCACTCATTTGAGTGAGACTTGTCTTTTTACTGTTTTCATTTTCTTCCTACTCACTTGAGTAGGAAAACTTCGTGTGTGTGTGTGTGTGTTTACTTTTCTGTAGAGTGTGTGTGTGTGTGTTTACTTTTCTGTAGAGTGCGTGTGTGTGTGTTTTACTTTCAAGTAGAGTGCGTGCGTGTATGAGATAAATTTACCCCCGCCCACTCATTTGAGCCGGGACTTGCAATTTTATCGCTTTCTCGATTATGTAGAGTGCGTGCGTGTAGGAGATAATTTTGACGCTTTATTTATCGCTTTCTTCAATTAAGAAGAGTGTGTGCGTGTGTGCATTTATTTCCGCCTACTCATTTGAGTAGGGCTTGCTTTATTTAATTTTCTTTATGGTTTTGAAGTGTGCGTGAGTGCCTGCATCAATTAGCCTTCAATTTATCTAATTGTCCTATTTTTTGTGTTTTCTCTTATAATCGTTCAGTGCTTAATTTAACACTCACGTTTCACCTAAAAACATAAAGTCGTCCCCATACCGATGAGTGGCTAATCTCTATTAGCCTTCGGCATCGAAGAGCATTGGGACAAATAAAATGATTTGAAATAATTAAAGAACTTTATTTTTATTTTAATTTAAGGACTTATGGTTTGCCCCGGGTTAACGACGCATAGGACCACATAATCGATTTGTGGGCTCTATTTCCGTTATCCATACGCAACGCCGAGAGGCCGCACGTATGGACCGATCCCCCTTGGGTAAAGAGAACTGCGTACGCCCCCTCGAAAGAGGAGAAACGTAGTTCTGCCGGATTGGGTTCCCCACCCAATAGCGGGGTTCTTAGCGTAATGCGGGCGTTAAGGGGAATCCTTCGTCGGACTAACGTTCGGTCGAATAGCCTTAGCGCCCAGGTGAGCGATATCCCTAGACCAAGGTGAGCTCATGTTCTTGGAACCTCCACGGCCAAGTGCCTTTTATTAAATTAAAAACAAAGTTCAATAATTGTTAAGAATTATTTTAGTCTTAATTTGATTCGATGTCGAGCGTTAACCCGTCATCGAACTAACTTAGCAAAATTCTGCTCTCTTTCTTTCCGTTTTAATTAAACTAAAAAATCCCACCTTACTGATAGTAAGATAATAGTGTTCCCGGAAGAGTAGATATAATCAACGCGTCCCCGAGAATAATACGACCTCGGTATTTTCCCAAATACCGAGTACTACTTGCGATAGGTGCACTTGCCTCTTCTCGTTATAAAACTCGATCTTCTAACCGGCCCGCGGAATCTGACCATTTCGAACCAACCACAGTAGGTCTCTGTTCCGCGGCCATCACCTTTCATCCGCAGACGGATGGTCAGACCGAGAGGGTAAACAGGACGATGGAAGACATGCTTCGCATGTGCGTCCTGGATTTTGGGAAGCAGTGGGAAGATCATCTGTATTTGGTGGAGTTTGCGTACAATAATAGCTACCAAGCGAGCATACAAATGGCACCCTTTGAGGCCCTATATGGTAGAAAATGTCGCACGCCGTTGTCGTGGTTAGAAACGGGTGAGGCGAGGTTGTACAAAAAGCAAGAGGTGGAAAGCGCCACTTCATTGGTACGAACCATTCGAGAGCGTTTGCTGATCGCTCAGGATAGGCAAGCTAAGTACTATAATTCCAAGCATCGGAACGTGGAGTCTATTGTTGGCGACTGGGTGTACTTGAAGATTAAGCCGTTCAAGGGTGTCTCCCGGGTACAGCGCTTGAAGAAGTTAAGCCCAAGGTACCTTGGATCGTTTGAGATTCTTGAGCGGATTGGCAAAGCAGCTTACTGATTGTAGCTATCGGTGGATCTAAGTGGTCGACGCGACCTATTCCACATATCAGTGCTGCGGAAGGCGGTGCAAGAGCCTTCGTAAGTGATTGCGGTCGATCAAGTGTTGGTCGATAATGGGTTGACGACGAAGGTCAAGCTCATTCGCATTGTTGACTCAAAAGTCAAGCGATTGTGTAACAAGGAAATCAGGATGGTCAAGGTCCGTTGGGAAAATTGCGGTCGGGAGGAGCTCTCATGGGAGCGGGAGCAGACCATGCTTGAGGAGTACCTAGAGTTATTCCACTCAGGTACCGCTCTTGGTTTTGTGTATCTTTTCCTTTCGGTAATTTCGTGGATGAAATTCTTTTAAGAGGGAGAGAGTTGTAATGCCCCGAAACTCAAAAGAGGGATGGGTGGCGTTTTGAGCCAAGTCTGGGACTTGGTAGAGGTCACATGGCCTGGGACATGGGCGTGTCCCAGGGGCGTGTCGTGCTCGGGTTCAATGATGGTCGTGTGGTCTACGAAATTATAGTCGATGAGCGTCGATCAACGAACAGGGCCTGAGAAACGGGAGTGTCCCAGGCCGTGTCCTACTCGGGTTGTTAGCCGAGTTGTGTCGAGGGAGAGACAAGGCCTGAGCCCAGGCGTGTTCTGGTAAGACACAGGAGTGTCAAATTCGACACGGGCGTGTCAAATACCAGTGTTCTCCTCGGGTTTTTGCTGGACCTGTGTCGATGGAGGAACATGCCCAGCTACACGGGCGTGTACTGGATGACACGGGCGTGTCAAGCTTGATACCGGCGTGTTGAGAGCCCGTGTTCTTTTCGAGATACGACGGTTTCGGCGTCGAATGAGTCACATGGCCTTGGACACGGGCGTGTCGCAAGCCGTGTTTGGCCCAGGTTTTGTATTTTAAGTGCGAATCATGGCCGTCCGTTTCCTTATTTTGGGATCCAACGGCTCAAGGATGTTCTTGCTGGGATATACACGGGAATAGGGCTTAGAAACCCTCATTCTATTTGGGTTTTCTCTTTCTAAAGTTCTAGAGAGAGGGGAGAGCAAGGAAGAAGAAGGAAGTGAGATCCGGTTGCCGGAGGAGATTCGGAGTGCCAAATCGCAAGCCGAGTCCAGATCTACGGAGGCGAGGTCATCGCGGTGATTTTCATCCGTATAGATTTCTATGGCACCGAAGAGAAATGCTAGGGTAACGATTCTCTTCTTGAGCATGTGAATCTCTCTTTTTTTTGCATAAGGAAACCCGCTCCCGTAAGTGTGCGGTGAGTGTGAGGCGTTCCTTGGGGTAGATGTGAATAGTCCCCCTTATTTGCATGTAGAGTCTGAAATCGAGATATAGACATAGGCATGGTGTGTGAAGCCTACCCGGACAAGTTGGTCTGGATCAGTGATGTTTCATTGTGCATGATTAGCCGGAGAAGACTCTGTGCCTTTGTTGTTTTCGGGTTTTCTACGCGGTAGATTACAATAGGGAGTCTTGGGGATTAACTCCAAGGTACACCCGAAAAATTGGGCGGAAACGAATTTCTGCCAACTTGGTGGCCTGGGAGCCAGCCTTAAACATAACTGGGTTATGTGCATGTTTGATCGTTTTGGGACTCGGGGAATCTTGACCCGCACATATGGCTTAAATTGACGTTGCGGTGTGAACAACGGGTTAGGCGGAACCGTACCCGCTCTGTGTCATTCGGTTAAAGAGACCTAAAGTACATGACACTTACCAATGGCATAGATGGAGGGTCTTAGGCTTAGGCTGGAAAGACTAAAATGCTCATGAGTATTGTCGTCCAAGGGGAGGTGCTGAGACCGTGATTTTGACCGGGTTTACCGTGTAAGTGCCCTGAGAGCACAGGGTATGCGGCCATGTGTGCCTGTATCTTTGATGTTGTGATTATTCACTATGTTTCTTATTATGCTAATAAGTACATGGAAGGAGCATCGCCGCCCCGAGTTTGGGGGCGGGATCGTTATAATTTGGTCAGCTTTACCCGACCGTTACTTTTGTTTGCCACCATTGCGGTGAATTGTGTATGCAGGTGCTGCGGAGCCGAGTGGCAAATAGCGGGCCAAAGCCCTTGTTGCTAGCCGGCCCTTGAAGGCCTTGTTTTGTTTACTTGTTTAATTCATGTGTGACCGGCCTGCAAGCCGAACTATGGAAGACACTATTTTAAATTTAGTGAACTCTTGTAAGGCCATAAGGCCGGTACTTTGTGTACTTTGTTATTCATTCCTGTTTGGGTTCGATAGTGGGCATTCATGCTTGTGACTGGATTTTTATTTTGCAACTTAATAAATTGCTTCCGCTAGATGCTTTGTGTAGGAAGTTACGATTGGAAGAATGGTTTCAATGAGTAACCTTTCGGTCTGTCCGTGGTATATGACGTCGGGCCCCGTACGAACCTTCTGCAATATGTTATGTGACGGATAGGGGTGCTACACAATGTCTCTGATGGCCACTACGGAGGCTCCTGGGAGTGAAGCTAACTTACAAAATGGCGGAACTAAAGGTCTGTACGCATAGAGTCGTGTGTGTGTGTATGTGTGTTGCACTTGCATGAATCATGGCATAACATATCATAATACTCATACTTGCATTAATCCTGACACCCCATCGTATAAACTAGTATAGAATAGCTTATATGATGGGAGCCTTGCAAAAGACCCCTTAAGTTATAAGTTTGTATGGGCATTCATATTAGTTAAGGTTAATTATTTACTTGTTACTTTTCTTTATGATGCACTTTACTTTTTACCCCCTTTTCTGCTCTACTTGATATAGAATTGCTAGTCTAGATTCTTGTAAAATTTTATACTATATGCTCTGCTAGCTTAGGACCACTGTTACCTGCTTTTGACTAATCTCCACCATCATAGCTTTCCTATCATTCCTCCCGCACGGTGCCTAGGAGCCACTGGGGGAGGGTTGGGGGAAATCAGGCTTAGTCTTTTGACTAACAGTCGGTGGACCAAACATTTTAGGGGCTCCGGATGGGATACAGGGAGCAGTAGTAGGGGATGCAGCACCAGAGGAGCACATTTCACATGGAGGTGGGACAGTTTAGTACAAGAGCACCAGTCTCTAGCTCCATGAGTGTTAGCTTTACTTAGCTCCCGCGAGAGTGTTGTAGTGAGGATTTGTTGTACCGAGTATAACTCGTTTATATTTCTACATTACTGTTCGATTTCAGTACTTCTATCATCATTATTCTGCTTCTATTACTTGTGGACATTGATGTGATTCATGCTCATATATATATATATATATATATATATATATATATATATATATATATATATATATATATATGTTGTGATTTTGGGGACTAAACATTAATTGTCTGACTTATTTGTACATCTACTTCTTGATGATCATCAATGCCGACAGAATAGGAGTTTTGTAGTGACGACCCTCCCGAGTGTCGGTGTCACCGCAAAACGGTGGTTCTGGGCATAAGACCCGGTAGCATAGCAAAAAATGGTTTTTTACAAACTGGTATCATAGACAACCTCGATCCGAAGAGAAGAAGTCCACAAAAACCCTAGGCCACCCCGAACGAGCTTAGTTTGAGGACAAACTAGAAGCGGAAGCAATGGTGTGCCCATAAGGGGAATCACATGCAAAAGTCCACTTTTCCTTAGTTCCACTTATGCATTAACTAACAATTGGAATTTTTCCCTTTGTAGCCTGTGACGAACCCTACTCCTCAGCAGGGTACACCTCAGGAACAGAACATGGTTCAACCTCCGCTGACTCTGTTCCAGCAGACGGAGATGTGGAAGACATTGACGGCTTTTCTGGAGGCCTGCAGGGCTCAACAGGCTCTGACCCCACAGCCAAATCCCTGGGCTAACTGGATGAGTTCCTTCCAGGGTCTTTCTCCTCCATACTACCTCGGGACGGAGTCAGCAGTCCGTACAGAGGAGTGGCTGGACATTATCTACGAGATGTTGGCTGGAATTCTATGCCCAGCGGAGGAGGCAGTAGCATTGGCAGTTACCTGCTTGGAGTCGCACACAAAGAGATGGTGGAAGTCACTATTAGATACCACCTTCGGTGGAGTGGATTGTGCGGACATTTCCTGGGAGGAGTTCAGAGCAGCTCTACTAGAGCATTTTATACTACAGTCATCGAGGGATGAGTTGGAGGACAGTTTCCTGCAGTTGAGGAAGGGCAACAGGATGGTGTTGGAATACTATCGAGAGTTCACACATCTAGCCCGCTTTCCGGACTCATATCAGCTGGACGATGCGGGCTACGCAAAGAGGTTCTACAAGGGCCTTCACGATGACATGAGGCAGGCCCTCCTCATTGTTTCTGACGAGAGCTTGGCCAGGATCTTAGAGATTGCCAAGAAGTTGGAGGCAGACCAGCTTACAGTCTGGGGCCGAAAGAGACCAGCTAATGACTCAGTGATTGGAGGCAAGAGAGATCAACCCAGAGGTCGTGTCATAGGGTAAAGGAGGAATGGGGATCAACCACGCCAGGAGGACAGGCAGGAGCATAGGAACCAGGTGGTGTTATATCCCCAGCCCTTACAGATGTGGGAGATGTTGAGGGCAGTGGAGGAGGCACTGACATGCTTCTGATGCAACCAACCAGGGCACTTGTGGAGGAACTGCCCCATGAGGGAAGCACCCCCACCAGCACTTCAGGATGCCCCACCTGCACGGCAATTTGGTGGTAGAGGACGCGGCCGAGGACATGGATTTTAAGGTATTGACCGCAGATAGGATAGAGGGCAGGTATATGCCTTGGATATGGCTCAGCCCCGGAACCCGGAGCAAGTGATAGCAGGTACGCTGGTGATTTAAAGTTTCTTTCCTTTCTAGAAGTTAGATTTCATGAAGATAGAACTGTAGAATTGGGGAAGAATCTGAAACTAGATATCTAAGAAGAAAAAACTTAACAAACTCAGGGATAGTGATGGTGTGTGGCAAGCCTGCCCACACCCTATTTGACATAGGAGCATCACATAATTTTTTATCGAAGGAGTTTATCAGAGACCTTGACCAGATCGAGAGCTTTGAGGGAGTCGTTAGGAGGGTGCGTCTCCCCAACGGGACGGAGATCCAGTCTACGGCCAAGTGCGTTCTAGGAGTGACCATTGGTGGTGTAACTTTTGAGGCCCCGACAATGATCCTGAGGATGCCAGATTTTGATCTCGTCCTGGGCATGACATGGCTCACCTGGAACCATGCATAGATCGATTTCCCAGCAAGGAGGGTCGTGCTGAGATACGGCGACACTTACCCGACCATCGATGGTATTGTCACAGCTTCTCGACTTCTACTCTCTTCTATTCAGGCCGTCAAGGCCCATATCTAGGGAGATGAGGTCCATCAGGTGCTGTTTGAGATGGCTGAGGCCAAGGATTCCATTGCAAGTATCCCGTTGGTGCGGGATTTTACTGATGTATTTCCGAATAAGTTGTCAGGGTTGCCGTCACATCGAGAGAAGGTTTTTCAGATACATCTCGTGTCGGTGCTAAGCCGGCATCCAGAGCTCCTTATCGGATGGCTCCGAAGGAGTTGGTGGAGTTTCGAAGTCCATTGCAAGAGTTAGTGGAAGCCGGATTTGTCCGGCCAAGCTCTTCTCCATGGGGAGCTCCGGTGTTGTTCGTAAATAAGAAGGATGGGAAACTCCGTTTGTGCATTGACTACAGGGCACTGAACAGGCTGACGGTCCGGAACACGTATCCTCTGCCGAGGATTGACGAGCTATTTGACCAGTTTGAGGGGGCTCGCTGGTTTTCGAAGATGGATCTGAGGTCAGGATACTACCAGCTGCGGATTCATGAGGAGGAGGACATCCTGAAGACCGCTTTCAGTAGTTGATACTGGTTGTATGAGTTCATCGTAATTCCCTTTGGGCTCACGAATGCACCATCCGTGTTTATGAGTTTGATGAACCGGGTATTCGAGGCCTATCTGGATGTCTTCGTCATAGTGTCTATTGACAACATCCTCATTTATTCGAGGACTGAGGAGGAGCATGCACATCATTTGGCACAGACTCTAGAGAGGCTCCAGGAGCACAGTCTGTATGCCAAGTTCATCAAGTGACAGTTTTGGCTGAAGGAGGTGGCTTTCTTGGACCATATTATCAGTGGAGCGGGACTGGAAGTGGATCTGGCAAAGGTTCAGGCAGTTCGGGATTGGCCACCGCTAAAGACGGCCACTGATGTGAGGAGTTTCCTAGGACTTGCTGGTTACTACAGTAAGTTTGTAGAGGGATTCTCCCGGATAGCTCTCCCGCTCACATCTCTGACGAATAAGAAGACGCCTTTTGTTTGGACACCACAGTGCGAGGCTGCCTTCCAGGATCTAAATGGTCAGCTTACCTTGGCCCCTATCCTTGCCCTTCTATCTGGGAAGGAAGGATTTCAGGTTTATACTGACGCGTCGTATCAGGGGATGGGTGTCTTCCTGATGTAGAATGGGCACATGATAGCTTATGCCTCCAGACAGCTAAATAAACAAGAGCTGAACTACCCGGTGCACGACTTAGAGATAAGAGCGGTTATCTTTGCTCTGAAGATCTAGCGATGCTATATCTACGGTGTCCATTGTGATATTTTCTCGGATCACAAGAATTTGAAGTACGTGGACACACATAAGGAGCTGAACATATGATAGAGACGTTGGGTAGAGTTTTTGTCGGACTATCAGTACACCATGCACTATCATCCTGGGAAGGCCAATGTGGTAGCAGACGCTCTGAGCCGGAGAGCCACTACACCAGGAGGAGGGCCTCAACTAATGGCAATGGAGCTAGTGCAGATGTTGGAAGAGATGCAGATATCTCTAGTATCTGAGTATAATCCAGAGATTTACGAGGAGTACCTGGCGTCGATCAGTACCATCGACGACATCTGGGATCGCATCAGGGATGGGCAGAGGCTGGATTTGAGGATTGAGCCGATATTTAGGGCCTTGGATGGATGCACGGTAGGGGATTACTCTTTGAGATATGGGTTGCGATGCTTTAGAGGCCGAGTTATATACCGGCAGGATGCCGAATTCAGGAGCATATCATGACAGAGGCTCACTACAGCAGATATTCAGTGTACACGGAGATCACGAAGATAGCAGCGGATCTGAAGAGAACAATGTATTGGACGAGCATGAAGAAGGATATCACATACTTTGTGGTGTATTGCGAGGCTTGTCAGCTCGTAAAGGCAGAGTGCAAGAGTCTGGCCTGATTATTGCAGCCACTTCCGGTGTTGGAGTGAAAGTTTGAGGACATAGCCATGGATTTCATACATGGGCTACCCCGATCCCATGTGGGGAACGACTCGATCTGGGTGATCGTTGACATACTGACGAAGGTGGCAAGGTTTATTCCAATTAGAAAGGGCACTCTTGTTAGTGATCTGGTGCGTAGATTTGTGGAGTAGTTTGTCCGCTACCATGGAGTGCCAAGGACATCGTGTCGGATCGGGATAGACCGATTACGTCCAAGGAGTGGAGGTCTGTTCGGGCTTACCTAGGCTCTTGGTTTACGTTCATCACCGCCTTCCACCCTCAGAAGGACCGGCAGGCGGATCGCACCAACCAGACACCGGAAGATCTTCCGCGCCTATGAATTTTGGACCATAGAGAGCCATGGGAGAGACTATTATAGCTGATTGAGTTCTCATACAACAACAGTTATCAATCCAGTATAGGCATGGCCCCTTACGAGGCATTGTATGGACGAAGGTGCAGGACCCCACTATCTTGGATCCAGGATGAGGATCAAAAGTCACTCGACTCAGAGTTCGTGAAGAACATAGATGCTCAGGTGAGATTGATCTACGATAGGATGTTGGAGGCCTAGAGCATACAGCACAATTACTGCGATGCGCGACATCGTCGGGTGGATTTCCAGGTGGTAGATTGGGTTTTCTTGAAGATATGGCCGATGCATGGAGTCTCGCGGGTCCGCGGGCAGAATAAGCTTGGTCCGAGATACATGGGTCCTTACAGGATCCTAGAGCGGATCGACCCCTTGGCTTATAAACTAGAGATACTGCCGGCGTTAGTGGGATTGCACGACATCTTCCACGTCTCTTCACATCGGAGGGCTCTACTACGACCTTAGCAGTTGATTTCCATAATAGATGACCCGGTGGCTTCGGATCAATTAGTCAGCATGGAGCCGGTCAGGATCGATGATACAGCAGTATGGGTCTTGCGGCGCAAGAAGGTTCCGCTAGTCAAGGTCCTGTAGAGGAACCATGGACAGGAGGAGCACACTTGGGAGCCACGAGACCTGATGCGACAGAGGTACCCGGATCTCTTTAAGTCGGGTAAATGTTCAATTTTCTAGGGATGTTACATACTTTTACCTCAGTAGAAACCCCGTAGGCCCAACCTTAATTTTGGGGACGAAATTTTTCTTTTATATATTGGGATTTGTAACATCCCTCAAAAAACTAGACCCCTAAGAGTGATTTTTTCATGATTGGGTCATGACAAAACCCTAGGAAGCTCAAGAGACCAAGTGAACAAGGCATGAAGGTGGAAATCACCTAGGTCTGTCTATAGCACAACCTTATCACCAGACCTAGGGTTTGACCTTAGGGCTTCAACTTGACTCCATGACCCCATCATAACACCCCTAACCATTAAGGGAGGTCAATGGGTCACCATGGACCCATTGGGATCAACCCTAATGGTCAAGTTGACCAAATTCAACCCTAGCCCTAAAATGGTCAAAGTGTCCTAATTAAGGGTCAAGAGGCCTCCAAGGTGCCAAACCAACCCTACCCAACCCTTCCTAAACCTTAGGGGAGGCCAATGGGTCACCAAGTACCCATTGGGGGCAACCCAAAAGGTCAATTTGATCCAAGTCAACTCAACTTAGATATAGGTCAAATTAGCTCAAGTTGACCTAACCTAGCCCAATCCACTTGGGCTAAGCCAAGTTAGAATGGCCCATATGCCTTAGGGGTTGATATTTACCTAAAATGCCACTCAATTTCTGGAGGTGATGACTAGAAGAGAGAAAGCTCCATTTTCCCTTTAATGGAGGAGAGAGAAAGTGAGGAGTAAAAGCCATTCATGGCTTGGAAGGCCAAGGGCACCTCTCTTCATCTCCACTTGCTGGATTCATTCTCCCTAGTAAGTTATGGGGAGATCAAGTGGCTTTCCAGGCTATTCAGAGGCTGAATTCAGTGGGTTCTCCATTGGCTGAAAACCACCATTCATGTTCATTAATGGCATTGAATCCATGGCCCTCCCTCTTCCCCATTTGGCTATCTTAAAAGCTTTCTTGGATCCCCAGCAGTCATTTCCACTCATTCCTTGAAGAATTCGATCCCTCCTATAGTACAGTTGTAGAGCACCCGAAATCTCCAAATCCGGTAATGGTGACACGGCGTTCGGCCCGACTCCAGCCCTCCGCAAAGGTCATATCCTCTTCTCCTCTTCTAGTGGATAGATCCTATTTCATTGGCCACAAGGTTTGGGTCCAATTGGCTATGGATCGGGTAGGCTGAAAGCTTGATTTTCAAGCTTTTAATTATAATCACATCTCACTGTTCTGGCCACCTCCGACCGGCCAACCACCGAGAATCGTCAACCACCACCTCAACGAAGGTGGTGGTGGCGGTGGCCGGCCGAGAAATGGCGCGGGTGGCCGGGAATCCACGGGCAAACTTCTCCCAGGACAGGCCAGTTGGTGGGTATTGTATCCACAATTACCTGGATTTGAGGAAGCCACCTGTCAAGCTAAGATGAATTCATAATGTATTTGATGATATATCTTTAAGTTGTGCTTGCAGTTACTCCACTCTAAGTACACACCAATGTCAGGGTGCAGTAGGTCAATATACACGGGTCTGCGCAACTTAATCCCTTGTTGAGCAGATCAGTGTGTTGTCTTACGTGTACTCTCTCTATTGGAGTGTACTTATTTTCAAGTACAAGGCTGAAACAGATCAAGAGCAGACAAGGAGCAAGGATGGGTCAAAGCAACTCTCGGGAAGAAAGACGAGAAATCGTCTAAGTTAGATTCGACGAGAATCACTAAGTGATTCTCGCCGATTCAACGAGAATCACTAGTGATTCTCGCCGAATCGACGAGAATCACTCACCAATTCTCGCCGACTGCATCCGGCTGACTCAACGCTTTCAACGCCTTCAAGGATTCTGCCAAGTCAGAATCAGCGAGAATCACCTGGCTAATTCAACGCCTTCAAGGAATCTACCAAGTCAGAATCGTCGAGAATGACTCTGCATTCTCGATGATTCGTCGAGAATGGATGATGATTCTCGCCGATTCACTCCGGATAGCTTGCTTTTTAGCTGGAAATCCTCTAAGTAGAATTCGACGAGAATCATTAGTGATTCTCATCGATTCGTCGAGAATCACAAATGATTCCCGCCGAATTTGCCTTGGGCGATTTTCGTTGGCGCGCTGGACCGGACCAAATGTACAGGCGCTGTTTTGAACCGGATTTAGGGCTACTTTTGGTGGGGCCCACAACGGTCATAAAGGATGACCTACAGTATATATATTCGTGTATTTTGAACATTAAAGAGCAGCGAACACCAAGAAAAGGATCGGTCGCCTCGCGTGACCTAATCGATCGTGGTATTTCTTCCGCCGCCGTCGCCGCTCGTGAAGATGGTCGTCGCCGCTGATCGTGGATTCTTCCTGATCTCCCGGCAACAGAAGCTTAGCCAAGCAACGCATCTCACGTGTCTATCTTGAGATCCTTTGTCTCTTGATTTGTTGAACGGGAATACCTTCCCCTTCCGAATCGATTGAGACGATCGATCCAAGTAAGACCGTTGGTAGACCTTGCTAGCTTTGCTACGAAGGTTGGATCTCGAAAGAATCGTCGCCGCAATCTTTACCACCGCCGATCTCGAGGAGATCCTTTCCAAGTGAGAGCTAAGGTCGTGGACTCTTCGTCTTCTTCAAGAACGCGTCATCGAATGAAGAGGGACACCTAGCGCTCCAAAAGTAGTTTGTATTTTATACATTCCATATTTACTTTTGTTGTAAAGGAACGTTGGTTCCTCATTGTAAGGGTTGGGTGCAACCCGTGGTGGAGGAGTGGTGACTCCTTCAGTTGGAAGGGTTCCTTCCATTAGTGTGAGGATTGGAATTCAATCATGTTGGTGAAGTGACCGAGTCATCCCTTGTTGGGAGATAGGTCGAAGGGGGAAAGTGGACGTACCCAAATCGGGGAACCACTATAACTGCCTGTGTCTTTCTGTGCTTTGTTTATTTTATTTTATTGTGCAGGTAAAATTATAATTCCGCAAAAAGACTGTGCATCACCTATTCCCCCCCCCCCCAGGTGAAGTTAGTTGGCACTAGTGTGACTTTCAAGTGGTATCAGAGGGTGGTTACTCAGCAATAAGGTTAACACCTTGAGTAAGATCCCGGTTCTAGTGTCAAGAAGAAGACGAGACTTAAGCATGGAGGTTGAATTGTATGTCCCTCCTCTGAGACTCCCTGCTTGCACAACGGAGTATTACCCCATCTGGAAGATGAGAGTTATGTTTCATCTGGAGGCAATTGACCCTCGCGCATCACTCATTTTGTAAGAGGGTCCCTTCATTCCCATGAAGGCTTCCACCCCAGGAAACAATCTCCAAATCCCCAAGAGTCTCGAAGAGATGTCTGAGACTGAGCTCTCACTTTTCAACCTAGACATGCTGATTCGTCAGATCATCTCTGACGTCTGTTTCTGATTTCCTTGTTCAAGATTAGACAAGTGCAGGACTGCCAAGTCTATATGGCAAACCATCTCAGACCTCATGGAGGGATCTGAGAAAGCAGGGACCAGTTGTCAGCAAGAGGATGAAGCCTATGTGGGAGTCATCACTTCTGAAGATGAAGGTCATGATCAATCTGTCAGTATCAGGGCTCCTGTGTCCTTGTCAGAGACTGAAGAAGAAGTTGAGGAAAGCAGTTCTGATGAAGCTGACTCAACAGTCTCTGCCGATCTTGACGGTAACCCTGAACAGCAAAGCAAGGAGCAGGTAACTTCTTCATCATGCCCCTCTCCTCTTGATATTCCTGAAGACAGGAATAGTTCAGAGGGTTGTCCTTCTAGTGATGCAAGGGATATGGATAGCTTCAATCAAAAGATTGAAAACCTTGATTCCCTTGAGAGTGCCCTTCAGACGAGCAACTTACTTGTTGAGGAACAAGCTAAGGAGATTGCTCAGCTGAAGATCTTGATGAATCTCCAAGATGGCGGCGACCCCCAATATATGCTATCAAGAGAAAAGTAGAAAATGGGTGGATCTCCCAAATTATTAATTCATGGAGAAATGGGGAAACTGTGTTCAGACCCCCCACCCCGAGTAGGAAGGGCAGTCATCATGCTTTCAGGTATGACCACAAGAACAACCATGGTCACTGCAAGAATGATCAGCCCTCAGGTGGAAATACCCACAGTGCAAAAGCTGACATGGCTACCCATTAGAGAATACCCAAGGCTCATCCTGAACCCTTCGTATTCTCGGCCTCAGCCCTAACTCATCATGAATCTACAGGAACCAGCTCTCACTGCATCTCTTTCCACCCTAGTACACAGTAAAGGGGGGTCAGGAAACATGTGGTAAGTACCCATGGGGCCTCTGGAAGTGTGCTGACTGAAAGGAAGGCACCACCTCCCAGGCCTCATGACACTCACCTCATGCATTCTTTCCACTCTCCCACGTGTTACGGTGGAAAAGGAAAATTTGTGAGTAGAACCGGCTCTATCCCGTTTAGACCTAAGATCATGACTACCTCAGTCAGCAGATCAGGTCAGAAACGGCAATACAACATTCACGAGTGTTGGTGTTGTGGCAAGGTGGGTCACTTTGCCATAGATTGTTGGCGCAATCCCTCTGTGCCAAGGGCTAGGGTATGTCCACTTCCTCTGGGCAGAGCTAGCCTCCCTGATAGGATTCCTATAGGAAGGCATTCGATATTTTATGCTGATAAGAACCTAGGACCCAATACATATTGGGTTCCTAAGGTAGGGTAATTCTTTTTCGCAGGATAGTCTAGGTTCCTGTAAATATGATGGGAACTAGACATGTGATGTTCCAAGAATGACTTGGAACAAGTATTTGGAATAAGAGTAGTGCTAACTACAATGGCATACTCAAATTGGACATCTGGTGTATTTCAAATAGAGGATCTGCATGATCTATCTTATGAGCCCAGGTACACGCATCAGTTTCAATACTTGAGTTATATTATATTGATGCTTATATATCTATTTATATATGTTTATAAACGTATATCCACACGAATATGTCATTTCATACTCTAAAAGCAAATGTTCATATAGACATATAAACACATACATATATATGTTTACACGCCTGATGAACGAATGCAACTGCTAAATGACACTTAAGTACAATTTGAAGAATTCCTTGTAATTACATATTTATGTAATTGATAATGAACCTCAATGGATGTAAATAAGTCCATTTGAAATCAAGAAATGTCTGACCGTGGGTGTAACAAAATACTCCAATTCTTCACCTAGTGTTACACTGTAATTATGTATAGGGTTGGTATACCGCTCCACTCGATCGAGGGTTCGTGATTAAGAATCAAAATGGGGGAAAAGGCGTGAAATTAACGTGCCTCGGTTAGCTTGCATAGAAACGTCGTATTCTCATTAGCAAACAATAATTGGCTAAGGAAAATAGTATAAAATCCCTCATGACTCTTCATATTCAGGAAAATAGCCGTCTGATTTCTCCTTAGCCGCGCAAAAGAAGCAATTGGAAAATCCCGCCTAATCCCACCGACTTTCCCCCCGGTTCGTAATGATATAAATAGCTTAAATCCCGCCGACCCTTCACATCCCGACGATTCGCATCCCTGCTTCTCGCATAGTTCCGTCGACTTCCCGGAATCACAAGCATCCCGACGATCTCGGCGACAAATCCCGGCGACGACTCGCATCCCGACTTCTTCCCGAGCTCTTTCAGGTTTCCCGTCGATCGCGGCTTCGACCTCTGTGTTTCCGTCGACAAAGTCCCAAGGACACAAGAGCTTCAGACTCCTTCTCCGTCGACTTCTTCCCATCAGGCGATCCCTTCGATCCCGTCGATCCCGTCGTCGTCGTCCCGCCAACCATTCGGTGTTAGGGTAACGTTTCCTCCTCCTTGAAATGGCTTGTCTGAAGTGTAGCTTCTATACTAGAATGACTAATAAGGTTTAGACACTTGGGTACTTCCTACTTAGGTTTGAAATGGCTCCAAGAATCACAGCAGGCCTTGTCACTGGATGCGAACTGGTTCGAACAGGCTTATCTCATGCCTCAGATGAATTCAGGAATATAATCCTCATGCTTGAAGAGGCCGGACTCACTTTCATCCTGGAGCATCCATGTAAAATTCTGTACAAGGTGGTGTTTGAATTCTTTGCTACTGCAAAGCTACGTCATGAGGACACAGTAATCAAGAGTAAGATTGTCGGAGATCGGATCAAGATGACAGCAGAAAAACTGTCAAGATATCTACAGCTCTCCAGCTCTGATCAAGAGGATTATCTTGAAGAACAGGATCGAGCCAGGACCCTTCTGTTATGTGGACTAGCTAGAGGAACCAAATCTATCAAGAGGAAGGAAATGAATGAGGAAGGGAAGCTTTTGTCAGATATCATCGGGAAAGTCCTGATCTGTAAACCAGGCTCCCACGATCATATCTCGGGAGAGATGTTCAAGATCCTAGTAGTCATAGTCTGTCGAAAGAGATTCAACTATGGGGTCATGTTGTTTGAGAGAATAAAAGATACTCTGCGAACCCCTAGTTTTGGACGGATTATTAGTCATTATCTCAACCAACTGGATGGAGACAAGTTTGATATGAGTAAAGGAGTTCCCCTACATTATGTGAAGAAAATGGATTCGAGTGTCTTTGATAGATAGGAAAGAAGAATTGGTCAAGCAGCTGTTGCTGAAGAACATGATGAATCCCCAGCTGAGTCCCATGGGGATGAGGACAACAGAACTCTAGCAGATTCCGTAGCTGAACCCAGTGAAGTTCCTGATCTGCTGGCTGCAGAAACCGAGGGGGAGTCTCTACCCCCTGCTTCTGGAACTCACAGGACAGATCTCTCAGTACCTGTTGATGTTGTTTCTGATATCTCACAGATAGCCAAAGATGTAGTTGACACCCTGGCCACTGATCTAAGTAATGAGGAGGAAGACCAGGAGGATTTGGACAATGCTGCAATTTAGAATGAGGATATGGAAGATGAGTCTGATGAAGAAGAGAATGATGAAGTTGAAGATGATGTTGAAGTTCCATCTGAGGAACAAGCTCCAGTGATAGATCATGAGAAATCTAGTGCACCAATGGAGGGGGAGTCCTCTCAGCAGAGACTGATGAGCATTCCTGAGAAATCTATAGAGGCTGCCCCTATCCCCCCAGTTGAGACAGTACATGTATCAAGCTCCCCTAGTGAATCTGCTGAAGATCCAGACCAAGGCTTGCCTCAGGGACATCAACTTCGATCTAATCTAGCAAATCACACAGTAAACGTCATTCAAGGCATAGTGGATGAGCTCAAAGTGACTTTTGAGCAAGATCAAAACAAAATGTTACAAAGGATTAAGAAATCTGAGGATCTAATGCTAAAGAACGTAGTGCAAATTAATCACAAGCTGGATGAGATGGAAAAGAAATTCGAGGCCAAGTATATAGAGGCTGGAACTGTTGTTAATCTTCTCATGCAAGGACTCAAAAAGAACACGGATGACCTGGCAGTGGTTAATAAGAATGCACATTTTGTGGCAAATACCATCCAGAAATTCGATGCCAGCATGGTGACTCTGAACGCAAATCAACAAACCCTGCTAAATGACTATTCAAAGACGGTAAAGCACATCGATGAGTCACTGCACGCTTATGCAAACTCAATTGCCCTCGAAGCCAAAAGGGGGGAGGAAGATTATAAAGCTAAGATGGCATGGCTTAAACAGATAATCATTGACAACTTTGATCAATCCAATAAGTATGTTTTTGAGAGTTGTAATTGGTTAGTACAACAGGCTTCAGGCATTCACGTTCCAGTTGCCCCTCCGGAAGAGGTTTATACTGTTGCTGACGAAGAAGTAAGTGTTGAAGAAGTTCCACTTAGTGAGGCTGAGACTAAAAAGGCTGCTAAGGCTGCTGCCAAAGCTACACTCAGTACCATGTTTGACCAAGTAGCCTTAGCAAAAGCAAAAGAAAAGAGGAAACTCCAAGAAGGGACATCCAAAGAAACTCCAACCGAAAAGAAAGTAAGATTGAAGGAGGATGAAGTGAGAAATGAAAGATGGAGTCCTGTAACAGGACTGCATCCGGCTGACTCAACGCTTTCAGCGCCTTCAAGGATTTTGCAAAGTCAGAATCGGCGAGAATCACCAGGCTGATTCAACGCCTTTAAGGAATCTGCCAAGTCAGAATTGTCGAGAATGACTCTGCATTCTCGACGATTCGTCGAGAATGGATGATGATTCTCGCCGATTCACTCCGGATGGATTTTTTTTAGCTGGAAATCCTCTAAGTAGAATTCGACGGGAATCATTAGTGATTCTCGTCGATTCGTCGAGAATCACCAATGATTCCCGCCGAATTTGCCTTGGGCGATTTTCATTGGCGCGCTGGACCGGACCAAATGTACAGGCGCTGTTTTGAACCGGATTTAGGAATACTTTTGGTGGGGCCCACAACGGTCATAAAGGATGACCTACAGTATATATATTCGTGTATTTTGAACAGTAAAGAGCAGCTAACACCAAGAAAAGGATCGGCCGCCTCGCGTGACCTAATCGATCGCGGTATTTCTTCCGCCGCCGTCGCCGCTCGTGAAGGTGGTCGTCGCCGCTGATCGTGGATTCTTCCTGATCTCCCGGCAACAGAAGCTTAGCCAAGCAACGCGTCTCACGTGTCTATCTTGAGATCCTTTGTCTCTTGATTTGTTGAACGGGAATATCTTCCCCTTCCGAATCTATTGAGACAATCGATCAAAGTAAGACCGTTGGTAGACCTTGCTAGCTTTGCTACGAAGGTTGGATCTCGAAATAATCGCCGCCGCAATCTTTGCCGCCGCCGATCTCGAGGAGATCCTTTCCCAGTGAGAGCTAAGGTCGTGGACTCTTCGTCTTCTTCAAGAACGCGTCATTGAACGAAGAGGGACACCTAGCGCTCCAAAAGTAGTTTGTATTTTATACATTCCATATTTACTTTTGTTGTAAAGGAACGTTTGTTCCTCATTGTAAGGGTTGGGTGCAACCCGTGGTGGAGGAGTGGTGACTCCTTCGGTTGGAAGGGTTCCTTCCATTAGTGTGAGGATTGGAATTCAATCCTGTTGGTGAAGTGACCGAGTCGTCCCTTGTTGGGAGATAGGTCGAAGGGGGAAAGTGGACGTACCCAAATCGGGGAACCACTATAACTGTCTGTGTCTTTCTGTGCTTTGTTTGTTTTCTTTTATTGTGCAGGTAAAATTATAATTCCACAAAAAGACTGTGCATCACCTATCCCCCCCCCCTAGGTGAAGTTAGTTGGCACTAGTGTGACTTTCACCAGTATTAGTTGTTGGCTTCACGGGGAAGATGAACGGATACCGCTCATCCCGCTGCAAGATTCATGCGTGATCGAATTAATATTATTTCATTTTGATATAATTCTGTTACATAATATGCTGTGAATGGTTTGATTTATTAAAAATACTGAGTGTTTGAACATGGGTAGTTACAAATAAAAATAAGTACCTTGCAAAAGGGAGCTTTGGGCTTCAACCCATCGTAGTTCCTAGTGCCCTCGAGAGCCCTTCACGGGGAATGCCCTGGGTAGTCCAAGGTTAACCTTAAATCGTAAGATTAAAACGTTAAATAGCAAGTAGAAATACTAGGACTTCAATTTCATTCACTCTGATGATTCGAGAGGATAGCTTGGTTGGGTTATCTAAGCGTTAGGCTCGGTGGTTGTGTAAATGGGCAAGTTAGCTCGTTGAGCCGAAGGCTCAGAAGGTAGTTATAACGGACAGGTTAGTCTGAGGAGCTGATGGCTCTGGAATTCATGGATGCATGTGCATAAAGTGGTAGGTCTTCGGTGTTTGACGATCATTCATACCAACGCCGATACGATGACTCGGCAGGTGTGGTTTACACTTAACTAAGGAAAAGACTGGTGGTTGGTCAGCATAGTATGTGGTGGCTCTGGTGTGTCCTTCAGAGGCCTACGTAAGGGCTAGGCCTGGTAGTATGAATACCCGCCTAGGAGTGGGGTGGCCCGATCCACTGTCTCCGATGGCCACTACGGAGGCTCCTGGGAGTGAATCTAGCTTCCAAAATGCGGGAACTAAAGGTCTGTGCGCATAGAGTCGTGTGTGTGTGTTGCACTTGCATGAATTATTACATAACATGTCACAACACTCATACCTGCATTAATCCTGACACTCCATCGTATAAACTAGTATGGGATAGCTTATATGATGGGAGCCTTGCAAAAGATCAGTTAACTTATAAGTTTGTATGGGCATTCATATAAGTTAAGGTTAATTATTTGCTTATTACTTTTCTTTATGATGCATTTTACTTTTTACACCTTTTTCTTATCTGCTTGATATAGAACTGCTAGTCTAGATTCTTGTAAATTTTTATACTATATGATCTGCTAGCTTAGGACCACTGTCACCTGCTTTTTACTACTCTCCACCATCATAGCTTTCCTATCATTCGTATCGCGCGGTGCCTAGGAGCCACTGGGGGAGGGGTGGGGGAAATCAGTCTTAGTCTTTTGACTAACATTCGGTGGACCAAACATTTTAGAGGCTCCGAATGGGAGACAGGGAGCAGCAGCAGGAGATGTAGCACCAGCGGAGCACGATGCACATGGTGTGGGCCAGTCTAGTACAAGAGCACCAGTCTCTGGCTCCATAAGTGTTAGCTTTACTTAGCTCCCGCAAGAGTATTGTAGTGAAGATTTATTGTACTGGGCATGGCCCGTTTATATTTTTACGTTACTATTCGATTTCAGTACTTCTACCGTCATTATTCTGCTTCTATTACTTGTGGACATTGTTGTGATTCATGCTCATATATATATATATATATATATATATATATATATATATATATATATATATATATATATATATATATATGTTGTGATTTTGTGGACTAGACATTAATTATCTGACTTGTTTGTACTTCTACTTCTTGATGATCATCAATGCCGGCAGAATCGGCATTTTGTAGTGAAGATCCTCCCGAGTGTCTGTGTCACCGCAAAACGGCGGTTCTGGGCGTAAGACCCGGTAGCGTAGCAAAAAAATGGGATCTTACAAGTGATTCTCGTGCAAATTAAGGCGCGAGCGATCCTCATACAAATTAAGTCGTGAGTGATTCTCGTGCAAAATAAGCCGCGAGTGATCCTCGTGCAAATTAAGCCGTGAGTGATCCTCGTGCAAATTAAGTCGCGAGTGATCCTCGTGCAAACTAAACCACGAGTGATCCTTGTGCAACTAAGCCGCGAGTGATCCTCATGCAAATTAAGTCGTGAGTGATCATTATGCAAACTAAGCCGCGAGCGATCCTCATGCAAAATCGGTAAGACTGTGCATGCGGTTTGAATACAAAAGCTATTCACCGAACCTGCCTTTCTACACCACGACATCTTCAGGGCATGACCCCCTCACGACTAAGCCCCGACTGATACTCGTGCAAATTAATCCGCGAGCAATCCTCGTGCGAACTAAACTGCGAGGGATCCTCGTGCAAATTAAGCCACGAGCGATCCTCGTGTAAATTAAGTCCCGAGCGATCCTCGTGCAAGTTAAGTCACAAACCAGTTGCGGACCAACTAAGCCGCAATCACAGCCCGCACAAAGCAACACCACGAGTCAAACAACATTAAGTCAAAAAGAAGAAAGAGAACGTTATCATCACAGCGACGTACAAATACATGCGCAAATGCGCTAATCAGAACCGTCAAACAATAAAGACAACATACAAAATATCAGACTAGAAAAAGAAAAATACAAACACGTAAATACAAGAATATAATACCGCTACATATCAGCCACATCAACATCAGAACTCTCATCGCCAGAGATAATGTCGAAACTAAAGCCAGATATATTGCATCCCAAGCTCCTGCCAACAAGATGAAAAGCCTTCGAAAATCCACGCCTAAGCGCTAGTACACGAACGTCCTCCATCTGAGGCTCCGCCTCCTTGGTCCAGATCTCATCACGAACCTCCTCGCTAATCAAGCAATGATCCCGCATATAATCTAAAGATTCCCAGTACTTCGCAAGTTCGGCGGCCTTCAACTCTGACATGCGACAATCAGAAGATAATGTCTCCACTTGGGCCTTCTTCGTATGGAGCTCTGTCTATAAACGGAAAGTCTCTTCCTAGGAACGCTTCAACATCTGTGCGGTTCTCTCCACCAGAGATTTCTCCACCTCTAAGGATGCCCGAGTCTCCTCCAATTCCTCCTTCAGCTCCGACCCGATCCGGCGAAATCGAGAAATGTCCTGATCATGATCATCCCTCAAAGTAGCAAGTGAGCTCGTCGCCGTCCGAAACTTCTCCTGAAGAGCTAGATACTCATCCTTCAAGCTCACGTAATGATCGTTCCAAGTAACGACAATCTGAGCCTGGGCCTTGATCTACAAGAAAAAGACGGAGAAAAAAATTAGTACAAATGCAACAACGAAAGAGAACTAAAAATAATCAAACTCGCTTACAACTTCATTCATCTCCTTCAAAGAAGAAGACAATCTCGGAGCAGCCAACTCCGTAGGGGGAGCCCGAGAGGCAGAACATCTGAACTTCTATACCTCGGGAGTGGGCCCTCCTCGACCATCATAAGGAGTAGTCTTACCCTGAGAAACCGAACAAGGCATTGTACCATCATCACCACGAGGGGCTGCAATGGCTTTCCTATTCCGACCACAATTCGAAGATGTCTCGGTAATCTACCCGGAATATGAAGAAATACTGCACTGGAAATGACGTTTCTCTTCCACAAACGAGGAAATGTTGAACAACCGGTTCGCGAACTCACGGGGCTCTGAAAATCCTAGCACTGGGGAAAACTCTCTCTCCTTCACCTTTTGGCAGCGACAATGATCAGGCAATGCATTCCACAGCTCCGGCAAATCCCAAGAATTCTTGACATAGCCAAATAAAGTATTTCCGTAACGGCAGCCCGTCCGAGTCTCAAAATCAAGCCAGCTCTTGTTGCTATGAATTTCAACACACTCGCTACCATCAGAGTGAATGTCGCACCAATCTCGGAAACAGTCCAAATAGAGTTTTCCTCCGTGTTCTCGAAAGAAGACAACAAATCCCATGAGACGCACTACTCCCAGTGGAGTAAACTGGGAAATCGGCACACCGCAAAATTTCAGAATCTCGATCACTTCCTCGCATGGTGGGAACCGGAAACCCAATATCAAAGTAGTTTCACAGATCGTCAACCAACCACGAGGAAGATTTTGAACCCTCTCTTCAACACACAGTATCTTAACTTTGAGGTCGGCAGACAGTCTGAACCTTCTCCTCCAAATCGCAACCTGATCGTCAGAAAGGGAGGAACGCAGACGCGTCAGTATCGCAGTATGCTTCGAACCCTTACATAAAAAATTAAGATCGTCTTAGATAAAACAACCTATAAATTGGAAAATTTCCGCCCCTGTCGAGCGCATGAAGGTACGTCGCGCAGCAAAACCAAAACCATACATGTCATAGTGCGACGAGCCCAAGTACGCCAGCACATGCGATCCTGTGCGCGCGCATGCGCAAGCGGGTTTGCGAGACCTGGAGCGCGCGCGTGCGACCCCAAGCGCTCATACACGCGCATCCTGGCATGCACACATCGGGGCGCACGATCAGGCGTGCCCGCGTGCGATCAGGGGCGCGCGCGATCAAGAGCCCGCGCGCCCGTGTGCGATCAGGTGCCCGCACGCGATCAGGCGCCCGCGCGCCATCAGGCGCCCGCGCGCGATCAGGCGCCCGCGCGCGATCAGGCGCCCGCGCGCGATCAGGCGCCCGCGCGCGATCAGGCGCCCGCGCGCGATCAGGCGCCCGCACGCGATCAGGAGCACGGGCGCGATCAGGCGCCTGCGTGCGATTACGTGTGCGCACGCCCGCACGCGATCAGGAGCGCTCGCCCGCGCTCGCCTGTGCGTGCCCAGGTGCGCGTGCGCGGATTAGGCACACGCACCCGCGCTCGCGGGCACGCCAACTGCCTTCCCCGGGCACACTTGCCGGCGCGACCACTTTTTCCCCAAGGTAACTGCTCTCGTCTGAATCCATGTACGAATAAGGCAGCATTGGCCCTCACAAGTGCGTCCCCCCACCTCTCCTCCTTCTTGGCATATTCTAATGTTTTACCAGAATCTGCAGGGCACCGCCGTCCACTGTCTCCGACGTTTCACCCTTCATCATCGTCGCCACTATGAAGAAGGGAGAGAACCCTGCTCTTTCGCTCGTACCGATCTCAAACAACACGGAATCTCGGGGGGCAAATGATTGGGATGAGATCCCTCTTAAAAAGTATAGGAGTGCACATAACCACACCCCTCATGATCTCCACCCAAAATTAGTGGGATCATGGGTTTGACAGCACACACGGTCATCGCGCCCGATCCCCATGCACGCCGATCCCATCACGTGTAACTTCAAAACTTCCGCGGGCGTCGCCTCGCCGACGTCAAGTGGCCGGCGTCATCCCCGGACGCTGGACGCCCCTGCCTTTCAACGCCGTCGGCCGCCCCCTCCTCAGCCACCGGCGCGCGCCCGAGGGAGCGGTCTGGCCGGCCGCCCCTCCTCGGCTGCTGGCGCGCGCCCGAGATAGCGGCCGGGCAGGCCGCCCCTCCTCAACCGTCGTCAGCGGTCTCCCTCCTCGTCGGCGAGACTGGCTTCAAGTTCGCCAATCGCCGGCACGTGACCGAGGGAGCGGCCGAGCTGGCTGCCCCTCCTCGGCTGTCGTCGACGGTCTCCCTCATTTGCAGGCGAGTCTTGCTGCAAGTTCGCCGACCGCCCATGGGATCCCGTCCCCGCCGTCCGACCGTTTCAGGTCATTCCCCGTTGCCCGATTCGCGTGTAACCACACACTAATCACTGGGTTAGTGGAGGAATTTTATTATTAATTTAGTTGGTGTAGAAATAGCGAAATTAATTATGCTAATATGCACCCCTAAACAATAGCAAAAATATTTATAACGGTGGTTATGGTGTGCAGATAGCCGCGTAACCACCATAACCACCTCTTGGAGGCTATAAAAGGAGTCTCAGGCCTCCTCATTTATCACCTTTTCCCTCCAAGTCTTCTTCTTCCTCAGGTCGGTGCTCTACCAAATTTCACCTACGAGCAGCATCCGAGCCGCACTCAAGCCGCACCAGAGCCACTTGCGAGCCACGTACGAGCCACGTTCAAGCCACCTGACGAAGTCCAATCTCTCGGTCTCCAAGAGACCTCCGCAACTGCAAATTCAAGTGCTACGCTCCCACGTTCAGAGCCAGCGGGACGCTCAGTGAAGCTCATCATCCCAAAGTGCAATTTGTAACAAACGCCAGGCGCGACGACCTATCGTCCGCCGTGCGCTAAGTGTTCTCTCACCTCAAAACTGTAACGAGAGGCGGTTTGTCGCCCTCGATTCAACGAACAAGTTGTAACAGCCAAGAAATAGTGAACTTTGACCGACACAGATCCGGTCACGTAGTTTTTTAACCGATTGAGGGGTTTTTCTACGTTAAAACTTCGTGTGTATGATGTATCTACTTTATTAACTGTGTGCGCGTTCGACCGTTCTGAGAGCTAAGGCGGTCCATGTTATTTCGATTCGATCGGGACGTCAAGTTAGGCCACAACAATTCTAAACCTACAAAAATAACGTAACTTTATGGATACTGAATAATGCATATCCCATAATAAATTCAAATATTGTATAAAATAAAATATTAGTAGCACATTACGACTAGTATTAAAAAGTTAAAATAGATACTAAAATATATTAATATTATACAAATTTACATAATACTAAATTTTTTATAGCAAATAAACAAATTTTAAAACTAAATATTCTTTAAATTATAAGTCTTTTTCAACTTAACAAATATAAGTTTAAAATATAAAACAATAAGCAAATAAATATTTAAATGTTTTAATACTTTTGAAATACATAATAAAATAATTAATTTTGAAAAAATAATTATAAAAATCACACATTAAAAAAAACAAAACAATAGGTACTCTATTTAAGCATATATAATAAATACATGCAAATTGTTTAAACAAATACTCTAACATTATACAAAATATGCTCAAAAATCATGTCGAACGATATATCGAAAAAACATGATATGTTAGTTTATCTATAATATACTATATTATTCGGATTTTGCCTCTCTTTATTAAAGAAATTCCTATTTTTAAAATGTGTTTTTCTTTTATTTTAAAAATGTTCTCTCATATATACAAAACCCTCTAACTGCAATAAAAAATGTGTTCTCACTGCCGCCCGCAAACCCCCGTGCATACTGCAAAAATGAGTGACAGACGTAGTATAACACTCAGCGATTTGCAAGCGGCAGGAGCCCTGTCGTGCCGGGACAATGTCGTGGCCGAGATAATGTCACGCAAAAATACTGTCACGACTGGCCGTAGGGCCGGAGCCTCATGTCTGTCACTCGTATTTTACAAAAGGACTATCTTTCCGAAAAAAATAACTTTGCCCTAAAAAACGACATGTCAGCGGACATGTCGGATATGCAAGAGGACATCTAAAATAGCAAATATATGAAATTTCTGCTGTGAGATTGCTCTCATGTGCCACCTGACATGCAGGTTGTTTGGCCTCTAATGCATGAATTTCTATTTTAATAGACAAAATCTGTTATGAGGCCTTCTACTTTAATAGACCAAATCTGTTATGAGGCCATCTACTTTAATACACCAAATCTGTTATGAGATCATATTAGAACATTTGCAATCTAACTTAACTTTTTTTTTATAAAGGTAGTAGCATTTGCCATACCACATACATTCTATGATAATGACATTTTTGTCCAACCTCATCGGATCAAATAAGCTCGCGATAAATCACACCAAACGCAACCAAAATCGACTTGTCATAAGTAGAAGCTCTATAATTAATATAGTGTGCAAGGCAATGACTTTCCAACAGGAGAACAAACTCTCCACATATAAAACATGGTGGAAGATCAGATGATAATTTTAAATAAAATCAAGGATGTTTTTTTATTATATCAACTTCCATAAACATGATGCAATCTTCAATAAATTTGTTTTTAAAAAAAATTAAATTGCCACCAACTGAATCCTAAAATAACTCACGTTGTCAATTATAAAAAAAATACAGTAAATATGTCTACAAACTTTCAAACACTGAGAAATTGGTTAGTTTTAAAAAAAAAGTAAATTATGTCGAGTGTTAAGAAAAGGTGTGTAGGCCATAAGGAAAAAACACTGGAAAAAATAGGTGGAAGCCCCACGGTCGATCCATGCGCCGTCCAATGGAGGTTGGTGCTTCCAACTCACTAGCGCCTGATCCCCCACTTGGTGATCACCTATCACTCTCTACAACTAAGGCTCCTGGGGGGGGGGGCTTATTTTCACCGGTCAAGCGGTCATGACCGCATGAATCGGGACTTAATTAAGGTCTGATTCATGCGTTCATGACCGCTTGACCGGTGATAATAAGTATCCCCAAACGGAGCCTAAGAGACATGAAAAAACTGGGTGGATGCAGCGTGTTGCGGGAAGGCGAGGATGTTATACTATTGTGGCAATGCGAGCCTCAATAAGAAAAGGCCCATAAATGTGTGAAAAGCTTTCAGATGACTGTGATTGACCACAGATTTGTCGGGAAGGTTGGAGGTTGACAAATATGTTTCCCCCATGCTAAAGTGAACTTCATCGCGACACTTATTTGCTTGGGCAACCATGTTCTGTTAGGCTAGTTGTAAGTGGAGTTTTTGTTGAAGGATACTACCTTGATATTTGAGCTAGTCGGTCAACGCCTCTACTTGACCATCTCGTGGCAAGTGGTGGACCCTCATACACAACCTAAAATGGGGTGGTGCCCACTGCATTGTCAAAGGAAGTATTGTAGGAATAGTCCGACCAGCTGATTCACTTAACACACTTGCACGGTCAATCTCAAATGAAACAATGAAGACACGACATGAGACAACAGTTGGATACTTCTGACTAACAGTTTATGCAGGGGAGATAGGTTGTACTAATCCCAAGTTGTGTTCCCTAGTGCTTAAATTGAGACCAACAAAAGGTGCTATAGAAAAGAGGGCCCCCCAAATGCATGTAATCAATCGTGTGTTGATCAATAGTGCAAACCCAAAGAGATGAAATATCCTATAAATGAATGCCTCAGCGTAGGATGGCGTTGTAGAAAGATGACTAAGGAGGAGAAAATCACTTTCGGATCTTGGTAGCTTGGTAATAAAATCCATGACAATGTCGTCAAAAATATGTTTTGGCACAGATAGGAGTTAAAGGAAGCACCTAAGGAAGGTTGTTAACAATTTAGCCACAAGAAATTGATGTGGCCAGATGCTGGTATGTCTTGAAAGCTCATACATCTGCGATGTAGGCGTGGAACGAAACACCACAAGATTTAAGATATGCAAGTGAAGGATATTAAAGGAACAGCCATCCGCGATGGAGTAGCCTGCCACCAACAATAGAGTAGGGAATGGGCAGTAACGGCGCGCCACGACTGACTCGCGTGTATACCCGCAGGAGGCGGTGATCCGCTGTATGGGCGGACGATCAGAGTCCGTGGTTGCGTCCGGATGGTCGATCCGAGTCAAGTTCATATATAATTTTTTATATTTTGACATGTATTTTCCCGCGATCGGTCCGAACAGTGTGCACCATCCGATTCGGGTTTTTATTTGAATTCATTTTGTGCAGTTATTATGTTAGGGTTATAAAGAAGTGGCAATTGGCGGTATCGTGAGTTTTGGGAAAATCCTGGAACCGTCGGTCATAGGAGGTGTGATGCCTCTCTTCCGCCTCTCCAGTGTGACGTCAGATCGACTACTTCCGCCCCTCCTCCGCTCACCCTCCGTTCAGTCTTGCACCTCATCCAAGCCTACAGTAAGTCTCCCACACTATGACATCGCCAACGCCAAAGCCCTAGTTCATTGTCTTCCTGTACGCAGGAATCCACTCCTGTTCTGCTCCCTCATCAGTCGCACAATCCCGCTTATTCTTTGTCTCCCTCCTCCCGCACACCTACAGCCTCAAGTCTCTGTCAGTTTCCGTCATTTCTCCAGTACATCGCCGCTGATTCCACTCTACAGCAGAACGCCGGCCTCCTCTCTTCAGTTCCATTTCTCTGCCCGTCTTCCCCACTATCAGAGCATCTTCTTAGCAAAAACTCTCCACTCCACTACTGCAACCCCATTTCTCCTGTCTTGTCAACATCCCCCTTAGCAAGCTCTCATTCCCCAACATCCAGAATAAAACAATCAGCATTCCCCTATCCAACCAGCCTACACCTCTATTGTGCCTCCTCATACCCACAACCCCTAAGGTTCACCAAGTCAAAGTCCACCCCAAGCCACACTCTCGTCGCCCTCGCCGCTCACTACGATCGTGAATACCCTCCAACAACCGTCTCTACCGCCATATGCGCTAGTGAACCGTGGTAATAGTTCTATCTTTTATTGTTGTATATTTCAACAACTCATATTGTGGTGGATTGTTTATCGTGTTGTGCTAGTATATCTTTTGTTGTACTATTGGCTGAGTTTATTTTGTGCACGCTTAAATATTCGTGCCTCTAACGTTTGTAAAATTGATATTTTGTTCTCCATTAATTAATTATTTGTGACTGCAAATGCACCTGTTGTTAAACTTATAATAAATAATGATTTATTGTAATTTGAGCGGACCGCTCTGCACTTGCACTTCACTGCATCACATTTAGGACTACAATTAGAGGGTCCATCCCGTGACAGGCTTACCACTGCATCAGGCAGTCGGGTCAGCTCATTTTCCTCAAGGCTCTTGTGGAGGGTGGAATTGGCCTACTTCCAGCTTAATGTTGGAGGTATTATACAGATAATAATATGGCAATCTAATTCTCTATCATTTCATTATTCTAGCAAAATTGTTATACAATAAGAGGAAGATTGAAGCTTTGCTTCAAAGCAATAACATTTTATCTCTAAATTTTCACCATTCAAGGGGATGTCCGAGGATGTTGGAGAGTACCCTCAATCCCTTCCAGCCCACCAAGACGAGCCGATTCAGCAAATCTGTTCCCCGTAGGATAAGATATAAGACGAAAGATATGTATATGACTAAGACAACCCAAACTAGGGTACCAAACAATAAGTCGTTGACTTCAGATATGAAAAAATTAAGTAATAGGTAACCATTTATTACGATCAATAGGGCGGCAACCACCCAGGTGACTACCTGCAAAGAAAAAACGAGTTGTAAGAATTGAAAGGTCATAAGAATTGATCGGTACACAAGATAGTGATAAAGTGATTCTATCTTATTGGGTGTCTAAATTTTATCTCTTATTTAATTATGCAATGTTGTAATTATAGGTTGTTGGCGATATGTCGGATTGAATTTTTAAATATCGGATATTGGAAGTCGGAGAAATGTCGGGGATATTTTAAAATATCGGATTTTCATACCTCGTAATAAATATTTTACAAAAGACCAATCTATTTTTTTTAGAAAAAATATATCGTTTTGCCCTCAAAAACGACATGTCAGCAAACATGTCGGGCAGATCGGAGGACATTTAAAACAGTGAATATATGAGTTTTTTGCTGTGAGATTGCTCTCATGCGCCTCCTGACATGCGGGTTGTTTGGCCTCTAATGCATGAATTTCAACTTTAATAAACAAAATCTGTCATGAGGCCTACTGTAATACACGAAATTTGTTATGAAGGCTTCTACTTTAATACATCAAATCTGTTATGAGACCATGTTGAACACTTGCATTCGAACTTAAAAATCGATGGTCGTAAGTAGAATCTCTATGATTAATATAGTGGGCAAGGCAATATGAGCCAACAGGAGACCAAACTCTCCAGATATAATCACTACAATTCCTATAAGCTTATGTGCATTGCTAGTAAAACTCAAACTTGCAAGATCACATGATAATTTTAAATAAGATCAAGGATGTTTTCTATTATATCTACTTCCATAAACATGATGTCATCTTCAATAAATTTGTTTTTAAAAAAATTTAAATTGCCACCAACTGAATCCTAAAATACTTCACGTTGTCAATTACAAAAAAACCAGTAAATATGCTTACAAACTTTCAAACACTGAGAATTAGTTAGTTTAAAAAAAGTAAATTATGTGGTGTTATGAAAATGTGACTAGGACTGGAAAAACATTGGGAATAGTCGATGGAAGTCCCATGGTCTATAGTCATACCTGCTTGCCACCCTGGAATCCCACCAGGGAGCCCATCTTGGCATTTCACCAAGGCGGCTTTATCAGAGACAGCAACTTGTACACCCCAACCCGTCTCCACTCCAATCAAAGGACGCAACGGATTGTTGAGGTCGGGAATCGAACACCCGACCTTGATAAAGAGTCTTCAGCCAGACTCTCATCACCAATCGGCCTCAAAAACCTGATGTGTCCTGTTGTGGGACCGGAGATGGGTTGGGGTATACGGGTTGTAGTCCCAGATGAAGCCGTCTTGGTGAGATGCCAAGGTAGGCCCCCTGGTGACACTCCAAGGTGACAGGCAGGTGTGACAAGTCATGCATCAATTTTCCGTCAAGAATCAATCCTGGATGGAAAAACAGGTTGTTGGGAGGGGTGGAGGAGGCTGCTCGGGAGGACTCTTCCAACATCTAGCAGGGTGCTCTAGAAGGCTGGGGGCTGAGGGATGATGAAATCAGGCGGCTGGGATGTTATTTCAGAGGTTGGAGGTTGTTTTAATCTTTCTTGGACAGGGCCTGGACTGAAATTCAAAGGACTGTGGGAGTGGGGAAGGCTGTAACAGGCTGAGGAATTGAGTGGGGCTCATTTTTGCGATGAGGAGGAAGGCTTTACGAGAATGATCAAGAGGGAATTGTGGGAGAGTAGGAAAAAGGAAGGGTGTGAGTGAATGTCGGAGTAGTGGCCCTTGTTTTTAGGAAATGGTAATGATGGGGTAGCGGGGTATTGGGGAGTTGTCTAGGGAGTGGGGATGGTGATGGTCAGACAAGGATGGCCGGAGGGGATTGTCGTAAGTGGTGTTAGTGCTCGGAGATGGTGTTGGCAATCGTCAAAAAACAAAAAATGGAGGAAATTGAGGTGAAGGGGAAGAGGTTTCTTTGGGAAGGAGGGGGGCCCATATAGGTGGACGACCAGAATTAATGAAGGCGACAATGGTGACAGTGAGGGAAGTCAATTGAATGATGTGGAATTGGATAAAGGGGAAGTTGGCTGTGAGTTTGTGGTGAGGGTTGGAGGGGCCGGCTGGAACCTGTGGAGCGGGTTAGAGGGAGATTGGAAGGAGCTTGTCGTGGAGGTTGGAGGGAGACTAGATGAAGCTTGTGGTGGGGGTTGGAGGGAGACTAGATGAAGCTTGTGGTGGCGGTTGGAGAGAGGCCGGTTGGATGATGTTGGAAGTGGGAGGGATGAGGTGGCTGGCTAGGGAATGTGAAAGTGGGAGAAGGATGGCCGATTAGTTGGAGGAGGGGGAAGTAACTTCCAGGCTTCAAACTTTGGTCAAACTTTCAATAGTCTTTCATACTCTATTTATAGCCTAGGGAGGGGCAATGAACAATCATGATTCTTTGTTCATTCACTTCATTGTAACCTCCAAAGAAATAAAATGAATGATGCATCATCACAAGCGGTCCTGATTGTCACTGGGCTTGTGCTCGGCACGAGTAGACCCTCACGGGTCATGTGGCATGATCCATATCACTATGCATTCTTCATTATTTTTTTATTTAAAATTCACTTTGATATAGAATAGCAAAGTTTAATTTAGGGGAATTTGATAAAATCAAATATGACACTTATTCTCATCACTTTACTCTTAGTTAACACTGGTTTTTTATGTAATTTTATGTCAAGGAGATGTATTTAAACATATTTGTGTATTTCAGTGATAAGATACTTAGGAGGGAGCATATTGGAGCAATTTGGAGTAAATGGAAGCACTTGGAATGAAATTGGAGCATTGACAAAAGCATGGGAGCAAACAAGGAAATGCACGCCGTAAACACACACCTGTGTGTTTCACGCCGTGCCCAGCAAAAAGGATTGTGTTTTGTTAGAATTAATTAACCTCAAACAATCGTTCATCAAGATAAGTTGTTTTAAAAGTAAGTTGTTACGGGGCCTTTAATGGCGTTATTTAGTATTTATTATTTTTTAATATATTTTATTCTGTTTTAAAAGTCGCGACCTTATATGATGTCATTATTGTGTTGTGTCATTTTTAATCGCATGTCCAAGTGTGTCGATTTCCTTTAATATTATTTCCTTTTTGGTGTTGATTGTAAGTCGTATTTAAATGATCTAGTGGGTCATGTATCGGTATAAATGAATGAAAGTTCTGTTTCCCTAACCCTAAAAGAGATCTTGGAAGCTCTCTCTCTCTCTCTCTCTCTCTCTCTCTCTCTCTCTCTCTCTCTCTCTCTCTCTCTCTCTCTCTCTCGAGCACGCCCCACTTAGGCAGTCACAGTCAAGGCTCCGTAGTATCTCCGCCACCATCATCTCGGCCTCCGGCCTCTCCGTCGACAACATTCAAAGACCCATAACATCTGGTATCAGAGCCCCACCCATCCTCCCCACTTCCTCGTTCGACCACAGTAAGCCTCCCCCACAACCGTTGAAGAACTCTGCGTCTTCACCTTTTCATCCTCAACGATCGTTCGTCTCTTCATCGACGTCACGCGGCCAAGAGACTATAACGTCTTACTTCCTGTCTCCAGCCGAGTTGTTCCCCCCTTACTGCATCGTCTTCCTTGTTTCCAGCCGCGACTAATTTGTCGCATCGGGCTCCTTCAAGGCCGGCATCCGAATCAAAATCGGCACAACGTCTCCTCCTGGACCAACGAACGTCCGCCGCCTCATCTTCGTCGACATCTGCGGCTACTCCCTCAACGATGATCACCAGTAACGGAGCGTCTCGTCCCTAACCCCTTCCACGCCCGATTCCCATAGCCGCTCACAGAACGACGCCTCGCCAATTCCGCTACAACCGTGCCATCAATCCCGTGCCGCTCCATCAATCCCGCGCCCATCAGGGTCTTCGCGTGGGACTTTATTTCCCTTTCTGCCAGTAAAATAAATTCCTTAACTGCGTATAGGAATTAATTTCATTATTCTACTAGGAGTATTTTCTTCAATCATTGGGAGACGAAGTGGATCTCGTGACACCTCCCAAACAACCATCGCCAAATACTCTAGCTGTCCCATAACCTGCTATGTATCTCGTGCTACCTCCATCCACAATATGGGAGACTCGCAAGATTTTACGGCTGCTCTCCAAAACATGTTGCGTACTGTCATGACCGTCTTGGAAGCACGCTTTTGGGATGCTGAAACCAGGCATCGAAACGATATGGCCACTATCACTGCCAAGCTAAATAAGTTGAACACCTCCCTTCCCGTGGTTGCTACGCTACCCACGGATCACGTCAGCAGCAGCCATGTTCCGCTACCGCCACTCATCCGCCAGGAGCCGCCACCGCAGACCCTCTTATGCCCTAAAGTTGCTATCCCGCCACGCTATACCCGGTTGGAATTTCCCACCTACGATGAGAAAACAGATCCCTTGGGCTGACTCACCAGGTGCGAATAATTCTTTGGTCATCAACAAACCTCGGCAGCCGAACGGCTTCCTATGGCCTCCTTCCACCTTCTCGACTCAGTCTTGCTTTGGTCCAATCGTCTCCTCACTGATCAGTCAGGCTTAACATGGGACGACTTCAAGCGATTTTACAACCTGCAATTCGGCCCTCCAATCAACAGCAACCCCTCACTGCCTTCACAACACTCTGCCAGACAAGCTCCGTGGACGAACATGTGGACCAGTTTCAACTTCTTCTGGAACATATCACATTGCCCTAGAGATGCAAGTCAACATCTTTACCGCCGGACTTCGTGAATGCATGCGACTTGATGTCGAATTCGAGGCTCCTCCAGATTTAGTGACTGCCATGAGTCTAGCCAAGTTATGTGACTGCCGCCTCCAACTAGCACAGGAGGCCTATTTGCCCACCGACACGGGCATTCGACCGGGTCATCCCGAGGGACATCTAGTCCCACCAGTCCGCAAACTATCTCGTGACAAGATGATAGATCGGGGCGCTAAGGGCTTACGTTTCAACTGAGACGAACCGTACACACGCGGCCACAGGTGCAAACGGCTTTTCTATCTGCAAGTCGAGGAAGTTGACGATGAGGGTGTCGGATAACTTGGATCGTCCTTGAGCTTGAGGACAAGCTCGTTTTACTAGGCAGGAGAGATGTTACGGGTCCATTAATGACATTATTTAGTATTTATTATTTCTTAATATATTTTGTTTTGTTTTAAGAGTGGGATCCTTATATAACGCCATTATTATATTGTGTCCTTTTAGTCGCACGTCCAAGTTTGTCGATTTCCTTTAATGTTATTACCTTTTTGGTGTCGATTGTAAGTCTTATTTAAAGGACCTAGTGGGTCTAGTATCGGTATGAATGAATGAAAGTTCTATTTCTCTAACCCTAAAAGAGATCTTAAAAGCTCTCTCTCTCTCTCGAGCATGCCCCGCTTAGGCAGCCGCGGTCAAGGCTCCGTAGTATCTCCGCCACCATCATTTCCGTCTCCGGCCTCTCCTCCGACAACATTCAATGACCCAAACATAAGTATAGAGTCATTCAATTAGAATCCTTATGAAGACAATAACTGTTCACTACTTTTATTACTTATACAACAGGTTCACTTGTCATCATATGACATTTGTGTTAAACAGGTACATCATGTTGTGGGCGACAAGTGCGGTGACAGGGCGAGATGCATCAAGGAAGCAAGGAGGCGAAGCTATAACAAGCCAATCCGCGCACGAGGTACTCGATACGGTTCAAAGATCTGGTTGGTTCCCAACGACTAGTATTGACATACGACTAAGGCAGGTCAGAACAGACTCCGCCCCCAGGGTGATTAGAGTTGCCAGAGGCTGAGTGGGATAAGGAGAGAGATAGGCGAATACTAAAGAGGGATTCTAAGAACTCATTGGACAAGCCATAGGGCTCTTCTTCAATAAACAAAAGCAGTACTTAGTCTTACGTGCTCAAACATAAATATCCCTTAACGAATGAGGGGCAAAAATTATAAACAAAGCAAGCAGGATAAAGAAGGTTGGTGGCATCCTCCTACGCCATCATGATTATACCCACCACGTTCTCGTGTTTCTATCCTCATTAGCCTGCTCCGTAACATGAACTTGGTTTCTAATATGGTATTAGAGCAAGTTTGTCCTACGTCCTCCCCACAAATGCATTTGTTCCCTCGCATGAGAGGTGTCCAGTTTCATGTGTTTGTTATTGGTTGCATGCCCAATGATGATATTATGGGCTCCGGATCCACTAATTATGTTATAGGTTCTTTTAGTATTTTTATTATGCTGTTTTGTCTGGGGAAGTTACATGATAGCCCCATTGTATCTCTATTTATAGGACTGATGGCGACGGTGATGGCGACGGTGATGGCGACGACCACCAGGACGGCCAACTGGAACATGACTATGTTGAAGATGTACCGGCAAAAGACGTGCGACGTCGTAGCGGTCATGGATACAGGCTTCGCCCTCGCAACAAGAATCATATTTGATATTTTTTTTGTTTTGGTGTGCTAATAGCCGTTTCATGATGGCTCTTTGAAAACATTATTTAATTTCTGCATTTTTCTTTATGTGGTGTGCCTTTAGCCACATGTTATTTGCTTTGAGATGTAAGCCTGTATAAGGGCCTTGAACTATTCATTTTGTGGTAGAATATTATTGAAATCAAAATTGAATTTGCCTAACCTAATTTTTCCCCCTCTTTCCTTCTCATAGCCGCCGCCCCCCTCTCTTTCTTTCTTCCTCCAAGCCGCCGGCCCCAAGGCCCCTCTTCTCCCTAAGTGCTCGGCCTCCACCATTCTCCCTCTTGCTCTCGACCGCCCCTTCCTCTTAGTGCTCGGCCGCACTCCTCCTTTCTTGCTCTCGGCCAACCGAGATCTACCCTTGAAAGGTGTTTTGGCCCATGCATGAGAAGTTGCTTGCTTGCAAGGAAGAAGATAGGTGTTTTCCTCCACGGCGTGAAGTGAAGGAGATTAGCACGTTCATCATCCGTAGCGCGTTTCCCGTGGACGTTCAAAGGAGGAGCGATCACACTTGGTAGATCCACGCATCACGGATCTACAAATCTGAGAGGGGTAACGAAAATTTCTACCAAGAGTTTTCCTTCTCTAGATAGTTCTTGTGGTGAACGGATTTTGCGTTATTTTCCAATTTGTTTTTCTTCGCGGTTAATCAAATAATAGATCGGTATTTTTCGTTTGGATTTCCGAAAGATTCGTAAGAGGATTGGCGATCCTCGCTTTTCTTTTGTTGGGATAGATCCTACCATCTTTCGAATCATTTGTTCTTGGTGGATCTATTTTGGTACAACCCCAAAGCGTGCAGGTTAGAGGGCGTCGTCGTATTGTTAGCCAACATTCGATCTATTTGCGGAACGGCGATCCGTATTGTTAGCGCGAACGATAAATAAAATAATTGTTGTGGCTGCGTTTTCGTTAGCGTGCAGGTTAGAGGGCGTAGATCGTGTCATAAGCGTCGTCGTGGCCTCCGTGACGAATCTCAAGGATATCCTCTACATCAATTTGGTATCAGAGGGAGGTTGTGTTGATTTCCCAATCGACACCATCCTTTCATTTTACCTAGGGATATCCTCGTTCACTAGGGTGCGCACTTCCGTTACGAATCACGTCAAATCTGAATTTTACATAGTTGGGCTGCAATTAGTAAAACACACAAAAAAAAATTCTGCAGAAAATTACAAAAAAAAAATCTGAATTTTCTCCTCATTTTTCTAAGAAAAAAAGCCTGAAAAAGTTTTTCCTGTTGCTCAATAGTTTTGTGTCAAAAAATTCAAACGCGTAATTTAAATCAGGTCAAAAAAAAATTTGTTGTTTGTCCCGTTCGTTCATGCGCACTAGGCTGGGCACGGAATATCTTCCCTCCACCTCACACATGGCCAACAACCAAGGTGATGAGCGTGCTCCGGCCACGATCGCCGAGCTACGAGAAGAGTTTAACGCTAGGTTTGATGCACTGACACAGTTAATTGAAGGGCTCGCTGTAAACCAAGCGGCGCCCCGAAACAACGGCGTTGGCAGAAACCGACCGGGTCCCTAACCCCCGGCCGCCAACCAGCGAGAGGAAAGACAAAATCACCCACGTGATCTGGACGATGAGTACCCACCTCGAGGTCATTATGAGTTCGACGTAACTAGGGCCGTAAAAATAGACTCACCTTCATATGATGGTATGGGAGAGCCCCAGCTATTCCTAGACTGGGTTATGGGAATCGAGTGCTATTTTGAATGGCACGACCTGACGGACGTTGAGAAAGTGAAGGTTGCGCGGATGAAACTTCTAGGAAGGGCTAAGACATACTGGTTGAACGAAGAGAGACGATTAGGTACGGTTAATGGAGTACCCCCAATTGGGTGGGCTGCCATGAAAGCACTTCTCCACGACCAATATGTCCCCACTTATCACCGGACACAAATGTTCGACGACTTAGCCTCTCTTCGTCAAGGTAGCTCTTCGGTAGCAGAATACATGGGACAACTTAAGGATATGTTGGTGCGTTGCGATGTTCGTGAGATGCCCGAAGTCACACTCTCCCGATTTCGTAAGGGACTCAACTCGGACATTCAAGGAAAGCTCTTGCGTTATGGTCACACAGACCTTAACACCACTTTCAATGCCGCTTTGGATATTGAAAAACACAACGCCTACAAAGTCAAAGGGCGAAACTTTCAGAAAGGAAAGTCCCTCTTAGGACCGCATCCATCTTCCTCCACGCGAGACAAGGGAAAGTATCGATCCACGGATTCGGAGTCCATTATCATTACCGCTAGGAATAATAGAAATCCCACCGGCGAGCGAGTGCCGATAGGACGGATTAGCAAGACTAACGCCACGTGTTATTCTTGCGGAATCCAAGGGCACTATGCTAGTGAGTGTCCCACGAAGAGCAAACCGTTAGCCTTATTAGACTCCACGACTGAGCCTGCCGATATCGACTATGGAGCAGAATCTGATCGCGAACCGAGTGACATGGAGGACGATTCTTACATGATGGTGATGAGATGTATTTTGGCCACACCGCGAGCGTTGGACGAGTATAACCGGACAAATATATTTACCTTAAATTTTAAGTGCGGTGAAAAATGGTGCAAACTAATTATTGATAGCGGTAGTTGCATGAACGTCGTTTCGGAAAATGTCATCGCACGCATGCATTTAGTCACCGAGCCGCACTCACATCCTTATAAAATTGCGTGGGTAAACAAGACGTCAATAGCGGTTTCTAAGCGATGTTTGGTGCCACTAACCTTAAAAAACTACGTTGATAAAGTGTGGTGCGACGTAATTCCCATGGACGTGTGTCATGTCTTATTAGGACGACCTTGGCTTTATGATTATGACGTGACTCATTTTGGACGAGCCAACACTTATGAGTTCAAATTCAATGGTAAGACCATTGTTTTGAAACCATCACCGCCCAAGGATCCGTCACCTGCGTCCAAAGATACCATTGTGCCGGTAGAAAAGAAAACGATAAGTCTGATAAGTAGGAAAGAATTAGAGCGTGAAACTTTCATGGATGGCGTTATCTACGCGCTAGTTTGTCTTCAAGCTAAGGAGGATGCACCCTCATTAGCGAGCCTCCCGTTATCCCTTCGAACTCTCTTAGAAGAGTATAAGGATGTCTACCCGGTGGACTTACCACCTCAGTTGCCACCTATGCGTGATATCCAGCATGAGATAGATTTTGTCCCGGGTTCTTCGTTGCCGAATCAGCCCCATTACCGCCTCAACCCCTCCTCACATGAGGAGTTGCAAAAATTAATTTCAGATTTGTTAGCGAAAGGGTTTATACGTCACAGTAAAAGTCCTTGTGCCGTCCCTGCCTTATTAGTCCCGAAGAAAGATAAAACGTGACGATTGTGTGTCGATTATCGGGCTATAAATAAAATAACAGTCAAGTATCGGTTCCCCATTTCCCGCTTGGATGATTTACTAGATATGTTATCAGGAGCCGCCGTATTCTCTAAATTGGATCTTAAGAGCGGTTATCATCAAATACGAATACGGGAGGGGGACGAATGGAAGACGGCATTCAAGTCTAAGGATGGACTATATGAATGGCTAGTGCTTGGAGAGGGACTTACCAATGGACCGAGTACGTTTTCGCGATTGATGACCCAAGTCTTTAAACCCTACATGGGAAAATTTGTAGTGGTCTATTTCGACGACATTTTGGTGTTTAGCCTCTCTCCGGGGGATCATGAAACTCACCTAAGAACAATCCTTACCACATTGCGCAAAGAGAATTTATTTATTAATCTAAAAAAATGCGCATTCGGTGTGTCTTCCGTAGAGTTCTTAGGATACATCGTGAGCTCAGATGGCATTCATGTGGATCCAAAGAAGGTTCAAGCAATTAAAGAGTGGCCGGAACCCAAGAATATAAGGGAAGTTCGAAGTTTCCACGGGTTGGCCACGTTTTACCGAAGATTTATTCGGAATTTTAGTAGTATTATGGCACCCATCACTGAATGTATGAAGAAAGGAGAATTTAGTTGGACTAAAGCGGCCACTAGTGCTTTCCAAACGATTAAGGAACGGATGTCTGAAGCCCCCTTACTACGATTACCGGATTTTAGTAAAGTGTTTGAACTATCATGCGACGCATCGGGGATAGGAATCGGAGGAGTATTAAGTTAAGAAGGACATCCGCTAGGATATTTTAGTGAGAAACTATCCGGCCCAAAATTAAATTATTCGAATTATGATCGCGAATTCTATGCTGTGATTCGTTGTCTCCAACATTGGCGACATTACCTTATATCAAAAGAATTCGTGATATTATCGGACCATGAGGCCCTCAAATTTGTTAATTCTCAAAATAAGATTAGCCCACGGCACGCTAAATGGATTTCATACCTACAGGACTACGCCTTCATTATCAAGCATCTGAAGGGTACATTAAATCGTGTGGCGGACGCGTTGAGTAGGGTCACCTTATTACTAACTACCATGGAAGTATCAGTTATAGGATTTGAGAGGATTAAAGATGAATATGTCCAATGCCCAGACTTTAGGGAAATTTATCTCGCCACTCAGGACAGCTCCCCTACCACCATTTCGGCGTATTATATCCGTGACGGATACTTATTTAAACATTTGCAACTATGTATTCCCCGCTCGTCATTACGACATTTTATCATATGGGAGTTGCATAGCGGAGGGCTAGGCGGACATTTTGGTAGAGACAAAACGATAACACTCGTAGAGGATAAATTTTTTTGGCCGGGCCTCAGACCCATGGTTAACAAAGTCGTAGGAAGTTGTCGTGTTTGTCAACTAGCCAAGGGAAACAAGACCAACACGGGTCTGTACACTCCACTCCCGATCCCATCGGTACCATGGGAAGATGTCAGCATGGATTTTATTTTGGGGTTACCCATGACATTTAGGCGTCACGATTCTATTCTTGTCGTAGTAGACCGTTTCTCTAAAATGGCCTATTTCATCGCTAGTAATAATACCTACGATGCTTCAAATGTCGCAAAATTATATTTCAAGGAGGTCGTGGCACATCGGGGTGTTCCCAAAACGATCGTGAGTGATAGGGATGTAAAATTTACAAGTTATTTTTGGAAGACACTCTGGAAACTCATGGGCACTAAACTAATGTTTTCGTCAGCCTATCATCCCCAAACGGATGGGCAAACGGAAGTTGTCAACCGTAGCTTGGGCGGGTTACTTCGTTGTTTAGTGGGCGAACATAAAGGTATGTGGGATCTTATTCTTCCGCATGCTCAACTAGCGTACAATAATTCTAAGAACAGGTCCACTGTGTTGTCGCCGAATGAGATAGTGCATGGTTATAAGGCGACAGTGCCTCTTGACTTGGTTCCGTTACCGCCTTCTTTTAAATCAAGTCAATTTGCACAGGACTTCACTTCACACGTTCACACTCTCCATGAGCACATTGGCAAGACGTTAGCTAAGCAATATTCTATCTATCAATCGAATGCTAACGTACATAGGCGAGCAGTCTCCTTGAACATTGGCGATTTGGTTATGGTTCGTCTTATCCCTGAACGGATGCCTTCGGGCACCATAAAAAAATTAGCGAACAAGAAAGCCGGCCCTTTTCGAATTTTGAAGAAATTAGGCGAAAATGCTTATTTATTAGAATTACCCGTTGATTGGAGAATCTCCCCTGTGTTTAACATTTCGGATTTAACGCTTTTTGTTGCTCCACCACCTGAACTGTCTGTCTCTCCGTTTAATAATTCCACTATACAATCTAATGGGGTGGGGGTGAGCTCAATTCTGGATCGTTCTCTCCTTCGAATTCTACGGGAGGTATGCCGTCTATTGATGATGACACTTGTTTTTCTACTTCACCTAACGCTTTTCCGAGGTTTCCCCGGACAGATTTCTTGCCTGACAGGATTTTGCAGGATGATATGTTTCCCACCCCCGACGGCGACATTCACAGGTTTTTGGTTCGTTGGCGTGGTCGTCCGGCTTCGGACGACTCTTGGCTCTCTGCTGCACAGATGGATCTTCTTGACGCGGACCTCGTACGCCGTTATATGTCAGCCCGCTCATCGGAGATGAGTCCTTTTGAGCGGCGGAGGATTGATGGCGACGGTGATGGTGACGACCACCAGGACGGCCAACTAGAACATGACTATGTTGAAGATGTACCGGCAAAGGACGTGCGACGTCGTAGCGGTCATGGCTACAGGCTTCGCCCTCGCAACAAGAATCATATTTGATATTTTTTTTTATTTTGGTGTGCTAATAGCCGTTTCATGATGGCTCTTTAAAAACATTATTTAATTTCTGCATTTTTCTTTATGTGGTGTGCCTTTAGCCACATGTTATTTGCTTTGAGATGTAAGCCTATATAAGGGCCTTGAACTATTCATTTTGTGGTAGAATATTATTGAAATCAAAATTGAATTTGCCTAACCTAATTTTTCCCCCTCTTTCCTTCTCATAGCCGCCGCCCCCCTCTCTTTCTTTCTTCCTCCAAGCCGCCGGCCCCAAGGCCCCTCTTCTCCCTAAGTGCTCGGCCTCCACCATTCTCCCTCTTGCTCTCGGCCGCCCCTTCCTCTTAGTGCTCGGCCGCACTCCTCCTTTCTTGCTCTCGGCCAACCGAGATCTACCCTTGAAAGGTGTTTTGGCCCATGCATGAGAAGTTGCTTGCTTGCATGGAAGAAGATAGGTGTTTTCCTCCACGGCGTGAAGTGAAGGAGATTAGCAAGTTCATCATCCGTAGCGCGTTTCCCGTGGACGTTCAAAGGAGGAGCGATCACACTTGGTAGATCCACGCATCACGGATCTACAAATCCGAGAGGGGTAACGAAAATTTCTACCAAGAGTTTTCTTTCTCTAGATAGTTCTTGTGGTGGACGGATTTTGCGTTATTTTCCGATTTGTTTTTCTTCGCGGTTAATCAAATAATAGATCGGTATTTTTCGTTTGGATTTCCGAAAGATTCGTAAGAGGATTGGCGATCCTCGCTTTTCTTTTGTTGGGATAGATCCTACCATCTTTCGAATCATTTGTTCTTGGTGGATCTATTTTGGTACAACCCCAAAGCTCGCTCGGGATCAATATTATCCCATTTAGCCGGAAAGAATTTGGCCTATAGCCAACATTCGATCTATTTGCGGAATGGCGATCCGTATTGTTAGCGCGAACGATAAATAAAATAATTGTTGTGGCTGCGTTTTCGTTAGCGTGCGGGTTAGAGGGCGTAGATCGTGTCATAAGCGTCGTCGTGGCCTCCGTGACGAATCTCAAGGATATCCTCTACATCAAGGACCTTAAGGGGCCAACCTTGCCCTGCTAATAAAAATAAAAATCCTTTGTTTATAGGACCGCAAGGGTGAAATGTAGGCAAACCTTACTGACGCAGGGTGAATCTATAGGCGGCGGGAAATCTGCAACCTAACCCTACATGTTATGCAAATGTCCGACGGTTAGATCATAATTGGATAATAAATACATCCCACACAGACAATTCCACAACAAGGCAAATAAATTAATTAGCGGAACAAGCTTTGGCTTTCCTCCGCGTGGAGGGCCAAAACACGAGCGTGCGGCGAATGAATTCTTCCTGCAATTAGAGATTAGTCCAGGAGCAAATAATTATAACAAACTGAAGTATCAAACAAACATGTAATAATCACACCATATTCATGTCTTACAACCAAATACCAATACAAATACACAGCACAAATATTAGGGTTGCTGCCAATGAAATAGATCTGAATATTGGAAGACTCAAAAGGGGATTCCAGTGGTTGGTGGACCGGATCGGGTAAAGGGAGGGCTTTTCGGGGTTTAGGAGGGCTGGATCTGGGTGGAGGATGGCTGAACTCGGGCTAAAATACCCAGATCTGAACAGATTTGGTGTTTGATGGCTGTTTTGAGGTGTATCCACCTGTTTGGGAGGGTAGGGGCAAGCAGGGGAGGGTCTGGCTGATGGAAATCCGGGTTGGATTTGCCCAGAGAGGCGGCTGGAATCTATGGGGAAGGTGGTGGCTGCCGGAGAGGGGGCCTGTAGGGTGGTGGTGGCTGGACAGAGCGGGGAAGGTGGCTGAGGGGTCCCTGGAGATGGCTGGCTGCTGTTTAGGAGGAGAGAACAGAGGCGGCAGCCTGATTAGGAAAGGGCGGAGGTGGGGATAGGGCCGACTACAGGGGGGTTCTGTGGTGGCCGGCAGTTGGAATAGGAAAGTGAAAACTATATAAAAAGAATAGTAAATTTCATCAATAGTTTTTAACAGTTAGGCATAAGAGAGAATGGCTGATCTTGGCAGGAAAATTTGCTGTAACAGGGGCTGGACAGCGGGGAAAATAGGAAAAATGGAAGAAGAAATCAAAAGGACACAAACTTACCCGAGAAATCGTCACCAAGGGGGCTCCACGGAGTCGGCACCGCGGAGGGGATCACCGGAATGAAGGAAGAAGCTCTCCACACATTCAGCAATGGCTGAAATCAGCAGCCCTAATACCTATTTATAAGAAACTAAAATATTAGGGCACCCGGAATCAACGGCTACGATTGGCCGTTGGTCGTGGGGTCAAAACTACATTAAATAAAACCCGAAAAATACAAAGCTATATATGAAATTGATTCGCAATGTGAGTCCGGACACATCCACGGAGTCGGATCATCGATCCGGGCACGCCATATATGGTAAGTCGCCAAATCAGCCCCGAATGGGCCAAAAACTCGTCCTTCGCCGCACGTCCTCGTCTCTGCTCCGCATCAATCTCTCCGGCTTGAAAGAATTCATCTCCTGATGAATAGGGATCAAAATTCTCTCGCCGTATGCCGGGTAAACTCGCAGGGGTCCACCAGGGGCCGTCCAAGTGTCGTTGCTGAAGAATCGTCCGCACCAGCAAACCAGGTAGCGGCATACAAAACTATCTGTAGCGGGTTCAAACTCATGCACAATGATCTCAGTGATAAGCTCATCTCTCAACACACAAGTAGAAAGATCCGGTGGGATCCGAGGTGCCAATGGTGAAGCCGTTGGAGACAGGATCCCGGGTAAGTGGGGGTCAGGGATGGGCTGAGCACGGAACAATAAATGTGGTGGCAAAGGCTCGGGAATAGACTGAGTGGTGGGTGCCAAGAATGGTGGTAAACGCTCGGGAGGGCCGCCAAGATATGGGCCCGAATACTCGTGAGGTGTAAAGTATGACATCAAGTCCTCGACATTGAACACAGTATGGGTACCCATGCTCGCGGGGATGTCCAGTTCGTAAGCATTTGTCCCGATGCATCTCAGGACTGAGTAGGGATCCATTCGTCGAACGCTCAAACTTTTAGCAAGCCTCGCACGGAGCCTCACAACACAGATTTCCACCATCACCTGCTCGCCTTCATGGAGTACCTGCACTTGCCAAAAAATATCCGCATGTGATTTATAGAATTTATTACCAATATGGATTCTTCGTCGGGCCGATTCATGACACTCATGCAATCGATGAACAGGCAACACAACAAACTCAAGCAAATGATGACGAAACGACTCAACAGGCTCATGCAAATAATGTAAGTGATGCAAATAAAACATAACAAGCACGACATGCCTTCTATGAGAAAATCTAAAGATAACCGAAAAATCTATCGAGGGTGGTGGCCTATCAGGAGGCTCTCTCGGTAGAGTGTAGAAAAACTCATCCCGCGTACGACGAGTCCTCAGGTGGCTGTGTGAGGCATCTATACTCACATATAAGCTCGTAAAGAGCGAAATGGCTCTCAGGGGGCGTAACGCATCAGGGGGGTCACCAGGAGGTGTGTAAGAAAAGTCATCCCGAGTGCGACGACCATCCGAATGAAAATCGTGTATACCGACTAAAAGTCGTGATTCACGAGTGTGGTGAGTGTCTCTGACAAGGAAGAGCTCATCGGGTGGGTCAGCGGGTGGTGTCCCAAAACTTATCACGAGTGTCAGACGTCATAAGGTAGGTCCGCAAAATATGAGTAGACTCTAGTGTGCTCAAGGTAGACCCTACATACGTCATACTCCACTCAAGACCCATCCGCTGGGGCAAGGCCAGAGATGATAATGAGAGAGGTGTCAATAACTCGAAACTCATAAACAAGCGCCTCACCTGAATCTCCTCTTCACCAGGATGTGGCGGATCATCAGGGGGCTCAACTGGGGGCTCGTCATGGAACTCGTCACTAGGATCAAGGTCCTCCAGATGTGTACCAACATAAGGGGTAGTGTCCCTATGAATGGATGGCATGACCACTACGAGATCAACACCAGGCTCTGGGCTCTGGGTCGTGATGTGACTCGGGGTAAGGACAATGGGAGAGCGACATAGGCCTACACTTAAGAATGGATCTGTGGGTGCGGTGTCAATACGTGAGTCCAGGGTAGGGGTGCTAATCAACCCATGACATGTCATAGGTGGTGGTGTGGGTGAGGGGCACAACACTATACGCTCGAGAGGTCGCTCAGGCTCACTCTCAGTCAGTGCCACTAGAGGAGCGTCAGAAACCAAAGGTAGGTCACTCACTGGGCTAAGCACCTCACTGGGGTGAGAGCAATCCGCACCAGGCATCGTGGTGTCCTCAATAGGGGAGGGACTCGTACTGCGGAGTTCAAGGAGAGAATCCCATCGACCAGCTCTTGCGGATCTCAAGGACTGTTCATAGCGGAGGGCGAGCTGATAAGTCTGCTCGAGAGACTTCGAACTGTGATAAACCACCTCAGTACGTATATCAGATCGAAGTCCAGACCGAAATCGGGTGGTGGTCATGGCTGGGTCCTCTCGGATATCACTTATCACAACCAACTCATCAAAACAATCCCTATACTCAGCGACAGACATAGGTCCTTGCTGAAGGGAAAATAATTGGTCGAGCAAGCGACTCCGATATGATGATGACAGATACCTCTGGCACAAAATACGCTTCATGCCCACCCAACTCGTGACACGATGAAGACGATCTCGCTCGCGAGTCCTCTCTACGCTTGACCAATATGCTCTCGCCTGATCTAAAAGCCTAAGTTTCGCAAACTTGATGCGACGCTCACCAAATAATTCAAAATGATCGAGATAATACTCAATATCCACGAGCCAATAACTGAAAGACTCGGGACTCGATGAGCCGTCAAAAGAAGGGGCAACAGTGCGAAATTGACTTTCGAGATCTCTCTCAGAACGACTATCCTCATAATAATCATTCCTAAGATAACTGAATCGAGCGGAAGGATAAACACGATCCGCTTGCGTGCGAGGATATGACCGACGACACTCCTCATACTGATCGTCTCTAGTGTAGTGGGGTCGTGTCGGTAGATCAACTCGATCTCTAAAAGTGGTGTGCTGCGATCGTGAATAATCGTCGTAGTAACGTGAGGATATCCCTGGCTCTGTGAGAGCGGGTGAAAGTGGACTCGAAACCTCCAAATTGAGGAGAGGAACAATTGTAATACATAGACATAATGAAAAAAAAAATCTTATAGACTCTACGACTGCGTATCAAGAGAGCGAGAAAACTGCCCCTCTGATACCAATTGACGCAGGGTGAATCTATAGGCGGCGGGAAATCTGCAACCTAACCCTACATGCTATGCAAATGTCCGACGGTTAGATCATAATTGGATAATAAATACATCCCACACAGACAATTCCACAACAAGGCAAATAAATTAATTAGCGGAACAAGCTTTGGCTTTCCTCCGCGTGGAGGGTCAAAACACGAGCGCGCGGCGAATGAATTCTTCCTGCAATTAGAGATTAGTCCAGGAGCAAATAATTATAACAAACTGAAGTACCAAACAAACATGTAATAATCACACCATATTTATGTTTTACAACCAAATACCAATACAAATACACAGCACAAATATTAGGGTTGCTGCCAATGAAATAGATCTGAATATTGGAAGACTCAAAAGGGGATTCCAGTGGTTGGTGGACCGGATCGGGTAAAGGGAGGGCTGTTCGGGGTTTAGGAGGGCTGGATCTGGGTGGAGGATGGCTGAACTCGGGCTAAAATACCCAGATCTGAACAGATTTGGTGTTTGATGGCTGTTTTGAGGTGTATCCACCTGTTTGGGAGGGTAGGGGCAAGCAGGGGAGGGTCTGGCTGATGGAAATCCGGGTTGGATTTGCCCAGAGAGGCGGCTGGAGTCTATGGGGAAGGTGGTGGCTGCCGGAGAGGGGGCCTGTAGGGTGGTGATGGCTGGACAGAGCGGGGAAGGTGGCTGAGGGGTCCCTGGAGATGGCTGGCTGCTGTTTAGGAGAGAACAGAGGCGGCCGCCTGATTAGGAAAGGGCGGAGGTGGGGATAGGGCCGACTACAGGGGGTTCTGTGGTGGCCGGCAGTTGGAATAGGAAAGTGAAAACTATATGAAAAGAATTGTAAATTTCATCAATAGTTTTTAACAGTTAGGCATAAGAGAGAATGGCTGATCTTGGCAAGAAAATTTGCTGTAACAGGGGCTGGACAGCGGGGAAAACAGGAAAAATGGAAGAAGAAATCAAAAGGACACAAACTTACCCGAGGAATCGTCACCAAGGGGGCTCCACGGAGTCGGCACCGCGGAGGGGATCACCGGAATGAAGGAAGAAGCTCTCCACACATTCAGCAATGGCTGAAATCAGCAGCCCTAATACCTATTTATAAGAAACTAAAATATTAGGGCACCCGGAATCAACGGCTACGATTGGCCGTTGGTCGCGGGGTCAAAACTATATTAAATAAAACCCGAAAAATACAAAGCTATATATGAAATTGATTCGCAATGTGAGTCCGGACACATCCACGGAGTCGGATCGTCGATCCGGGCACGCCATATATGGTAAGTCGCCAAATCAGCCCCGAATGGGCCAAAAACTCGTCCTTCGCCGCACGTCCTCGTCTCTGCTCCGCATCACTTACCCTCTTAATTCTACGTCTTTGAATATGAGAACTTGGTAGCTCCCTCCTCTAACGAGCAAGCTCCGCTTAGGCAGCCGCGAGTAAAGATCCATTGTATCCTCCACCATCAATATCTCCGTCTCCGACCACTACTTCGGTCACCGCTCCAAGGAGGCCCATAACAAATTGGTATCAGAGATATCCTTCCTCCTCTTCTGTTGAAAAAACTTCCTCCATTCTGAAGCCAGACCTTACACCATCAATCCTCTGTTGATCCTCGAAAGCAACTGAAATGGCCACTGCTTTGATCCTCCGTGGCACATCCAATTCTCCCTTCAAGCACACTAATGCCAACATCCTCAGCTCCTCCATCGACGACGCCACTAGAGGTTGCGTTCCCCTTTTCCATTCGACGAACAGTTTTAGCACATCTCCCGCGCGACATCCGTTGATACCTCCATCTGCAGTTGTACAGAACTGAATCGCTAGCCTTCCCAATGTTGCTCCTCGCATTGTCCGCAACATCGACGATCGGCACTCGACGCCATTTCTTCCGCGACCAGTCAACATCCTCTTTTGCATCGTCTCCGACATCGGGCCTCACCCCTCTTTATTTGGAAGCCCTCCATCTTAGCCGATTGATTAATTTTAGATTTCAATTTTTAATTAATTTTATCAAGTAGTATTCTTGATTAATTAATTTTAAATCATCGCATTATGGGGAGCATCAGGATAACTGCTACGGATGCGGCCACCAACGGATCGATCTGCTCGATGTTGCGGGAATTCATGACCTCCATGGACACCCGCCTTTGGGATGTCGATGCACTACACAAGACAAAAAATTCACTGCAACCCGAGCCGTCGTTGAGTCCAGTAGAGCAATCTTCACTCCCATCTTCGCTGACCACTGACGTACAACCACTCTCTGTGGCGTTTGCCCTCCGCCATGACCTCCGGTGGTTGTGTCACCCCAACTTGGGACACCTTCATCAGTCACCGTGGTCGCACCTCTTCCCCCGATCATGTCGTCCCCTGCCTTAATGGCCCTAATCATGTCGGCCCCTGCCTTAATGGTCCTGATCATGCCGGCCCCTGCTCTTAATGGCCCCCTACATCTATTTCTTCAGTCGATTGTTCCCAAGTTTGCGCCACCATCTCTACATGATGTTGTTTGCTCTCCGCCTGAGCTACCTTCGCCTTCAAGTGTCCACCACCGTCGGGCACCCTCGTTCCACTCGTTCATTGTAATTGTTTCTACCTCAGCCTCAACTATAGCAACGCGATACCGAGAAATGTTCTGGCACGAAAGCAAAGAAAAAGACGATCATGCAATACAAGCCTCGTTCAAGCTTGAAGACAAGATCGATTTGAAGGCCGAGAGACATATTATGGGCTACGTGCCCCAATGATGATGGTATGGGCTCCGGACCCACTTATTATGTTGTGTTCTTTTATTATTTTTATTAGGTTATTGTGTCGGGGGGAGTTACATGTTTTCCCCTTTGTATCTCAATTTATAGGAACTTAAGGGTCTCATATGGTAAGCAATGAAAAGGTTCTAATTCCCTGTATTTGAATGTGAGATCTTGGTAGCTCTCTCCTCTAACGAGCAAGCACTGCTTAGGCAGTCTCGGTTAAAGCTCTGTTGTATCCTTCACCACCATCATCTCCGCCACCGACCACTACTCCCGACACCGCTCCAAGTAGTCCCATAACAATGTTCCTCTATATGAGGGAGCATATATTTTTAGGTATCTTAACCTACTCTAGCATTTATTTAAGTGGGATGTTCACATTCTAATAAAATTAATATTTGATTGGATGAAATTGATTCTTTGAGAATAGAATGATCCAATTCCATTTATGCTGTTCAGTTGTACACTTAAAGGGTGGAATTGAAATTCAAAATGAATTCCATGAAACTCATTTTGAACTAAACTCAAATCCTTCCTATCTATATAGGAATTGGAAAATTCCATTTGCCGTCCGCGTTCTAAAATATATATATGACATTCTTCACAATAATAAGTAAAATACTTTTTCAATTTAAATGTCATATACGCTTGTTTCAGTCCAATCAACATTCCCTCGTTAGGTTAGATTCAGAACGTAAGCGGGAAGTGGCGGCCACCTCACAAAAAATAGTAGTCATTGAATCGTTCTCAAATTTCTGGGGAAGTTTCTTCTCATTGTCATGAGACCACTAATGTCAATTGTGCATTTGATCCGAAAGTCGGATCCCTGATATTCTCAGTTACTTCATTGTCACTGGAAAATTGAAGTCGTCTGTTGGTCCTCGAATTTTAAGGAAACCCTCTTCTCTCCATACCAAGACCACAAGTTATAAAGATTTATTGACCTATCGCGAGATTTCCATCGTCGCTAAGAAAAACAAATATTATTGTATCCTCATATTTTCTAGAAAAAGTATTCTCATCACTTTGAGAGAAGTGGTGGTGTGATAGAAGAAAGAAAATTGCAGTACATTAAACAAAAAAACAATACAATCGAGAACAAGTTCTCGCTAAACATCCGGAGGCTGGGTCCTCCTTGACACTCCACTCTCTAAGAGAGTAAACCTAAGACTCCAAAGATACTCCTCTAAGCATAATACCACTCATATGTATAGGTGAGTGGGAAAATACAAAGTACGATAATGCTCATGGGTTACATAGACTAATAACAGTGTGTGGCGGCCGTGTCGTATCAACACGCCCCGCCCGAAAAATGACCTTGTCCTCAAGGCCGAGGGCCAAAGGGTTCGTCAGAAAACGTCAGCGGATCTAATTCCCCGGAGTCTGGATCAGTATATTCAGATCCCAGCAACACATATAAATTCCTGAGAGGGCAGACGTGGGTGGGCGAGTATAGTTACTCGCAGCGAAAACAAAGAACCTTGCGATGGAGCTCGACTTGTTATTGATAAGATATATGAAGGAGAAGTCGGGGGGCCTATGGACGTGGAGCTGGCGGCTGCGGAGGAAGAACCGGTAGCTGGGGCCCGGGTGGGGGCAGAAGGTCTACGTGCAGAAGAGGTGGCGGTAATGTCGGCGGCGGTTTGGGCGGCCAGGTTGAGTAGAGTGGTGGAGCTGGGTAGAGTTCCACGTCGAGATACCTAGCCCGCTGCATTGCGCAGGAAAGAGTAATCGGATTGTGTACCCGAAGGCGCGCGCGAAGGTGGGGGTGCAGACCTGCCAGGAAATAACCCAAGTAGTGGTGGGGGTCAGGCCGGGAACATGTGTAGTGACCGCGATGAATTCGTCGATGTAGGTGGCCACGGAGTCGGACTGCAGAACGAAGCCGAGGTGCTCAAAGGCATTACCCTCCTAGCGACTGTCGTAGTTTCGGAGGAGTTCCTCCTTCAATGTGAGCCAAGGAATGTCAGGTACTTGTTGGCGCATCCAACGCACCCAATGGAGCACCAAGCCCTCCATATAGATAGTGACAAGAGGAACCTTCTGGTTGGCGGGGGTGGACTGCAGGTCGAAGAACTGCTCAGCACGAGTGATCCACCCGATGGGGTTGGTGTCATCGAACACAGGAATCTCAATCTGGAGGAGATGGGTTGACGCACTGTCCGACGCGGGGTGCAAAAACTCCAAGTGGTCGAGAACAGTTTGAATTGGTGGCAGAGGAGGGGTCGGAGGACGATTAACTATTGAGGTAAGTCCTCGAAGGAGGAGCATGAGATCCGCCAACTGGACTTCGATGTGATCCATGGATTGCAAGTCTGAGAGTGCAGTGATGTAGGTGTTCTCGTCGGCTTGGAGGGTCATTGCACGAGTCGTGGGCATGAAAGTACAACTAGGGGTAGCACGAGGAACCCCGGAAGGCTACAATAGTTATAGGAGAGTTGCCAGACACGGAGGAAGGAGGCGAGATGGCAAAACGGTCGTTGGGAGGTTGCCGAAGCCGCAAGAGGGCCTCCAGAAGGCAGAGAAAATGTTGGAGGGCCGCTGGACAGTGATGTAAGGGTAGGCTGGAGGCATGGCAGAGCAGAGAAGGCGCTTGTTGTGAATATTGCCCTCAATGTTACCTAGATTTGATTTGAAGAGGCATCACCCACAACACTAAGAGCATAGTTGTATTTGATGTTGGTTAAGCTTATCATGTGCAGGATGTTCCTTGGAACAAGGTTAGACAAGTTGTCTAAGTGATGGTGACAGGTGGTCACAAGGTAGGTAGGTGGAGAGACAAAAAATCTGTCAAAGTCCACAAGCGTTGAGTGATGACAGCTCACTCAATGCCAGATGCAAAGAAATGTGGATAAGTCCACAGGCGTTGAGTGAGGATAGCTCACTCAACGCCAGATGCAAAGAAATGTGGTTAAGTCCACAGGCGTTGAGTGAAGAATGCTCACTCAACGCCAGATTCCAAGATGCGTCGTGTGTTGTCAAGCTTCTGCATTTGCAAGCAGAAAAATCGACCAAGTTCACAAGCGTTGAATGAAATACAGCTCACTCAACGCCATATAACAGAAGGCGTCGAGTGAATACAGCAAAAGCGTTGTGTGATGTCAAAGCTTTGTCTTTGACAGTAATGAATCTGGTCAAGTCCAGAAGCGTCGAGTGATGAAGGCTCGTTCGACGCCTAAGCAGTTAAGACTACAAAAGTCTAGATGACGTTGAGTGATGAAGGCTCACTTAACGCCAAAGAAGAAAGCGTCGTGTTCACTCAAAGCTCAAGGTAAGAATGGACAGAAAATCTGTCTAAGTTCTTTGGCGTTGAGTCAAGCTTACTCACTCAACGACTAGTGACAGAAAATCTGTCTAAGTATTTTGGCGTTGAGTCAAGCTTACTCACTCAACGCCTAGTGACAGAAAATCTGTCTAAGTGTTTTGGCGTTGATTCAAGCTTACTCACTCAACGCCTAGTGACAGAAAAGCTGTCTGTATTTTGGCGTTGAGTCAAGCTTACTCACTTAAGGCCTAGTGACAGAAAATCTGTATAAGTATTTTGGCGTTGAGACAAGCTTACTCACTCAACGCCTAGTGATAGAAAATCTGTCTAAGTGTTTTGGCGTTGAGTCAAGCTTACTCACTCAACACCTAGTGACAGAAAATCTGTCTAAGTGTTTTGGCGTTGAGTGATGGTTGCTCACTCAACGTCTATACTAAAGAGCTTGAATTTGACTAAGTTCACAGATGCTGACGTCAACAAAAGTCAATAAAGTCGACAAATTCAAAATGTGGCGGGATGGCTACGGTACAGGACAAATAGCGATGCAGGTCTACAAGATGACTTTTCCTGTAAAAGATAAAGTTACAACTGTCAACTTCAGTGAGGCCCACGGGTCAAAATAGTCGTTGATCGGCGGAATAGAAAAGGCGGAGTTCAGAACGAAGAGATTAACTTTTGGAAAAAGCTCTGGACTTCATCTTCTTCCTCGGCCATTGCTGCAGAGCTTTGAAGAACAAGTCCAAGTCGCTAATCTAAAGTTCTAGAGTTAGCTGTAGCGATTTCCATCTGCTACAGCAAGTTCAGAGACATTTTCTCTGAAGAAGAAGATGTAGCAGGTCTAACCTAGCTGCAGCTGGTCGGGAAGCCGATTCTGGATAGCTGGTGTCATTTTCATCTGCACAAGCAAGGTCAGAGGTAATCTCTGAAGAAGAAGAGGCAGCAATGGCCTTAACCTAGCTGCTGCATCTGAAAGCTCAACAAAGGTAGTTGTTGTCATCTTCACCACTAATAGCAAGATCAGAATAAATTCTGAGAGAGAAAAAGGTAGCAGCAAAGGGTTTACCCTAGCTGTTGTAGGGCAAGTCTGATAACTTTAGACAAGTCAGATCAGTGTCTTCTCAGCTCAATTAAGCCTAATCTTGAAGATCAACTTCTGATGCTGAGAAGAAGACAGGATTGAGCTTCTGGTTCAGTCAAGGAAGGAAAGGAGATGCAAGCAGAGTTCTGCAAGTTACTTCCAGCACAAGCAACTCCTTATTGAATATCAACACTCTTGTTGCTGAAAAGAAGTTGGGGATGGGATTTTCTAAACTCAGGTAGAAGCAAGGCAAACTGCAGTTACTTCTCAGTTCCAGCAGGTTATTTCTGAAGAACAATTCCTGGTGCTGAGAACAAGTAGATAGGGCTGAGTTTATCTCAGTTAAAGAAGCAGCAAAGGGACAACCCTAGCTGCAGCACTTCCAGCACAAGCCAAGTCAATCTTTCATCCTGTAGGATCCTTTTGGAACTGAGCTGTAAGCCTGAAACTATAAAGGCTGAGTGGTAGGATTCTGTTGAGAATCTGAGGTAGGGCATGTGTGTCTGAGGTAGGGTTTTGGCCTGAGTGTAGGATCCAGTTTGTATCTGAGGTAGGACTTTTGAGCCTGAGGTAGGAGAGTCATTCTCTCTGAGTGTAAGACCTTTGGGTCTGAGGTAGGATCCAGCTTTGGATCTGAGGTAGGGCATTTGTGCCTAAGCTGTAGGAAAGTCATTCTCTCTGAGGTAGGACTGTCCTCCCAGCCTGAGTTGTAGGGCCTTTGGGCCTGAGGTAGGTGATCTTTGGATCACTGAGTTGTAGGGCTTTGTGCCTGAGCTGTAAGTCTTGGAGGAGACTGAGTGGTCCTGCGGGATCGTGTTGTAAGCTCTTAGGAGCCGAGATTGGAGAAGTGTCTTGTCTAACAAGTTGTTAGAAAGGTGGGAGCGACAGTGGACGTACCGATAATCTGATGAACCATTATAAACCATGTATGTCTTCTGTGATTGTCTTGAAAGCAAACTAACAAAGCTAACTGAACACAGTCAAGTAAGAAGAGAAATCAAAAGAGACCAAAAACATATTCCCCTCCCCCCCCCCCCCCTCTAGGTGACTTAGCTATCTTTGAAACTAAAGACTTTCAAGTGGTATCAGAGGGAAATTGCTCAAAAAGGACTTAACAATCTGAGTGATCTCCAATGATAGCTAAAAGGTTTGTACTTATGGGTTCATGAGTGAACCATAAGGTGTGGAGCTCAATGGAGCTTCAAGTCTGCAGCAAGGAGAACTTTGGGACCTGGAAAGAGAGGGTCAGGCAAATCATGGAAGCCTCTGATCCTAAGATCTTTGTAACAGTTCAAGAAGGACCATTCATCCCCATGAAGGTCTCTGTCTTAGATGCAGAAGTCCAGAATCCAAAAAGTTATGTTGAAATGACTGAAGATGAAATCATCTTGACAACCTTGGACAAGAGGGCACAAAACATCATTGTAAGTGTCATAGATGACTCCACCTTCCAGAACTTGGTCCATTGCAAGACTGCCAAAGAAATGTGGGACACTTTGATTGTCTACATGGAAGGCAAAGAGGAGGATGATAAGGAAGAAGATGTCATCAGTCCATCAGATGGTGTCTATCCAGATGCAAGAATAGAGATCAGGGCCCCTCTGTCACATTCAGATAGTGATTCAGAGGAGGAGGATGATGAAGTAGAAGACTACAGAAGTTATGGGCTAATAGCCATGACAGAAGAAGAATCCTGTCAAGATCAGCCTGGTCCAGAAAATGTACATTTTCTGTCTAGTTCTTCTTATTGTTCAGATTATGAGACCAGTCCAGATTCTGATGCATCCTCATCCAGTGATGAAGATGACTCTGAGTCTGAGGTAGATGACAATCAATTGATTGACAAGTATGGTGAAATTTTGGATGCTTTGAGAAGAAGCAAGAAGTTGGCCAAGATGCAAGCTGAGGAGATTATCTCTCTACAGCTGGCTGCTGCCCAACAGTCTGAGATAGCATCCTTGCTGGATCAGAAAGTGAGGGAAGTAAGCCAACTAAAAGTCATCTCAATCATCTAAATTGAGATCATAAGCCAGAAGAACAAGATCATCTTGGATCTTGAGAGAAGCTCCTAAAGGAGAGAAAGATTGCGGCTGAATTTAATAAGCCCAAAATTGTGCTACCACTGATTGACTCATTTACCTCTCAAAAAGATGAGAGAGGCTTAGGGTCTAAGTAGAATTCTAGAATTGGTCATTACAAAGGGAAAGGCAAGGCTCCTATAGTGCCTCAGGCCACCTTTCACAAGGTAATCCGCCCTTCCAACAAGTATGACAAAGACTGCATGTATGGTCACTGGAAGAATGAGAATTCTCCTTGTAAGAGTACAAGTGTACCTTACAATGGAAAAAGGAAGGGCATGGGTTTGAGTGCACATAAGGCTCCCCATGAAGAAGTCCAAATGGCCCATCATGGACCATTTGTATTTGGTGCACCAGCCCCTACACTCAAGGAGAAGGCAGTGGTCTATTCTCAATGTCTTCCAGCAAAAATCCAGACCAATGGTAAGTCAGTCAGTAAGGCTGACTTGGCTAGCTCTAAGGTCATTAACAGCATGTCAACTACAAAGAAGACTGTTGTTAATGAAACTCAGAGTAAGCCAAGTACTTCTACTGGCAGACTCATCTTTAGTCAGATTCTTGCTGAGAGAAACAAGAAGAAGGCTATATCACTCCCCTCTAAACAGGAAGTTAGTAATGGCTTGCACTCTTCAAAGACTGTTCAGAAGAGGAGATATAACATCCATGAGTGTTGGTATTGTGGTAAAGTGGGCCACTTTGTCATAAATTGTTGGCAAAAACCATAGTGTGCCAAAGGCAAGGGTAAGTCTTCATGACAGAGCTAGTGTTAGTCTTCCTGTCAGAAAATCTGCAGGAAGGCAAGTGAATTTTTATGCTAATCAGAACCTAGGACCCAATAATTATTGGGGTCTTAAGGTAAGGTAAACACTGTTTTGCAGGATAGTCCAAGTGCCCATACCCTCATGTGGTATTTGGACAAAGATTGCTCCAGGAATTAGACTGGAACAAGGAACTAGCTTGAGGATCATACTCCAGTGAGAAATGGACTTAAGATCTTCAATTGAGAAGTTGAAGTTGGATAACTTGACCATCAAGTTCCTCCTACTGCCCAAAAGGAAGAGGATGGTGTGATGTGTGCATTCCTGAAAGTGGATAAAGCACATATATGTTGGGTAAAATCCTTCAAGCGGGATCTGACTGGATAATCAGACCAGCAGAATTCAGTCATTGAAGCCATAAGATGTCTAACTGATGGGACATCGTACTGCTGCCACTTCAGCAGAACAGTGAGGAGAAGAACAAGTAAACTGTAAAGCACTAGAAGTAGCTCTTCTGAGAGCAGCAGGAAGGAGCAAATAATGCTCAGCTGAAAAGTATCTCAAGTGGTATCCTCAGCTGTCAGACTCTTCTAAAGAAACAAGAAGAGAAATGTATGCTCAGGTTTTATTGTATTCTGAACCTGCAGCAAAGTATGTCCAAGTCAGTGGGTTTTATGGACAGGATCTGTGCAAATTTTAAGGGGAAGACTGTCAAGCTAGATGCTCCTATTTGGGGAGCATGTCAGTCAAGGTTGCTGGACAAGCTTGAGTCTTACCTAGAGAATCTCCACCATAGATTAGATTAGCAGAACTGCTGAAGACCTGAATGTCTCTATGGACTGTGTGCAGAGAGCATGAACAGACAGCAAATTGCACAGAAAAGTGAGAACATAGAGAGTGTCTCCAAGCTGCAAAGACGGAGTTATATGTACAGTGTCTACACCATGCACAGGAACAGAAGTCCCATCGGCAATAACGACAGGAGATACCCATTTCTGGTTGTTCAAGCAAGAGAACAAACGAGAATTTCCGGTCATATGACAAGTGGCACTAGAGCCAATAAACCACTTATCGGAAGAGGCCAAAAGAGTACGAGTTGTAGAGGAGACAAGAGAAATTGACCTTATGGAGAAAGAAACCGGCAAGAAAAGAGACTAACCGCACAGTTAGACGCAAGAAGCCAGAAGAACAGGCCGTAGAAAGAGGAGAGACCGCGTGAGTAGAGAAAACAACCCGCGCCAGAAGAGAAGAGAAAAGAGAGAGGAAAAGACCGCGCGAGTAGAGTAAACAACCCGCGCGAGTAGAGAAAACAACCCGCGCGAGAAGAAACAAGCCGCGGGAAGAAAACCGCAAATGCCGCACAAACAAGCAGCCACAAGCAAGAGAGAGCAAGGAAGAGCGGCTAGCAAGGAAGGCAGCACAAACAAAACAAGCTGCAAAGCAAACCGCGCGAACAGAACAAGCCGTAAGGCAAACCGCGTGAACAGAACAAGCCGCAAAGCAAACCGACGAACAAAACAAGCCGCAAGGAAAACCGCGCGAACAAAACAAGTCGCAAAGGAACAGCGACAACCAAGGGAGGGCAAAGCGGGAAGAAAATCAGAAGAAGTCCGGAAGAAACAGACTGAAGCTGTTAGACAAACAAACCGCTATCTAATTGGAGCAAAGGATCGGTTCACTCTGATACCATGCAAAAAAAAGCTAAATAAAGGCAAATTTTATTGCTCTAAATAGATAATTATTGCATAGGCATGCCCCCCTTATTTATAGAAAATGGGGGAGATGAGAAAAATACAATAAGAGATGTGGGACTAAAAGTAATCCGCGCGGCTTATGCGGTTTGACACTGTCAAACCGCAACACTGTACAAAGCGTTGATCACTAGCGGCAACAGAGGTAAGCTGTCAAACTGTCACTGAAGACCGCTAGACCGCAACACTAGCCGACAGACCGCAACTACGGGTTGCCACCAGACCACAGTTGTGGACTCCCACCAGACCGCAGTTGCGGACTCCCACCACTGCTACTGCGGCAAGTCTCCAGGCTGCTATTGCGGCTAACCACCAGACCGCTGTTGCGGCAAGTCTCCAAACCACTGCTGCGGCTAACCTTCAGACCGCAACTGCGGCTAGCCACCAGACCGCAGCTGCGGGAAGACCTCCAAGACTGGAAATCCCTACGGGAAGCCGACTACCAAACCACAACACTGTTAAACAGTCAGACCACCAATCCTGCCAAGATAGCCGCCAGACATAACCGCTGCCACTAACCAAACCGCCACACAATCAGACCTCCTGGACAAACCGCCTGACCGCCCGAACTACAAGCCGTTGCGAATAGATCATCAAACCGCCGAACTCTAACAATTATTATGTGATTTTCTCTTCCACCTCTTGTGTTGTGTAGGATCGACAAACGCAGACTGTCATTGGTAAAGAAACACTGGTTAATGGGCTTTACATCTTGGACCCCCATCCCTAGATTCTCTCTACTATTAGTTTTGTCGACGGACATCGGCGTCTTGAGCATGCCCCTCTCCACATCCTCCAGAAAGCTCTTCCAGATTTGTCCCTCACAGACTTCACCTGCGAGCCGTGTATCTACGACAAACATCATCGTTCTACCTTTTCATCTCATTATACTCGGAACACTGCTCCCCTTGTTTTATTTCATTCTGATATTTGGGGACTCCATTAAACCGTCAGTGTTTCTGGTTATCGCTACTTTGTTACTTTTATTGATGATTACTCTTGTATGACATGCTTGTATTTTCCCCATGATCGATTTGAGCTTCCTCGCGTCTTTCATGTCTTTATCCTAGATGCTCGCAACAAATTTTCTACTACCATTAAAACGCACTGCACCGATAATGCTCGTGAATACACATGTCATGTGTTTATAGACTTGTGTACTAAGTTTGGCATCATCCATCATTGTAAATACTCAATAAAATGGTGTTGCCGAACGGAAAAATCGTCACCTTCTTGAGGTCGCCCACAGTTTCAAATGAATGTTCCCAACCTATGTTGGAATTTCGCGGTTTCTACGGCCTGTCAACTCATTAACCTCCTACCCTCCTCTATTCTTAATTTTGAAGCTCCCTTTAATCTTCATTTTCCCTCCACACCCCCTTTTACAGTAACTCATGATTTCAGATGTGTATGTCATGTTCATAATCTTAGCCCGTCTATTTACAAGCTTGCCCCACATGCCACAAAATATATGTTCGTTGGGTACTCTTCCACCCAGAAAGGCTATGTCTGTTATTCTCCCACTGATCGGAAGATTTTTATATCAGTCGATGTCATCTTTCTTGAAGACCAGTCATATCATTCTCAACCCCTTGACCCTTAACTACCACTACCGTCTCCTCCTCTGCGGCCCGCTGTTCCTGTTACTTTGCCACTTCCACCTCTCCTCCCCATGCCACTCCCAACTCAACCACCAAAACCTCCTCTGATTCATGTGTACACTCTTCTTCCTTCTCATTCTGATGTCCCGAGTCCGTTACCTTCTACTAATGACACTCTGCGCTCTACTGATCCGGCCACCCCTTCTACAGCTCACCCCATCAATAAAAATTGTTTCTTTGCATCAATTATCTCCACTTCTTCAAACCTTCGCGACTTCATTATCGTCGGTTTTCATCCCTAATTCTTTGCAGGAGGCTCTTCAACATCCGAGGTGGCGGGCGGCTATGGAAGAATAAATAGCTGCCCTCTGGGCCAATCACACCTGGAATCTTATCTCTCTCCCTCCTGGCCAGATGTGTGTGAGCTGCAAATGGGTCTTTACTATCAAACACACTCCTACTGGGACAGTTGAACAGCTAAAGGCTTGTCTTGCCGCCCGTGATTTTACTCAACAACACGGTCTTAACTATGAAGAGACCTTCTTCCCTGTTGTTAAGCTAAACAATGTCTGTGTCCTAATCTCTCTGTCCATTCATCGACATTGGCCGCTACATCAGTTGGATGTTAAAAAGCTTTCCTCAATAGTGATCTTGTTGAGACTGTCTACATACACCAACCTCCCAGCTTTAAGACCACGGGGGAGTCACTTGTATGTCACCTCAGGAAATCTCTTTATGATCTCAAACAGCAGTCTCGGGCATGGTTTGACAAGTTCAGTCGGGTTGTTAATGATGTTGGATTTACTCGAAGCTCGGCTAACTTCTCCTCTTCACCCGACATATTCCATCAGGCACCGTAATACTCCTGGTTTATGTTGATGATATCTTAATTACTGGATATGATTCGAACGACATCCATATGATCAAAGAACACTTGGCCTTTGTGTTCTAGACAAAATATTTGGGGAATTTCCGATACTTTCTTGGCATCGAGGTAGCCCGTCGACCCGATGTTCTTGTCCTATCTCAAAGAAAGTACTGCTTTGATCTTCTTCATGACGCTAGCTACTCTAGTTGCAAGCCAGCTGACACACCCATGGATGTCAACCACAAGCTCTGTGCATGCTCCTCCGACCCTAATACACTCCTACCAAACTCAAAGTACTATCGTCGTCTTGTGGGAAAGTTGATATATCTGACAGTTACAAGACCCGATATATCGTTTGTTGTTGGGATTGTTAGTAGGTTTATGCATGCTCCAGCTTGCAGGGGAGTGTTGAAGAAAGTATAAAGAAATGTCATCTTGAAGGCCCAAGTAAAGCTCTCTTAGATTTTAGTCTCACATCTTGGGATTGAGTTTTGGCTCTCCCCACTTCTCCTATATATATGTACAAATACATATGGTGTATTAAGTGATTTTGATTGAGAACTTAAAAAAAATTATATTTTATTCTCTCATTTTTGGTGTTCTCCTACAAAAACCTTGGCAAATATTCATAACGTGGTCACCATCTGATGGTCATAAGCATCCACCATTCCCAACCTGAGGGAGTTCATATGAAGATTTTTCCCAAAAACAGATTTGGCAAACATATCAGGCAACTGAGCTCTAGCAGGGAAAACACAGTATAGATGATGTTCTGAAATTTTTCCAAAACAAACTGACAATCAATCTCTATATGTATGGTTCGTTCGTGAAATATAGGAGTAATGGCGATGTACATAGTAACCTGATTATCACAATAGAATTTTATGAGTTCTTGAACAGGAAATCTCATGTTATACAACATAGATTTGACTCGTATAATCTCACACATAGCAATGACAACGGCTCTATATTAGGCTTCAACAGAAGGTCGACCAACTAACTGTCTTACTTTTCCAAGAGGCAATGCCCTTTCTTCCCAAAATATGGACGCTTCATCTTGCTTCCTATCTTTATGTATTTTAGGCTCCAAAGTCTTTTGTATTCCACTTTTTTTGTTCAGAATTGAAAGCAGATTTATCATATCTCGCATTCACACCTTCGTGGAGAGAATTTACATGACTAGTCTTCCCCAATTATAATAAGCAATAGTCTCCAAATCTAGAACAAAATCTCTTCCAAATATTTGAACGCTTTGAAATTTATGTTATGTAGGAAGATGTTATGGGCCTACTAGATGGTCGTCAGAGGTGGAGATGACGGTGAAGGAGATACTACGGAGCCATGACCGCGGCTGCCTAGGCGGAGCTTGCTCAAGGAGAGAGAACTTCCACAATCTCTTTAGGGTTTAGTAAAATAGAACTTTATTCATTGATACTTGATACAATACTCTAAGGGTCTATTTATAGAACCCCCGGGTGGCAAACCTGTAATTATATGAGGACGCATAAAATAATAAAATACATAAATACTATATAATAAGACTTGACTCCTAATACAAACTCCACACAACATATAATATGATAAATGGAGAAGGATTCGAAACTGATCCGTAACATCTCATCCATCCCCAAAAATCAAGCTTGCCCTCAAGCTCGAATTTCGCGTGGATGGCTGAGTCACCTGAAATCTGGATCTCCCGTCAGAAGAGCGCCCGGAAGTTTATCGCATCTGTGATGGCTTTGGCGAGGAGCGGCGACATTGTCGGAACAACGGGCAACCAACAGAAAGTGTCCAGTGGGGCTGCCAAAGCAGTAGTCAGCAGGATCAACAAGGAAGTTGGAGGAACGACGGTCTGCAGCAAGAACGGGACCATCAGAGCCAGGGGAACAAGACTAGGAGAGAAAGGGCCGGTAGAGGAGGCAAAGAGATAGTCGGGGGACCCGACAGAGCAGGGCTAGGAGAAGCAGGAGACGGTAAGGGAAGTTATAGCATGTCGTCAGCTGGCGAAGAGACTGCACAAGGAGAGGCGGCGATGGAGGCGATAGTGACACGGGCTGCGGCAGAAAGGCGGTTGTCGGATTCATAATTGGTGGAGTGTGTCGGTGTCTCGAAGTCGTGCGTCCATAGGGGTCTTGAAATCTCGTAACTTGGAACGAATGGAATCGATTTTGGCCTCATTCGTGGCAGTAAACTTGATGATCTTCATAATTAGATAATATGATTTAAAATCAATTAATTAATCAAGAATAATACTTGATAAATTCATTAATTGGATTTCCAAATAAGGAGAGGTGGGGCTCGATGGAACAGATGGCTAAAGTAATGAGCACGACTCATAAAAATATAAAATAAAGGGTCTTTGCTGGGCTCAAGGGATGCGACTGAGGCGTGCGGTTTGGGGAGGGGGGGTTAACTTTTAAATATAGAAATAAAGTTGTTGAGAGGGGATCGAGGTAAGGAGATGATGCAGTCAGTGGCGCGATAGCCAGACAAGGCATGCAGAGTAGAAGAAGAAACGGAGGTTCCCATGCGTCGATGTTGGAGAACAGTTGCGACTTCGTGCCGGCGGCTGGAAACAGGGGCTTCAACGTTGATGATGTAGGTCAATGGAGTGGGACGTAGCGGCTGCTGGAACGAAGACGATGAAGTCTGGCAGGACGAAGGGACACGCAGAGACGAGAGGCAGCGGACTCTGCTGGACGGCGATCTAGACAGAGGAGCGTGCGGCCTATGGAGAGGAAGATGGCTGGTTGTAGGAGGATCGATTGGGTGTGACCTGGCTGGAGATAAAGGAGGCTAAATTTTTCGTCGGGGGAAACATGGGCTACGGGAGACGATGAAGAAACGAAGGGTCGTCAATGATGAAAAGGAGAAGATGTAGAGGATGCCAGTGGCTGTGGGGGCGGCTTGTTGTGGTTGAACAACGAAGGAACCTGAGGAGATGTGTGCAGCGGGAGATGAACGACAACGAAGTGTCAAGCCGAGGAAGGATGACTCTAATACCAAGATGTTATGGACCTACTAGATGGTCGTCGGAGGAGTGGTCGGAGGTAAAAATGGCAGTGGAGGAGATACTACGGAGTCATTACCGCGACTACCTAGGCGGGACTGGCTCAAGGAGAGATAGCTTCAACAATCTCTTTAGGGTTTAGGAAAATATAACTTCATTCATTGATACTTGATACAAGATTTTAAGTATCTATTTATAGAACCCCTGGGTGGCAAACCCATAATTATGAAGACGCATAAAATATAAAATACATAAATACTAATATAATAAAACTTGACACCTAATACAAACTCCATACAACATATAATATGATAAATGGTGAGGCATTCGAAACCGATTTGTAACATAAAACTAGAAGAAATTCAAAGACTCTTCTTTGCATAAGATCTTTACTGTCGGAGGAGACTTGGATTTATTACTAGATCCAAACCTACTCCAAACATGACTAAGCCCTCCTACAATTGCTACTGAAGCACAACCAAGAGAATATGAGTGATGCCTTGAGTGATGCCTTGAGTGTCCTCCGTATTGGAGTTTCCCGTCATAGTAATTAGGATTTTTCTTCAACCCTTCGAGGGAAGCAACACTCTTTAATTTGTCCTTTATATGGAGAAAAATTAAAAAAAAATTCAAGAACGACTGAAGCACAACCAAGAGAATATGAGCGGCTTGGGCAGCAACACAAACAAGTTCCATTAAGAAAGCGGCAGCTGGACTCCTATCTAGACAGGGTATGAGTCCACCACAGGAGAACGGGAAACAAGGGGCAAACTATAGTTCAAGGCACAGATAGAGGACTGTCCAGGTAATTTAAAATTAAATTCAGCAAAGAAGGAAGTATCGAAGAAGAGGAAGGATCGTCATCGAAGAGGGCAATGTCGATAATAGGTGTCTTCAAACAAATAAGCAGTGTAAAGGAGCGAGAAACAATCAAAGTAGGAACCAGAAAACGAACCCAGAAGGAGGAGATGTTGTCTATGCAACAAAAATAGGAACTAGACAACGAAGCCGGAAGGAGGAAATGTCGTCAATGCAACAAAAAGTGGGAACCAAACAATGAAACCAGGAGGATGAGCGTCGATGATGCAGTAGAAGGATCCGTACGACAAATGAAAGCAATTGAAGACACAATGTGATGCGGGACGAATCTATAGGCGGCGGATAGACGGTGACCTAATCCTACATGTCATGCAAATCCGACGGTGTGAATTCAAATTAGATAATAAAAAATTAAATCTCATGCAAATATTGCGCAGCAAGGCAAGATAATTTATTTAAGATAACAAGCTTTGGTTGTCCTCCACATGGAGGGACACGCGCGACGAATCGGTCCTTCTTGCAGTTAGAGATTAATCCAGAAACAAATAACTATAATAAACTGAAAAATCCAGGCAAACATGTAATAATCAAACCATAACATTGTTTTACAACCCAATACAAAAATACAACACAAATGTTAGGGTTGCTGTAATAATAATAGATCTGAACATTGGAAGGTTAAAAGGGGGATTCTGGTGGTGAGAGGAGATCAGGTAAGGGGGAGGTCGGTGGAGGAGTAGGAGGGTTGGATCGGAGGAAGAGACGGCTGGATCTGGGCTGGAGTGCCCAGATATGGGATTTTCCAATGGGGGAGGGAGGTTGGAGGGGTATCCCTATTGGTGGAGGCGATGGCAGCAAGGGAGGAGGGTGGCCTGTGGATCTAGGAGGAGGGATACGGGTGGAGGCTGCTGGACTGAGGGTTGGGTAGTGGAGGAGGGGTGGCTGGCTGATCGGGGAGGGGTAATAGGGGCGTTCGGCTGTTCTGGGTTGAGATTGGAGCGGCAGCCTAAAAGAGGGGTGCGACTGAGAAGTGGGGGTTGGCAATTTGAAGGGAGGGTGGCCGGAAGGGGTACGGTGGGAGGGCAAGGATGGACAGCGGGGAAAGTTTCCTACAGAGGGATGGAAAACAGGGAGGGATTTCTTGAAGGGAGCAGCGGCTGGGCAGTGGGTATATGGAGGGGAAAATACAAACAAGAGACACTTACCCAAGGAGTCGTCACCAAGGGGGCTCCACGGAGTCGGCACCGCGGAGGGGATCACCAGAATGAAAGAAGAAAACTCTCCATACATTCAACATGAAAAAAATGCAGCCTTAAACATCATATTTATAATAATCTGAAATTAGAGTACCCGGAATAACGGTTATGATTAGTCGTTGATTTCGGGGCCAAAACTACATGAAATAATAAGCAAAACATACAAAGCTATATATAAAATTAACTCGCAACGCAAATTCGGATGCATCCGCGGAGTCGGATTATAAATCCGCGCACGTCATATATGATAAGTCGCCACAACGCATCATTCTCCCCGGCTTGAAAGAATTCATCTCCTGATGAATTGGGATCAAAATTCTCTCAACGTATGTCAGGTAAGACTCGATGAGGTACACCAAAGGCCGTCCAAGTGTCGTCGCCGAGAAAGCATCCTCACCAATCAACTCTTTTGGGCTGAAAAGCTTTCATCTTCGATGAATGAAGACGGTCGTACTGAAGTCGAAGTCCAGGGGAGAATGGATCAAGCTCTGCTGGTAGCATCCAAGTGTTGTCGGTGAAGGGTAGTCCGCGCCAGCGAACCAGGTAGCGGCACACAAGACCATCTGTAGGGGGGACAGACTCATGTGTAATGATCTCAGTGATAAGCTCATCTCTCAACACACTAGTAGAAGGATCCGGAGGGGTCTGAGGTGTCAATGGTGAAATCAGTTGGGACAGGATCCTAGGTAGGTGGAGGCCAGTGGTGGGCTAAGCACGGGGCAATAAATGTGGTAGCAAAGGCTCGGGGGTAGGCTAAGTGGTGGGTTATAAAAACGGTGGTAAAGGCTCAGGAGGGCCGCCAAGATGTGGGCCCGAATACTTGTGAGGTGCAAAATATGGTGTCAAGTCCTCGACAATGAACACGGGATGGATACCCATTCTCGCGGGGATGTCCAGCTCAGAATCATTTTGTCCTGATGCATCTCAGGACTGTGTAGGGAACCATTCGCCTAATGCTCAAAGTTTTAGTAAGCCTCGCACGGAGTCTCGCAACGTTGATTCTCACCATCACCTACTTGCCTTTATGAAGTACCTGCTCTTACCAGTGAACATCCACATGTGATTTACAAGATTTATTACCAATGAAGCACCGGTACGGGTACTAGTACGATACGTATCTGGTACGGCGGTACATTAAATTTTAAAAACCCCGGATACGGGTATGGTAGGATACGTTATATTAAATCTAATAAATATATAGGTATATATCACAAATGCAATTATAAATTCTCAAAATAATAAAACATGAAGCATAAATAATCAATTGAAGTACAAGTCCATAATAAATACAATATAACATGAAGTTCTTAGACAAAATATTCATAATCATTTCATATTTAAAAATGTTCATCACTCATTTTCTTCATCATCCTCAATATTGTTGGAGATCAAGACATCTTCAATTTTTGGACAGGTGAAATTGCCCAATTTATGAATACACAATCTCATTATGCTTGTAAGAATATAATTAATAATGCCTCTAATGAAATCTGAACTATTTCTGGACAGTTGAAATTGTCCTAGTTATTAATTAACAATATCATTATGCTTGTAAGAATATAATTAATAATGCCTCTAATGAAAAGTTAGGGTTTCTTACCTCCTATTCATTGTTCCATTTTGTCCAATGCTTCTTTCCTAGTCTGGTTTGTGAAGAATTGCAAATTTTTGTCCATATATAAGAGACATATGAGAAGAAATGAGAAGAAGAAACAATTGCAAATTGCAAATTTCTGTTAATGAATGCAAATTTCTGTAAATGAAAGAGGCATAGAAGAGATTTTTGTAAATGAAAGAGGTATAGAAGAAGAGATTTCTGTAAATGAAAGAGGCATAGAAGAAGAGATTTTTGTAAAGAAGAGAAAACTGTAGAAGAGAAATCAAGAGAAATCTGAAGAAGAAGAAGAAGAAGAAGAAGAGAAATCTGAGAGAAGAAGAGAAATCTGAGAAAAGAAGAAAAATTTAAGAGGAAGAAGAAGAGAAATTTGAGAAGAAGAAGAAGAAAAAGAAGAACTTACCACAGGAGGGAGCAGACGAAACAGACGGAAGAAACAAAACAGGAATCGGCAGGGGACGAAACAAGAATCGACAGGAAGAAACGCGGCAGGCGGGCGCGAGGACGAAACAGGAAACAGCAGCGCTTAAACCTAAAACAGCGAGGCGCACGGGACGAAACAGGAATCGGCAGCAGGCAAACCTAAAACAGCTACAATATAACGAATTGGCGCGTACCATATGCATACCCGTACAGGAAACGTACCCGATACAGGCGCGGGAAAAAAGATGTGTATCGGTGCTTTGTAGTTTATTATCATTATGGATTCTCCGTCGAACCGACTCATATCACGCATGCAAACGAGGGACAAACAACTCAACAGAAAAATGGAAATGATGAAGAAATGACTCAACAGACTCATGCCAAAGATGTAAATGAAATACAACAGACACGACATGCTGACTATGGGGCAGCCTGACAATGACCTGAAAATCTATCACATTAGGTGGCCTATCAGGAGGCTCTCTCGGTGAGGTGTAGAAAAACTCATCCAGTGTGCGACAAGTGTTCAGGTGACTATGTGAGACATCTACACTCAAATACGAGCTCGCAAAGTGTCAAATGTTTCTCAGGGAACGTGACACATCAGAGGGCTCACCAGGAGCCATGTATGAAAAGTCATCGCAAATGCGACGACCGCCTGAGTGAAAATCATGCACATAGACTAGAAGGTGTGACTCTAGAATATGGTGCCCCTGACAAGAAGGAACTCATCTGGCGGGTCGCGGGTGTCGTGTCCCAAAACTCATCAAGAGTGATGTTTCATAAGGTAGGTCCTCAAAATATGAGTATGCTCAAGTGTACTCAAGGAAAGCCATACATACGTCATGCTCCACTCAAGACCTATTCTCTGGGGCAAGGCCAGAGATGATAATGAAAGAGACGCCAATAAATCGAAACTCGTAAAAGAGCGGCTCACCTGAATCGCATTCTCACCAAGATGTGGCGGCTCATTGGGAGGCTTAATAGGGGGGGTCCTCGTAGAACTCGTCATTAGGGTGTCATGATTCTCCATATGAGTATCATCGTAAGGGATAGTGTTCCCATGTGTTGGAATTATCGGGTCAATGTCGGGTTATTAGGTTTTTAGGTATTTATGTTTAGTCCCACACCGGCTATTGGTGTCTTTGTCTCTTGTTGTAATGCTATATAAATGCCCCTATATGGATGAATAAACTAGAACCTTTCCATTTCCATTTCTACTTTCTACATGGTATCAGAGCAGGTTCTGTGACCTAAAATTTTTTCCCATCTCCCGGCTTCTCCAAAAATCCCGACCCGCTCTCGTTTTTCTGCTTCCGCTCGCCTGCTAGGGCTCGACAGGGGCGCTTCTCACCCCCCATGCTCCCGTCTACGGGATCGAACCTGATTCAGGAGACGGGAGCGGGGCATTCTCCCTGTACAGCCTCTCCCGACGGATTCTTCTCCCGTCGTCTTCATCGCGTTCTTCCGCTTGCGTCGTCGATGATCCCGCCTGCTCCGATCACGACGGCTCTGCTTCCTGCTGCTTCCGCCGACTATTTCTTCTCCGGCCCAAACGCTTCTCCCGTCGAGAGCAGAAGGCCTTTCTCCGCCTCTACTTCATCTTCTCCGGCCTGGCTTCCGGCATCTCCCTGCTTCTCCGGGCTGCTGCGCTGCAGCTTCTTCTTCTACGGCCTGGCTCCTACTGCTGCAGCTTCTTCTTCTCCGGCCGGCGGCTGCTCTGTCATCTTCATCTTCCCCAGCGTGCTGCCATGCCGCTGCTCCGACGGTTGTTCTTCTTCTCCGACTGCTTCCTCTCCGGCCCAGCAGCCCTCGTGTTGCTGCTGCTCTGTCGTTGCTTCTCCGGCCCGCTGCTGCAGCACCTTCTTTTCCAGCAACTGCCCCGTCTCTAGCCCGGCAGCTCTCTATTTTAGGGTTTAAAGTTTAAATTTTTTTTTCCAGTTGTTATTGTTGTTTGTGGTTGTCTGCATCTCTATGTTTTTAGCCTATATGCACGTGATATCCACGTGAGGGGGAGTTTTAGGGTGAAGCGATCCGGATGATCTTTCCCGTTTTCTCGCTTTCATTCCACACGGCCTCTAGGCTTATCTCTATGTTTTTAGCCTATATGCACGTGATATCCACGTGAGGGGGAGTTTTGGGGTGAAGCGATCCGGATGATCTTTCCCGTTTTCTCGCTTTCATTCCACACGGCCTCTAGGCTTATCTTGTATGTCGTTTGCGTCTTCCCTTTATTTTTCTCGATTGGTCGTGTGTTGGGGACGCGGTTGATGTTGGTGTCTTAGTCTCATCAAGTTGTACCATGTGGGACCGTGTCGTGCGGGATTGTGTCGTATGGGACCGCCCTTTGTGCGGATTATCCACGACGGATTATCCCCGGTTGCCCGGTTGATGATTTGCTCCACATCTTTTATTCTCTTTCGCATGTTGTGTGTGTAGGTGATGTTGGTTGACCGTTTTTCAGCGAGTCCACGTCGTGTGTGGGTCCTGGGTCGTGTGTGGGTCAGCGTCGTGTGTGGCTATGTCCCCGGCTTGATTTCCCGGTTTGGAATTTCCCTCGGTGGCTCGTTTGATGTTTTGTCCCGCATCATTTACCTCCATTGCCGTTATTTGTTGTGTCCAAGTTGAAGGGTCCCCCTTCAACTTGAGGGGGAGTGTTGGAATTATCGGGTCAATGTCGGGTTATTAGGTTTTTAGGTATTTATGTTTAGTCCCACACCGGCTATCGGTGTCTTTGTCTCTTGTTGTAATGCTATATAAATGCCCCTATATGGATGAATAAACTAGCACCTTTCCATTTCCATTTCTACTTTCTACACCATGAATGGGTGAGATAGTCACTACGTGATCAACACCAGGCTCTGTGCTCTCGGTCATGAGGTGACTCGGAACAATAAGGAGAGAGGCACATAGACCTACACTCAAGAATGAATTTGTGGGTGCGGTGTCAAGAAATGGGCCAATGGTAGGGGTGCTAACTAACCCAGGACATGGCAGAAGAGGTGGTGCAGGTGAGGGACACAACACTATAAGCTTAATAGGTCTCTCAGACTCATTCTCAGTCAGGGTCACAAGAGACGGGTCAAAAATAAGTGACAAACCACACATCGGACTACGTATTACACAGGGTTGAGACAAATCCAAATCAGGTGTCATTTTGATCATGTCTGACAGAACAAAGGTAGGCAAAGTGGTGACATCGGTCTGGGAGGGACTCGTATTGTGGAGGTCAAGGTGAGAATCCAATCAACCAGCTCTTGAGGATCTCAAAACGGTTCATAACAAAGGGCTAGCTGATATGTCTGCTCAAGGGACTTCGAACTATGATAAACCACCTCGGTACATATGTCAGATCGAAGTCCGGAGCGAAATCGGGAAGTGGTCATGGTTGGGTCCTCTCGGATATCACTCCTCACAACTAACTCATCAAAACGATCATGGTACTCAGCGACAAACATAGGTGTTTGCTGAAGGGAAAATAATTGCTCGAACAAGCGACTCTGATACGACGAAGGCAGAATCTCTGACATAATATACGCTTCATGTACACTCAACTAGTTACGTGATGAAGACGATCTCGCTCGCGAGTTCTCTCAATGCTAGACCAATATACTCTCGCCTGATTTAAAAGCCTAAGTTTCGCAAACTTGATGCGACGCTCACCGAATAACTCAAAATGATTGAGATAATGTTCCATATCCATGAGCCAATAACTGAAAAACTTGAGACTTGATGAGCCGTCAAAAGAAGGGGCAATAGTACGAAACTGATTTTTGAGATCTCTCTCAAAACAACGATCCTCATAATAATCATCCCTAGGATAATCGAGTCGTGCTGAAAGATCAACCAATCCGCTCGCGTACAAGGATATGAACGCCGACAATCATCATATTGATCGTCTCTAGCATAGTAGGATCGTGTCGGTGGATCAACACAATCTCTAGATGTGGCGTGCTGCAATCGAGAATAATCATCGTAGTAGCATGAGAATCTCCCTGAAGGGGCTCTATGGGAGTGTGTTAGTGGACTCGAAACCTCCAAATTAAGGAGGGAAATATTGGTGAAACATAGACATGATGAAAACCTATAGACTCTAAAACTGCGTATCAAGAGAGTGCTCGCAACCTGGCTCTGATACCAATTGACGTAGGACGAATCTATAGGCAGTGGATAGACGGTGACCTAAACCTACATGTCATGCAAATCCGATGGTGTGAATTCAAATTAGAAAATAAAGAATTAAAAGTCATACAAATATTACACAAGGCATGATAATTTACTTAACCTAACAAGCTTTGGTTGTCCTCTGCGTGGAGGGCCAAAGAAAGAGCGCGCGGTGAATCGGTCCTTTCTACAGTTAGAGATTAATACATAAGCAAATAACTATAATAAACTGAAAAATCCAGGCAACATATAATAAGCAAACCATAACAATGTTTTACAACCCAATACAAATACAAAAACACAACACAAATGTTACGGCTACTGTAATAATAGTAAATCTAAATGTTGGAGGTTTAAAGGGGGCATTCCAGTGGTGAGAGGACATCGGGTAAGGGGGGGTCGGTGGAGGAGTGGGAGGGATGGATCGGAGGAGATGACTGTATCTGGACTAGAGTGCCCCGATATGGGGTTTTCCGGTGGGGGGAGGGAGGTTGGGGGTGGTTTCCCTGTTGGTGGAGGCGGTGGCAGCAAAGGAGGAGGGCAGCCTGCAGATCAGGGAGGAGGGATAGGGGTGGCGACTGTTGGACTGAGGGCTGGGCAGTGGAAGAGGGGTGGTCGGCTGATCAGGGAGGGGAAATAGGGGCGGCTGACTGTTCTGGGCTGAGATTGAGGCGGCGGCCTGAAAGAGGGGTGCGGCTGAGAAGTGGCGGCCGGCGGTTTGAAGGGAGGGTGGTTGGAAGGGGCTCGGTGGGAGGGCAAGGCTGGACAGCAGGGAAAGTTTCCTGCAGGGGGTGGCGACTGGACAGCAGGGAGGGATTCCTTGAAGAGAGCGGCGGCTGGACAGCGGGTATATGGAGGGGAAAATACAAACATGAGACACTTACCCAAGAAGTCGTCACCAAAGGGGCTCCACGGAGTCGGCACCGCGGAGGGGATCACCGGAATGAAGGAAGAAAACTCTCCACACATTCAACAATGAAAAAACTGCATCCCTAAACATCATATTTATAATAATCTGAAATTAGGGCACCCGCAATCAACGACTATGATTGGTCGTTGGTTTCGGGGCCAAAATTACATGAAATAATAACCGAAAAATACAATGATATATATGAAATTGACTCTCAATGTGGATCCGGACGCATTCGCGGTGTCGGATCATCGATCCGGGCACGTCATATATGATAAATCGCCACACTGCCTGCATCACAAAGAAAGAAATCAGACCCAATAGTTGAGGATGAACAAGGATTGACAAGCTATGGCGCTTGTTGGCGTTCATACCACTCTAAATTAGAGAGAGGAAACCTTCAGGACTTCTCTTCATAATTCATATGTATCATAGAAAGAGGCCACACAAACAAAAGATACAGAAAACCCTAACCATTATTCATAATGTGTACATCACCACCCGATGAGCCTAAGGCTCCGTTTGGCACGGTGATGGCGGTCATGAACGTGGGAGTTAAATTGTCATTCGTTAACGCCACATAAGGAACTTCATTCGCTTTTATGTTCAAACGGATGATGTTTGTTAGGTGATACTTAACGAATGACGGCTTAACTCATACGTTTACGACCACCACCTCCGTGCCAAACGGAGCCTAAGATAGCTTGGCTTTTAACAATGTGAATAGTTCAAGTATCCCGGCTACATTTGAGAAAAATAGAGACAGATATAAGGGAACTTATAAATCAATGATGTGAGGTTAAAACTGAGAAATACAGAGACAAGATTATGTGAAATGAGAACCAGGGAGATTTATATGTATAATAGTAAGCAACAATTACACCGACTATGCTTTATGAATCATAGTGTTGGGCAATAAAGAGTTACAAATAGACAAAATAAGTGAGGAAGTAAAAGTATGCACGAATATCGAAAATTAAATGGTGGAAGTTATGTAAAAGAGACCTTTGCAAAATAAAGTTAAACGCAACATAGCACTCTTAGTTGTCAAGGCGCGCGCCTAGGCGCGCCTGAGGCGCCGGGCGCAGCCCGCCGCGCCTCAGCACGGATGAGGCGGGCGATGTGCCCCAGGCGCGCCTTACAGGCTCTCAGGCGCGTCTGGGCCTTTCAAGGTTTTTTTTTTTTTAAAATAGATGGGCAAAAACATGATCTCAGACGCACCCGAGGCACCCCTAGGCAGACTTGGGCGCCCAATTCGCTGAAATTGAGCGAATTGGGCGCCCAATTCGCTGAAATTGAGCGATATGGGCGCCCAATTCGCTGAAATTAAGTGAACTTGCTCAATATCAGCGAATTGGGCGCCCAATTCGCTGAAATTAAGTGAACTTGCTCAATATCAGCGAATTTGACGCCCATTTTGCTGCAATTAAGAGAATTCGCTCAATTTCAGTGAATTGGTCGCCCAATTCGCTCAATTTATTTTTTTTCCCCATTTGTGCGCCTCACGTGCCTCAGGCGCGCGCCTGCGCCTTGCGCCAAGACTCCAGAGGTCCTTTGCGCCAAGACTCCAGAGGTCCTTTGCGCCTTGCGCCTTTGATAACTTAGATAGCACTTAACTAGCAAAATGAGCATGGATACCTTGTGCACAGTATCCGACCAATGACAAAAAATACTACAAACTCCGCAGATATTCCCCATGAGCAGTGTTCAGCGGCAATAGTACCTTCGGCCTCAACACAATTTCCACGCATGCAAATGTAATTTTATTTTATTTTATTTTGCTTATATATATAGAAATATTTATTTATTTAAGTATTTATTTTAGCATAGATAAATAATAGATATGATGCATGGTCTAAATTATTTTAATGGTGTCATGTTATTGTAGTTGAATCGAGAGAAAGCGTACTTTATTCTTCCACAACGTGAGAATATATAGAGACTACAATGATATGTAATAACGAGACTCACGTGTGAGACTAAACTAACACTCGCATAATAATAACAAATAAATGCGGAATATACGACTTGTATAATAACTCTCAAGTCTCTCCCTCAAGTCGGATGGAAGATGTCATTCATTCCAAGTCTCTTGATGTTATCCATGAACGAGTCACTTCCCAAGCTCTTAGTGAAAACATCTGCTAGTTGATCTTTAGAGTGGACGAACGGTGTGACCACTGTCTTTTTATCCAGGCGATCTTTGATGAAATGTCGATCCACCTCCACGTGCTTTGTTCTGTCATGTTGAACTGGATTGTGGGCTATGTTGATGGTTGTCTTGTTGTCGCAAAACAAGGAGAAAGGGGACGTCACGGGAAACCCCAAGTCATGTAGAATGGTACACATCCATAGACCCTCACACATATCTTGGGATATAGCACGGTATTCCACCTCAGCGCTCGATCTGGCCACTACATTCTGCTTCTTACTGCGTCATGTTACCAAGTTTTCCTCCAATAAAGGAACAATAACCTGTTGTAGATTTCTGGTCGTCATGGCGTCCGGCCCAATCAGCATCGGTGAAAACTTCAATCCTCGGGTGTTCGTTTTTGGAGTACAGAAGACCTCGACCTGGGGCTTTCTTCAAATACCGTAACACCCGGTATGCTGCCTCTTGATGTCTGGCCCTAGGAGCATGCATGTACCTACTCAGGATGTCAACTGCATAAGTAATGTCCGGACGAGTATGAGATAAGTATATTAGTTTCCCAACTAATCTCTGGTAGCAAGTGACATCAGCTTGGTCACTGTCACCGTCTTCACTGATTCCATGATTTTCTTCCATTGGAGAGTTTGCAGGGACACAACCAAGCATACCAGTCTCTTGCAGTAAATCTAGGACATATTTCAGCTGTGATATAAAGATACCCTGATCAGATCTAGTCACCTCAATTCCCAGAAAGTATCGCAGTCTTCACAAGTCTTTCACCTCAAATTCGGCAGCTAAGAGAGAATTGAGATTTGCGATCTCTTCCAAATCGTTACATGTGATTACAATGTCATCCATATAAACAATAAGGACTACAACACCCTGAACACGTCTCTGAATGAACATAGTGTGATCAGACTACTCCTAGTTGTACCCAAATTTGAGCATAGTCGTGAGGAATCTGCCAAACCATGCTCTGGGGGACTGTTTCAGACCATATAAGGACCTCCTTAGTCGACAGACAAGGTCTTCCGCTCCTCTTTTATGAACCCCAAGGAAAATTTCATGTACAGCTCTTCATCGAGCTCACCATGAAGTAACACATTCTTAACATCCAGTTGATGAAGATCCCAGTCCATGCAAGCCGCGCAAGACAACAATACCCGAATAGAATCCATCTTGGCCACGGGGGCGAAGGTTTCCTGGTAGTCACCTCCCTGAGTCTGAGTGTACCCCTGAGCAACCAGTCGTGTCTTGTACCGTTCAACCTTCCCTTCTGGATTCTGTTTGACTGAAAACACCATCGCGAGCCAATAGCCCTCTTGTCAAGAGGGAGGGGCGAGACATCCCAAGTATGGTTCTTGTCCAAGGCTAACATCTTATCTTTCATAGCCTGAGTCCAGGACAGAATGCCCAATGCTTCCTGCCATGTCCTGGGAACAACAACCGTCGAGAGAGAAACAACAAAGGCCTGGTGGGCAGGGTTAAGGTGATGGTAAGCGACGTGTTAGAAATAGGATGTTTAGTACATGCTTCTTACCTTTCAACAGAGCAAACGGGATGTGCAACTCTGCATCATCAGAATCTGAGGCAGAAGCAGGCAATGGTAGAGGCGGAGCCTTAGTAGCATGTATACGGGAGGAGCGGAGGTGATATACGTGAGGAAAAGGTGATAACGGAGTATCAGGCAGAGGAACAGGGATAGGGGGTTCCTGTTCCTGAGACACAAAAGGTTGTGGTGGTAGCGACGGAAGGAGACGAAGAGGGACATCCATATCGCCAGTATTCTCCCTGTGACGAGGAGCATGAGTCGATGGCAAAAAAAAGGATTCCCCTTCCCGAAAAGTAACATCCATAGTGCAGTAGACACGCCTAGAGGGAGGGTGGTAACACTGATACCTCTTCGCGATAGACGAGTATCTGAGGAACACACACTGGAGGGCCCGAGGGTCAAATTTGTCACGGTGGGGTAAATGAATGTGGACGAAACATACACAACCAAAGACACGAGGAGGGAGGAGGGAAGTATAGACCACAGTCATGGTCGACAGCCGAGCGAGGGGAGTAGCATAGCTAAGCAACACACGTAAGGGAAGCCGATTGATAAGGTGGGCAGTAGTAAGAACTGCATCACCCCAATAGGACTTAGGAAGGTGCATAACACGCAGGAGACGGCGGGCAATTTCCAATAGGTGCCAGTTTTTTCGTTCAACGACTCCATTTTGGGTAGAGGTGTGAACACACGTGGTCTGGTGTATGATACCATGACTAGCAAGGTACGAGCCAAAGGTGCCCCGATCGTCATACTCCCCCCCCCCCATTGTTACTCCGTAAGACACGAACCACCCCCTTAAATTGGGTTTGAACTATTTTGTGAAAAAACTGAAAACAAGGGAAAACTTCACTTTTCTTTTTGAGCAAATACACCCAAATTGTAAGAGAAAAACATTCAATGAATGTGACAAACCAACGAAACCCAAAGGTAGATAAAACAGGGGACGGTCTCCAAACATCAGAATGAACAATATCAAACGGAGTGCTACAAGGAGAAACTAAATGCGATGAACTATGACGCACATGCTTAGATTCATCACAAATATCACAGACAAAAGTTTGTAAAAAGGGGAAAAAACAGGGAACAATTTCTAAAGGTAAATAGGAGAGGGATGTCCAAGCTAAAGGTGTCAGCGACGAACATCATCACCTGTAACAGGAGCACAAGAGAGGGCCTGAGAAGGAGGTTGGTCCAAGTAATACAATTCACCGCGGTTCCTACCACTGTCAATATTCCGCTTCGTACCCAGTTCCTGAAAAACACAAGAATCAGAAAAAAAAAAGGTTACAAAGCAATTAAGGGAGCGAGTAATGCCACTGATAGACAAAAGATTGTGAGGAAAAGAGGGAACACGAAGAACAGATGGCAGAGATATATGGGGAACAAGAGATCTGGCCTTTCCCAGCAATGGGAGACAATAGGTCATTAATAGAAATAACTTTATCCTTACCAGACAAAGGGGTGTAAGAGAGAAAACCTGAGGAAGAGCCGGTCATGTGATGAGTGGCACCAGAATCAATCACCCACTCAGACGGGGAGGCAGTGACAGCATGAGCATGCGGCATAGCAATAGTAGCAATGGAAGCGGAAGCACTTGGAGGCTGATCAGACTGAGAGTGCAGCAGACGGCGGAATGCATCCAACTCAGGAGCAGTAAGAGGCCCGGTCACAGCATGGGAGGTCTCGTCATAGACGTCGGTAGAGTAAGCAACATCATGAGGTATGGAACCACCTAAGCGATGGCCCCCTCGTCCAGTCCCTCGACCACGACCACGAGGGCAGAGATGAGGGTAGAGTTTGAAGCACCTCCCGAGTATGGCCATGACGGCCACAATAATCACACATAGGAGCAGACAGGCCAGGGCTGAAGACTTGTCCACGACCAATGCTAGTGAGGGCAGAGCGATCAGGAGGGGCACTAGCACTAAGAGATTTCCGACGGTCTTCATCACCCAAGATCATACTGAAGGCCTCGCTAAGGGATGGAAGCGGAGTGCGGTGAAGAATATGCGTCTGAACCATGTCAAACTCCATGTTCAGTCCCATCAAGAAGACATGGAGGCGAAAGCGATCCTCACGTTGTTGTAGCTGGACAGCATCCGCAGTACAGGCGGGAGTGAAGTGGGAGAAGTAGTCAAGCTCCTGATATAATCGCTCGAACTCAGAGAAAAAGGATGACGCCGTCATAGATCCTTGTCGGAGTTCCAAAATGCGGCGAGTAAGCTCATAAACCTGCGTAGAGCTGCTAATCTGGGAATATGTCTCCCGGGCACGGGTCCATATATCAAAAGCAGAATCCATCAGCATGTAACTCCGATAAACCTTCGGAGACATAGAGTGAAGGAGCCAGGACACCACCAGGGAGTTTTCTGAGTCCCATCGCTTCCAAGAGGGATCAGTCAGTGGGGGCTCCTTGATAGTCCCATCGATGTAGCCATACATCCGGTGGCTACGGATGACATGTAGCGCCGCCTGTGACCATTCAAGATAGTTTGTGTCATCTAATGGGACAGTGGTGATCTTCAGGGAACCAGAGAAGACATGAGACCGCTGAGAGTCGCTTATCTGAGGCGGAGTAACGCATGGGGACGACACCGAAGAAAGCACCTTCATCGGGGGAAGGAGAAGCCACGGAGAAGACAAAAAATGTAATAACCCGGAGCCAAACAGCAACAGAGGCGGCTGGAGTGGCTGCGACAGCCGACCTCAAGCAGAGGAAACAGCGGCCGGAAATCAGCAGGAAGGGAATGCGGTCGTCGGGCGGCAGAAAGCAGGAGAGGCAGTGGGATGCATCACGCAGAGGTGACGGCGTCCAGGCCGCAGCAAGCAGAGACAGCAGCAGGAGGGCGGCAGCAAGCAGAGGGGGAAGCGGCGTGGTTCATCACGGAGAGGGCGACAGCGATAGGATGAAGGCGAGACAGCGGCTGCATCCTGGAGGGACGGCGGCGACACCCCTCTCAGCAACCGGCGGTGATATGGAGGCCGCCCGACATGCGGGTTGAGGCCGAACGGGACGGCACTGAGCCGAGTACGATGGGATCGGGCGGGATGTGTTAGGTCGGGATTGGGGTGAGCGGGATGAGGAGACGCGGTGTTGGAAAGAAATTAGGGTTTTTTTCGTGTTTCCCTCTAATACCAAGTTGAATCGAGAGAAAGCGTTCTTTATTCTTCCATAACGTGTGAATATATAGGGACTACAATGATATGTAATAACGAGACTCACGGCGTGGGACTAAACAAACACTCACATAATAATAACAAATAAATGCGGAATATACGACTTGTATAATAACTCTCAAGTATTGTAACATCTTAATTTCATAGTACTAGCAGAACTTGCATGATATCCCTCGTGCACAATACTCCGACAGCATTGCAGGTGCTCGCTATGTGCTTAATGTTTAAGGCGTGAGTACTTCCCACTAACGCGCAATTTTCTTACATGCGAAAATATTTTTTATTTTATCTTATGTTTTTTACTTTATTTTTTTCATTTTTCTACTTTATTTTGCTTTATTTCTAGTATATTTTTTATATAGACCTATATATTATTTTACTTTTCCTACATTTTACCTTTTTCTATTATCAGCCATGTAATTTTATTTTATCTTAATTTACTTTAATTTATTCCAATGGTATACCAAAAAATTTAGCTATTGTAGGGAGATTTGAGAGTGATAAATGAAATATTACATCAAAATAACTCAGCTAATATTATTTAGTATGGATATGAATAAATAGAGAAGGGATTCATTGCGCTGGTTGTTAAGGCCAGCGTTGATGACCAATAAGGACCCTGAACCTACCAAAACCTGCATGCAATCACATCCAACCAGCTTGTCATATGCCATCTACCTATTCACGCATTTTTTTCATTTGGACAAAGTTGTTCCGAGACAATTTGAGATCATGGCACAAAGGCGAGTACTCATGAAGGCTTTTATTGAGTATTTTTTAGTTCTTTTCTTAGGAAGGGCCTTAGATTCATTCAAGTGAATAGAATTGAGTCTCCAAAAATGGAAATGAAATTCCTAATTTAAATATCACTCTTCGGTTGCAGAATTGAATAATAGAAGTGGAATTAAATTTGAACGACTTCAATTCATTTACTCTTACAAAGGAAATAGCAAATTTGGGGAAGAATTAGAAATTTACATCTCAAGTGGTAAATGCACTTTGATTCACATAATCATCAAATGTTCATTGAAAATACTTGTCAATCAAACTCTTCAATATCCCCATAACTCCCATTAAATCTCAATGGGTTTTAATCGAGATCTCGATGAAAACCCATTGATGCCGGGGGGAACGTCGCACCCGTCTGCCATCCTAGAGTCCCACCAGGGGGCCTACCATGGCATCGCACCATGACGGCTTTATCAGGGCCGCGGCCCATACACCTCAACCCATCCCCGGCCCCACAACAGGGCCGATAGATTGTTGAGGCCGGGGATCGATCCCCCGGCCTCCTTGATAAAGAACTCCGGCTCAGTTGGTGATGAGAACTCGCATGAGAGTTCTTTATCAAGGAAGTCGGGGGATCGAGCCCCGGCCTCAACAACCTATCGCCCCTGTTGTGGGGCCGGGAATGGGTTGGGGTGTATGGGTTGCGACCCTGATAAAGCCGCCATGGTGCGATGCCATGGTAGGCCCCCTGGTGGGACTCTAGGGTGGCAGGCGGGTGTGACGTCCGTCCTGCATCAAGAAGGAGCCTAGGGTTAGGGGGTACCTTGGGGAATGAGATACAAGCCTAGAAGTCGTCACCTAGGGTTACACGGAGTAGGCACCGTGGCGGGATCGCGGGAATCCGGGAATACAATCTCCAAATTCTGCAATCCCTAGATCAGCCCCCTATCACCTCTATTTATAATAAAACAAGGATTAGGGCATCCCCCATCAACGGCGATGATTGACCGGAGGTGGGGCCACCCAAATACATCAAAATAAATGCAAATATAATAAATTAATATATGAAATTGATTCTCAACGCGAATCCGGACGCATCCGCGGAGTATGGTGGTCAATCCGGACACGTCATATATAGAAAGTCGCCAATTGGCCCCAAACGGGCCCCTGTCATCCACTGCAAATGCTTGTCTATGCTCCGCATCAACTTATATGCGCATTTAAGTCACCACCAATAATTATCAGTTCTTCCTCAGATATATGTTTCTGTAAAGCATCCATCTCTAAGACAAGTCATAAGACAACTAAAACCAAACCAATTCAAACAACTGGAAACAATTCAGTTGTTACATTATTGGTCATGACTGCAAGGTCTCTGGTGGTGATGACAATCAGGAGGCAATGATATTCTTCTACTTCATAAAAAAATAAGAAAAGTGAAGAAGGAAAGGATAGTGTCCTAAAAATCTTGAAAGATTCCGGGATAAAGATTCTAAAATCTAAGGGAGACCTTGAGATAAAGTTGATTAATTATTTGTGTAATTCTATTCATGCAATGCCCTAAAAGGAGTCCTAAGAAGAACTTGTGATTAACTAAATGCACTACAACCAAATATAATATTTTCTTGCATTTTTTGCCACAAAATAAAGTTGGAAATTTTCAGCAACGTCATTAGTACGTGTTAGAAATCTGGTTAAAGACATTCAGTAGAAAGAAATCCGTGCCATAACTTTTCTCCAAAACAAAAGGAAGTGAAGGTCACAGTGAGTCCTATAAGAAGTTTCATAAGTGTGGCATGGTGTTGTGAAACTAATACTATGAAAAGATACACGGGGAGGTAAAAAAAAAACCTTAGATACATGGCCAATCTTGAAACTCCCCATGACTTGCTCCTTTGATACCAAAGTAAGAAGAGGAATGAGAGCAAATGGAATTTGTACTGATTGAAGAACATTCAACCATTCATTCAAAGTATCTAATGCAGCATCTGAAGTGTCAAAAAAGAGAGCAACAATCATTGTTGGCACTATTGCAAAACTTCTGGTTATCAATGCCCTGAGCCACTTCTTCAATCTAAGATTGAGAAATCCTCCCATAATGAACTGCCCAGCATAAGTGCCAGTAATTGTGCTGCTTTGCCCCGCAGCTAATAATCCGATACCCCATATATAAAGGATAGGAAGCCTTCCTCCCCCATACTTTCGTTCTAAATACTGCCCTGCATTCTCAAGGCCAATACTTCCAGCTTCCTTACTCCCATAAAATCCTTTTGCAAAAACAGTTGTTACGAACAAATTTATCAAGAATGAGATGATCAGGGCAGCAGTTGACTCTATGGAATAATACCTTAGTGCTTCTTGAACACGGTTTTTCTTGTTAGGATCAACCTTTCTTGACTGTACTAAAGCCGAATGCAGGTACACATTATGTGGCATAATTACACAACCTACAACCCCCACAGCTTGCCTTATAGTTTTAGAGCTTAGTTTAGGAACTAAAACACCTGTGAAGAAATCGAAGAGTTAAGCATGGTGTGAAATAATACAGGACTACTCAACAGAGCCTTTGTAGGAAAGCATTACCAATCAGAAGCTCCCTTCCACTGGGCTGGGTTTCTCCAAACATCCATGCAAAAGAAATGGCCATGGTTGCTATAAGAACAGCAAAGAAAGCTTCCAACTTCCTAACACCATAGTTCTCAAGGAAAAGAAAGAAGAAGCTGCCAAATAGAAAGGAAGTGATATGATTGAGTATTTCGACAGAAAATAATAGTATTTTTGTATAGAGCCCTTAAAAACAACCTTTATAATCATATGCATCTACATAGTATATGATGAATATAATTATATATGTCATTTTTACTATCATTTTGTAATCATGTCCACTATTATCTACCTCCATTCGTTATAATTGCACGAAAATAGTTAAGAATTTGAATTATGAATAGAAGAGCACAACATAGATTTTCCTTTACTTCATTTATTAAGTTATTTATTTATTCATTAATCTTATTAATGCAGGTATTGCAACTCCTTGGAACTAAAAGTCTTTGAGCAAACAGAGGTGTTCACGGATCCAACATGACTGATGGCAAAGCTTGGAAGAAAAGGCATAAAAATTTACAAGAGCACCACACGGGTAGGCACACGCCCGTGTTACTACCCGTGTCCTTATCGGGAAGAATCAAAGGTCAGATACCAAACCAACCCGTGTGTGGAGCCGTAAAGAACACACGGCCGTGTTACTAGCCGTGTCACATGACACGGCTCACGACCAGATGCATCTTTTCATTTCAAACCGGCCAGACGCACTCTTTCATACCCAACACGGCCCGTGACACGGCCGTGTTGGAACCCGTGTTCGACTTCTGTTTGCAAGAAGACTATAAAAACCTGCACACAAAAAAATAGAAAGGGACTTTTGGATTGAGGAACTTGGAGAACTTCTGGAGGACGAAAGTAGAGTACTCAAGCGAAAGGGAAGTCGAAGAAGATAATCCGTATGGTTTAAATTTTATTGTATCTCTTTTAATTTCCCCCTTCTATTAGTGGATCTGAACTTTATTTTACATTTCGCATGAGACTTATTTTTCTGAACTGATTCAGTAATCACGTATGTTGATCTTCATTTCGGATTTGTGGTATTTTATTCGTATGTGTGGTGTCAAACAAAGAGATTGATCATAGATTTGAAGTTAGTATTTGTTTTATTTGAATCTCAAACTTCTAGATTGAGAAATTGGATGGTTGTGATGATGGTTTTTAATTTCATCCTCTGGTGTTATTTCTCTTTATATTTCAAATTTCATGATCGAGAGATATGTTGTTTGGATTCTTGGCAATACGGATAATGGATTCATGATATCTTAGAGATAGGATTTCATGAATTTATGTATTAGACAGGGTTACTTTATATTAATGCAAATTTAAGTGTTGTGAATTGTTCGAGAGAAAATTTACTCAACTTAATTTTAGGTTTTGAATTGCTCGAGAGAGAATTCAATAAAGATTGAATCCTTATAATACAACGAATTTGATAATATTGTTAATATGTGGTTACATAGAATTGAATTAATGAGTGAATATTCTCATCTGATTACTCTTAGATTATCTGTTTTTTTATCATCCTTAATCCTCCAATGTCACTTTATCCAATTAGTCCTAGTAATGTTAATTTAGAGTAACAACCAATTTTAAATATAGGTACGATAATAGAGTGAGAGTGAGTACGAGTACTTGAAAAGACCCTGAGAAATACGACACGAGATGAAGATTTCTCCTATACTATGATTGATAGGTGCACTTGCCTGAGATTAAAATCAATTTAGCTTATACCTATCTACATAGTTTATACTAGAGTAGAAATTATCGCATCAAATTTTTAACAATCAGTATGCCTCTACAACTATTTTTTCATATACTGAGAAGAAGAAAAGTTAAATAGAAAATGATAGCAGAATTGTATAGAGCCCTCAAACCAACCTTTATATTCATATGCTTTTACTTAATACCTCTGATAATTTTTTCCATCTACTCAAAGTAAGAAGAATAGCTAAAACAGTTTATGTTATCACCTTTTGGTTTCCAATAATAATTGAACAACCAAAAATAAAGAATTTACCAACAGAAGAGGGGCAGTTTCACTTCAACCAAACAAATTGTTGATAATTCTGAAATTTCATTGGCATAGTCGACCCAAAAGCTGTCCTTTTTTAGTTCCCATGACTTTGGACAGTAATATCAATTCAAACTCACCAAAATGACAACACTACAAATATTTAACCAAAAATTGCCTGCATTAGAGACTACAGGCAAGGCTCGCCTTTTTCACATAAGGTGCTAATTTTTTATAGAATAGAAAAAAATGTTTGAATAAAAATATTTGTAAATTAATTGAAAAAGAAGAGGGCCCTCTACTTATAGTAGAGAGTATTTGATTGGTAAGGCCGACTCGGTGTGTGTAAGAGATCATGAAAGGGAAATACTTGGTGCAATATATTCTTCCACAAAGGGCCATAATATAGGAGATACAACAAGACATCCAACACCGATAGGCGGTGTGGGACAAAACTCAATAATATAAATACTACTAACTCTAACAATCCCCCTCAAGCTGGAGGGGAAACCTACAGCTTGAACACAACATTAAAAGGAAGGTAAAAGAAGGTTGGCAACGTGGGACAAAACAACAGTCACCGAGGCCCACCCGCGTGTCACCGGGGATACTTTAACTGGGCAAAAGCCACGCGACGTTGGTCCACAAACCGACCATGACCACGCTGGATGCACCCGGAGCAGAAACTTTGTCAGCCACGAAAGGCCAAACCAATCCTACCTCAACTTGAAGAAAAAAAGGCGGGGAGACACAAACAACAAATGAAATCAACCTAGGGGTCATGTGTGACTAAGGCAGGAGTTGGGAAATAGGCATCCGAGTCGCCGTTATCACAAACACTCCCCCTCACTTAGATCACGTGCATGAAGGCAGAAATCGCATAGAGACGCAAACGAAGGCAGATACCATGACACAACAACAACAACAAACAACTTTAAAAAGGTAAAAAAAAACTACAGTAGCACCATCATCAAAGAGCAAAGGGGGCAGCGGGATACATATCCCCGGCGAACGGAAAGACAGGGGCAGAAGAAGGTCTGCTTGAGAGCAGCAGCGACAACGGAGATCAAACAGAAGATAGGAGCAACAGTCTGCAGCAAAGCAGAGCACAGCAACAGAGCTCGATGAGGCACAGCACTGCAGGGCAAATCTGGAGCAGATGGAGGCGTCAGAGGAGGAGGCGCAGCAGCAACAGGAGGTCGACGAGAGAAGCAGAGGACGGAGCCCTCGTCGGCAGGAGAAGCATCGCACAGAGGAGAAGAAGGCAAGAAGCCTTTCGGGTCGGAGAAGAAGCCTTCGGGGACGGAGAAGAAGCAGGCCCGGGTTGAGCTGAGGCCAACAGGATAAGATGTCGGAAGATTGAAACGAGTCGACGCCAGGAGAAGAGGATAAATCCGCCAAGAGCAGCACCATTTGTTGTCGACAGGAGAAGAGGAAGAAGCCACCCGGGTCATCGTCGAAGAAGCCACCCGGGCCGGAGAAGAAGCAGATATACGCAGTCGAGCTTGACGGGAAAAGCTCTAGAGGAAACCATAGCCGACGTTAGAGAAGTGGAAGCAGAACTCCCTGGCCAAGAGGATCCGCGAGGAGACGCAAGTCACGTATGGGAGCGGCAACAACCACGGCGATGACGAGAACAAATGCGGAAGACACTGCGCCCTGCGTCCTCGTCGGGAGAAAGGCCCGCTCCCGTCATTGGAATCAAGGGATGATCCCGTCGACGGGAGCGAGGGGGAGAAGCAGCCGCCGGAGCCCTAGCAGAGGCGGAAGCAGAGGAACGGGACGGGAGCGGGAGCAATGGCGGAAGTACGGGAAAAAAAGAATTTTTGTTTACGTTTCAGATCTCTTGGCTTTAATACCATGTAAGAGATCATGAAAGGGAAATACTTGGTGCAATATATTCTTCCACAAATGGGCATAATAAAGGAGATACAACAAGACACCTAACATCGATAGGCGGTATGGGACTAAACTCAATAATATAAATACTACTAACTCTAACAGTGTGGACCCTCTAAATGCAATCTTAAATGCGATGAAGTGTAATGTAGTGCAAAGTGGCCCGCTAAAATTACAACAAGTAATTAATTATTATAGAAATTAACAGAGGCACGCGCAGTTTCAAATGATTAATTAGGGGGAAACAATTATCAACTTTAATTCGACAAAGCCGCAATTATTATTAAGCGTACACAGAACAGGTGACCAAGCAGAACACTAAAGGATAAGAACTTATACCATAATTCACTAGAGCAAGCGACGACGATGAAGAGTGTGAAGGGCATCCAAGGTCGTTGTAACGTCGGAGCCGGCTGATTTGAAGTGGATCCATGATAAGGAAGTAGGGAAGGTGGAGAGAGAGATTGGGAAGGCTGATGAGGGAGGGGTAAATCGGTCGGCCGATTTCTGAGCGAGAGAGGGGCAGGAGGCTGGATGGAGAATCGGGGTTCTGCTTTGAGAGTGGAGGAGAGGCGGAAGACTGGAAGGAGAAATAGGTGTTCTGTTTTGAAGGGGGAAGGCAGGTCGGTGGTCAGTTGAAATTGATAGAGTGGGGTAGGAGATAAGAGGAACGGGAGAGTGGAAGGCGGTCTGGACGGGGATGATGGAGGTCGACGGAACTCCTGGAACGGGGAAACAGTGGAGAACAACAAGAAGGAGATCGGCGGACGGGGAAGGGGCAGGGAAGAGGGAGGTGGGGAGGAAAGCACCCGCCTGGTGTTGCACCAGGAGTCGGAGAACCCTCTGGCGTCGCACCAGAGAAGCGAGAGACCGATGGTTGCAGTTTCTTCACGTAAGCCTTCCATCACCCAACAGAACCGCCGCCCGCAATATATAACCCTAATAAAACCGCCTAATAACTGCAATACCACAAACTGAAATCAAATCACCCGAATCGGATGACTCAAACTATTTGGACCGATCGGGAGCTAAATAAATCTCAAAATAAAAAACGCAAAATATGAAAATGACTCGAATAGAACATCCGGATGCGGGCACAAACTCTGATCGTCCGTACAGGCAGAGGATCACCGCCTCTTGCGGGAATACACACTAGTCGGTCGTGGCGCGCCGTCAGTATTAAATAAAAATAAAATACATACTAATGCTTCTACCCCCCCCCCCCAAATGTAATATTTATTCATGCCCAACTTGATAATAAGATTGACAAATATTTTTTTCGAACAATCCCTTAGTAAGGACATCTGCAAGTTGTCTCTCTGAGTGTATAAAGGAGTACATATAATTCCTTTCATAATATTTTTTTATGAAATGTTGGTCAGCTTCAATATGCTTGGTGCGACCATCTGGCCAGGGTTATAACCAATATTAATTGCAGTTTTGCCTTCAGAGTAAAGATTGAAGGGTTCAGTTTCTAATAAGCCAAGATCATTCATGAGAGTACGGAGCCACATACCCTGACATATACCATGAGTCGTGGCTCTAAACTCAACTTCAACACTAGAATGAGCCACAACATATTTCTTACTTTTCCAAGTGACCAGATTAGCTCCAACAAAGGAACTTCATCTTGTTGTGAATCTCCTATCACCAACTGATATGTCCCAATCCGTATCAGTATATACCTCAATTTTTAAGCTATCATTGAATGAGAATAGAATTCCTCGACCATGGGTGATGGCGCGCAACGTTCCACACAGGTCTATTCCCGTAGGAGGCGGTGATCTGCTACCCAGTCGGACGATCTGAATTTAAGGTTGCGTACGGATGATCGATCTGAGTCGATTTGATATATTACATTTTATGTTTCAAGTTGTATTTGACGTCCGATCGGCCCGGACATTATGAGTTGTCTGGTTCGGGTGCCCAAGTTTGTTTTACGTTTATAAATAGTGCAGGCAGCGGTTCTTTGTGGGTATCGAGGGTTTGGATGCTTTTGGGCAACCGTCGATCTCTACGTGTTCTGGTGTGACGCTGGACGAATTCCGCTCCCCCTCCTTGGTGCGACTCCAATTTAACTTCCTCCTCCTCTCCACATAGCCAAGCCACCGTTGACATCTTCATTGCTTCCCTCTTCCCCCGCGCTCTCTTTCCCGTCGTTCTCACCGTCCAAGTCCGATCACACGCATCTCACTTAAGTCCGTCCCTCCGACACTTGCCGCTGACCTCCAGCCATCCAGTAACTCCCCCAGCCCCAACAACATCTAGTCACACACCCATTTCCCTACCTTCTTCACTGTGGCCGAGCCTCGACCACATCTTCCCCAACCAAGTAGCCACCCACCCTGGTTTCTCCACTACTCCCAGTTCCCAATTCCCCCTAACGTGAGTCCCTACAACCACCAACTTCACCCTAACAGCCATTACATACCCAACCCAAGCCACCAACCATTCTGGAAGTCCGGAACCCTCTCCCGGCGGCTGCCTACTTTGCAACTACCCTGGGTGTCCGCAATCAACCATGATATACCACCACCTGCATATGTAAGTTGTGTTTGGAGTTCTATTTTATATTATTGTGTATTCGTTAGCGTTTATTCATAGTGGATGTTTCTTATTATGTATTGTTAGTATCGATCAACTTGTGATTTGCAGGGCTTATTCCGCGCACGCTTAAAATATTTGCACCTTAGTCATTTGTTGAACGACTCTTGCCCTTTTTAATTAAAATTTGTGAGTGTTTGTGCTTCTATTCATTTTATAATAGTTTAATTATTGTTGCTAAATTTTAAAATGAACACCATCTTGCATTTACAACATTTTCCATTGCATATAGGGTTGCATTTAGAGCGTCCACCCCGAGTTGACCTACCACTGCATTAAATTGGCATCAAAGGAAGGTTCATTTTAAATCTTTGAGGCAGGAGAGCAAGTGTTAATTTGCATTCGACCTGAGAGGGTCCAGCAAGGACCAACAAAGAAATTAAGCACTCGCTGAATGGGCCTCTATACTGTCATGCGGCGGATTAGTACAAATGCATATGAAATTGACATCCCACATGGTATAGGCATCAACCAAGTAATCAAAGTAGAGGACCTGACTCCTTACTACGAGGAGCACATGCTTGTGTACCATTTCTCCACACCCCTACTTGAGTCTTCGCCTCTTATTGCCCTACCAATCCCTCCTTGTTTCCACTTTCCACCCAAGGAGTCGCTTCATGATTTTTGCATTGCACCATCGATGGTCCCACCGATCCTACAGTCAGACGGAGATACATTACAGCCAGAGCAATTTACTTCTACCAACGACATACTTCAGATCATTGATCACGACTTCTACACCGCGGGTGGGCGAGATATTGTGTGTTATCTTGTCTGTTGGAGCGGTCGCCCGCTACACGATGCTATATGGATTTCCTCAGAGGAGCTTGAGAGACTCGCCCTAGGGATAGACAATGAGTACGACCATATTCACTCACCAGAGATTAGTTCTTTCAAGTCGGGGGGAGTTGATGGCGCGCAACGCCCGACACAGGTCTATTCCCGCAGGAGGCGGTGATCTGCTACCCAGTCGGACGATCCTAGTTTGTGGTTGCGTCCGGATGATCGATTTGAGTTGATTTGATGTAATACTTCTTATGTTTCGAGTTGTATTTGAGGCCCAACCGACGCGGAAATCATGAGTCGTCTGATTTGGGTGCTCAAGTTGGTTTTAGTTTTATAAATAATGCAAGCAGTGGTTCATTGTGGGTATCAGGGGTTTAGTTGCATTTGGGCAATCGTCGGTCTCTACGTGTTCTGGTGCGATGATGGACAAATCTCGCTCCCCCTCTTGGTGTGACTCCAAGGTAACTTCCTACTCTCCCCCACAGCCAAGTCATCGTTGCTATTTTCCTTCCCTCTTCCCCTGTGCTCTCTTTCCAGTCGTTCTCACAACCCAAGCCTGATCCCACTAATCCCACCTCAGTCTGCCCCTCCGACACTCGTGGCTGACCTCCACCCATCTAGGAACTCCCCCAGCCCCAACAATCTCAAGTCACACACCCCTTTCCCTACTTCTTCACTATTGCAGAACCCCCACCACCTCTTATACAACCCAGCAACTGCCCAACATGGTTTCTCCATTGTCGCCAGCCCCCAATTCCCCCTACCGCGAGTCCCTACAGCCACCAACATCATCTAAAACAGCCACTACATACCCCACCCAAGCCACCAACAAGTATGGAACCCTCTCCCGGCACCTGGCTACTTTGCAACTACCTTGGGTGTCTGCAATCAACCATGATCTACCACCACCTGCATGTGTAAGTTGTGTTTGAAATTCTACTTTATATTGTTGTGTATTCAGTACCTTTTATTCATGGTGGATGTTTCTTATTATGTGTTATTAGTATCGATCAACGTATGCTTTGCAGGGCCTATTCCGTGCACTCTTAAAATATTTGTGCATTAGTCGTTTGTTGAACGACGCTTCCCTTTTAATTAAAATTTGTGAACGTTTGTGTTTCTGATCATTTTATAATAGTTGATTACTGTTGCTAAATTTTTAAACGGACCTACTCTTGCATTTACGACATTTTCCATTTTACATAAGGTTGCATTTTGAGCGTCCACCCCGATTCGACCTACCACTGCATTAATGAGGTTTTCTAAGCTTGTAAATATTGGGCATCGGCGACATATCAGATTGAGTTTTTAAATGTCGGATGTCGGAAATCGGAGCCATGACTGGGATATTTTAAAATATCAGATTCTCATATCTTACAAATAAAATTTTTTATTTCTATGTACACTAACTATAATTATATGTTATAAAAGTAGAAAAATATATAACTAAAAGACAAAAATAAGTTACTTATATTACAAAATAAAATCGAATAATATCTAAGATAAAATATTATTAAGAAATACAAAATGATACATTGTAAAATATATTTAATATTGCACAATAATTATACAAAATCGATTGTAAGAATAAAACGTTAAGAAATCAAAACAATAGGTCTAATTGATTTTAACATAGATATTATAATATATACAAGTGATTTAAACATATGTTGTTAGTCTGCAAATATAACATAAATTAGAATAGTAAACGATATATTTAAAAGTCGCATCGATCGATAAATCTAAAAAAATCGAATGTGTAGGCTTATATTTTACAAAAAGACAATCTGATTTTTTTAGAAAAACATATCGTTTTGCTCTCAAAAATGGCATGTCGGGAGATATGTCATACAAGTTGGAGGACATTTAAAACAATGAAATTTTCAACTATCTTAGAATTTTGTGGACAACATAGAGATGTGTGCCCTTAGGAGAATGTATGTAATAACTTACAACCCCCCATTGCATATGCAATGTTAGAGCGAGTATGGGACAGATAGATCAATTTTTCTAGCGACTTCTAATAACTCGTAATATCTTCCACTAACTCCAATTCATCTCTTCCTAGTTTATAGTTGACTTCAACAGGGATATTAGAAGGCATGCAAACACTCATTCATGTTTGCTCAAGTAAATCAAGGTTATACTTCCACTGTGAAATATTCATCCCATATTTTGATATGACAACCTTAATTTCCAAAAAATATCTCAACTTTCTCAAATGTTTCACTACATAATCACTAGAAAGTTTTATATTTAGAGCATTGATCTCTTCCAAGTCAACACGCGTAATAATCGTATCATCAACATACATAATAAGGATAGTCACCTTCATCTCTTTTCATTTGATGAATAGAGAGTGATCAGTTTTGAGTATAGCCTAAAGAGGGTATGACTTTGTGAGATTTCCCAAAAGAAACTCTGGAACATTGTTTTAATCCATAAATGACTTTCTTCAATTTGCAAACCTTCCCTTTTGAGCCACTACAGACAAGACTAGGAGGCAATGATATATATGATTCCTCTTCAAGCACATCATGAAAGACATTCATTACATCCATTTGCGCTGATCCCACTCTTTACAAATGGCATAGGATAACTGATGCAGTGGTAGACCGACTGAAATGAAAGGACTCTAAAATGCGGACTAATGAGTATGAGACCTATGTGTCGTGCACGTGCAAACATGAGAGCAATCCAAGTAAAGATCGATTAGCAAGCAATAAAACTTTGACAAAGACTAAGAGCACGACATCCACAATTGTAAAAAACAATTAACGTAAGAGCCGATTATAATTTACCAACAAATGAGGCGCGATTCGATTAAGCGTGCCGGTAAAGATCCCGCAAGTCGAACAACAAATTAAATACGGTAGCATATAATGATTCCACAACCACAACAATAGTTCAAAATCAAGCAACCAAATGAGAGGAATAAAACGCCATATACCTTGATTTGCTCATGCGTGTGGCGGCTCGGCTTCGGGATGGAGTGCCACGGGCGGGGTGCTTCTGATGTGTCCCGTCCTTGGAGGGCTACGGGTAGTAAGGAAAGGGTGGATATGGGATATTGGGGAAAGTGGAGGGCGGGATTCATGGAGGTGGGTCTAGGTTTGGGGTCGGATGGGGGTGGTGGGGCTTGGGAAAGAGAAACGGGGAAGGAGGGGACTAGTTGAGAGGTGCTTGTGGCTGGGTGAGGGCGGAGGGGAACAGGGTTGCCAGGAAAGGCCTGGACGGGCCGGCGGAGGGCTACAGGGGGAGACGGGGTGGCCGAACTTGGCCTGGAGAGGAAGACGGGCTGCGGGAGGGAGGAAGGATGGCCAGACTTTAGACGGGCTGGGACGGCGGGCTGCGGGAGGGAGGAAGGATGGTCGTACTTTGGACGGGCTGGGAAGAGCAGGCGCGGAACAGAGCCACCACTCTGGAATCCACCGAGGGGAAAGGACCGGCATGTTGAAAACCGCAATTCTCGATCCCTAGGGCCGGCCACCAACAAGCATATTTATAAGAGAGAAGCTAAAGAAAAATTAGGGCTCCCGATCGGACGGCTATAATTGTTCGGCCCGATCGGGGGCTAAATTCATAAAATAAAAATAAAAACTAATATATGAAACTGGCTCGGAACGACCCTCCGGGCGCATCCGCGGACTCGGATCGCCCAACCGGGTCGTCAATCACCGCCTCCTGCGGGAATAGACATGTTCGTGTCGTTGATTGTCATCAATAACAAGATACGGATTGAATTCATTTGTTCCACTAGAGCAAATGTTTCTTCTTATTAATACTGGAAATTTGAGTGCAGCCTCTAAACCACCTATCGTGTTTTGAACTTTCCACAATACCTTCGGTGTTCTATTTTTCCGTAAAGATTCATCGAGATCCAACTATCTTCTTTGCCTTTAGAGAGATCTATCAGGTCTCATGTATTGTCCTTTTTAAGAATCTGCATTTCCTCCATTACCTTTGCTCATTTTGGGTGTCCAAGTGCCTCCTGCTATGTAACGGAAATAGACACAGATGATAGAGATGTGATAAGGGAATTATGGGATGGGGCTAGAGAGGCATATGAAATGTAATTAGATAAAGGATGTTGAGTGGATGAGTGAATACATTTTCAGAGAGTAATAGCTAACTCAACGGGCACTGAAGAACGAATCAGGTATTAACTCCTGTATATGAAATGAGACAAAAAGTTTGATTCATTTCTTCTCCTAGTGTATACTTGCAACTCTTTTTCCTTAGGAATGCCCACTCTCCCACTGATTAGTGGTATTCCGGGTGTTGTATATAGGTGGACTAGGCAAAGTAATAGTAGGAGTACTCACTTCCAACTGTGATGTAGAGTCCCCCTGAAGTGAGAACTCATAATAAGATGTAGTTTCGTGAAAAGTTACATTCATAGAGATAAAGATCTTCTTGAAAGGAGGATGATAGCATTTGTACCTTTTGTATAAGAGAGTATCAAACGAAGATGAATCATAAGGCACGAGGATCAAGTTTTTTTCATGTAATGTTATGGATGTGAACAATGCACAAACATCCAAAAACTCTAGGGGAAAGGGCCGTAAGATGAATACCCAAGGTATGTAGCGGGGTGTGATTGCCCAGAATACGGGAAGGTATACGATTAATGAGAAATGTAACAGTAACAAGGGCATCACCCAGTAGAATATTTTGGAGAGACATGGTAAATAATAAAAATCTCGTCACTTCAATAAGATGACAATTTTTGCGCTCAGCAACATCATTTTGCGTAGAAGAATGGACACAAGTGGTTTGATACACAATGTCAAGATCACATATATAACTTTCAAATTTGAAATCAATTGCGAAGAATTTTAATAGTTGCACCAAATTGAGTAAAAATCACTTTGTAAAATTTTTGGACAAGTAGAAAAACTTCACTCTTATTACACATCAAATAAACTCAAGTAGTGCGAGAATAGGCATCAATGAATGTTACAAACCAATCATAACAAGAGATGGACGCAATAGGGCACGGGCCCCACACATCATTATGAATAGTATGAAAAGAAACAAGACAAGGCATAGAAGTATGATGAAAAGAAACATGCTTATGTTTAGCAAGTTGACAGACATCACACATAAAAGTCAGAAACATGGAAGATGAAAAACTAGAAAATAAAGACTGCAATGTAGTAGTGGAGGGATGGCATAAACGTAAGTGCCAGGAAGACAGCCGAAGAAGCTGGGGAGCGCAGCGAGCCTGGCGAGCATGAAGAGCCTGGGGAGCAGTAGTATCAACACATACAACCCATCTCGCATCCTGCCCGAGTCAATCATCTTCTTCGTTTGCAGGTCCTTAAAGACATGGTAAGAATGAATGAAAGTGACGGAGCAATTCATCGAATTTGTTATATGGCTAACAGATATGAGACTACGAGTGAAAGAAGGGACATGTAGAGTAGAAGTGTTACAAACACGGAGGAGGCAGAGGGGAGAAATCCAGTGTGGAAGGTATACATGTGTCGTGATAGGACTGCTAGTGACACGAGGCCCACTAGTGACACGCTGGAGAAAAATCATTAAGGCGCACAAATATTTTGGGGAATTAAATGAATCCTTTCTTATTTTGTATTTGAACCGGGGGTGCTATATTAACCCATGGGGGCTATGTATTTTGGTCATCCTTGGAGTATTGAGAAATTTAGGAGCCCTAGGGGGCTATTCTTGATATCTCCTCATTCTCTTTTTCACTCTTTCCCTCATTATTTTATGGCAGCTTGATCCTTCATATCGTGTGTCGAACAAGTCAGTGTGACCCGCCTCACTTTCGATCACAATCTCCGTCGCTTGAATTCATCCTAATGCATTCGCATCAACATTCCGCAGTCGCCGACCTGCCTCTCTGCATCTGAAGTCGCACGTTCCGCCCCGGCCACATCGGCTCCGACTCCAGCAGCCCGCGCCGACGTCTCCTCGCGTCACCAGATCATCTTTTGTAGCACCGAAGGCGGACAATTTGGCTTGTAGCATCCCGACGCCATCTCGTCTGACGCAATTTGATGTGTCGAGCATTGCATGTATGTGTTTCACCTTCCATACTTTCTTCCATCATTTTTCCTGCGTGCATGCCCCCACGAGTCTAATCTATGGCGCACTTCGAGTTTTTGACACACCCACACATCAAGCTCCTACGGATCTGATGATTTCATGTTGCCTTGATGCTCATGAGGAGTCCATCGTCACGCTCCAAGCCCTAATTCTCCAGTTGGATGCAAAGTCTGACGCCCTCCTAGCTGACAAACCGAGTGGTTCATCATCCTCCAACTCAGAGTCCACATTGCTTCTCAGGGCACATTCGAATATTCCTCAGGATCTCGTTCCACCTCCGGTGGATTTATCCATGCATTCAACTCATTCGACGTCCCTTCCTTCAACGACACCAACTTCATGAATTGAATTACCCGCGCGGAACAGTTCTTCGACATTCATCAAATCCCGAAGCTGCACAAGGTCAGCACGACTCTCATCGGCACGGAGGGCTCTGCTCTCCATTGGGTCGATTGGCTTCGTTGGTCACATCCGTATCTGATGTGGGCGACATGCTAGTGGGCGACATACTAGCCACGGGTATAATCCGCCCCAGCGCCATTCCATTTTTTGAGCTCGACTCACCTGGTCCACAAGAAAGACGGCAGTTGACATTTTTGTGTGGACTACCAGGAGCTCAACAAGGTCCTATCCCAGACAAATATCGCATTTTGGTCATAGAGAAGCTACTGGACGAGTGGGGGCCTTTACTTTTCTAATATGAATCTCCACTGTGCCTATCACCAGATTCGGGTTTGTGAGGAGGATATCCTAATGACGGCATTCCACACGCACGACGGCAACTACGAGTTCAACGTCATGCATTTTTTCTTGACGAATCTGTGTGCCACCTTTCATACGACTATGGATTATCTATTTTGTTCAGCCCTGCACAAATACATCGTGGTTTTCTTTGATGGCATTTGTTAATTTTCATGGAGCTTGGGTGGACTGTTAGTTTGGTCGAGCGGCCTGATATTTTAGCGGTCTACCGGTTAGTCTCCTGCAGTTTGTTCAGGAGGCTAGCAAGTTGTGGCGGTCTTGGCGGACAGGGTAGTAGTCGTAGCGGACAGAGGCAACTGAAGTTGCGGTCTGGAGAGCAGCTGAAGCTGCGGGTTCTGGCAGTTGTTGCGGACTTGGGTTCTAGCCGTAGCGGAATTGGGTTCTAGCCGTAGCGGACTTGGCGGACAGCATTGTAGTCGCAGCGGATAGAGGCAGCTGAAACTGTGGACTGGAGAGCAACTGAAGCAGCGGGTTCTGGAAATTGTTGCTGACTTGTGTTCTCGCTGCAGCGGGCTTGGCGAACAGGGTTGTAGTCGTAGCGGATAGAGGCAGTTGAAGCTGCGGTCTTAAGAGAAGCTGAAGCTGCGGGTTCTGGCAGTTGTTGCGGCTTGGTGTATGAGCGGGCTGGTCAGAGACCGCGGACTACTTCTTGAGTCCGGCAGATACCTGTGTGGAGCGGACTGCTTCAGTGTCCGGAAGATTCTAGTCAGAGCGGTCAGGGCTTAACCGCTTGGTTGTTTTGCGGTTTAAATTTTTATCCTACCTATCCGCAGGTTGTAATTTTTTAGTCTCACATCGGTTGTTGTATTTTTTCCTTTTTTCTTTTCCCCTATAAATAGGGGGTCATACTCTTGTAAATTATCTTTTTGTGAAATGCAAAGCTTGTTATTTAGATTTTTTCACATGGTATCAGAGGACACCAGGTCCTTGCGGTTTCTGGTTTTCTAACCGCTTGCTTTACTTGTCTTCTTTGCGGTCTTCGGTTTCTTTTCTAACCGCGCCGCTTCTTCTTTCCGGTCTTGCTAACCGCCTGCTTTGCTTGTCTTCTCTGCGGCCTTCGATTTCTTTTCTAACCGTGCCGCTTCTTCTGTCTGCTCGAGTTGTTTTTTGTCCTCCTGAGCTTCCTTCTTACCCAGTTCGCGCGGTTTCTTTTTTTCTAACCGCCTTCTTCATGGCAGATATCGAGTATTCTTCTACCTCCTTATCCGCCTCCTCAACTCAAGTCGCCCCATCTGTTTCTTCTCCGTCTGGGAATCTTAGCACTGCTTCAAAGTTGGTTGGTTCAAATTATCCCGATTGGAGTGTCTCGTTTGTGTTCCTGCTCAGGTCTCAACGCAAACGTCATCATCTTAATGATGATCCTACAGCTCGTGATTCTGCTCTTTTTGATGAATGGGATGTCAGTGATGCTTTGGTTAGGGCGTGGCATGCAAATAGTCTTTCTGATGAGTGTCTACCTATTATTCGGCATGATGAGACTGTTAAGGATGCTTGGAATCATCTTGCTGCTTTGTATTCCATAAGTGCTCAGACCTCTCGCATCTATACGTTATATGCTGATTTGTTTGTTCGCCCTACTTTGACCCCTACTGCTGCTTATCAGTGCAAGCGCTTGTCGCTGAGATTCTTCAACATCATTCATTCTCTGCTGATCTAGCTGAGCAGCGCAAACACTTACAAGAGCTTCTGATTGTGTGTTACCTTCTTCGTCTTCCGGAGTCTTATGACATAATACGGCAACAGATTCTTGGCGAAGCTGATTCACCCACACTTGATGTTATTGCTGCCCGTATTGCAGCAGTTACCACTCTTCTTCAGCGCCCACTGCTTATCCCACCATCATCTAATGACATGTTCGCTCATCAGGATCGCTCTGGTAGTTTTCGTGGTCGTGGAGGTCGTACTGGTGGGCGTGGTACGTCTCGTCATGTCTGTTCTCACTCAGGCAAGACAGGTCATCTTGTTGATCGTTGTTGGGCTAAGCATCATCAACTTCGTCCGTCTGCGGGCGAAAATGCTAAGAAGTCCATGTCTCTTGCTTCCACTTCTTCTACTTGTGCTAAAGTTGTTACTCAGGGTAAGTGGTTGATTGATTCTGGTGCTACTAATCGCATGACTGGAGATTCTGGTTTGTTTTCTTGCTTGAACAAACATAACTGATCTCCTCCTGTTTTTGCTGCGAATGGTACTCTGTCTCCTGTCTGCGGGACTGGTACAGTCTGTGTTACTCCGACCTTGCAGCTTCAGGACGCGCTTTATGTCCCGTCTTTTCCGTGCAATTTGATCTTTGTTCCTGCTCTTTGTAAATAGTTGAACTGCACAGTTACCTTTACCTCTACTACTTGTTCTTTTCAGGATCCGCACTCCAAGGAGAAGATTGCTACTGAGACTGAAAGCAATGGGCTCTTCTTCCTCGATAATGTCACTACTTACTCTACTTCTCTTCTACAGTGACATCTTCGTCTTGGTCATCCTCCTCGTCTCATCTACCAACTCCTGCAAAATTTACCCAGGGTGGAGTCCACCCTCAACTGTGAGACCTGTCAACTTGGCAAGCATCATCGTTCTTCTTTTCCAGCAAGACAACAACATAGCTCTTCTCATCCATTTGAACTTGTTCATTCTGATATTTGGGGTCCTGTCCCTGTTCGAACTGTTGGTAGAGGAAGTTTATATTTTGTAACATTTGTTGATGATTTTTCTCATTGCAGTTGGTTGTATCTTTTACGAAAGCGTTCTGATCTTTATTCTGTGTTCGTGCAATTTTATAATTTGGTACAGACTAAATTTGATGTTTCTCATAAAATCCTTCACACAGATAATGCTCGTGAATATCTTAGTCACCAATTCTCCGATTTTTGTCTGCACCGCGGCATAGTTCATCAAACAAGTTGTCCTTACACGTCACAGCAAAATGGGGTTGCTGAACACAAAAATCGGCATCTCTTAAATGTTACTCGCACCCTTCTCACACAGATGAATGTTCAACGTTCATACTGGGGTCATGATGTGCTTCATTCTTGTTATTTTATCAATCGTATTCCCTTCTCGGTTCTTCAAGGTCACACCCCGTTCTCTGTTTTACATCCAGATGCTCCACCTTTTTGGCTGCACAGCATTTGTGCATTCTCCATCTCCTGGTCATGACAAGCTTTCCCCTCGCTCGGTCAAGTGTGTTTTTCTGGGATACTGTTCAACACAAAAGGGGTATCGGTTCTTTGATCCTCGGCTACAAAAACAGTTTTTTTCTGCTGATGTTACGTTCTTCGAAGGTATGCATTATTTCTCTCAAGCTTCTACTCTCTTCCCGTCTGAACCTTCATCGTTCATTCATCTTCCTTCCGTACCTATGTCTGCGTCTGTTCCATCACCTACGTCATTGTCTTCACCTCTATCTTCTGATTCCCCCTTGTCTTTGGAGTCGTTGCTGACAGTTCCCGGGCCAGTAATCTCTTCGACGGATGGATCTCCTATCGAAGACAAGTCAGATCTTGATCTTCCTATTGCTCTACAAAAGGGGGTTCGAACGTGCACTAAATATTCCATTCATGATGTTGTGTCTTATGCTCGTTTGTCCCCAACTGGGCGAAGATTTGCTCTTGCACTTTCGGCTAATACTGTCTCGGTTAACTATCAGGAGTCTCTTGCAATTCTGCATTGAAAGGCGCCAATGGATGAAGAAATGCAAACTTTAACAGAACGGGGTACTTGGACTCTTGTTCCTCCTCTTAGTGTGGATGTGGTTGGTTGCCGGTGGGTTTTTATCATCAAGTTTCATCCAGATGGTACTATTGATCGTTATAAGGCTTGGCTTGTGGCCAAAGGCTTTACTCAGACATATGGTGTAGATTTTTTTGATACATTCTCCCCAGTTGCTCGTATCAGCACGATCTGAGTTATTTTTTTTGTTGCTGTGAATAAGGGTTGGGAGGTGTGTCAGTTAGATCCCAAGAATGTCTTCCTGTACGGTGATCTACAAGAGGTGGTTTATATGGAGCAACCTCCTGGGTATGTTGCTCAGGGGGAGTCTCAGGTATGCAGGTTACGGAAGGCTATTTATGGTCTAAAGCAAAGTCCCCGAGCCTGGTTCGAAAAGTTTAGCAAGGTTGTCTCTCTTATTGGCTTCACTCGTAGTTCTGCTGATCATTCTCTTTTTATTCGCAAGACCACTAAGGGGCTTGTGGTTCTTGTTGTCTATGTGAATGATATTCTCCTTACCGGTGATGATAAGAAAAAAATTGATCTAGCAAAGAAACATCTTCGACAATATTTTGTTACAAAGGATATGGGCTCTCCTAAGTACTTGGGATAGAAATCTTGTGAAAACACAACTCTGTGTTTCTCTCACAACGAAAGTATACGTTAGATCTGTTGAAAGAGACTGGTCTTCTTGGGGCAAAACCAGTTCACTGTCTTATGGCCGTTGGTGATGACAAAGGTTGGATAAAAGATTCACTTCTTCTTTCTAATAGTACTATGTGCAGACGAATTGTGGGAAAACTCATCTATCTGACTGTTACCATACCGAATACTTGTTATGTTGTAGGGAAGGTCAGTCAGTTTATGCAAACCCCCAGAGAGTGTCATCTTCGTTCTGTTTTAAAGATTCTGGAGTATGTAAAAGGGTCTCCAGGGAAGAGATTATTGTTTCAAAAAAATAATCATCTGAAGATTGAAGCTTATTTTGATGTTAGTTATGCAGACAATAAAGAAGATACAAAGTCGACTTCTGGTTTTTGTACCTTTGTGGGAGGGAACCTTGTCAGCTGTAAGAGCAAGAAACAGTCTGTTGTGTCACGATCAAGTGTTGAAGCTGAGTACCGGAGCATGACATCGACTGCTTGTGAGCTGAAATGTTTGTGTCCCGTGATGCTTGACCTGAGATAAGTGTATGATCATCCTTTACATATGTTCTGTGACAACAAGACTGCTATACATATATCAAAAAACCCAGTTTTTCATGAAAAGGACAAAACACATAGAAGTTGACCGTCACTTTGTCAGAGAAGAAATTTTAGGGAATCAAATATGTACTTTGTTTATCACTTCAGACAAGGAGATTGCAGACGTCTTTACCAAACCAGTGTCCTCTTCTCTTTCAGATTTCTGTGACAAGCTGGGCATGGTTGATATATATGCTCCAGCTTGAGGGGGAGTGTTAGTTTCATGGAGCTTTGGCGGACTATTAGTTTGGTTGAGCGGCCTGATATTTTAGCGGTTTGCCAGCGGTCTGCCGGTTAGTCTCCTGCGGTCTGTTCAGAAGCTAGCAAGTTGTATCGGTCTTGGCGGACAGGGTAGTAGTCGCAGCGGACAGAGGCAAATGAAGCTGCGGTCTGGAGAGCAACTGAAGCTGCAGGTTCCGGCAGTTGTTGCGGGCTTGGGTTCTAGCCATAGCGGACTTGGCGGACAGCATTGTAGTCGCAGCAGATAGAGGCAGCTGAAGCTGCAGTCTAGAGAGCAGCTGAAGCAGCGGGTTCTAGCAGTTGTTGCGGACTTGTGTTCTCGCTGTAGCGGGCTTAGCGGACAGGGTTATAGTCGCAGCGGATAGAGGCAACTGAAGCTGCGGTTCGGAGAGCAGCTGAAGCTGCGGGTTCTGGCAGTTGTTGTGGCTTGGTGTAGGAGCGGGCTAGTCAGAGACCGCGGACTGCTTCTTGAGTCCGGCGGATACCTGTGTGGAGCGGACTCCTTTTGTGTCCAGAGGATTCTAGTCGAAGCGGTAAGGGCTTAACCGCTCGGTTGTTTTGCGGTTTAAATTTTTATCCTACCTGTCCGCAGGTTGTAATTTATTCACACATCAGCTGTTGTATTTTTTTCCTCTTTTCTTTTCCTATATAAATAGGGTAAATTATATTTTTGTGGAATGCAAAGCTTGTTATTTAGAATTTTTCACAACATTCTTATTTTTAGCTTATCCTGGCAAGGTCATCATCATCATGCACCGACGATACATGCAACCCTGCTGGAGCATTATTTTTCGGTGAACAGACCGAAATTAGCAACTTGGGGCACCCGATTTCTGCGCAGGAAGTCCCAATGGGCACGGACAAGGTCTAGGTCATCCTCTAGTGGCCCACACCTCGCTCTCTCTACGATGTTTGAGGTTTTCTGGGCCTCACTGGGTACTACTGGCGGTTTATTAAGGATTAAAGAAAAAAATTGGCAAACCCCTCCAACATGCTAAACAAATCTAATACCAACACATTTTAGTGGACACTAGAGGCGACCGCAACCTTCCAGGCCCTCCAGCAAGCTCTCAGCACCCCCCCCCCAGTCTTGACTATTCTATATTTCTCCCAGAACTTTGTAGTGGAGTGTAACGCCTCAGGAACAGGCATCGGCGTGGTGTTGATGCAAGCAAAGCAATCAATTGTCTACTTCAGTCATATGTTTACGACCACTATCAAACTTCGCTTCGCTGACGAGTCTGAGCTAATGGCATTGGTTCTTATCGTGCAACACTAGCGCCCCTGCCTACTTGGCCGACACTTCACGGTCTGGCCGGATCGTCATAGCCTTTGGTACCACCTGAATTAGAATATTTTCACTCTAGCACAATAAGTAGGGGTTGCAAAACTATTGGGCTAGGATTTTTCTATCAAATTCTGCGTCGGCTCCTCAAATCGTACTCGACTCAGTTTCTGGGAAGTCACAGATTGCTCATTTAGCAGCTATTTCAAGACTCGTATGGGAAGACGCCTCCTGTGTCTAACGCAAGGTTACTGTCGACCCACTCATCTGACCAATTGTTGCGGCCTTACGAGCGAAAGCCACAACCCAGCCTATAATATCAAAACAAAAACATCAATGATATAAGTGAAAGTGAGGGAGAGTTATTGAGAATTACTCTAGAGAGTCGATGAATAGAGATTTAAAATCCAATCTTACAATCAATCACAGTACATGTCACCGTTATTATATTTTAAACAACAAAAGCAAATTAAAGCACAAAAATAATAAAAAGATATGCAACCAGAATACACAAACGTTTTATAGAGGCTCCCCATATTTTGGGTCCGCCCTCTCTTCTACCCTTGGTAGGTATTCCACTAAATAGTGATGAGTCTATTGATAAAGAGACTCTTAAAACCAATACACTGAGTTTTTTGATAAGGAGACTCTCAGAATATATCTGAATACATTGATAAGGGAATTCTTAGGACCAACTAAATCTTTTGATAAGAGGATTCTCAAGACCAACTGAGTCTTTTGCAAAGGAGACTTTTAGAACAAAATCTGAATCTTTGTAAAAGAGATTCACAAAACTCTTTTTTGGATGATGAAGATGTAGAAGTAGCTTTTCTACAATATGATCTTTCATTCCTTCTTCAACAAAGCTCTGAAGGATCTTGATTTTTGATGCACTGTGTGGATTCTTAATGATGGCAGCAGGAAATTCCTCTTAAGTGAGATGAGGATTCATTATAAAGAAGTTGAATCCAATCTGTGAGGAATCCAAAAAATGACCCACTGAGAGAAGGAGAGCCTAAAATCAGAGAGGAAGAGAACTTATCAGTTAGGGTTCTTGGAGAAAACATCTTTTGGAGGAAGGAGAGAATTCTAAATTCTAAGAGAAGAAGAAATTATGTCGAGAGCTCTAGTTCCTTTTTGAAATCTTCACATATATATGACTACTGCAGAATATAGACTTTCCTATATGAATCGACCACTATTTTTACCTTATTGAATAGGAGTAATAGTTCTAATTGGATATGAATCAGAGTCGTGATCTGCTCGGGAAACAATTATAGAAGACTTGAGAATATTAGACGTAAGGTTACTTAATCATCGAATATTATTCGATGTATGTTAAACTGTTGAGTAGAGAACGTTCGACATAAACAAAATAGTTGTCCTCTAAGCAAACATTCCTTTAGGAGAACTCAACAGAAGGAAGGATCATTGCTTTTGACGTGCATTGATTATTTCTCGGCGCACAAAGTTAACTTATCGACGTATGTTGATTACTTCTCGACGTATAGACTTAGCCTTAGTCGACGTGTGTCGAATACTTCTCGACGCACAGAAGTTTCACTTAGCCAATTTGGCTTCTTGAGTGTTTTTTGAGTCTGTATGTCTGGATCTGATTACACCACATGATAATTAGTTCTATTGTATTTTTATATATACTTAGGCAATTTCTTAATATATCTAATCACAAGGGTTTTTCCAACAATCTACTCATATTTGATCTAATAGATTTTACAAGAGATTAAGTGAAGAAATGAGGTTCTTGATAGACGTGGTAATAAACAGATAGAAATAGACAAATATCTATTCAAAACTCCAATTTATTCATTTAAATATTATGTTATCATGAACATTTATAATAGAAAATAGAATATTGACAAATTTTGTCAATACTTCAACGATCAGACTTCTTAGAGATTGTCTTCATAAAGAAATCATAGATATGGAGTAATTTTTCTTTTATCTTTTCACAGTATCCAGAAAACCTTTTTGGTTCTTTGTCAGGATTATCCTTCAATGAATTCAGAATAAAAAGCTGTCTTGACCAATCTTCAAGGGTAGAAACATAAATATTTGATAGATTGTAACCTCTTCTTTGAAGTTCAGGTATCATTCTTCAATTAGAGATACCTTTAAATCAGAATCAATAACGTGGTTGCTTTTTTGAAACTTTAGATTGTCCTTTGTAATCTGAGCAGGATTTCTTGAGAATTTTAAAGGAAGACTCGGGTACAAGAGGAGCACGAAGGGTGTCTGTCTCTGGCAAAAGTTCAGGAGAAGTTATGATCAATATTGTAGATGTCTGCCGACATGTCCGACTTGTCGGCCAACATAAAGATTTTGGACCTAAAACTTCGCGTTTCAATTGCAAAATTGAGTCACGGCGTTTTGAAAAAAATGAGCCGATATATCGCTCGTTTCCAATATATCGCCCGTTTCCGATATATCGCCCGTTTCCGATATATCGCCCGTTTCCGATATATCGTCCGTTTCCGATATATCGCCCAAAAAAGGGCGATATATCGGAATGTTTTTTAAAATTATTTTATATGTTTAATTTTTAGGTTAAGTTATAATATGCTTTATGCTCTCTCAGTCTCTCTCGCCGTCTCGCGTTGATAGTGTTATGATCTCTCGTCCCTTTCTCATTCTCCTACCCTAGCTCTCCCTCGACTTTCTCACGTTCTCCGCTAGTTCTTCTCTCTGGTTGTTGTGACCTCACAGGTTCTTCTCTCCGGTGTTTACACCTCTCTCTCAAGTGTTTTCCCTCGACTCTCTCGCGCTCTCAGTTGGCTCTTTTCTCTGGTAGTTGGGTCCTCGTTGGTTCTTCGTGGTGCTCTGGATTCTCTTGCCAGTTCTTTCAGTCTCTCGGCTAGCTCTTTTCTCTAGTAACTGCGTCCTTGCTGGTTCATCTCTCAGGTGCTCTTGACTCTCTTGTTGGTGCTCTCACTCTCTCGGCTGGTGTATTCTTCTCTCTGCATCTCCCACTCAATCTCTCACTCTGCATTCATCTCTCTGTCTCTCCCTCTCAATCTCTCACTCTGCATTCTTCTATTTGACTTGTTGTCTTGCTGGTGGTTGTAGCTTAGTGGTCGTGGATTGTTGGTTTTCTTGCTGTCATGCTACCTTGCAGGTGATGTAGCTTGGTGGTCGTGGATTGATTTGTTGAATTCAAAATATTCTGACGCATCTCGAGATCCATTAGCAACTAAGAGCTTAGATTTGGGGAAGGTACAAGAGTGGATGGCGATTGTTGATGATGACGAGGAAGAAAATGATGATGGTGATGATGAAGTTTTTCCTAGGGAGGGGATGATGTAGGCGCAACTTGGAAATATTCTTTGTTTGGTTCAACTTATACTAATGAATGAGCTATATTCCAAAAGCAAACACAACCCTATAATTGCTAGAAACGCATTTATTTTAAAACAGCTAATAAGTAGTTTTCCGATCCACGACACAGGTCCATCTTTCGCTCCTCCATGTGCGCGGCCCCAACCCTAAATACGCAATATTTCCTTTCTTGCTCTTCATTTCTTGTGTCGCTCGACCACGAACCCTCCCCGATCCCTCTCGACGACGATGAGAGGAGTCTTCTTCACCGACGAACTGACGACACCGAGCAGCCCACGATCTGAAGACGCCGACGAGCCCTCGATCTGAAGACGCCGACGAGTCCTCAATCTGAAGACGCCAACGAGCCCTCGATCTGAAGACACTGACAACCCTTCACTTGATTTGACGACATCCATCTCCTTGTTGACGAAAGATTTCTGCTTTGGGGTAAAAAGATTTCTGTTATGTTTTGTGTATTTTTGTTGATTCGAATATTTTTATCAGCTGTGCAAACAATTCCATCATTCAAATGATACTATACTTGTGTACATGGTCCTTCAATAATCTAGTATAAGAACAATGCTATTATATGTTGTTAATTCTAAATTCAGACTCAATATCATTGACATAAAATGATTTAGAAATCTAGCATAAGAACATAGATCATATAGAATATCACATGTAAATAAGTAAAGATGTGCTTGTATAAATGGTTCCAATTTCATATATGGTTTTAGCTTCCATTTACAGTAAAATATGTGCTTGTGTATGATCAAAAACTGTTGTTTTTATAACAAATCAGCAAACAAATATGTGCTTATGTATGATCATTCTTTTGACTATACAGTAAAATGGGCAAATCAAAGGAAGGAGGAGCATCAGCAATGTGGGATTCAAACAATTTTTCAATTTTTTTTACCTATGCAATAGGGAGATCGAGTTGGGTGATCGGTCAGCTACCCATATTCATTGTTTTAAATGTCCTCCGACATGTCATTTTAAGGGAAAACGATATGTTTTTTTTTAAAAAAAATAGATTATGTCCTTTTATAAAATATATCGTCTGCTATTTTATTTAATATTATATTAACAGACTAACAACATATGTTTAAATCATCTGCATATATTATATTATGTATGTTAAAATCAATTTGACATATTGTTTCGCTTTTTTTAACATTTTATTCTTACAACTAATTTTGTATAATTATTTCACAATTTTTAAATTTAAAATTACAAAAAATATGAAAACATTTAATAGTTAATTGTTTGCATGTCTTTAATATAAATTTATAATTTAAGAAAACTTATAATCAATAAAGAATTTTTAACTTTTAAATTTTCTCTATTTACAATAAAATTATTGTTATCAAAATAAAATTGTTATATACTATTAAATATAATTTGCAATGTATCATTTTATATTTGTTAATAATATTTTATCTTAGATATTATTCGACTTTATTTTGTAATATAAATGACTCATATTTTTAGCTATTTGTTATCGTTTGAAGAAAAGCATGTAAAGGCCCATCAAGACCTTCTTTCACGTTATGTTTTAGTCTCACATCTTGAATGAGGATTTTTTTCTCTCTTTCTCTTCCTATATAATTGTACAAATGCTTGTATTCATGTATTCAAGAAGTATTAATAAAATTTCCATATTATCTTTCAATATTCTGGTCGTTTCTCTTCATGGTATCAGAGTTATCGGTCCTACCATCGTTTTTCTCCACTTTCAGCTCTGGATGGATAGCTTTATGCTAGCCGCAGTCTCTGTTTCTAGTCGTATCGCTCCTATGCCTGCGGTCTACTTTGTTTACCCGCAGTTATCTTCCTCCCGTGGATCCACCCCTCCCTTCCCCCCTACTCCTGCTTTTATAGTTTTTGTTTCCTCCCTTCTTTGTGGGTCCCACTCTTCTTCGTCGCGGCCTGTTCGCTGTGTCCACTTCGACGCTGCCTGTCGCAGCCTGTTCTGGTTGACCTTGTTTGTTCGCCGCAGCTTGTTCTCTAGATTATGCTTGTCGGCCTGCCTCGTCCCTTCCGCTCTACCAGCTAGGTCACTAGTCGCTAGCTGTCGTTACTTCTCTCTGGTCGCTAGTCGCTGGCCGCTAGTCTCTTTTCTTGTCCTCGACCTTCCTCTCAGGCCGCCCCAGCCACTTAGCTCGCGTCGGTCAGAGCTTTCTCTCAAACCGTCGTTGTTATCTCAAACTGCAGCTCTTGGTCTCAGGCCGCTGTATTGATCGTCTGCCCGCGGCCTTGCTCTCAAGCCACCTCTGCTACCAAGTCTTTCTTTGCACTTCTATTCTCATAGGAATGTGTTGACTCGTATCAACAATGGTTGGAGCAAACCAGCTGTTCTTGTGAACTTGCTCATTCACAGCAGTTGCAATCATCTGGATAGTCTCCCTCTCATCCTCAGCATTGTTCATAGGGACATTCTGAACTTCAGAAGTATTCTTCTGACCTTTTGGGGCTGAAGATTCTCAAACACCAATGCTTTAGACAGGACTTAAGCTTTCCAGATTACCAACCTGTACAAGCTTTCCCTTAGAGTTTGCACAGATCATGTACAACTTCACTTTCAATTACCATTTTTGCTACCTTAGCTGGATAGTTTTCTGATTGGTAGCCACAGACATGGAAATACTTTGTTGCAGGTTCAGATGATACAAAACCATTGATCAACTTCCTTAGTCAATGAAATACACAATCACATGGGCAGTAAAAACTTATTAAATTCAATGAGATGATGTTTTACCAACTTCCCCTGGATTGCTGTAGGGTGTGTTACCATAGAGGTTTACCTCTCAGCTTGATCAATTTCTTCTCCACATGACTTTCTCCCCCCGTCTTTCTGCCATGTGGCTTGATCCTTTCTTGAGCTTGTCTCCCCCTTGGATACTACTTGAACTTGATCAATCTCTTCTCTCCCCCTTTTTGACTTCTTCAGATAGTCAGGGAGGTTCAGATTATCTGCTCCCCTTTCTTGCCTGCAGGGCATACCTGCACCTGCTCCCCCTTAATTGAGTACAGATAAGCCACTCTAGCAGTAGTTGAACCACTTGATTCGGCCTTTGCAAGTGCTGGACTTGCTCACCCTTTCTGGTTTCTTAAATAGGCATACATCTTGAGATTGTAATCCACTTGATGATGTTGTAAGCACAGAATTAGCATCCTCTTGTGGTGATACCATTGATACACCGCATCACTGCAGCCCCTTGACACTTGAGTTGTCCATTGATCCACTTGAGCTAGCTGCTGCCATTCATCCTCTTGAGCTAGTGTAACACCTCCCCATTTTATGACTTCAGCAGAGACAGCTATAGTCAGGGAGGAGTTAACTGTTCCTGTTCTCCTGCAGCAGCACTATCCCTTCAGTAACAGCAGTAACATCTCAGTAGCCGCAGTCCATCTAAGACTCAGAGAAGATTATGGCAATGTCATAAATAATCTTCCCCTTAGTATGTGCATTGTCCTTAGGACAACCTGATCAGCAGTGAAGATCTTTGATCCACTGCAGTAGCTGCTTGCTCCTGCTCAACAAGAGGTTGATCCTATTCCAGCAATTGTTGGACATGCTCCCCCCTTAATAGGAGCATTTTTTGTCATCATTTTTGCAGGTGCTGAACTTTCTCTCCCTCAACAGGAGCATCACTATCTTCATCTCTTAATGGACACATGAGTCCATTTAAGTCTTGATACCACTTAATGGTCTCTTCTTGCTGAGCCATATCTTTTCAATTTCTTTAGCAGCAGACTTGCCTTTGGCTCCAGCTTTCTTACTGTTTTGTCAACCAGTCCGTGAATATGAGGAATGTTGTCTGCATGTTGTTCAAGCCCCAATGAACTTCTTGCATTGGCAACCCAGACAGCCTACTCCCCCTTAATCATTGCCTTCTTGGGTTGACACCACTCCAATAGTGTTCATACCACTTTACTAGAGATCATATCTCTTGAGTTGATATCACTGACCCAGCAGCCTCTCCTATGCCACTTGATACCACTTGATCAATCCCTTCTTGGTTTCTGAATAGTCAGGGAGGAGTTGGTCTGCTTTGATTCTCTTCTCCCCTAGCTAATTGCAGATTCTCAGACACCAATAGCATTGCAGGTGCCAACTTTCTCTTCTCATGAGGCTGAATTTTCTCCTACAGCTGCTAGACTTTGAGATCACTTGAACCTTGAATGATCTTTCTTTGAACCTTCCGCTGATACCACTTGAAAGTCTTTGTTTCAAGAATAGTTAAATCACCTAGAGGGGGGGTGAATAGGTTTCTTAATTACTTGTGTCTATCTTTAAGTTTTCTTTCTTTAAGTGTTATGGCTGTTAGTTGTTTTCTGCTTTCAAGATACACAACCTGCGAATAAGAAACACACGGAAAAGCACACACAAGATATATAGTGGTTCCCCAAATTATGGGTATGTCCACTTTCCCTCCCACCTTTCTAACTTATAGTTAGGCAAGGCACTTCTCCAATCTCTGCTCCTAAGAGCTTACAACACGATTGTTACGCCCCCGCAACGTTTTGTCGGTCGTCACTAAGTTCGCAGACGCAAGGATGTCGTACACAACGGGGCTGAACCATCCGGTTCAGCCCCCTCTCTCTGAAGATGCCGAAATAGGGCTGAACCGGTTCGGTTCAGCCCTATTGGGGCCGGCCGGCCCCTTTGGCCGGCCCCTCTTTGGTTCCGGGTATTTATATCCCGGAACCCCTCTTGGTTCATTATGCAAGTATTTGAGGTATAATCTCCTTCCTCCTTCTAAACCCTAATTCCTCTTAGCCTCCTCTTCCTCTCTAGTTTATCTCTCTCTCTCTCTATCTATCTAGTGTCATAACATTTGGTATCAGAGGATTCGTCTCCGACATGGTGAACACGCGCACGCAAGAGGAATCCGCACGGCCCGAAACCCTAGAGGGGACGGTGGTCACTCTCACGGATTCGGTGGCGGCCATGACGGCCGGTATGGAGGAGTTGAAAACCTTATTGAAAGGAAAAGCGCCGGCTACGGATGATTCGGCCGGATCGGGACAAGATCCGGCTGTGGTTGCGCGCGGGACCAGGACAGCGGAGTCGCGCGTGTTGGGCTCGGCGACGACGCATCGCGTCCTTTTCCCCCTCCGTCAACAGGACCATATGGCGGGGCTGGCGGGTCGGGGTCGGGGTCGGGGCATTATGCGGGGCCGATGCCGCCCGCATCGTTGAATAGTGGCTTCGGCGAGCCCGTCGCAAACCGGAACCAGGGGCGTCGGGGCTGGGATGAGCCCGCAGGCTTCCGGCGTGGCTGGGATGACCCAGCAGGGTTTCGGCGGGGCTGGGATGAGGCCGCAGGTCAGCGGCGGCCACCGGAACAGGCAGGACAGCAGCGGGGAGGTCTTCTTCCTCCTCCTCGGGGGTTTGGACAGCAGGGTGCGCCGGTTTATGGACCACCATGGGGTGGCCAACCACCGGGTTATGGTGTATTTGAGCAAGGCGATATCGGAAGGCGAGAAGGAGGTCATGGTCCGCATCGCTTGACTCCAGGCTTGTCTCGCATGTATTTTCCGGAGTTCGAGGGTGGTGACACCTTGGAATGGATTCAGAAGGCCGAACTTTTCTTTCAATATCAAGATGTTCCTGAAGGCCAATGGGTGCAGTTGGCGTCTTTTCACCTAAAGGATGACGCCTTCCAATGGACACAGTGGTTCCTGCGGGGACGGGAGTACGTGCCCTGGGGGGAGTTTGTGGAGGGCTTTACGGCTCGATTTGGTCCGCTAGAGTATGAGAACTATGAGGCCATGCTTCAGAAACTCCGCCAGAAGGGTTCTGTGATGGAGTACCGCACGGAGTTCGAGAAGTTGGCGAATCGGGTGCAATGGCCAGAAAGGACATTATACAGTTGCTTCATCTCCGGTCTCAAGGATTATATTCGTGATGAGGTGCAGGCACTCATGCCTCAGTCGTTGAACCACGCCATTACCTTGGCACGTATTCAGGAGGAGCGGTTCAGCAGGCAGAGAGGCCGCATGCAGAATAGGCCCCCCTCGGGCATCCCTACTACTACGGTTGCACGGCGGGAACAACCTACGGCTAACAAGCCGACGGTGACTCGCTTGTCTTGGAGTGAGTTGCAAGCTCGCAAAGAGAAGGGTCTATGCTTCAATTGTGATGAGAAGTTTGCTCCGGGCCATAAATGCCAGAGGACACAAGTCTTCATGTTATATCAGGAGGCTGAGGAAGCACCGGCGGCCGACGAGGAAGAATTGGAGGTGGACTTGGAAGATACTTAGTTTGGGGTCTCTATACATGCTTTGGAAGGGTGCGCTCCCCCGCTTACAATGCGGCTGGCGGGTCGGATCGCCCAGGAGAAGGTTACTATTTTGGTGGACATTGGGAGCACCCACAACTTTATACATCCCGATGTGGCAGGGAGAGTTGGACACGGGGTCGACAAGGGGGCTGCCTTCCATGTTATGGTGGCGGATGGCAGTAAGTTGCAATGTGAAGGGGTGCTGAAGGGAGTGGAACTGCGGATAGGAGACTATGCGGGACGAACGGACGTCTACTTGCTACCTATTCGTGGCTCGGATATGGTCTTGGGAGTTCAATGGTTACGCCAATTACAACGGGTAACTTTTGACTGGGCGCATATGACCATGGAGTTTGTGCTCGGGGAGCAACAGTTCTGCCTGCGGGGTCTCATGTCTTCTCCTATTAAGGAGGTATCTCTTCGCAGCATGCAACAGTTGAGCGGAGACGGGCAAATGATGGCCATTCTCCGGGAGGTTCAAACCGGCGACTCCGGCAATTCTGAGGTACCAGTTCACTTACAGTCCATTTTGACAGATTATGCTGACGTTTTTCAGGAGCCCCGTACTCTGCCACCGCCTCGATTCCGGGATCATCGTATTCCGCTCAAGGCGGGCGCCGAGCCTACTAATGTGCGACCATATCGCTACCCACACATTCAGAAGGCGGAAATTGAGCGGAGTGTCCGGGAGATGTTGGAGGCTGGTATCATTCGGCCAAGTACTAGTTCCTTCTCCGCTCCCATCATTCTGGTCAAGAAAAAAGACGGTTCCTGGAGGTTTTATGTGGACTACCGCGCCTTGAATGGCGCCACGATCAAGGATAACTTTCCGATTCCTCACATCGAGGAGCTGCTGGATGAACTGCATGGAGCACAACTTTTTACCAAGTTAGATCTTCGATCTGGATATTATTAGATTCTCATGGCCCAGGAAGATATCCACAAGACGGCTTTCCGAACACATGACGGCCATTATGAGTTCTTGGTCATGGCCAATGGCTTGACTGGCGGACCTTCTACATTCCAGGCCAACATGAATGAGATTTTTCGGGATTTCTTGCGGACTTTTGTGCTGATATTCTTCGACGACATTCTCATTTACAGTGCTAGTTGGGAGGATCATGTGGGACATGTGGAACAGGTCCTATGCCGACTTCGGCAACACCGTCTTTACGCCAACCGTTCTAAGTGCTCATTTGGTCAGGAGGAGGTGGAATACTTGGGCCACATGGTCTCAGGTCAGGGCGTGCGGGCCGACCCACGAAAAATTCAGAGCATGCAATCGTGGCCGCGGCCAGTTACAGTGCGTGCCTTGCGCGGATTTTTGGGTCTCACGGGATACTACAGGCGGTTCGTCCAGGATTATGGCAAGATAGCAAGACCTTTGACTCAGCTTTTGCAGAAGGATTCTTTTTCTTGGGGAGAAGAGGCGGAGGGCGCCTTCCAGGCCCTCAAACAGGCCATGACGACCACGCCTGTTCTTGCCTTACCAGATTTCGCGAAGGAATTCATCCTCGAGACGGATGCGTCGGGGGTGGGCATCGGCGCCGTCTTGATGCAGGACGGACGGCCTATAGCTTTCTATAGTAGGGCGTTAGCCCCTCGTACTTTGGGCCTTTCAGCTTACGAAAAAGAAATGTTAGCAATCATTCATGCGGTGGGCGTTTGGCGTCCGTACTTGTTGGGCCGGCACTTTAAGGTGCGCACGGATCATCAAAGCTTAAAGCATTTTCTGGACCAACGGGTCTCCTCGCCTCTCCAACAGAAGTGGGTTACAAAGCTCTTGGGATATGATTATGAGATCATTTATCGGCGCGGCAAGGATAATGTCGTCGCTGATGCTCTCTCTCGATTGCCGGAGGCAGCTCTCACTCACATTACGGGACCCTTGATCGATTCTTTGGCCAACATTCACGAGGAGGTCATGGGCTCGGACACTTTGCAGCCGTTAGTGGAGGCTTTGCAGCGGGGCGAGACTGTTACGCCTGGTTATCATTTATGTAATGGCCGTCTTCACTTTAGGGGCCGAGCGGTGGTGCCGGCCGCATCAGCTTGGAGAACAGTTTTGATGCATGAGTTTCACTCGTCGCCTACGGGGGGACATGCCGGAGTACTTCGAACCCTTCAACGTGCGCGGGCCAATGTCTTTTGGGCGGGCATGCGACGGGACATTCAGCAGTTTGTTCGACAGTGTGAGATCTGCCAGCGGCAGAAATATGAGACTTCTTCACCCGCGGGGCTGCTTGTCCCGTTGGACATCCCGCAGCTTATTTGGGACACGGTGTCCATGGACTTCATCGAAGGGTTGCCTAAATCAAAAGGGAAGTCGGTCATTTTGGTAGTAGTGGATAAACTCTCCAAGTATGGCCACTTTATTGCCCTCAGCCACCCCTACACTGGAGACACGGTGGCCGCCCTCTTTGCTAGAGAGATTGTTCGTCTGCATGGCGTTCCTCGCGCGATTATTTCTGATCGTGACCCGACCTTCGTTAGTAGCTTTTGGAGGGAGTTATTCCGCTTACAAGGAACTCGCTTACATTTCAGCACGGCCAACCATCCGCAATCGGATGGCCAAACAGAGGTCCTTAACCGAGGGGTGGAGACATATCTTCGGTGCTTTGTGATGGATGAGCCCCGCACTTGGCCAGAGTGGTTACATTGGGCCGAATACTGTTATAACACGTCTTATCACTCCGCCAGCAGGATGACGCCATTTGAGGTTGTTTACGGTCGGCCACCTCCAACCTTGGGCACTTATGAGCCGGGTAGCACCGCTCTACCGGCGGTTGATCGGGCTCTTCTGGACCGCGATCGCATGATGGTCACTCTTCGGGCCAACCTCCGTTTGGCCCAGGATCGTATGAAGGTGCAAGCGGACAAGCACCGCACTGAGCGGGAATTTGCCGTCGGTGATGAGGTTTTTCTCAAGTTACAACCATATCGGCAATTATCTGTTGCAGCCCGTGGCAATCAGAAGTTGTCCCCGCGCTACTACGGCCCCTTTCAGATCATCAGCCGGGTGGGGCCGGTAGCTTACACCTTGGCTTTGCCGCTGGGCTCCCGCATCCATCCCACTTTTCACGTCTCATTGCTCAAGAGAAAGGTGGGCCAGCTTATCCAACCTTCTGCTCTCTTGCCTGACGTTACGACAGCGGGTGAGCTGAGGCCACTTCCGGAGGATGTTTTGCGAAGCAGATGGAAGCACCGGGGCACCGAATTCCGGCCCGAACTCTTGGTCAAGTGGAAGAACCTTTCTCCGGCACAAAACTCTTGGGTGGATTTCTTCGATTTCAAGGAACTCTACCCCGACTACCACCTTGAGGACAAGCTGGTTCTTGATGGGGAGGGGAATGTTACGCCCCCGCAACGTTTTGCCGGTCGTCACTATGTTCGCAGACGCAAGGATGTCGTACACAACGGGGCTGAACCATCCGGTTCAGCCCCCTCTCTCTGAAGATGCCGAAATAGGGCTGAACCGGTTCGGTTCAGCCCTATTGGGGCCGGCCGGCCCCTTTGGCCGGCCCCTCTTTGGTTCCGGGTATTTATATCCCGGAACCCCTCTTGGTTCATTATGCAAGTATTTGAGGTATAATCTCCTTCCTCCTTCTAAACCCTAATTCCTCTTAGCCTCCTCTTCCTCTCTAGTTTATCTCTCTCTCTCTCTATCTATCTAGTGTCATAACAACGATCCTGCAGGACCACTCAGTCTCCTCCAAGACCTACACCTCAGGCACAATGTCCTACAACTCAGTGATCCAAAGATCACCTACCTCAGGCCCAAAGGCCCTACAACTCAGGCTGGGAGGACAGCCCTACCTCAAATCCACAAAGGATCCTACACTCAGTGATCAACTGATCACCTACCTCAGATCCAAACTGGATCCTACAGCTCAGATTCAAACTTGAATCCTACTACTCAGACCAAAGCACTACTCTCAGATCCATAGAGGATCATACTCTCAGATCTGTACCCAGATCCTACACTTAGGCTAAACAGCCCTACAACTCAGATCCACATTTGGATCCTACACCTCAGAGCCAATTGGCTCCTACCACTCAGATCCAAAAGGATCCTACAAGGTAGAAGTGGGTTGGTGGTTTGACTAAGGCAACAGAGAAATTTCTCTGGGCATATCTACCTCTGTCCTGAGTTATCTCAGTCCAGACTACTTCTACACAGTCCAGAAAATGTCTTCAGGAAAGCTTGTCCTGAACTGTGTAGTGACTGCAGCTAGGGTTGGCCCTTTGCTACTTCTTCTTCCTCAAAGGTTTCCTATGAACTTCCTGGTGCAGGGGTAGAAGGCACCAGCTATCTTTCTTCAGCTTTCAGCTGCTGCAGCAAAAGACCTTGATGCTTCCTTGCAGATCTGTTGTTCTGCACCTTGCTGAACTAGACCAGAAGCTCAGCTCTCTCTTCTTCACAGCTTCAGAAATAAATCTTCAGTAAATGTTATGTTGGATCTGTGAAGTATTCTGCAGCAAGGGAATCTTCCTTTGCTGCAACCTTGCTGGAGAAGATCACCAGCTATTTTGTCTGAAGCACCCAGAAACTGTAGCTAGGTTATTCCTTGGCTGATACCTTATTTTCTCAGAGAAGATGTCTCTGACCTTGCTGGTGTTGATGAAGATGGCACCAGCTATCTTGGATCGGCTTCAGATCTGCTACAGCTAGGTTAGACCTGCTGCATCTTCTTCTTCAGAGAAAATGACTCAGAACCTCTGCAACAATGGCGAGGAAAACGAAGATGTTCCGCCGCTTTGCGAAAAGACCAAACCCTAGAAGAATGCTTTCTCGATCTGATCCTGCACCTTTTATCTTCTGCCGATCAACGGCTCTTTGAGCAGTGGGCCCCACCAGAATTGGTGGCTGTGATTTCGCTATTCAGATCCTGCACCTTTTATCTTCTGCCGATCAACGGCTCTTTGAGCAGTGGGCCCCACCAGAATTGGTGGCTGTGATTTCGCTATTCAGCAACCTTCTTTCCATTGACGGCTGATTCAACGGCTCTTTGCTTTGTGTGGGCCTCAGCGATAAAGAACGAAAAAATTCTCTTTCCTAGTGCAGAAAATCATGACAGCTGGCTGCCAGCGCCACTAGCAGCATTCCCGCAACATTTGAACCTGCATTGACTTTGTTGACTTTGCTGACGTCACCATCCGTGGACTTGACAAAATCAAACATCAGTAGCGAAGGCGTTGAGTGAATGACCATCACTCAGCGCCAAAAGACTTGGACAGAAATTTTGTCACTAGGCGTTGAGTGAGTAAGCACCACTCAACGCCAAAACACTTAGAAAATTATCACAGCCAGTAAGCGTTGAGAGAGCAACCTTCACTCAACGTCAAAACACTTGGAAAAGTTTTCTGGCATTAGGCGTTGAGGGCGTTGAGTGAGCATAAGACTAGGGTCATATTTTACTTTCAGAAGGTGTATTCCAGAAATCCTCAGTTCGACAAACTCAAAACTCAGTTCGACGAACTCAGAGCTCAGCTCGACGAAAAGTGAAAGATCAGTTCGACGAACTCAGAGCTCAGTTCGACGAACTCAGAGCTCAGTTCGACGAACTCAGAGCTCAGTTCGACGAACTCAGAGCTCAGCTCAACGAAAGTAAAATCAATCAACGCAAAGCTCAGCTCGACGAAAAGTGAAAGCTTAATTCGACGAACTCAGAGCTCAGTTCGACGAACTCAGAGCTCAGCTCGACGAAAGTAAAAGTAATTAACGCATTTGGACTTAGCCAAATTTTCTGTGTCTGAAAACGCAATGGCTCTGGCTGACTAGGATTCAGTCACCGCTATAGCCCCATGGCGTTGAGTGAGTAAGCATCACTCAACGACTAACAGATTTTCTGTCTCATGGCGTTGAGTGAGTGAGCTACACTCAACGCCTAAACACTTAGACAGATTTTCTGCCTCATGGCGTTGAGTGAGTGAGCTACACTCAACGCCTAAACACTTAGACAGATTTTATGTCTCATGGCGTTGAGTGAGTAAGCTTCACTCAACGCATGTGGACTTAGTCAAAATTCTACACAGAATTTCTGTGGTTTTGACTGACTGGGCAGTACTCAACGATTTTGATGTTATGGCGTTGAGTGAGTGGACTTCACTCAACGTCTGTGGACTTAGCCACATTTTCAGCTTATCAATTGTTTGGCAGACTATACTCAACGAGTTTACTTACCTGGCGTTGAGTGAATAGACCTCACTCAACGTCTGTGGACTTAGGCAAATCTTCTGCCCTTCCAGCCACTTCTTTAAGTCCACCTGCCTACTCAGACTGCTTTTGCTGAAGATTGCTATCAGACCGGTGGTGTTGCTCTCAATCGCTGCTCTCCTCGCCAGTAGTTGTTGCTTTGTCGCTGGTCGCGCTACCTATCCGCAGATCGTGCTCTATTCCCTCTATCCGTTGGTCGCGCTGTCTATCTGCAGGTTGCCACGGGTCCTTGCTTTGCAGCTGATTGTTTTGCCGCTAATCTCTCAGGACGTTGCTGCCTCTCCACCAGGCCTCCTCTCCCCAGACCGCAGTTCTCTCCTCAGGCCGCTTCTCTCAGGCCACTGTCTCTCCAGGTCGCCTGACGTTCTTTTGCTTGCCTCCTTCCTAGTTCATGGATTCGACGGCTGTCCCCTCCCTTCCCACCCGTAGTACTATTCATCTCCCTGAGGTTTGTGATGAGTTGCGAATCACCACCATTTCTCTTAGTGGGAAGAAGAACTTTGTGGAATGGGTGCACTCTGTCCGTCGAATTCTTCAGACGAAGGGTCTCCTACACCATTTGACTAAGGACAGCCCTTCTATACCCACTGATGACTGACTTCGTGACGATGGTCGTGTTCAGACGTGGATCCTTAACTCTCTGGATGGAGAACCTTACAATATGGCCATGTATCATGAGACGGCCAAGGCAATGTGGGATGAGCTTCATTCACTTTACTCCGGCAAGGATAGTCTCCAACACTTGTTTGACATCATTACCAATCTTCAAACTCTTGACTCAGGCAGTGCAGATGATTTAACCTCCTTTGTTGCGCGTTTTAAGACTCTGGTTGAGGCCTGGATTCAGCAGCAACCCCCTACTACTGATCTGGTTGTTCAGCGCACTCAAAAAGTTGTTGGTATTGTCATGATGATGGCTCGAGTTCCTCCTCACCTTCACAGTGTTCGGGCTCAAATACTCTCTTCAACTACTATCCCCACATTCTCTGATGTTTGCTCCATGCTGTTAAAGGTTACACCACCCCCTGATGCGACCGACCCTCCCTCCCCGGCTCTACTCCAGCACTCTGTTGCCCCACCTCGCCCTCCTCCCTCTACCCGAGGAGGTCGCTCTGTCTACCGCGAAAGGGGTCGTGGTAGCCAACCAAGGCCTAAGTGTACATACTGTGGTAAGGATGGACATCTTGAGGTAACTTGCTACCGTAAACATGGTTTGCATCCTCGTCCTACTGCCTCTATTGTTGTCGACACCTCTTCTGCCACTCATGTTGATCTTGCTGAAGTGCGCCTCCAGCTCCAGCAACTTCACGAGTTGCTCAACCGCCCAGCGGCCTCCGTTGTCTTCATCTCTAATGAAGGTATCGTTTGTATCTTCACTAGTCCACGCTGGATAGTGAACTCAGGTGCTACACACCATATCACTTCGATGAAACCATCTCAGTACTTGAACTCTCTGTATCCCAAGTTTATTATAGTAGTCAATGGTGACACTGCTCTTGTCTCCGGCTCTGTCGATATACCTCTCAACCATTCTATTTTTATTCGCTCAGTCCTTCATGTCTCGGGCTCTCCGTTTAATATACTTTCTGTTAGTCTCCTTACTGCCGATCCTGAATGTTCTATCACATTCACCTCTTCTTCTCTTATGATACAGGATTGACGGACGCAGAGTATCATTGGTAAAGGATGACTGCACAACGGGCTCTATCTTCTTTATGTCTCTCCTACCATTCTCTCCTCCGTCTCCTCTGCAGTTGGCAACGACGTCTTGGGCATGCTCCTCTTTCGATACTCCGGAAGGCTCTTCCTGATATTCCTCTTCCAGCATTTACTTGTGATAAATGTATTCTGGGAAAGCAACATCATTCATCTTTCTCACCTCGTTGTACTCGGAGCGCTGCTCCTTTTGATTTAATGCATTCTGATATTTTGGGCCCGTACAAAATAGCTAGTATGTCTGGTTATCGCTACTTTATAACTTTTATTGATGATTATTTTTGTATGACATAGTTATACTTACTTCGCGATCGCTCTAAGCTCTCACGTGTGTTACAGGCTTTTATTCTTGAGACACGCACACAATTTTCCTGCAAAATAAAAACACTTCGAACTGATAATGCTCGTGAATACACTAGTCATATTTTTTATAATCTCTGCTCTGAGTTTGGGATCATTCATCAGACCTCGTGTGTTTATACTGCTCAACAAAATGGTGTGGCTTAGCACAAAAATAGACATCTTCTTGATGTTGTTCGTTCCCTCATGTTTCAAATGCAGGTCCCCAGGGATTATTGGCACTTTGTGGTTTTCACGGCGTATTATCTCATTAACCGTCTACCATCCTCCGTCCTCAACTATGTCACTCTGTTTAATCTTCTCTTCCCCTCAACCCTGCCCTTCCCTCTCACGCCTCGGACATTTGGTTGTACCTGTTATGTCCATATGCTTGGCCCCTCAACTGACAAGTCAATTCCTCGAGCAACAAATATGTTCGTTGGTTGTTCCCGTACTCAGAAAGGGTATGTGTGTTACTCTCCCACCAACCGCAATGTGATTGTCTTTGCTGATGTTATCTTTCTCGAAGATCAACCCTTTTGCTCTACTACAAACCCTCGGCTTCCACCACCGTTATTACACGACCTGTCATCCCAATTATGTCTCCTCTCCCACCTCTCCTTCCCAACCCGGTTACCGATCCGAACAAGCCACCACTTCTTCGTGTCTACACCCGTCGTCCTCTAGCACCGCCGCCCCGCCGCAGTCGCCTTCAACCACTGGCACCATGTGGTCTGTTGATCCGGCTCCTGCCTTCAAAGCTCATCCCATGGCGAATTATGTATCCTTACATCGCCTATCCCCGGCGCTTCAACACTTTGCAACTTTATTATCCTCCATTTTTGTACCTAACTCTGTGCAGGAGGCTCTCCAACATCCGGGCTAATGGGGCGGACATAGAAGAAGAAATGACTGCCCTCTGGGCTAATCAAACATAGGATTTGGTTTCTCTTCCTCCAGGACAAAGTTGTGTTGGTTGTAAATGGGTCTTTGTGATCAAGCATGCTCCTGATGGGACAATTGACCGTCTCAAGACCCGTCTTGTGGCTCGTGGGTTTACTCAACAATAAGGTCTCGACTATGAGGAAACTCACTCTGGTAGCCAAGCTCAACACGGTTCGTGTCCTACTCTCCTTGGCTATACAACGACAATGGCTCTTACATCAACTGGATATCAAGAATGTCTTTATTAATGGTGACCTACAAGAAACCATCTACATGCAACAGCCTCCCGGGTTTGAGATCACGAGGGAGCCCCGAGTTTGTCACCTCAAGAAGTCGATTTATGGTCTCAAACAATCTCCTCGGGCTTGGTTTAACAAATTCAGTAGGGTTGTCCGCGAAGTTGGATTTACTCGGAGATCGGCGGATTTCTCTCTATTTACTCACCATCAAACAACAGACATTGTTCTCCTCTTAGTTTATGTCGATGACATCCTAATCACGGGAGATGACTCAAAGGGTATACAAATGATCAAGCAGTACCTGAACTCTGTTTTTCAGACAAAAGAGCTGGGGAATCTTCGGTACTTCTTTGGCCTAGAGATCGCAAGACGTCCTGATGACCTTGTCTTATCTTTATGGAAGTACTGTCTCGACCTTTTTCAGGATATTAGCTACTCTGAATGCAAGCCGATTGATACTCCTATGGATGTTAATCACAAGCTTTGTGTTCATGCCTCTGACACCGATCTTCTCCTTCCAAATCCAGAATACTATCGACATCTTGTTGGAAAATTGATTTATCTTACAGTTACAAGACCTGACATCTTCTTTGTTGTTAAGGTTGTCATCCTATTTATGCATTCTCCTCGGATGTCTCACGTACAGGCTGTCGAACGCATCTTAAGATACTTGAAAAAAGCCCCTGGTCAAGGGATTGTATACAAAACCTCTTCCTCTTCTACTCCAACATTGGTTGCGTATTCGGATGTTGATTATGCTAGCTCCGTGGATGATTGGCGTTCCACTAGCGAATTTTGTACTTATTTCGGAGGTCACCTTGTCACCTGGCGCAGCAAGAAACAATCAGTGGTTGCTCGCTCTTTGGCTGAAGCCAAGTACCGTTCGATGGCATCTATTGTATCTGAGCTCACATAGATAGAAAGTTTCCTAGGGTATCAAGGAGTCAAACTTTCCTCGCCAGCTACTTTACTTTGTGACAGTCACTTAGCTATACATATAGCTAAGAACATTGTTTTCCATGAACAGATGAAACACATTGAAGTTGACTGCCACTTCATTCGGAAAAAAGTTCAAATGAAGAAGTTTGAGTTGAAACATGTTCCGACAACTGATCAAGTTGCTGATCTCCTCACGAAGGCCCTACTTTGTGTTCTATTTCATCAGTTCTTGTCCAAGCTGGGCGCTTACGACTTGTATACTCCAGCTTGCGGGGGAGTGTTAGAAGAAAAACATGTAAAGGCCCAAAGAAAGCCCCATCTAAGGCTCTCTTCCACCTTATGTTTTAGTCTCACATCTTGAATGAGAATTCTTTTCTCTCTTTCTTTTCCTATATAATTGTACAAATGCTTGTATTTATGTATTCAAGAAGTATTAATAAAGATTCCATATTATCTTTCAATATTTTGGGCGTTTCTCTACAATTATATTATTTTTCTATTTTTATAACATATAATTAGAATTAGAATACGTAAAAATAAAAATTTATTCATAAGACATGAAAATCCGATATTTTAAAATATCCCCTACATGTCTCCGACTTCCGACATCCGAGATTTAAAAACTCAATATGATATGTCGTCGACATCCGATATTTACAACATTGCCCATTTTAATAGAGAATGGTGGAAAATTTTGGTTTCTTCTTTTAAATAATGCACCGGAAAAATTATGATCGTTTGTAAATGAAAAATAAGTTTGACCACTTAAAGAAAGAGTGGAATATTTGGAAAGAACTGAAGCATTACGAGACAAGGTTGGGTTGGGACCAATAAAAATAAAACCATTACGACATCGGATGAGTGGTGGGAGGAAAATTAAAGGTCAGTATTTAGTTTTTTCAATATAATGCGACATCTTTTTGTGAATCTAACATTGGTTTTGTCTAAGTTATTTCTGCTGCAAAGAATTTCGATATGCGGTATTGCGCCTGAATTAGAGTATAAAATGAATCGAATGTTCAGTGAGGTGTTCGCAACAGGTGAGGATTCATGGGCACCATCTGAAGAATGTTAGCGGGGAAGATCACAAATTAAAAGATGGCATGGAGATACAAGCATGTGGGCATGAAGATGTTAGTGAAAATACATCAACCATAATCGGAAATGTCTTCACCTCATCGGGTAAAAAAAAGAGATGGGAAAGAAAAAAAGGGTAGGTATATCATACAGGAGTGAGTTCCCGGAATCTGCACTTGCAATGAGGCCTCCTCTAGTTGTCACTATCAAGGACGCGGTGGAGTTGATCTCAAGTATTACTGAAATATATGTTGACCCCGACATTTACTTCTTTGCAGTGAAATATATTAGGGATAAAAGCAGTAGAGATCTTCCTGAGCATCCCAGCTGATAAGAGATTTTGGTAGATAAAAAACTTTAATGCGACCAGGACCCTGTAATGTGTTATGATCTCCTTTATGATCTTTATTTTAATGTGTGTTATGATCTCCTTTATGATCTTTATTTTGATGTGTTATGATCTATGTTTGGAAGTGTTATGATCTCTGTTTGGATGTCTGTTTTGATCTCTGTTAGGATAAAAAAAAAACTGTTATATATTTTTTTAGCAAACATTGGGTAACATTTCATTAATTGTTTTGTTCCGTGTTGTTGGGATATATATATATATATATATATATATATATATATATATATATATATATATATATATATATATATATATGTAAAATGATGTTTCTATTTTATTATTCATATATTTATTGGGATGTGCTGGGATACACTGTTTTGTTCAAATTTTTAACATTTATGATATGTTCTTTGACATTTTCGATAATGGAAGAGCATGACACTTCTAGTGAAGATTCTGAAGAATCTACCTGTCTTTCTCCAGAACGTGTCTAATATGTTGAATACTGCAATATAATTACTTCAACTAATGTTGAGATAAATAACAGCATGAGCGAGACAAGACCATGCAAGACGTCTACTCAATCAGGTGAGAAATGGTTGAGAGATTTATTTGAAGGATACCCAGAAATAATTTAGAGCACATTTAGAATGTCAAAGCGTAAATTAATTTATTTACTTCGAAAGCTAGAACATGATCATGGGTTACAAGGATCGCAACTCAAAACTACACGAGAAGCGCAGGCTATTACATTGTACATCGTAGCATATGGAGGCTCAGTGAGATTAGCAAAAGAGCATTTATAACAATCGACAGAAACTATAAGTAGATATTTTTTCAAGCATCTTAAATCACTATTGCTACTATCAGTTGATGTTCTACAACCAATTGATCGTCATTTTAGAGATATACCTACAGAAAAAAGATATGATGGTCGTTACATGTCATTCTTTAAGTACTGCATTGGTGCAATTGAAGGTATACATGTAAATGTGAGGATATTCATTGAAGATAAAGTTAGATATATTGGATGTTGTTAGAAAAAGAACATGTAAAGGCCCATATAATGGCCCATCATAAGCCTTCTTTCTTTTTGTGTAATAGTCCCACATCTTGAAAAGGGGACTCTTCTCTCTCTTCTCTCCCTATATATATGTACTTATACTTGTATTTACACACACAAGAAGTATAAACAAAGTTTCACAGTTTTTTCTCAAGTGTTTGTGCACTTTTCTACATTGTATCTAAGGCATCGATCACTCTGGGCGGTCTCTGATTTTCTAACCGCAACCCCCTCTGCGATCTCCTGTCTTTAGGCGGTTAGCGGTTCTGTCTAACCGCACCCCTCCTGCAGTCTCCTTATCTCCACTCTGGAGGACAAACAGTTTCTATCCGCAGGGTACTCAGTGTGTTGTTCCCACCATGTTTTGGATCTCCTCATCTTGCTGGGTCTCCTTGATTTTATAGACTTCACCGCTGGGTCGCACCGTGCGGTCTGATGTATGTCCGCCACGGTTTTCCCGGTTCAGCCTCATCTTGCCTGCTGCTCTTCTTTGATCGCGCGGTCTGTCTCTTTAACTGATGTGTTCTGGTCTATAGTCTCTGTTCGCCACGGTCTGCTCGGTTCGGCCTCAGCTTTCCTGTTGTTCTTCTTTGATCGCGTAGTCTGTCTCTTTAATTGCTGCGGTCTAGTCTACTCTTTGTTCGATGCGGTCTTCCCTTGCCGCATGGTTTGGTCTGTGCTAGTGTTAACCGCGGTTCTTCTCCATGTTTTGCCGCTGGATTGTGTTCACCGGTACCTGCGGTCTACTCTCTGTGTTTTCCCAAAGTTCTATCTTTGCTTTGCTTGCTGGCTTCTACGTCTTAAACCGCAGCCATCTGTTCCTGTTCGCGGACACTTCTCAATTCACACTCAGTGCTTGCCGTTTTGACCGCACTCTTGCTGACTGCTTCGGTCGGGCTCTTGTTTTCTCTCAGTTCATCGCAGTCTCTTCTCAGTTCGTTGCTCCTCAGTCCGTCGTGGCCTTGCCGGTTAACCTGCTTCAAACCGCGTCGTCGTGTTATCTTCTCGCTGCGATCTTATCTCTTGCTCGCTGCTTCTCAGTCTGCTGCTCGCTGGCGGTTTTGTCTCCTACTCGTTGCGGTCCTGCCTAGTTGATGTTGCTCTTGCCGCCTATGCATTGCCAGTCCGCCAGATTTGTTGTTGTTGCCTCTGTCCCTGTCTATAGTGGTCTGTCTGTTGTGCTTGCTTACCCGCCTTGACGGTTAGTCACTTTGCCTAGCCTCCTGGTCGTGTAGTCATGGATTCCTATACTGATTCTTCTCCTCTAGCCCGTTTGGTCCCTGATCCTGAACTTCGTGACGAGTTGAGAATCACCACCATCTCTCTTACTGGGAAGAAGAACTTTGTTGAGTGGGTGCATTCTGTCTGTCGCGTACTTCAGTTCAAGGGACTTTTGCATCATCTAACTAAGGATACTCCTTCTACACCTACTGATAATTGGTTGTGTGATGATGGTCGTGTTCAAACTTGGCTTCTCAACTCCCTTGATGGCGAACCTTACCGCGTGACCATGTATCATGAGACAGCCAAGGCGATGTGGGATGAGCTTCATTCCTTGTACTCTGGCAAGGATAGTCTCCAACACATGTACGACATCATCACTGATCTTCAGTCCCTTGACTCAGGCAGTGTTGCTGACTTAACCTCCTTTGTTGCTCGGTCCAAGATGATGGTTGAGGCCTAGATTCAGCATCAGCCCCCGACTACGGATCTAGCTGCCCAGCGCGCTCAAAAGTAAGCTGTTGGTATTGTCATGATGATGGCTCGTGTTCTGTCTCATTTTCATAGTGTACGGGCTCAGATTCTCTCATCTGCTACTATTCCCTCATTCTCTGATTTGTGCTCCATGTTATTAATGGATTCACCGCCTCCTGATGTTATCATCCCTCCTTCGTCGGCTCTTCTCCAGCAATCTTCTGCACCATTACTCCTTCATCCCCCTACCCGTGGGGGACGTACAGGCTCTCAGGGGAGGGGCTGAGGTGGTCGACCGAGGCCTAAGTGTTCTTTCTGTGGTAAGGATGAACACTTTGAGGCGACCTGCTATCGTAAACATGGTTTGCCTCCTCGTCCCAATGCGTTTGTTGTTGCCCTCATCCCTTCTGCCAGTCGTGCTGATCTTGATGAAGTCTGCCTTCAGCTTAAACAACTTCAGGGGTTGCTCCACAACTCACCTGCCTCCGTCTCTCATGAAGGTATCATTTGTCTCTCCACTAGTCCGCATTGGATAGTGGATTCAGGTGTTACTCACCATATCACCTCCTTGAAACCACCTCAATACTTGGATTCTCTGCATCCCAAGTTTATCACTGTAGTCAATGGCAACACCGCCCATGTCTCCGGCTCTGCTGATATACCTCTCAATCCCTCTATTTCTCTTCGTTCGGCTCTCCATGTCTCGGGCTCTCCGTTTAATTTACTTTCTGTTAGTCGTCTTATTACTGGGTAAATGGCAAATGTTAATAAATGCTACAACTAAGGTATAGTTCAACATAGAATTCAATCAACTACTCTGCTCCTTTTATTGGCTATGCAGAAAAATACCATGTTTGGCTAACGGTATTCTTCTATGTTGTGCGACAAGATAGCCCTGTTTCCACATGTCTACCATTCGATTGAGCCCTATAAGGAGCACTTTGTCTCCGCTTGGATAGACAAATTCTTACACTTAGGGAATGCTACTACAAATCGAGTGGAAAGTGGACACTCGCAACTAAAAAAATATCTAGAGGTATCTATTGACAACTTAACAACTGTTTGGAAAAAGTTTGAACAAATGATTAACTTACAACATACTGAAATAAAGAGGTCATTTGGGCATAGTGTCATTCAAGTTAGCACTTCATATACGGGCTCACTATATACAAATCTTGTTGGTTGTGTATCAGTTAGTGCACTTAAATTCATAAAAGAGGAAGAAGACAAAGTAAGGTTCTCAAACTATTGTCAAGCAAGGGAGTGTGCACACAAAAAAAAGATATTCTATGGGATTGCCTTGTGCCCATGAGTTAGTCTCATATATCACTCAATCAACTTCATTCCTTTTATGCATGATACATCCTCATTTGAAGCAGTTATCATTGAAGGAAACATGTAAGGTGCATTTTTCAAATGATATTGCATCGGAGTTTGAAGGAATTAACAAAAGGTTTAATGAAACTACTATGGAACAAAGACAAGAGATAAAAAGAAAGTTGAGGGAGTTAATGGATCCAACTTCAACACAAATGGTAGAGTCAAGTGTTCCATTAAACTTAAAAGGAAGACCGAGGGGGAGCTACAAAAAATTTAAAGATGATTCTAAATCTACAAAACATGACCCATCTCTTTTTGATCATGTTTTGATGTCTGAAAATGTAGTGGCGCAAAAAAATATCTCAAAGAAAATAGTGGCAGGGAAAAAAAAGGGCTACCAACCAAGAAAAAATACACTAACTTCGATACAACGTTTATTTATTGAAGTTTGTAAGCAATTTCCAACATTTTTAGCGGAGCACATCAAAGAGGTATCCAATGTAATTGGTGATGGTCATTGTGGTTTCCGTGTTGTTGCTCGAGCATTAGAAATGGGTAAAAATTGGGCACAAGTGAGGTTTGATCTTATCAATGAACTCAAGGTTAAAGTGAGCATGTATGTTGAAATTTATGAGGAGGAAAGATTGCAAGAGTTGATGTCTTCTCTTCAATGTACAGAAATAACAGCACCTCCAAATAAATGGATGTCAATGCCAGATATGGGTCTTGTGGTAGTTCCATGCTATAATATAGCTTTTATCCAACTTTCACAGTTTCAAAACCTCACTTTTCTACCGTTGAATTCACCGCTGCCGCCAACACAAAAGCTAGTTGCAATGGGTTACATAGATGGAAATCATTTTGTACATTTGGTGATGCATGAAGGATGTCCACTACCTCGTATTGTCTCTTCTTGGAAAAAGTTTCGTGATCCAATTGCAAGCACATGGGAGGACAAATACATTGCACGAGTACAAATTTCAAATCAACAAATATCCACAACATGCGAGGTATTAGATTTGGGTGTCTTCTAAGGTATAAATAATTTTTTAGCTTTTTGAAGTTTAAATTCTAATGTAACAAAGAGTGATTCAATCGGATGTCTAAAATTTATTCATTGATTGCAAGTTCGCTTCACTTGGCAAAGAAGGCGAACGACATGATTTTTTTGAAGGATTTGAAACTTTTATGTCTTGAATTACCTATTTTTTGTAATGTTTGCTAATATAATATATCCAAAATGTTCTTCTAATATAATATTAAATGATTGCTTATAAGAATATTAAGTTTGATTTTTTAAAAAAATTTACATTGGTCTGCATATAACAATTTGGTCTACATATAGCCAATTTTAATTAGTATGATTTGTATATAACAATGGTTTGTATATAGCCAAACATGGACTATATATAACAATGCCCTTATTTTATCACCTTTATTGATGATTATTCTCGAATGATATGGTTGTATGATCGAGCTAAAACTGCACATAATTCTCCGAGATGGATAATGCTCGAGAATACACTAATCATGAGTTCGATAACCTCTGCTCTGAGTTTAGGATTATTCATCAAACTTCATGTGCATATACTACTTAACAAAACGGTGTATTTGAGCATAAAAATAGACATCTTCTTGATGTTGCTCGCTCCCTCGTGATTCAAATGCACGTTCCCAAGGCTTATTGGCACTTTGCGGTATTGATGATGTGTTATCTCATTAATCGTCTGCCCTCCTCCATCCTCAACAACGTCACCCCGTTCAGCCTCCTTTTCCCTTCCATACCTCCATTCCCTCTCACACCTCAAATCTTTGGTTGTACCTGCTATGTTCATTTACTAAGTCCCTTCACCGACAAGTTCGATCCTCGGGCGGCCAAACAAATGTTCGTTGGTTATTCTCGCACTCAAAAAGGGTATGTTTGTTATTCTCCCGCTACGCGCAAGGTGACTGTTTCGGCGGATATTACCTTTCTAGAAGATCAACCGTTTTTCTCCACTCTAACGTCATCTCTTCCACCACCATCATTACCAAGACCTGTCATCCCAGTTACGTCTCCTCCACCTCCACTCCTCCCCTCCCCAGCTCTGGTTCTCCATAACCCCCCTCCCCTTCTTCATGTTTATACTCGTCGACCTCCCAGCTTCGCCGCCCCGCTGCAGTCGGCTTCAACCTCTAGCACTCTGCGACCTGTCGACCCGACCTCTGCTTCCACAGCCCATCCTATGACAAAGTATGTATCCTTACATCGCCTGACTTCGGTGCTTCAAACCTTTGCTACCTCATTATCCTCTATTTTTGTCTCTAGCTCTGTGCAGGAGGCTCTCCAACATCCAGGATGACGGGCGGCCATGGACGAAGAAATGACGGCCCTCTGGCTAATCAAACGTGGGATCTGGTTTTCTTCCTCCAGGATAGAATACTGTTGGATGTAAATGGTGTCACCAAGCATGTACCTAATGGGACGATTGATTGTCTTAAGGCCCGTCTGGTGGCTGGTGGATTTACTCAACAATAGGGTCTCGATTATGAGAAAACATTCTCTCCAGTGGCCAAGCTAAACACGGTTCGTGTCCTCTTCGTTGTTGTGCATCATCAATGGCCTCTACATCAATTAGATATCAAGAATGTTTTTCTCAATGGTGATCTCCAAAAAACTGTCTATATGCAACAACCTCCAGAGTTTGAGACCACGGGGGAGTCCCGAGTTTGTCACCTTAAGAAGTCGATTATGGTCTCAAACAATCTTCTCGGGCATGGTTCGATAAGTTCAGTAGGGCTATTCTGGAGGTTGGCTTTACTCGGAGCTCGACAAATTTCTCTTTATTCACTCGACATAGAATAACAGGAACGGTTCTTTTGGTGTATGTCAATGACATCCTAATCACAGGAGATGATTCAAAAGGAATACAAGTGGTCAAATAGCACCTTAGTTCTGTTTTTCAAACAAAAGATATGGAAAACCTTCGATACTTCCTTGGCCTTGAGATCGCAAAACGTCCTGATAGTCTTGTCATACTCATATCACAACGGAAGTGTTGTCTTGACCTTCTTCAAGATGCTGGATATTCTGGATGCAAGTCGGCTAATACTCCTATGGATGTCAATCACAAGTTATGTGCACATACTTCTGATGCAGATCTTTTCCTTCCAAATCCAGAATACTATCGACGTCTGGTTGGAAAACTGATTTATCTAACAGTCACAAGACAGACATATCCTTTGTTGTTGTGGTTGTCAGCCGGTTTATGCATTCTCCTTGGGTGCCTCATCTACAGGCTGTCGAACGTATTCTGCATTATCTGAAAACAGCTCCTGGTCAAGTGCTGGCATACAAAACTTCTTCCTCGTCTACTCCAACACTGGTTGCGTATTCAGATGCTGATTATGCTGGTTCCCTGGATGATCGGCGTTCTCCCAGCGGATTTTGTACTTACTTCGGAGGTCACCTTGTTACCTGGTGCAGTAAGAAACAGTTTATGGTTCCTCGATCTTCGGCCGAAGTTGAGTACCGTTCGATAGCGTTTGTTGTATCTGAGCTCACATGGATTGAAAGTCTCCTAGGTGATATGGGAGTAAACCTTTCCTCACCAGCTATCTTACACTGTGACAGTCAAGCTGCTATACACAGCTAAGAATCACGTCTTCCATGAAAGAACGAAACAAATTGAAGTTAACTGTCACTTCATTTGGGAAAAAGTTCAAATGAAAAAGGTTGAATTGAAACACGTTCCGGCTACTGACCAAGTTGCTGCTATTCTCACTAAGTCCCTACCAAGTGCTCTATTTTATCAGTTCTTATCCAAGCTGGGTGCCTACGACTTGTACGCTCCAGCTTGTGGGAGAGTGTTAGAAAAATAAAATGTAAAGGCCCATATAATGGATCATCATATGTCTTCTTCCTCTTTGTGTAATAGTCTCACATCTTGAAAAAGGGACTCTTCTCTCTCTTCTCTCCATATATATATGTATTCATACTTGTATTTACACACAGAAGAGTATATACAAAGTTTTACAGTTTTTTCCCAAGTGTTTGTGCTCTTTTATACAGATGTCATGACACCACAACGCAAAATGTGATGGTTGTTTGCAATATTAATATATGATTCACATTTTCACTCGTTGGATGGGAAGAACCAGCTCATGATAGTCGCATCTTCGCACGCGCATTAACAGACGATAGACTATATCTTTCGCATCCCATTCAAGGTAAATTGTTGAATAAATTATCACATATGTTTTTATCATTTACTATCATTTTTAACATATCAATTAATTACACATAAATATTATTAATGGATGTTGGATACCCATTAAAGACGGAGCATTTAAAACCGTATCCAGAAACAAGATATCATTTGGTGGATTATGCACGTGGTATTTGTCCCGTCCAACGCAGATATGAGTATTTTAATAAAGCACGTTCATCTCATTGAAGTGTGATAGAGAGGACGTTTGATGTTTGGAAGAAAAAGTGGGGGGGTATTCTTCAAAAGATACTTCAATACAGTTTCAAGAAACAACGTTCAATTGTGCTAGCAATTATTGCATTGCATAACTTCATTCGTAGACATTCATCTCAATGGGATCTAGAATTTAATATTTGTGATGTTGATGACTCATTCTATCCCCTAGAGGATGTTGAAACTACAACGGATAGTGATATTGAAACGTATATGTTTGATGCTGGGAGTTTTCTCTTTTGCCTCAATATTAGTCCTAGTTTTCAAGAGCATCTCATAGGATTTGAGCTTTCTAAGAAAAGCATTAGTGGTAATCGTCTTGCTACATCTGGCTTCTCCGATGACCTAGATTCTGAAGTTCCAAGAGCATGAGAAAAACACAAGAAGTTTATCATTGATCTCAGTAATTGAGATACCCTTACAAGCCCTCTAAGTTCACTGACTATGAGGCTGAAACTCTGGCACATTTCAGCCAGAGATTCTTCTTGTCATTCTTAAATTTTGTAGATTGGGAGATCAAGAAAGATCGTGTACCCTTCCTCTCATCTGAACTGCCTTCACTAATTTTGGTGAGTGAATCTCATATCTTCTTTGCTGATTGGAAGTCAGCAACCTTATGAAAGATATCATCTGTCATTGTAGATACCAAGATGTTCATAGTTTTAGCAACACTAGATATAGCCTTTTATTCAGCTTCAGTCCAGTCATCCTTAGGAATTCATGTATAATTTAATTCTATATTTACATAAAGAAAGCTTATCCAGATTATATATAGGAGGTCTTATAGTTGCATATTTTTTAAATTGTGTAGAACTCATAATTGTGTTATTAATCACCCGAGTAATTATTAATCCATTGGATCTTGATTGATCAAGGTGATAATCTTTTTATAATCAACCTAACTCTGATACTAATTGAAAGTAAGAGAGATTTATTGAGAATTACTTTAGAAGGGGATGAATAGAGAATTAAAATTCAATCCCAAAAACACTCACGGTACATGTCACGGTTATTATATTATAAACATCAGAAGCAAATTAATGCATGGAAATAATAGAAAATATGCCAACTAGAAGACACGAAAATTTTATAGAGGTTCACCGTAATTTTAGGTACGTCCTCTCTTCTACCCTTTGATAGATATTCTACTAAACAGTGATGAGTTTTTTTATAAGGAGACTCTTAAAACTAATATACTGGATTTTTTGATAAGGAGACTCATAGAACTAATATACTGAGTGTTTTGATAAGGATACTCTTAGAACCAATCTGAATCTTTTGATAAAAGGATTATTAAGACCAACAGAATCCTTTGATAAGGGGATTCTCAAGACTAAGTCTTTTGCTAAGGAGACTCTTAGAATCAGATCTGAATCTTCGTAAGAGAGATTCTCAAAAAAAAAATTAGATGATGAAGATGTAGAAGCATTTTTTTCCGCAATTGATCTTTCTTCAACACAGCTCAGAAGGATCTTTGTTTTTGATGCACTGTATTGATAATGGCAGCAGCAGGTAATTCCTCTTGAGTGAGATGAAGATTCAATAGAGAGAAGTTGAATCCAATTTATGAAGAATCCAGGAGATGAAGAAAATGAACTCCGGAGAGGAGAGCCTAAGATAAGAGAGGAAGAGATATTGTTTGCTAAAGTTCTTAGAGAGAACTTCTGGAGGAAGGAGAGAATTTTGATTTCTGAGAGAAGAAGGAATTCAGTCAAAAGCACTAATTCCTATTTGAAATCTTTATATATATGACTATTGGTAAATATAGACTTTCCTCGTCTAAATCAATCATCATAATTACCTTCTTGAATAGGATAAGTAACTGCTCTATTTGGATTTGAATCAAGGTCTTGATCTGCTCATGAATCAATTAGAAGTGCTTTGGGGGCAGTGAATCTCATGCAATATATTTTCAGGTTGGCTTCTAGGATAACAAACTTCTAGGTGAAAGGAGGTGCAGAAATGAGCCGAATCTCCTATGGAATTGGAGGGGGCTTAAGTAATAATTTGTAGCATCAAATATCAGAGGCGCCGACTTTTTGAAGCAACTACTGGAGTTGTGTTGGAAACTTCAAGGTTTAGCATGCTTCGGTGGGAGTAGTCTTGGGATGAATGACCTCCTTGGAAGTGCTCGCATGCCACATATGGAAAAGGGAAAAACCGTGTGGCTTATCTCAATATGAGCTAGATGAACCAAAGCAGACAAAACTTCTGATATTATGAGGGTTGGGTTGTTACAAATGTTATTAGAATTAGACATCTTGCAATAAGATGTGTGGTTCGAGGATGAACCATGTGGAAACTGGTGGGCCTGTAACATCCTGAGTTCGATGAGGGCAGTCTAATGAGGGTGATATTATGAGGGTGGTCTGATAAGGGTAGTCATGGGGGTAGGGAGTGCTTTGAGGCCAAGTATTTGATGTATGGTTAGTTATGCGTCGAATACTATTCGACATACGTTGAACTGTTGAGTAGAGAGAGCTCGACGTAAGCTGAATATTTGTGCTCCGAGAAAACTTTCCTTTAGAAAGAACTCGACGAATGGAAGGATCATTGCTTTTGACATGCGTCGATTACTTCTCAGCGCATGAAGTTAGCATCTCAACGTACGTCGATTACTTCTTGATGTATAGAGTTAGTCTTAGTCAACGTGCGGGTAAAACTTCTCGGTGCACAGAAGTTTCACTTAGTCAATTTTAGTTCTTGAGTGCTTTCTGAGTCTCCGTCTGATTGGATCTGGATACACCACATACCAATTAGACTTATTGTCTTTCTATACACACTTAGATAATTTCCTAAATCACTTAAATAATCTGTTATATCAAATCACAAAAGTTTTTCCCAACAATAAATAACTAATAAGATTAAAAAAAAAGTCATAGAATCTGCGCTTCCAGAATTCAAAAAATGAACCAAATTTTATTGAACCTCTTTATAAAAAGGGGCATTGAAGTACCGGTTGACGTGAAGTCAAACCTCTTAATAGTTGATTACATGGTATAGAAAGTGATTCATAAAATTCAAGATACCTAGGTGTATGAATTGATAGAGTAGCTCTTAGATTTTTGTTTTTTGGGTTAGATTGTAGTAAGGGAAAACAACTCAGACTTTTCCCTCCTAGAAGTGATTGACACTTTTAATTACAACAATATTAGGTTAACCTCAGTGATGGCAATAGCCCCTCGTGGTAGTGGTGAACAAAGGCTACAAGGAGTACCAACAACTAGTAAAGGAGGTCAAGGCTACAAGGAGTACCAACAACTAGTAAAGGAGGTCGATAGTTGGTTGACCTTAGGTTGACTAGAGAAAAAAGCAAGGAGGGCTAATGGAAGTTAGTGGTGAGCAGTTTTAGAAGAGAGGAAATGGTTAGACAAAAAGGATCTAGAATTTTTCATATTTTTTGGACACGAATACATATGAATTTTATTAAGATCAAATGCTTTTAAATAAACATTAGGGCGACCCAATTAATTTCTTCCTTTTTCCTAGAAGTGGTTGATACGCCATTATAATGCCAGTCATATTTTTTTATTGATACTGCCTACATCACATTTCAATCAGGCTTTTATTATTTATTCACCTTGCATTTAAATTTCAGTGCACTCTCATTTAGTAGCAAATATTTTCTTTTTACTTAAATTGCGATATTTGAGATCAATTGCGACGTCTGGGTGAGTTTTAAAATTAATATTGCTAAATTAACTGCGCGTCAAATAAAATTTGTATGATTGAAACTCGCGAGCATTGCATTAGAGTTTAGGGCTAGTCATCATAAGTTCATCAGATAGCGTGTGTGATGCAGGATGGTCCTATGTAAAAATGTATGTGGGTGCCGGCACGCAAATGCAAAGCTAAGTGAACGTTTGGAATGAATGTGATCAAACACAATGTAAATGATGCATGCATGTAATCAATTAATCCAGGAATAAAATAACATCAATTATAATTATATAATTTAGCAAGTGTACACAATTTGAACTTTGATAATTTTTCGGAGCACAAGCAAAATCACGCTCATTGTCGCAAGTGGTGTTTTCAACTACAAATTTTACAAATGGATTATAGGAGAACAAAGTAATGAAAATAAATAGCACAAACAAAATAATATTTTCACTGAAAATATGCAAAGTTCACCCAAAATATTCAATATAAAAATAAAATAACACGAGAACAATAATACTCACAAACACTGAATTCGACAGTGGCAGAATGTGGCAATCTTGGCGGTGGGAAACAACGACACCCTGGCTGGTAGAGTTAGCAGGGCAGCATGAAGGATTAAAGGTTGCTCCACGATAAGAAATAGGGAAATGGTGGGGAAGAGTGTGTGAGTTCAGTGGCTACAGTGAAGGAGGAAGATGAAGTATTGTGGGATTAAGGGTAACCGGGATGGCAGTCACGGGATGGGTCTCTTGCAGCCAATAGGACATGGGAAGGCGTTGAAGATGTGTGGATGGATGGGACATATACAAGAGAGGGTCGCAGAGAAAGAGGGGACGAACTACTGTAATGGGGAGGTCGACGAGATTGATGGAGGGTAAAGGTGGCCAACCAATGCAATTTCACGGCGGAGGAAGGTGGCGACCTTTGATGTAGACGAGTTTCTAGGGCAGCACCTTCGATCGACAAGAAGGAGATGTCGTTCCTGGAGGTGGACGGGATTTGATGCGATCTTCACATGGAAGAAGATGAACAGAGCAAGCGGTTGCTTGAGGCTTCGGGTAGTTACAGCGAGGGTGACGACGATGAACAGTAGCGCAGGGGCGGTTTCAACCTTCCGATAAGCAGGAATCGTGGGTTTGTAGAAAGTTAACAGCGATTTTAGAGAGTCGTGGAAAGGGGAGCTGGTTCACGAGAAATAGGGGTGGGTTTGTGGGAAGTTAACAGCAGTTTTAGAGAGAGACGTGGAAACAGGGGCTGGTTCACGGGAAATAGGGAAATAGTGAAATAAAGAATCGAATAATTGAAAAGATAACTGAAATTCGTCGAGGCTTCGCACCCCGGGCTTGCGGCGTTGCACCACAAAGATTGCCGAAATTCTCGAATCTCTCATAAAATTCAGCAATGACTGAAAATCTGAACATCCGCCCCTATTTATAACGAGGAGGTAGTTGGGCATCCGGCGTGAACGGTTACGATCATCCGTTACGTCTGGTGTTCTAAAAGAATAAATCAACTCCAAAAATAAAAAAAATACAAATATAATGAAAATGATGCTCCGGACGCCCTCGCAGTCTAGGATCGTCAATCTGATAAACGCATCTCCGTCAAATATGAAAAAACGGGTCCCGCCGAGTGGTGGCCCGATCCCCATCAAACACGAATATGCGGTCGATCCCCATCAGTATGTACATTCGTCTGCATATCTATTTCACCATTTTTCATAGGTCCATTGAATGTGTCGCATACTTGCTTGCATTGCATTTAGGATTAGGGTATCTCATTCAGCTACATGTAGATTTGTCATGTGTCAGTTAGTACTAGAGGGATGTTATTTTGATACGCAGTCATTGAGTCTATAGATTCCTTCATAGCGTGTTATCATCTCTACCCTTCTTTTTTATTTAAAAAATTTGAGTCCGTTTATACTTGATCTCGTAGAGCTTAACTTGAGAGGTTTTCATATTATTACGATGGTTATTCTCATTCGCAACACACCACTTTCAAAGATTGTGTAGACCCTTCAACACGATTCCACCATGCTAGAGAAGATCAATATAATGATTATTGTCGTCCTCATCCCGGCGCATGTGCGGACCTAGTTGAGCCTTTGGCACAACTCGAATATCTTAGAGACATTACTACGAGGATCATCATTTCAACAACGATCTCGTGTATAAGTTTTGTAGTATGGCTCAAAAGTTTGTCAGTTCATTGACTCTAAGTCTTTTAGTTATTGACTCGTGGACAAAAAATAGTATCTAGATTATGATGTGGATCATAGACGAGTACTTGCAGTGGATGACGACTTCTGGGCCCGTTCGGAGCCAATTGGTAACTTTCCATATATTGTGTTGCCGGATGGACGACCGGACTCCGCGGATGTGTCCAGATTGATGTCGCGAGTTAAAATCATATACTACTTTATTATTTTTGGTTTATTTTAGAGCATTTAGAATGGCCCCGCCCCCGGCCAATCATAGTTATTGAAGGTGAGATGTCCTACTCTTTGTTTTCTTATAAATAGATGAGTAGGGGCTGGTTTTGAAGGAATTGCAGAATTTGGAGATGGTATTCCCGGTTTGCCGCGATCCCTCAACGGTGCTGACTCTGTGGAACCCTAGGTGGCGACTTCTAGGCTTGTATCTTCTTCCCCAAGGTAACCCCTAACCCTAAGCCTTTTTCCCCCTGCCAAACCCTCTCCCACGGCCCCCCAAATCCTCCCAAACGCAGCCACATATTGATGTCTAGAATTCTTCTCTTCCTTGAATTTTCACTACTAAAAAATGAAATTCACTATTCACCTATAATGTTTTCCACCCCCTATTCTTTTTGCCTGCTCCATCCACCTCCCTGCACCCGCCGTGTCTTCAGGCCTTCCCTCCTTTAAACTGCCACTCTGCTAGAACCCCACAGTCATCCAACCTCCCTCCACCCTAATCGCCACCTCCAGGCTTCCCCCCCACCGTCCGCCTCCCACACCCCAGCCTCCTTGTCCGCCGACCTCCCCTCCTCTCAGTTTCACCGCCGCAACCCTCTACAATCCCCATTCGTCCCAAACCGCCACCCCCTAAACGTAGAGCCAAAAACCTAATTCTTTCCCCCACCCGGATCATCCCCGATCCAGGATTTTCAGCCTGGATCCGACCATTTATTGTCGGATCTACCCTTCTTCACCTGGATCCACTCATCCATTGCCCGGATCTACTCGTGCGTGGCCGGATCTATCCATTTCCGGTCCAATTCCACCATCCTCCGCTGAGTACAACCACCTCCATTATTTTCATGCCACCGGTTCCACATTTGATCGCTGATCCACACATTTCCGGCTCCAGATTCTTCAGTGTCTTGGTCAGCCACTACTTTGGTGAGTCTCGTGTGGTATTGGATTATTTGATTTGACATTATTATTGGGTTGGTTACTATATTAGTTCAAAATATCTTGTATTGTGGTGGTCTGTTAGATAATTATTGTGATTTGCAGGATTTATTCGTCGCACGCTCTAGCTTTGGCCCTCCACGCAAAAGAAAACCTAAGCTTGTCTAGCCCTAAATAATTATGTGTATCTTGTTGTGAATTTATCTGCGTGGGAAGTTTAAATTTATTATCTAACTGTGGCATAATCCGTCGGGCATTGCATAGCATGTAGGATTAGGTCACTGATTTTCCGTCGTCTATAGATTTGTCATGCTTTAATTGGTATCAAAGCCAGGTTACGCGCACTTTTCAATACGCAGTCGTAGAGTCTATAGGTTTTTTTCATTATGTCTAGGTGTCACAATTATTCCTCTTCTCACTTTGGAGGTCTCGAGTCCACTTGCACCCGCCCTCATAGATCCACTTCAGGGAGACCCTCACGACACTACGATGATTATTCGCAATCGCAGCACACCACTTCCGGAGATTGTGTTGACCCACCAACACGACCCCACTATGCTAGAATTAATCAGTATGATGATTGTCGTCAAACTTATCCATACACGCGAGCGGATCGTGTTCATCCTTCGACACGACTCGGTTACCTTAGGTATGATTATTATGAGGATCGTCGTTCTGAAAGAGATCTTGAGAGCCAGTTTCAGACTACTGCCCCTTCCTTTGACGGCTCATTGAGTCCCGAGTCTTTCAGTGGCTCGTAAATATGAAGTATTATCTTGATCATTTTGAGGCATTCGGTAAGCGCCGCGTCAAGTTTGCGAAACTCAGACTTTTAGATCAGGCGAAGGCATATTGTTCTAGCATTGAGAGGACCCGCGAGCAAGACCATCTTCGTCGCATCATTAGTTGGGTGGACATGAAGCGTACATTATGTCAGAGGTATCTGTTTTCGTCGTATCGGAGTCGCTTGCTCGACCAATTATTTTTTCTTCAGCAAGTATCCATGTTTTTCACTGAGTACAGGGATCATTTTGATGAGTTAGTGGTGATGAGTGATATCCGAGAGGACCCAGCCATGACCATTCAACAATTTCGGTCTGGACTTTGGTCTGACAAACGTACTAAAGTAGCTTATCATAGCTTGAAGTCCCTCGAGCAGACATATCAGCTCGTCCTTCGTTATGAACAGTCTTTGAGATCCGCAAGAGCAGGTCGATGAGATTCTCACCTTGACCTCCGCAGTACGAGTCCCTCTCATACTGAGGTCACCATGACGCCTACTACTGTCTTGTCAGCCACGACAAAAGTGATACCTGATGCAGATTGATCTCACCTCAGTGAGGTGCTTACTGCTTAGCCAAATGAGTGACCTATCTTTTGTCTCTGATCCATCTCCTGTGACCCCGATTAAGAGTGAGCCTGAGCGACCTATTGAGTCTGCAGTATTGTGTCCCTCACCCACACCTCTTCTTCTGTCATGCACCGGGATAGTTAACACCACCACCACAGATCCAATTCTTGGCACCGCGCCCACGAATCCATTCTTGAGTGTAGGTCTATGTCACTATCCCATTGTCATTACCCTTAATCACATCACGACCGAGAGCCCAGAGTCTGATGTTGATCTCAAAGTGTCTATGTCACTCATTCAAAAGGACACTACCTCTTACGATGGTACTCATCTGGAAGACCTTGACCCTAGTGACGAGTTCTATGACGAGCCCCCAGTTGAGGCTCCTGATGATCTGTCGCATCCTGGTGAGGATGAGATTCAGGCGAGCCCCACATGTATGATTATCGATTTATTGATGTCTCTTCCATTATCGTCCCTGACCGCGCCCCAGATGATGGATATTATATGGAGCATTTAATATTTAGGGCACCGCCTACTGACTCATCGCACTCTCGACGAGTTTTGGGATGCACCACCTGCCGACCCACCAGACGAGTTCTTTATTTTTGGGGATACTCCGCACACTATAGAGTCACGTCTTTTAGTCGTGTGCACGATTTTCACTTAGGCGGTCATCTTTTTCGCGATGATATTTTGTACATCTCAATCGCGATGACATTTTGTACACACCTCCTGATGAACCCCCTGATATGTTACGTTCCCCGAGAGATATTTAGCTCTTTACGAGCTCGTATTTGAGTATAGTTGTCTCTCACGATCATTTGAGCACTCGTCCCACACGTGATGAGTTTTTCTACACTCCACCGAAGGAGCCTTCTGATAGGCCACCTCCCTTGATAGATTTTCAAGTTATTATTAGATTTTATCATAGAGAGTATGTTGTGTCATTCATGTTTCATTTGCATGAGTCTGCTGAGTCGTTTCTCATCATTTGCATGTGTTTGTTGAGTTGTTTATTCATCGTTTGCATATATGGCATCAGTCGGTCCGACGTAGAATTCATAATGATAATAAATTTTGTAAATCACTTGCGGATGTTCATTGGCAAGAGAAGGTACTTCATGAAGGCGAGCAGGTGATGGTGAGAATCTGGGTTGTGAGGCTCCATGCGAGGCTTACTAAAATCTTGAGAGTTAGGAGAATGGATCCATATATAATCATGAGACAGATCGAGGAAAACACCTATGATCTTGATATTCCTGCAAGTTTGGGTATCCACCCGGTATTTAATATTGAAAATCTGATGACATACTACGAGCCTCGCGAGTATATGAACCCAAGCAGTGGGGACTTCCAGCCGCCAACACCTCCACTCCTGTTGTCGTGCCACCCTCATAGCCCACCCACGTCTGATGGCCACCACCACTCACCCACTTCTGATAACCACCCAACTGGGGACTCGTCTTCTTTGGTTCTACCTACGGCGTCGCCAACCGCACCAGGATCCACCACTCGTGAGTTGAGCGTTGAGAGCATCACAGAGACTAGACTCTGCCAGTACATTCCTATTACAGACGTTGATGACACATGGGTACTTGCAGCAGAGCTTGATCGATTTACCCATAGACTTCAACTCCAGTACGATCGTTTCCATTCACAGGAGATGATAGCTTTCAGGAGGGGGAGTTGATTGGCGAGGACACTCTTCCAGCGACGATACTTGTGCGACCTCTGGTGGACCTCTTCGAGTCTTAACTTCCATTCATAGAAAGAATTCTAATCTCAATTCATCGGGAGATGACATTTTTCAAGCCGGAGAGATTGATGCGGAGCATAGATAAGGACTTGCAGTGGATGACGAGTTTTGGGCCTGTTCGGGGTCAATTGATGACTTTCCATACATGGCATTCCCGGATCGACGATCGAACTCTACAGATGTGTTCGGATTGATGTCGCGAATCAAAATCATATGCTACTTTATTATTTTTGATTTATTTTAGTGTATTTTGAGTGGCTCCGCCTCCGGCCAATCATAGACGTTGAAGGTAAGATGCCCTAGTCTGTTTTCTTATAAATAGATGAGTAGGGATGGTTTTGAAGGTATCGCAGAATTTGGAGATTGTATTCCCAGATTTCCGCGATCCCACCACGGTGCCGATTCCGTGGAAACCCTAAGTGACGACTCATAGGCTTGTATCTTCTTCCCCAAGGTAATTCATAACCCTAAGCCTTTCCCCCTCCCAAACCCTCTTCCACAGCCCCCCAAATCCTCCCAAACACAGCCACATATTGTTGTCCAGATTTTCTCTCTTCCTTGAATTTTCACTATTCAAAAATGAAATTCACTATTCACCTATAATGTTTTCCACCCCCTATTCCTTTCGCCTGCTCCGTCTACCTCCCTGCACCCGCCGGCTCTTCAGGCCTCCCCTCCACTAAACCGCCACCCTGCTGGAACCCCACAATCATCCAACCTACCTCCACCCTAACCGCCACCCTCGAGGCTTCCCCTCCACCGTTCGCCTCCCATACCCCAGCCTCCTTGTCCTCCGACCTCCCCTCCTCTCAGTTTCACCGTTGCAACCCTCTATAATCCCCACCCGTCCCAAACCGCCACCCCCTACACGTGGAGCCATAAACCTAATTTCCTCCCACCCGGATCAACCCCAATCCGGGATTTTCATCCTGGATCCGACCATTTATTGTTGGATCTACCCTTCTTCACCTGGATCCACTCATCCCTTGCCCGGACCTACTCTTGTGTGGCCGGATTTATCCATTTCCGGTCTGATTCCACCATCCACCGCCGAGGACAACCACCTCCATTATTTCCACGTCACTGGTTCCACATTCGATCTCCGATCCACGCATTTCCGACTCTGGATTCTTCAGTTTCTTGGTCAGCCCACTACTTTGGTGAGCCTCGTGTTGTATTTGATTATTTGATTTGACATTATTATTGGGTTGGTTACTATATTAGTTCATGATATCTTATATTGTGGTGGTCTGTTAGATAATTAATGTGATTTGCAGGATTTATTCGGTGCGTGTTATAGTTCCGGCCCTCCACGCGGAGGAAAGCCTAAGCTTGTCTAGCCCTAATTAATTATTTGTATCTTGCTGTGAATTTATCTGTGTGGGATGTTTTAATTTATTATCTAACTGTGGCATAATCTTTCGGGCTTTGCATAACATGTAGGGTTAGGTCATTGATTTTTCGCCGCCTATAGATTCGCCCTGCGTCAGATTAGTTTGAATTATTCGTGAGTGTCGCATCGAATTTATGAAACTTAGACTTCTAAATCGGGCTAGAGAGTATTGTCCTAGCATTAAGAGGACCTGCGAGTGATATTGTCTTTTGCCGCATCACTAATTGGGTAGGGATGAGACGAAAGTTATGCTAGAGGTATTTGCCAACATCGTATCAAAGTCGCCTGCTCGAGAAATTATTTACCCTTGGATAAGGATCCATGTCCGTCGTTGAGTGTAGGGATCGTTTTAATGAGCTAGTGTCTAGTAGTGAGAAGCGACATCCGAGAGGAGCCATCTATGACCACTGCCTGATTTTGGTCGGGATATCGATCTAGGATATGTACTAATTTGACCTATCACTACTTAGAGCCCCCTGAGTAGACATACCATCCTGCCCTTCATTATGAGCAGTACTTGAGATTTGTAGAGTTAGTCAAGTGGATTCGCATCAAGACCTCCCCAATATGAGTCCTTCCCATTACGATATGACTTTCACACCTACACATGTCTCTTAAGATAAGGAAGATATAACATTTGAAGTGGCCCTATGTTACCCCAGTGATGTATTTTATTAAATAAGTGGTTCTTCATTGGATTCTGACTCATTTCTTGTGACCCCAATTGAGAATAAGTACGAGCGACCCAGTGATCCTATAATCACTCGTCCTTCCTCAATCCCATGTATTGATTTAGATATTTCCCTGGCCATCGGCACACCATTGAGCACTTGTTCATCAGAGTTTCATGAGCAGTGTCAAGTCATGTTATGAGTGATTCTTGAGTATAATGTTGACTTGTGGTATTCCTTCTATTCTTTACCTACGCAGACGACACATTACTTGGTGAGTTCCCCATTTATTCTCATATTTATTTACACTTGTGCAGATACATCGTTATATTTCTCGTTGTATTTTGTTTGATATATATTGACTAGATCTTCTTTCAACAAGACATGCATTGCGTATACTCCCTACATTTTAATTTCAATGCACTTTCATTTAGTTACAATTATTTTCTTACTTAAATTGTGATATTTGGGATCCATTGTGACCTCTGCGTGAGTTTTAAAATTAATATTATTTAATTAACTGCGCATCAAAAATTTTTGAATGATTGAATCACTCACGAGTATCGCATTAAATTTAGAGTTAGTCATCATAAGTTCATCGAATGTGTGTGAGCATTTGTCCACATATCCATTTTTGGGTATGTCGTAGGTCCATTGCATGTATCGCATGCTCGCTTACATTATATTTAGGGCTAGGGTAACACCTTCAGTCATTTGTAGATTCGTCATGCGTCAAATAAGAGTCAAAACATCTAGTAAAATAGTAAAAATAGAGAATTGGTCCCTTGGTTGAACCATCTTAGATGCCCTTGCCTAGTTCAATTAGTTGTCGTAGCAGATAATATGGAAGCTCAGATATCCCGAGCCTCAAACTCAATCCTCAATTTTTTGATTTCTCTGATAAAGTCTTCATGGTTTCCTCTTCAATCTCAATTATGTGATATTGCATTTCACTCTAATTGGCAATCTCCGTCTTTTAATCCGATAGTTAGACAACCATGATCACTCAAATAAAAAAAACATAGATAATCATGCAAAAAAGATGGAAAAGTGATAATTAAGTAGGAAAATTGTTACCTTTATGATGAGATGTCCACACAATATAGATCAAAGAACATGAATTCAGAGGGATGAAAAATAAATGTGAGTAAATGGATTTTATAATTCCTCCATAAAAGGAAAAAATAAGATAACGAGTCAAAAATATAAACCTCATAAACATTATTCATTGGTGAGAAGATGACGCGCGCCATATAGGTATTAAGAAGAAAAAAAATAGTAAAATTATAAGGAATAAAAATCAAAACCTACATGTAGCTCATATTTTAAACATGTATCGTTGAAAAGGCACTGGATAACGAAGTGGTGACTCACCTCATTGAGTGTAAGAGAAACTAAGAATCTCAAACCCAAATAGCATGTATAATCCTTCATATTCTATATAGTATTCTATATTGCAGAGAAAGTTGCAAGACACAACAATCAAATAACATTTGGTATAGAAAACAAAAAGTCTCCATCCTTTATGAACAGTGCCAAGAGTGGTATCAGCCAAAGAAAAGTTTCCCGAGTTTCCTGATATTAAATCGCCAAAATCATAAAAAAGAAACCTGAACTCAAACCAAAATCTGAACATTTTTCCAGAAACAAGATTCAGCCAGTAGAAGAACTTATTTTCCGAAATAGATACTAGGATTTAGGAAAAAGTCTGGACCAAGTTCAACAAAGTAGTTTTAGAGGACTTTCATAATTCTTGATTATGTGGATTTCACAAGTCCAAGACTTAGCTGGATTTGGCTAAATCCTCTATTTAATAATTTTTCTGACGGTAGAATTTAAGCAATCTAAAGGTCTAGGCTTTATGGATTGGGTAAGTCGCTTTCCTTGCATCCAAACAGTATTCAAGGTTTTAAAACCACTAACAACTGTTAAGTTTTCAGGATTTAAAACTACTAATATAAACATGAACCCAATTTCACTTGAATCCTACTCGATACAAAGCAGCTTTAAAGGTTCAGACCAAGTTCACCACTTCACCTCCTACAACTTGTAGTAGTAGATTTTCCATCCAAATAGAGCACAGAAGCAGGGTTTTCAAAAAGAGTTCAAAGAAAAAAAATAGCAACTCAATAAAAAACAAATTTTAATTACCATTAAATTAAAACAGGCAACTTCTGGAAGAACGACCTTACCAATCAAGCGCTGTCAAAATCACACCAGCCCACAGCGGCATCGCTCCGCGACTAAGGATTTTGATTGCAATAGCGCTGCCAATAACCTCCTGAATGTCCGCCCCAATCAGGGCGACCTCCGCCATGAACCACAGAGAAACGCTAGCCCATGATGGGTACTCCTCCCGGCAATGCTCCGCCAAATGCCGCCCAGTCGCCACCCCGAGCCTCGCCGACAACATCTGGATCAAAAGGCCCATAGTAGTCGCCCAGAGAAGCAGCCAAAGCAACGAATACCCAGCGATAGCCCCCGCCTGAAGATCCCCCTCCAGGTTCCCCGGATCGAGGAACGCTATGCTCATTAGAAATCCCGGGCCCGTGAATAGCCACAGCTTCCCCCAAGAGAAACGCTGGATTTCGGCGTCTCCGGCCTCATCTTCGGCGCTGGGGACGACGATCTTTTCACTGGAGTCGTAGGCCCTCTCCTCCTCCTCGTAGGGATCCGGCGAGCTGGATGCAAGGAGAGTGTTGGCCTCTTCGTCGGAGGAAGGCGTCATATCCATATTCCGTCGACGGATGCTGCCGTCGGCGAGGGTGGTGGCGATGGAAAAGATGAAGGAGATGAAGCGGGAATTTTCGTAAGTGGAAGAGGAGGCTGGACGGAGGGTTATATCGAGCGGAATCATCTCTCCGGCCTCTCTATGGTGCGAGTCTGCGAAACGATCTTCACTTTAAGGTGGGACCGAGGCTTTCTTTGTGGGTGAAGTTTTTGGCGAAATGTGGCTTTATTTAATAAAGGCTTTAAATTTAGTGTGTGGCTGACTTGCATTAGATGCACGGCTGCACGCGATGAGACCGAATCTGATGCTCTGGACTATGCTATGAAAATGTATGCGTCTGATGCGCTACTATGTATCTCGAGATTGCGCCACATGGACCGCATAAAATCATCCTAAAACTTGGATTATATTCGAACATAAATGTTATTTTAAAAAATTGTGTTTGTGTACAGAGTGTAGTAATTACAAACTATTTGTATAGGAATGCTTTAGCTTAGTGTTAAATCTGAAAATCACGGTTTAATGAGGAGTTCGGACCGTAACTATAGCTTGCTTTTACTTCTCCCGAACAAACACACTGAGCTGAGGATTTAGAGTTCATAGATTTTCTCACCAGAACCTCAAACAGACCCATGAGCAGCAGCGAGGAGGTCCCGCCACACACTCAGAAGATCCTAGGTCACTTCCCCTCTCAATCCAATGCTGAACCGGGCACCTTCGGAGGGCTTGGAGAGCTCCCGACTACCCACCCGGAAACCACGGTGAATAGTGAGTTGAAAGTCTTGCCTTTCAAAGCTAACTAAAGGAGAGAGAAGCCAAGCTGAGGTCCTCTCCAAAGGTGACCTTGGAGATCTATTTATAGTTTCCTGGGAATGATCTGCGGATAGCAAGATCCCGCATTTTTGGTTCTACTCAACGCAGCCCAAATTGATCCGCTAATAGCGAAACTCTGCTGTTTGGAATGGATAATGGCAGGCCGAAAATAGGATGTCACGAGAACGGAGAACTTCCCTTGGTGGGCGAGTCGAGCGGGCTGCGACCCACTCGCCCGGGTGGCAAGTGCATGATGAAGCTGACACTCGCCACTCGCCACTCGCCACCTGACCGAGGGACGAGTGCGAGCTCGTCGACTCCATTCACCCCTTATTGCCTGCCTAGGTAGTGGGTGTCTGGTGAAGCTAGGCACCTGCTACTCGCCACCTGCTAGTTGAGCCCACTCGGCATCTACGGGGTTGCACATAATCCTCACTCTTTTAGAGTCCTGGCCCAGCTCGGAAAGACCGTTCAACCCCACTGTTATTTGGCAAGTGGAGGCTTAGGTAATCTCTCGGTGGGTCCCATTAAAGTTATATATTCCAAAGGAGGGAGGGAGGCCAACCCCCAGAGCTCTCCCTCGACCTACTTAATTCCCTGACTGGGTTCTGATGTCATGTCGATCTCGAAGGCAGCTCTCGCCCACCTTGTCGCCGACAAGAAAAAGAATAAGGAGGCCACGGCCAACCTGATGGCTATCACCACTAAACATTTGTCGCGAGCCCCAGCGAGATGACTGGAGGATCGGGTGATCAAGAAATCGAGGATCGGTCTACCTAGTGGGGAGATGGGCTCGCTTGACGCTCTGCAACCCTGCTTTAACCTTTGCCTTGGACTCCATGTTCAGGTATCGAATTCGAAAGAACTTCTCTTAGATTTAATGTGCTCTTATTGAATCTCCAGCGAACCTGTTGTACCCTTCTACAGATTGCCACTCTCATCGAGGAGGTCACGGAGGAACCCGTGCATGTGAACTGGGAGGTATCAGTGAGTCGGGATGAATTGGGTACTTACGTACTGATCCAAGGTTGGTAAATTTATCCTTTCTTACCTCTGACTCGCGCTATTTGTCGAATGATCATTTGATAGTGTCTTACCCTACAGTACCCACTTTCATCAACGTCACCTCTTCCCCATTCTATACAAGGTCCCCCACTCGAGATCTCAGTTGCGAGGTCACTAATATCACAATGTCACCAGCGAATAGGGGCACGAGAACTCCAGCGTTCGGTGCCCAGTCTTCCCGCAACCCCCGCCTCTTGCGAGCGAGTTCGGGAAAATCTCTATTGTTGCCCCTTAACAACCCATTTGGTAGTCAGGCGAGCTTACCCTTATGCAATCCCTGGAAGGAGGGAGAAACCTCCCACAGTTAGTCATCGGGACTCTCTTACTATTCTAGTCGTGTTAACTTGTGTTAAAGTCTTGCTCGTCATTGACAGATGCGACCAACATTTCCATCGACGACGAGCCGGAGACCACCGTAACTTACTAGGTGCCTCCCTCTCCTGACATGATCCGGGATTTTCTTGGCAAGCGAAATCTGTTGTTGAGCTAACGGAGCGGGTGGAAAGCATCCTGCGAAAGTATGGCTTCATTCTTCATGGGATTCATGAGGAGAGGGCTTGTTGGGTCCATTGTCCACAATGTCCTGGATTTGAGTGAAGTCAATATTATCAATGATATACACATGTCTATAGATGACTATGATAGGTCAGGTAGCCTAAGTGGCTATGTCAGGTAAACACTTACCTAAGGTGTGAGATGACAGAAATCTGTCTAAGTCCATAGACGTTGAGTGAAGGAACATCATTCAATGTTAGATGACTTATAGCACTGAGTGTAGCCTATACTGTCATAGCCTAAGTTGGAATGAGCTAAAATGTGGCTAAGTCCACAGGCGTTGAGTGAAGTCAACTCACTCAACTCTATGCTACTAAAGAGAAAGTTGGCTAAGTGTTTTGGCGTTGGTTGATGAATACACACTCAACACCATTCAACAAAAAGGATGCATGTTGAACTAGTTGAACTATGTTCAGAATTCGTCGAACTGAGTTCAGAGTTCGCCAAGCTCATCTCACCTTTCATCGAGCTAAGTTTAGAGCTTGAGTTTCTGAGTTCGTCAAGCTCAGTTGAGATTTCGTCGAACTGAGCTCAAAGTTCGTCGAACTCAATTCATCATTCTTCAAACTCAGAAAGACAGTCTATGCCCAGTGCTTAAACAGAAAATTGGCTAAGATAGAAAGCGTTGAGTGAGGCATGTTCACTCAACGCTCTCAACGCTTATGTTGCTGAAGAAGCAGAAACTTGGTTAAGGCAAAAAACGTTGAGTTAGGGTTACTGACTCAACGCTGTTAACGCATAGTGAAGAGAATTTTTTCTAAGGTGTTTGGCATTGAGTGAAGCTCACTCACTCAAAGCCAAGCAGCTGAAAGCTGATAAAGTAAGATTGGCGTTAAGTGGAGCTGAATCACTCAACGCCTAGGATTAGACTTCATATTCTAAGTAGTTTGGCGTTGAGTGAAGGTTACTCACTCAACGCCAAGAGACTGTGAATCTGTCTAAGTGTTATGGCGTTGAGTGATGCTTACTCACTCAACGCCTATTCTTTGATGCTCGATTTTGGTTAAGTCCATAGGTGCTGACGTCAGCAAAATTGACAAAGTCAACTAAGGTCAAATCATATACGGGGAAGCTACACTACACAACAAAACTTATCGTTAAGCTATTGTACGTCTTCTTCTGTTAAAGCAAGGCGCATCTGGAAGCTGCAGGTGGAGCTCACCGATCTCTAAGAGCCGTTGATCGGCGAACGACAAAAGGAAGAGATAAGGCCAAGACAAAGATAACTTTTAGGGCATACATTATTCAAAAAGGAGAGCAGCCATCTTCATCTTCTTCGTCATTGCTGCATGTGAAAAGCTTGAAGCTCTCCAATAAGAAAAGTTCTGTTAGCTGTGCAAGTCTCCATCTGCCACAACAGATTAAGAATTTGTTCTGAAGAAAGAAGAACCTTCATTCTTTGGCAGGTTTAGTGAGCTGTTTGAAGACTCAAGATCAAAAGATCTTTATGTAACACCTCCCTTGTAATGACCGTATAATATGGATCCGGCAAGGGCCCCACAACATACAGACGCCACAGCTTTGACATTAAAAGATGATATTAACTACCCAATCTCAAAACTCATAATAAAATACAGCGGAAATATACCAAACAACTAGAAGTTATCCACTACTAAAACAGGAGTATCACCATGGCCTTATGACCTTACAATAAATGAGTCCAAAACGGAAAGACCACAAGGTCAAACATCAACGTGCAATAGCACTCCTAGGCGACCTCGGCATGCAAGCCGGAATATACCAAAACATTAAGTAATACAATCAAAATGAAACAAGCTAGAAAGCACAGCAAACACTTCATGAGGCTTAGGGATTTTCAGTCGGCGCACTTGCTCCCGCTTGCGATCCTTTCCCTGTAAAAAATTGTAGTAACGTGGGTCAGCAAAGGCTGACCTCTACTGTGTAACCAACACATCTCCTCCCAGTCGCCCCTAACGGACCCCGGGGTACCCCTCTAACCTGCAAGTCAGCACTTCGTATACCATATACATAAATATGTAAAGCTTTAAAATAGGTTTGGATGTCTTATACAACAATCACGTTTTCTATGTTGAGAACAGAACCAAAAGGGGCCTACTATACAGCATGTATGCAGACCTGGGCTTCGCCCAAAGCACCCTATAGCTTATGCAACTAGCACATCATCATATCAACTGGGTACTTCCATTTCCCCATTGGCATAAAGCCGCAAACAAAAGGGGACTACAATGCCCCTAACTGCTCAAAAGCCGCTACACGGAAATCTTGTCAAGGCCCCACCCGCACATGGGTCTTAAACCCGGGCTTGCCTGCAAATTCTGACTTCTCGCATCAGGATTCCGTCTCACACACAAACCGATTCTAAGAACCCTTACTGGACCCCACCCGCTCATGGCTTCATTGCTCGGGCTTGCCCTACGCTTGGCGTTCTCGTTAGTCTCACAGAAGGGGACTAGTCTCGCCGGGACACTCTCCCCACATGACTTGCACGTCATGGGATAGCCAGCCGACCACGGAGACATAGTCACGCCTTAGCACAACACAACCATAATCTTTCCCACCCTGACCCATCATTTGTATTGCAACATTCCCGCGCACCAAGGAAACCATCTACCGCCAATGCAGAGCTAACCTTGTCTGGTTCTGGCTACAAGTACTCACTCAAGAAAAGGGGGAAAATGCATACATCACAACGGCATCTTACCGCAACAGATTTCTACCGAATCCTTAAGGCTCGCAATGCAACATCACCGAGTCAGACAAACAGTCGCGACTACAGTTTCACCAACAATGCCTAATCCACTAACGGAGCAGATTTCTAATACAAAAACATGTCGGGGACGTACACAATCGACCCGGAGGTTCCTCTTGAACCATGGCAACCCAAACCCCTCTCATTTGAGAGATCTGGAGCCCAAAAACTGAAAAGAAGAGATGTTAAACGTGCATCCTAAAAATCAAGAGGTGAAGTGTCGTTACCTTACAACCTCTCTTCCTAGCCATGGAGAAACTTGGTCGGATGAACACCACCGCAACGATCTTGCCTTCACGGATCTGGACTCTGCTCGAGAAACTGGGCTCCGAAGCTTCTCCGGCGGCCGGAACTCTCCTCCACCTTCTTCCTTGCTCTCCCCTCTCTCTAACCCTTAGAAAGAGAAATATATAAATGGAATGAGGGTTTGAAACCCTATTCCTGGACTAATACCTGCAGGGGAAAGCCTGAGCCGTCGGATCCTACTTGAAGGAAACGAACGACCAAGATTCGCCCTAAAAAAGAATTTCATGGGTCGAACACGGCTTGTTACACGCCCGTGTCCAAGGCCGTATTCCCTCACTCACCGTTAAACCAGAAATTACAGAACAGGACACGGCTTGGGACACGCTCGTGTCATGGGTCATGTGCCTCAATCGACATAGGACCGAAACGTCCCGAACAGGACATGGCCATGTGACACGCCCGTGTCACATATCGTGTGTTAGACACGCCCTGGGACACGCCTGTGTACCAGGCCGTGTAACAACATCAACACAACTCGCCAAACGGCCCGAGCAGGACACGGTCTATGACACGCCCGTATCTCAGGCCGTGTGCCCTGCCTCGACACTCGTCGACTGAAATTTGTCAACATCTCAGAAAATCGTCGACCTCAAGCACGACACGCCCTGTGACACGCCCGTATCATAGGCCGTGTCAGCCTATTCAGAACCCAACTTGGCCTGAAAACGCCATCCGTTCCTCTTTTGAGTTTCGGGGCGTTATAATTCCTCCCCCCCTAAAAGAATTTTGTCCCGAAATTTAAATAGAACGCGCACAAAACTTAAACGGTACCTGAAAAGAAAAGCTCGGGGTACTCCTCAAGCATGGCCTGCTCTCGCTCCCACGAAAGCTCCTCACGACCACAGTTGTCCCAACGAACTTTTACAAGTTTGACCTCCTTGTTCTGCAACTGCCGAATTTCTGAATCTTCTATACTAATTGGACGAACTCGATCACCACACTAGCCTCTACCAAAGCTTTCCTCAAGACGGAGACATGGAAGACATCGTGTAATCCACTAAGCTCCGTAGACAATGCCAACCTGTACGCTGCTTCTCCTACCCGTTCTATAACCTCGAACGGTGCCAAAAACCTCAGACTCAACTTCTTGAGTCGGCGAATCCGTGAAATGCCTTTGAATGGCTTGATTTTTAGATATACCCAGTCGCCTACCGCGAACTCCACCTTCCTATGGCGAGCATTAAAATATTTTGCTTGCCGATCTTGAGCTACCTTCATGCGCTCTTTAATGGTTCGCACCAACTCACATGCATCAGCTACCACTTCTTTTCCCAAAAGCTTGGTGTCTCCCGCCTCTGTCCAAGATATCGTTGTTCGACACAGCCTCCCATACAAAACTTCGTATGGTGTCATCTTTATACTTGCTTGGTAACTGTTGTTATACGCGAACTCTACCATGAAGAGGTGATCCTCCCATTTCTTGCTGAGGTCAAGAGTACACATCCTCAGCATATCCTCCATAGTACGGTTCGTTCTTTCAGTTTGCCCATCAGTTTGAGGATGGAAAGCCGTACTGAACTTGAGCTTCATGCCCAGACTCTTCTGAACCAACCTCCAGTCCTTAGACGTGAAACGTCCATCGCGATCACTAACTATGCTCTTGGGAATCCCATGTAGTCGCACAATGTTACGAACATACAATTCCACCAGCTTCTCCACGCTGTCCTCCTTCCGATTTGGGAGGAAGTGTGCCACTTTGGTCAAGCGATCCACGATCACCCAAATTGCGTCGTTACCCTACTGTGATCTAGGTAACCCATGCACAAAATCTATGGAGATGCCATCAAATTTCCACATGGGGATAGGAAGAGGCTTCAAGAACCCGCCCGGCTTCTGACACTCGGCCTTCACCAAGGCACAAGTTTGGCACTGACTCACGTACAAAGCTACGTCCCACTTCAGACCAGGCCACCAATAGGATTCTTCATATCCAAGTACATCTTTGTACTGCCCGGGTGAATGGAGTACTTTGTGAAGTGGGCCTCAAACATCATGTAACATCCCATGTTACTCCTAGATCCCTTAACTTAGATTGGGTTAGGCATGGTGTGGATGATAGGGAATTTATCTAGTTTGACCCTAGGGAGTGGGTTATAGCCATGTGGGGCCCACTAAGGGGCAAAAGCCAAACTAGGTCAACCTAGCCTAAATAGGAACCCTGGCCATACCATGTAATATCCCATTTCCGGCTAGACCCCTGGAAGTGGTTTTGTCATAACAGAACCTTAAAAAACCCAGGAATTGAAGATTATCGACAAAATTTCGAGGCAAGGGGTGGTCACACCCGTGACCGGCCCATCACGCCCGTGACCTAGGGCGAGACCCCTTCGAAGATCATCGACCTCAGGAAGACGATCGTCGAGCTCAGAAATTTCAACATGGGCCTGACACGCCCGTGACCGGTCCGTCGCGCCCGTGACCAGTCCGTCACACCCGGGACCTTGGAATGGCGTTGAGTGAGCTAAGCTCACTCAACGCCGTAGGCTGGATCGCGTTGAGTGAGCTTAGCTCACTCAAAGCCATAGGCTGGATGGCGTTGAGTGAGCTTAGCTCACTCAAAGCCATAGGCTGGATGGCGTTGAGTGAGCTTAGCTCACTCAAAGCCATAGGCAGGATGGCGTTGAGTGAGCTTAGCTCACTCAAAGCCATAGGATGGATGGCGTTGAGTGAGCTTAGCTCACTCAAAACCATAAGCAGGATGGCGTTGAGTGAGCTTAGCTCACTCAAAGCCATAGGTTGAATGGCGTTGAGTGCACTGATTGTACTCAACGCCATCTGGTGTCGGCAGGATGGCGTTGAGTGAGCTGAGCTCACTCAACGCCGTAGACTGGATGGTGTTGAGTGAGCTTAGCTCACTCAATGCCGTAAACGGTCAGGCGGGATGGCGTTGAGTGCGTTGAGTGCACTCAACGCCATACGCTGAACGGCGTTGAGTGCACTGACTGCACTCAACGCCATTTGGTGTTGTCTGGATGGCGTTGAGTGAGCAGAGCTCACTCAACGCCATAACCTGGACGGCGTTGAGTGAGCAGAGCTCACTCAATGCCATAAACCGGATGGCGTTGAGTGAGCTGAGCTCACTCAACACCGTAATCCGGATGGCATTGAGTGAGCTGAGCTCACTCAACGCTATAGTCTGGAATGGCGTTGAGTGAGCAGAGCTCACTCAACGCCGTAGCCTGATGCCATTGAGTGAGCTGAGCTCACTCAATGCCATTATACTTGGACTTTTTTTTCTGGCATTTTAGTTCTAGCTGGGTGCTGGTTTAGCTGAACCTGGCCGTCCTAGGTGGTGGGCCGTTTTATCTAATAAGACCTGATAAGTCTTATTTAGTTTAAGTTGATCGGTCAGGCTGTGCCACGTGGACTGTTAGCTTCTCAAAAGGATGGTTGCAGCCATGGCCGAAAGCTTGTTGTCACGGCCATCAATGGCATTTGATGCCATGGCTCTTCCCCTTCCCCTAAAACTGCTGGATTCAACTCCTATCAGGGAGAGGAGGAGTTTCCAGCCCTCCTCCAGCTGTCATAGAGCCATTTCAGCTCCCCTCCATCATGGCCGAGCCAAGCTATTATGGGTCGTTAATGGCCACCAGCTTTTGGATGATCCCCCTCCTTTCCCAAGCTTTTAAACACCTTTAGAGGCCCAATGGGAGTTTTTACCAGCTGTTACCCGAAGTTTTCGAGCCCCCCTTGCTGTTGAAGAATTTCCGGTGATGCCACCACCGCGCAAATGGCTTCCCGACGGTCTGCACGCCTCCAGCCCACGAACAAGGTCCTCCCCTCCCTCTTCTTCTGTGGATAGATCTTAGGATTCAATAGGATTGAGAACCGGTCTCAACTGAGCCTGGTTGAAGCTTCCATTTTCATGGATTTTCCATGAAACCCGTGTTCGGGCTCGCCGGAAAAAGTCCCTCCGGTGGCTGTGCCGCCGCCCGGCGACGGCCACCACCTCAACGGAGGTGGTGGTGGCGGTGGCCGGCCAGGGAAAAGGCTGGACGGCCGGCGGCTGCTCTTGAAAGTAACTCCAGGTCGGGCAAATCAGGGCCCTTGGCTGGAGGAAGAAGACGAGTCCAGAGCCTTTAGATCTTGCTTCAAGATCTGTGCTATTTAAATAGATTTTATTTTATAAGCAATTTCTGTATGGAAATAACAGTCACTTTAGAAAATTTAGGAAAAATACCTAGAGGCTCCTACAGAAAAAGTGGTCAGCAACAATATTGTAGCTCTATGAGTCTAGGAAATTTTAAAATTTGTTTCAAGCTTTTTGGACAACTGGATAGACCTCAACACTCATTTTGGTGAGGTCTACCCATAGGGCTGTCCTGACCTTATAAAAATTCCCCACTCCAATCCAGTCATCAAAATGACTTGAAATTTGGGGTGTGGCCTAATCTTATCTATATCTAAATTCTATCCAAAAATTAGGATTTTTGGAAAATGTTTTTCTATAGTTTTTTAGAAAAATTTAATAATCCTAGCATAATTTAATTAGATGGCTAAATGACTTCCAAACTCTCCAAAATTTTGGTGAGTGGTCCCTGGGTTTATCATAAGGTTCTGGTAAAAATTTCATCTCATTTGGAGATGTTTTGAATAAGTTTTTATCCAACCCTAGGTTGATCCTTATAGGATAATTTAGGATCAAACACCCCCTTGGTATTTGGGTGGTCAAATTACCTCAACAGAGGCTGATATTTTGGTCACTGGCTTTTTAGGGCATGACACACCCTCCAAGGGAGTTTGGAGAGACTTGGTGTAGGGTGGCCCTAGAACCCTAGGGAAAATCCCTTAATGGTGGTTTTTAGGGTTGTGAAGGTAATGAGGTCAAATGACCTTGGACTGACCTAAAATTGGGTGGAGATAACCATAGGGCCAGTATAGTTCTCTGGACAAAATTTTAGGGAATTTGGAGACAGCTAGGCCACCTAAAATCCTAACCCTAGTTTAGGTCACCAACCTTAATTTGTATTATTAAGCTATCAATTGAACTTCAAATCAAGCAATATTGGAGTAGGGTGATTTTCTAATCAAAATGGCCATGTTATAATTTTGTTGAGATTTTTGGGTTAATTTATACAGTACTTCATTTATAACCCTAGTTGTGCCCTAGATATTTATTTTGATGATTCTGGAATTTCTGTTCACTAGAATGTTATGAAATCTTTGATTAGGGCATCTTGTAGCATGTCATATCTTTTGTATTTTTCTTGGAAGTTTTATTTGATTATTTTGGGTACTTATTTCTTTAATGTACTAGTTGTGACATGTAGTCAAAAATACAAATAATGTCCAATTACTGTCTGAAAAATTATGAAATTTGGTCAGTGGGTGTTTAAAATTATGTTAGTCACCCTGTAATTTGCTCTGGAATTTTAGATGATTAAAAATAGTATCTTCTTCTCTAAGCTAGGAAAATCAGTATTTTACATTAAAATAGATTCAGAGCCTTAATATTAGATAAAAATTATGGGACTTGGTTTGTGATGGTTTTAGGTCACCATAAAGCTTCTATAATTTTTTTGAGATTTTTGGATACATATTTACAGTACTTCCTTCATAATATAGTAGAAATGACCTAAAATGGTAAATTAGGAAATATAGGCCTAAACACCTCTGGAATTTCTCTAAACTTGGAATTACTGTTTAAATGTCTCATAGGATTTTTACTGATTTTATGATGATTTATTGTTGGATCATTAGTGCACTTCATGTTCATACTAGGGCATTTGGAATCTTAGAATAAATAAATTAAATGCCCGATAAATAGGAAAATTTGGAAATCTTGGTCTTAGCTATATTATGTCACGATAGACCTTCAGTAAATATTATAGGAGATTCGGAAGACAATTTGGAGTACCTCCCCTTATACTCCTCACGTATCTTAGAATAGTCTACATATAGTAAAACCACGGAAACTGATCTAGAGCGGATAATGAACTTTGGGAGATGGAATTTTGGTAGTTGCTGGTTGGTTAGGGAAAGCTAAGTTTAAGTTCATTATTGGAGGTCAGGATAAGTAGAGTGTGAGACTGGTTAAGGTTAAGTGGCGTACGGGAATGACGAAAGATCGTCCACCCCGGGTAGGAGTAGTGGAAGAGTCTTAATACGCTAGGGCTAGATCTAAAGTAACTTAAAAAGGGATCGGGTAATGGGTATCAACCAATAACAATAAGTGCCTTGTGAAAGGGAACGGTGGGCTTCAGCTACCATCATAATTCCTAGTGCCCTTTGAGAGCCCTTCACGGGGAATACTGGGGGCAGTCCTTGGCTAACGTAAACTGTAGAAATAATAAACTAAAGAGCAACTAGTATAACTAGGGTTGCACACACATACACCCCGATACCTAGGAAGGTAGAATAATTAGTTTGGTTGCCATTCAGACGGTAGCTCTGAAGGTAGATGCACGGACGGGACAGTCCGGGGAGCCGAGGGCTCGAGGGTTGGAGTATAAAATAAAGGTGGTGGGTCTTCGATATCTGATTGTCGTTCACACCGACATCGGTACGTTGACTCGGCGGTGTGGGACACTTAGCCAAAGAAAGTCTGGTAGATATAGCCAGCAGTAGTACGCGGATACTCTAGGTTGTGTTCTTCTAGGGGCGTACGGAAGGGCTAGACCCGGTAGTGTGGATACCCGCCTAGGAGTGGGGGGACCGACCCACTGTCTCCGTTTGCCACTACAGAGGTTCCTGGGAGTGAAGCTAGCTGCCCGAACAGGGGGAACTAAGGTCTGTGCGCATAGAGTCGTGTGCGTGAGTTGCACATGCATGAATCATGGCATAACATATCACTACACTCATATTTGCATACAACCGACACCCCAACGTATAAATCAGTATGGTATTTTTTATACGATGGGAGCCTTGCAGAAGACCCCTTAACTTATAAGTTTGTATGAGCATTCATATAAGTTAAGGTTACCTACTTACTTACTTACTTGTTTACTTATTGTTCTCTAGCTGCCTTTTTATACAATTGCTACTTACTACTTCTCTTCTTTACCACTTACTACCATAGAATTGCTAGTTGTACTTTGTTCTAGATAGTTGTTAGAATAACTCCCCTGTCATCTGCTTGATTATTCTCCACCTTTGTAGCTTCCCTTTCCTACTCTCCGCTCGGTGCTTAGGAGCCGTGGGGGGAGGGGTAGGGGATGATAGGGCTTAGTCTTTATGACTAATGGTTTTCGAACCACAACATTACAGGAGCTCCGGATGGGAGACAGGGACCAGCAGTCCAGGGGCCAGCACCAGCGGAGTACGGTGCGCATGAAGGTGGGTCAGTCTAGCACCGGTGCACCCGCGACTAGCTCCGAGAGTGATTAGTATTTTTTATAGCTTCCACGATGAGTGATTTGTAGTGAGCATTCTGATGTACCGGGCTCGAGCCCGTTTATCTATATTTCATCTGAACTATATCTTTGTAGTATTTCTGTTATCTATTTCCTGTTATTATCTACTGATGGACTAGATGTGATTTCACTCTTATTTACATGTTTCTGTGGACTTGTTTACATTTTATGTGTAATTACTTCTCTCTCTTATGATCGAAAAGGGCTGGCAGAATTGGCGGTTTGTAGTGGCGTCCTTCCCGCGAGTCGGTGCCACCGCAAAGCGGCAGTTCTGGGCTAAGACCCTGATGTCGAAAAGGGGGGGGGGTCTTACAAGTGGTGTTGGGTACATTGGAAAATGTGTACCTGATTTGTAGAAGCCTAACTTAGCTCAATGATATACATCAAGGTGTATTTGATGTTATTTTGAGTTGATATGTGTAGGTGAAGAATGTACTAAAATACAGGAAAATTATTCTAAGTCCATGTGTCGACACCAGAAGAAGCTGTGTCGACACTTCAGAAAGATTGTGTTGACACTTGAAGAAGGCTGTGTCGACACAGAGAAAAAGAGTCGACAACAATTGTGTCGATACCGGGAAGCAGTGTCGACACACAGAAGTTTAGTCGACATCAACTGTGTCGACACTGGGAGGCTGTGTCGACACACAGGATTGCTAGTCGACAACACGTGTGTCGACACCAGAAGACTGAGTCGACATACAGAGGCAGAGTCGACACACACTATATTCTGAGTATACATCAACTATGTCGACACACAGGACTTGTGTCGACACACTGCAAAGTCTAGACCAAGTTAGTTGCTGGAGAATGATGAAGTGTTTGTGTCGACATAAATGCTCTGTGTCGACACATTCTCTAGATGCAGTATCTAGAAGCTGAGTTGATATAAAGGCAGACATGTCGACATCATCAAAGGCTGTGTCGACACCTAAGTCACTTATGTCGACATATATTGACAGATGGTCTCGACACTTTCTAACAGATAGTCTCGACGCTTTGCTGACAAAGACAAAGGCAAAAGATCTGTTTGAAGACTTGACAGCTGTGAGTTACAATAAGTTGACAGAAGCTGTCAGACTTGTCAGAAGTTTGTTAGAAACCGGATTAGCCGGTTACCAAGGATGAATTCTATAAATAGACAGATTCAGAAGAAGGAAAAAGAGAATTGAGATATAGAAACAAACTGAGTGATCATTGTTGTGAGACAAGATCTCAAATCAAGAAAGTGCAAGGCACAGAAGAAGATCTTCGTGAGAAGATCTAAGAAGACATTCTGAAGTGAACATCCACTCAGATTCAGTCTAAGTTGAATTCATCCAAGAATTTGAGAAGTATTATCAAGGGTTGTGGATAGAGAGAGATCCAGCCATTTAAAGACAAGAAGGAAGCTATCACAGGTTTCTTAAGTTCAGATTCGAGAAGCTTTGAAGAAAGCTAAGATCCAGTTGATTTCATCCATCAGGTTTTTTCAAAGAAGCTGATCAAGAACAGTCTTGTCCCTTCTCTCTCAACAGGGGCAAGATATTATATAACTTCAATTTCAATTTCTGTAGGATCTATTTGTATAGATCTAAGTTGTAAGCCTAGATTATAAAGGCTGAGTGCAGGAGAGGTATTCTCTGAGTGGTAGGGCTGTTTATGCCTGAGTTGTAGGAGAAGGTTTTCTCTGAGTTGTAGGCTTTGTGGCAAGGCTGAGGTAGGGCTGGTTAGCCTGAGCTGTAGGAACCTTATAGGGTTCTGAGTTGTAGGAATCTTTCAGGGTTCTGAGGTGTAGGATCTGAGGATCTGAGATAAAGAAGGAAGTTAGGCTAAATCTAGCACACTGCTAGATAGGTGAAGGGGGAAAGTGGATGTACCCAGACCTTGGGGAACCACTATAAATCTGTGAGCAATCTGTGATGTGTGCATATTTGTGATTGCTGTGCTGTGTTTGCTGCAGTGTCTTCAAAATTCTCTTATAGCCTGTAGTTATATTCGGCCTTAAGTTAAAACAAGCATTAGAACCTATTCACCCCCCTCTAGGTATTTAGGTGGTCTTGAAAGTTAAACTATCAAGTGGTATCAGAGGAGACCTCGATCGAAAGAGAAGTAGTCCACAAAACCTTGGGCCACCCCCGTGCGAGCTTAGTTTGCGGACAAACTAGTAGCGGAAGCAGTGGTATGCCCATAAGGGAAATCACATGTGAAAGTCCATCCTAACCCTTCTTAAAATTCCGTTCATTCGCTCTCTAACAAATGGAATTTTTACTTGTAGCCTGCGACGAACCCTACATCACAGCAGGGGACACCCCAGGCTCCGAATGTGGTCCCGCCTCCGCCGGCTCCAGCTCCGTTCCAGCAGACGGAGATGGGGCAAACACTGACGGCCATTCTGGAGGCCTTCAGAGCTCAGCAAGCCTCGGCTCCACAGCCAAACCCCGGGTCCAATTAGATGACTGTCTTCCGGGGACTTTCCCCTCCATCCTACCAGGGGACGGAGTCTGCAGTACGTACGGAGGAATGGTTGGACACCATTTACGAGATGCTGGCAGGGATTCGATGCCCCACTGAGGAGGCAGTTGCTTTGGTGGTCTCCTGCCTAGAGTCACACGGAAAGAGGTGGTGGAAATCTCAGCTTGACACCACCTTTGTGGGGATTGATTGCGCTGATATTACTTGGGAGGAGTTCAGAGCAGCGCTCTTGGGACATTTTGTACCTCAGTCGACGAGGGATGACCTGGAGGATAGGTTCCTGCGATTGAGACAAGGGAACAGGACTGTGGTGGAGTACTATCAAGAGTTCACTCACCTGGCCCGTTATGCGGACGCTTACCAGTTAGACGATGCTGGCTATGCCCGGAGGTTTTATAAGGGGCTGCAAGACGACATGAGACAGTCCCTCCTTTTCATCTCAGAGGGGAGTCTGTCCAGGATTCTGGAGATGGCTAAGAAGAGAGAGGCGGATCAGCTTACAGTGAAGAGCCAGAAGAGACCGGCTGATGAAACAGTGATTGGAGGTCGTAGAGACCGTCCTCGGGGCCAGTTTATTGGGGAGAGAAGGAACGGGGATCAGCCTCATTAGGAGTTTGGGCAGGAGCAGAGGAGTCAGGGGGTACTGGCTCCCCAGCCTATACAGATGCTGGAAATGCCAAAGACAGCAGAGAAACTACTGGTATGCTTTCAGTGCAACCAGCCGGGGCATATCAAGAGGAACTGCCCTATGAGGCGAGCACCCCCACCAGCACATCAGGGCGCTCCACCTCCCCGACAGTTTGGTGGACGAGGACAGGACCGAGGATGAGGATTTCAGGATCGAGGCCGCAGGACAGAGAGGGAGCATGTGTATGCTCTAGACCTGACACAGCCCCGGAACCCGGAGCAGGTTATCGCATGTATGGCAGTGCTTTTAAATTTTCTTCACACGAACTAGTATTCTATACATAACCTAGTTAGAAATTAAGAGAAGATAACTACAAAAAAAATACTAAGACACTTAATTACCCCAGGCATAGTCTTCGTTAGCGGCAAGCCCGCTCACACTCTCTTCGACACTGGTGCTTCATACTCGTTCGCGTCGGAGGATTTCGTGAAAGGACTGGAAGGTGTGGAGCCATTCACCGGGAAGATGATGAGGGTGCGCCTACCTGATGGATCAGAGATAATGACCTCTGCTCATTGCAATATGGAAGCGAGGATCGGCAGAAAGACGTTTGAGGCACCAGCGACGATTCTGAAGATGCCAGATTACGATCCTGGGCATGACTTGGCTGTGCTGGAACCATGCTCAGATCGACTGCGTGGCGAAGAGGATCACCGTGAGGCACGACGACTCCTTCATTGTCATAGAAGGTATTATACCAGCACCCCGTACCTTATTATCGTCTGTGCAGGGCGTTAAGGCCCACCTGCAGGGGGGAGAAGTTTATCAGGTCCTTTTTGAGGCGATCGTGGCCAAGGACTCCATTTCAGATATTCTAGTAGTGCGGGACTTCACCAACGTGTTTCCGGAGAAGCTACCAGGGCTACCCCCACACCGAGAGAAAGACTTTCAGATTCAGCTCGTACCGGGGGCCAAGCCGGTATCAAGAGCTCCCTATCGAATGGCCCCAAAGGAGTTGGTGGAATTTCGGAGCTAGCTTCAGGAGTTAGTGGAGGCCGGGTTCGTTCGGCCTAGATCTTCACCATGGGGAGCTCCGGTGCTGTTCGTTAAGAAGAAGGACGGGACCCTTCGACTGTGCATAGATTACCGGGCCCTGAACAGGTTGACGGTCCGGAATACTTATCCCTTACCAAGGATAGACGAGCTATTTGACCAGCTGGAGGGAGCCCATTGGTTCTCAAAGCTGGATCTGAGATCCGGGTACTACCAGCTTCGCATTCGGGAGGAGGATATCCCGAAGACGGCCTTCAGCAGCAGATATGGGTTGTATGAGTTTACTGTGATGCCGTTCGGGCTAACAAATGCACCCTTCGCATTCATGACCTTGATGAATCAAGTGTTCGAAGAGTATCTGGACGACTTCGTTATCGTATTCATCGACGACATCCTTAGCTATTCAAGGACAGAGGAGGAGCACGCGAGACATCTGGCCTTGACCTTGGAGAAGCTGCGGGAGCATGAGATGTATGCCAAGTACAGCAAGTGCCAGTTTTGGCTAAAGGAGGTGGCCTTTCTGGGCCATGTCATCAGTGGAGCAGGTCTGGCAGTAAATCCGGCGAAGGTCCAGGCAGTACGGGATTGGCCACCACTAAAGTCGGCCTCGGATGTTCGAAGTTTCTTGGGACTTGCCGGTTATTACCGGAAGTTCGTAAAGGGGTTCTCTCAGATTGCCCTCCCTCTTATGTCTCTGACGAAGAAGGAGTCCCCTTTCATTTGGACGCCTCGATGCGAATCTGCTTTCCAGGAGCTGAAGGATCGTCTCACCTCGGCTCCCATCCTTGCTCTTCCATCAGGGAAGGAAAGATTCCAGGTGTACTCAAATGCTTCCTATCAGGGGATGGGTGCCGTTCTGATGCAGAACGGGCATGTAATAGCCTATGCCTCCCGTTAGTTGAAGCAGCATGAGCAGAACTACCCCATGCACGATTTGGAGATGGGGGCAGTTATTTTTTCTCTTAAGATCGGGCGACACTATCTCTACAGAGTACATTGCGATATCTTCTCCGACCACGAGAATCTGAAATACGTCGACACCCAGAAGGAGTTAAACATCAGGCAGAGATGCTGGGTGGAGTTTCTGTCGGACTACCAGTATACCATGCACTACCATCTGGGGAAAGCAAACGTGGTCGCGGATGCTCTGAGCCGGAGAGCGAGTATGACAGGAGTAGGCCCACAGCTGATGGCCTTGGAGTTGGTTAGATCATTCGAGGAGATGCAGATTTCACTAGTGTCTGAGGATGACCCGGAGCTATAAATGGAGTACCTGGGGTCGATGGTTACTACTGATGATATTCGAGACCGCATCAGAGATGGGCAGATGCTGGATGAGAGATCTGAGCCGATATTCCGAGCCTTGGAGTAAGGCACGATAGAAGATTACTCTTTGAGGGATGGTCTCCTGTGTTTCAGAGACAGAGTCTACATACCGGAAGGAGGCTAGATTCGGGAGGACATCATGACGGAAGCTCACTACAGCCGATATTCTGTACACCCGGAGATCACCAAGATGGTAAAGGATTTGAAGAGGACGATGTACTGGCCGGGTATGAAGAGAGATATTACGTACTTTGTGACGCATTGCGAGGCCTGACAACTCATGAAGGCGGAGTGTAGGAATCGGGCAGGCTTGCTACAGCCGCTTCCGGTGCCGGAGTGGAAATTTGAGGATATAGCCATGGACTTAATACATGGGCTACCTCGATCCTGTGCAGGGAATGACTCGATCTGGGTGATAGTGGACATGCTAACAAAGGTGGCCAGATTCATTCCAGTGGCGAAGGACGCACCGGTTAGTGTATTAGTACGGAGGTTCATTGAGCAGTTTGTGCATTATCATGGGGTTCCCAAGACTATCGTTTCGGATCGGGATGGGCAGTTTACATCAAGGGAATGGAGATCAGTCCAGGCCCATCTGGGTTCTCGGTTGACATTCAGCAGAGCTTTTCACCCTCAGACCGATGGGCAGACAGAGCGCACCAACCGTACACTGGAAGATCTGTTGCGACTATGTATTTTGGACCGCGGCGAGCCTTGGGAGAGATTGCTGCCACTGGTCGAGTTTTCTTACAACAACGCCCATCAGTACAGCATAGGCATGACTCCATACGAGGCATTGTACGGAAGGAGGTGCAGGACCCCACTATCATGGGTTCAGGATGAGGATCCGCAAGCACTAGGCTCGGAGTTTGTGGGAGATACAGATGCTCAGATTAGATTGATCCGGGACAGGATGTTGGAAGCCCAGAGCAGACAGGCCAAATACTACGATGCGAGGCATCGTCAAGTGGAGTTCCAGGTGGGAGACCGGGTTTTCTTGAAGATACGGCCGATGCACGGAGTCTCGCGGGTTCGCGGGCGGAAGAAGCTCAGCCCGAGATATATGGGGCCTTATAGGATCCTGGAGCGGATCGGCCCCTTAGCCTATAGACTAGAGCTACCACCGGAGTTAGCGGGATTGCATGAAGTCTTCCACGTCTCCTCACTTCGAAGGGCTCTACTACGCCCTGAGCAGCTGATTTCCTTAGTAGATGGCCCGATGGCCTCGGATCGGTCAGTCAACTTGGAGCCTATCAGGATCGACGACACAGCAGTGCGGGCCTTGAGACGGAAGAAGGTTCCGTTAGTCAAGGTTCTGTGGAACAATCATGGGAAGGAGGAGCATACATGGGAGCCACAGGACTTGATGCGACAAAAATACCCGGAACTTTTTCATCAGGTATACCTCACAACCCCTCTGGACAATCAATTTGCTTTCCTGTTTTAAACAAATAGGACTGAAATTTCAAGAATATGGGCTAATCTTTTGTTTATTGGGGTGTATATACCTAGTTAATTGGACGAATTAATCTTAGATTTGAAACCGCACAAAGCAAACATAACGTAGAGATGTAATCTTTTAATTCTCATGGGATGTTACAAGCTTCTTTTTCCCGATTGGAGTCCCGTAGGCTTAACCTTGATTTCGGGGACGAAATCATTGTTTTGTTTATTGGGATTTGTAACATCTCATTTCCGGCTAGACCCCTGGAAGTGGTTTTGTCATAACAGAACCTTAGGAAACCCAGGAATTGAAGATTATCGACAAAATTTCGAGGCAAGGGGTGGTCACGCCCGTGACCGGCCCGTCACGCCCGTGACCTAGGGCGAGACCCCTTCGACGATCGTCGACCTCAGGAAGACGATCGTCGAGCTCAGAAATTTCAACATGGGCCTGACACGCCTGTGACCGGTCCGTCACGCCCGTGACCTTGGAATGGCATTGAGTGAGCTAAGCTCACTCAACGCCGTGGGCTGGATGGCGTTGAGTGAGCTTAGCTCACTCAAAGCCATAGGCTGGATGGCATTGAGTGAGCTTAGCTCACTCAAAACCATAAGCTGGATGGCGTTGAGTGAGCTTAGCTCACTCAAAGCCATAAGAAGGATGGCATTGAGTGAGCTTGGCTCACTCAAAGCCATAGGCTGGATGGCGTTGAGTGAGCTTAGCTAACTCAAAGCCATAGGCAGGAGGGCGTTGAGTGAGCTTAGCTCACTCAAAGCCATAATTTGAATGGCGTTGAGTGCACTGATTGCACTCAACGCCATCTGGTGTCGGCAGGATGGTGTTGAGTGAGCTGAGCTCACTCAATGCCGTACACTGGATGGTGTTGAGTGAGCTTAGCTCACTCAACGCCGTAAACGGTCAGGCGGGATGGCGTTAAGTGCGTTGAGTGCACTCAACGCTATACGCTGAATGGCGTTGAGTGCACTGACTGCACTCAATGCCATTTGGTATTGTCTGGATGGCATTGAGTGAGCAGAGCTCACTCAACGCCATAACCTGGACGGCGTTGAGTGAGTAGAGCTCACTCAACGCCATAAACCGGATGGCGTTGAGTGAGTTGAGCTCACTCAACACCGTAATCTGGATGGCGTTGAGTGAGCTGAGCTCACTCAACGCCATAGTCTGGAATGGCGTTGAGTGAGCAGAGCTCACTCAACGCCGTAGCCTAATGGCGTTGAGTGAGCTGAGCTCACTCAATGCCAGTATACTTAGACTTTTTTTTTCTGGCATTTTAGTTCTAGCTGGGTGCTAGTTCAGCTGAACCGGGCCGACCTAGGGGGTGGGCCGTTTTCTCCAATAATATCAGATAAGTCTTATTTAGTTTAAGTTTACCGGTCAGGCTGTGCCACGTGGACCGTTAGCTTTGAAAAGGACGGTTGCGGCCATGGCCGAAAGCTTGTTGTCATGGCCATCAATGGCATTTGATGCCATGGCTCTTCCCCTTCCCCTAAAACTGTTGGATTCAACTCCTCTCAAGGAGAGGAGGAGTTTCCAGCCCTACTCCAGCTGTCATAGAGCCGTTTCAGCTCCCCTCCATCATGGCCGAGCCAAGCTATTATGGGCCGTTAATGGCCACCAGCTTTTGGCCGATCCCCCTCCTTGCCTAAGCTTTTAAACACCTTTAGAGGCCCAAGGGGAGTTTTTCCCAGCTGTTACCCGAAGTTTTCGAGCCCCCCTTGCTGTTGAAGAATTTCCGGTGACGCCACCACCACGCAAATGGCTTCCCGACGGTCTGCACGCCTCCAGCCTGCGAACAAGGTCCTCCCCTCCCTCTTCTTCTGCGGATAGATCTTAGGATTCAATAGGATTGAGAACTGGGCTCAACTGAGCCTGGTTGAAGCTTCCATTTTCATGGATTTTCCATGAAACCCGTGTTTGGGCTCGCCGTAAAAAGTCCCTCCGGCGGCTGTGCCGCCGCCCGGCGACGGCCATCACCTCAATGGAGGTGGTGGTGGCGGTGGCCGGCCAGGGAGGAGGCTGGACGGCCGGTGGCTGCTCTTGAAAGTAACTCCAGGTCGGGCAAATCAGGGCCCTTGGCTGGAGGAAGAAGACGAGTCCAGAGCCTTTAGATCTTGCTTCAAGATCTGTGCTATTTAAATAGATTTTATTTTATAAGCAATTTCTGTATGGAAATAACAGTCACTTTAGAAAATTTAGGAAAAATACTTAGAGGCTCCTACATAAAAAGTGGTCAGCACCAATATTGTAGCTCTATGAGTTTAGGAAATTTTAAAATTTGTTTCAAGCTTTTTGGATCACTAGATAGACCTCAACACTCATTTTGGTGAGCTCTACCCATAGGGCTGTCCTGACCTTAGAAAAATTCCCCACTCCAATCCAGTCATCAAAATGACTTGAAATTTGGGGTGTGGCCTAATCTTACCAATATCTAAATGATATCCAAAATTAGGATTTTTGGAAAATGTTTTTCTATAATTTTTTAGAAAAATTCAATAATCCTAGCATAATTTAATTAGACAAAAATTAGGATTTCAGGTGAACTCTAAGGAATCTCACTACATTGCTGCAAAGCGAATCTTGAGATACCTCAAAGGTACACCAAATCTTGGCTTATGGTACCCAAGAAGTAATGATAGTGAACTAATTGGATTTTCAGATGCAGATTTTGCAGGAAGAAAAGACGACAGGAAAAGTACTTCCGGGACTTGCCAATTTCTCGGAAGGAGACTTATTTCCTGGAGCAGTAAGAAGCAGAACTGTTTAGCCATCTCAACGGCTGAATTAGAGTATATCTCTGCAGGCAGCTGTTGTGCACAGCTTCTATGGATCAAGAATCAATTTGAAGGCTATAACATGAAGTTCCAGAACGTTCCTCTGTTTTGCGACTCATCTAGCGCAATAACAATCGCCAACAACCCAGTCTCCCACAGCCGGACAAAGCACATAGAGCTTCGATATCACTTTATCCGGGAGCATGTGGAAAATGGAGACATAGATCTACAATATGTCTCCACAGACAGGCAAGTTGCAGATATATTCACCAAACCGCTGGAGGAGTCCAAGTTTTCATTCTTCAAAACGGAACTCAGGCTGCTCAATAAAGAGGAATAGTGATGGTGGATTCAAAGACAGGCTCAGAGTTGAAGATATCAGTGGCAGTAAAATTCTCCCAAGCAAATCGTCCTTCAAAGTGATATACTCGAGTATATAGAGACTTATACACGAGTAAACGGAGAATACTCGAGTGACAAAATTTCCATACTCGAGTAGTTGGTAATCTACTCGTGTATGTACTCGACCTACTCGTGTATGCTCCATCTCCTACTCATGTATGGCGAAATACACTCGAGTATACGACAATCAGCAAATTGAATTTTTTTTTCTATTCGCACCAAAGTGCTTGCCGCTCCGTAACAGGTATGATTTTATCCTTATCACTCCTACTTAAACCTAATTAGGGTCATATATATATTTAGAAATCGGAAATCCTTTCCACTACTCATTCTCCCGAGTAGCCGTCGTCGCTTTATATTCCGGAACCCGCAGAGCTCTGTCGTTTTCGTCTCTTCCGTTCTCCAGAATCACCGATGGCTCCCTCCTCCAAGATCGGAATCGGCTCAGAGCTCGACCCTGAAGGTATAGCCGACCTCTCCGATGATTTCCGAAACCTGCTCATTCTGTTCGACACTGCCGGACTCTCGTTCATCCTCCAGACACCGTGCAAAGTCATTTTCCCTGCAGTCGAGGAGTTCTACAAAAATCTGAAGGTCAAGCAAAATGGTACAGTTCTAAAATCCAAGGTCAGTGGGATCAAAATCCGTCTGGACAAAACTTCCTTAGCTACTCTGTTAAAATTGCCAGTTGTGGATGAAGAAGATGATCTGACTCCTGAAGATTCCGAAAGAACCAGCTTCTTCTGTGGAATAAACCCGTATGAAGCATATTCGTTCCGCCGTGCAGATTACAATTCAGAGGGCAAATTTCTTGTGGATGTGATTGCCAAAGTTCTTCTATGCAAAACCTATTCCCTCAGAGAAATCTCCCAAAATCTTTTTGACATTATGCAAGCAATAGTCTGCCGGAAGAAATTCCAGTTTGGAATGATGATACTGGACAAAATCAGAGAAAGTGTGAAAAAAACCAAGCTATGCCAGGATTATCTCACTCCTCCTCCATGAGATTAATCCTACAGTGTTTGATTTATCTAAAGGCACTCCCCTCCATCATATGAAGAAAGTATCCATCCTCTCAATCCAAAGATATAAAATCAAACTCCTCAACACTGCTCAAGCCTCAAAAGCAGTTGTTACCTCAGAAGATGAGCCCAGAGAGCCCCTTGTCTCAGATGACAGGATTCCATCTCCTCCTTTACATCACACTATTACCACCTCGGGTGCAATAGTTGAGGGGGAGCCTGCCTCATCTAATCCTCAGCACAAAGCTTCAGAAGTCTCTTCTCAGCAAGATCTGATCCAAGATCCTACTCCTCCTCCTTCTCCACCTCCAGAAGATCTCACCTCAGAAGTTCAAGCTCAAGAAAACATTCTCTCTACAGCTGAAGATATTAATAGACTGATTGATGAACTCAGGTCAGATGCTCCAGTGTTTCAAGATGATTCAGTTATGCTATCTCCTGAGGATCACTCTCAAGCAGATCCTTCCCCTGCTAAGGATCCTTCTGCCTCCCATGCAAAGGTACCCCTTACCTCTCCTGCTCAGTCCCCTGATAAACAGCAAGGTCAGCCAGAGATTAATCTACTATCTGATGACGAGGACATGTCTACAGAACCAGTGGATGCTCCTCTGAGGACACTAGACTTCTCTCTTCCCTCTTTCATCAATACAGAAGATTCAGTTGTGATACCACCCTTCAAGAGAGCTGAAAGCTCAGTTGTGATTACTGAAATTCCCCCCTGGGTTTCTCCTGTTCCCTCAGCCTCTGCCCCAGCCTCAGATCCCTCTAGCTCCTCAGATTTAGTCAGTCAGATTGGGCAAATGTTCCGTGAACAGAGAAAATACTTTGATGATTCTCTGGCATCAGTGAACAACAAGATCTCTACTCTTGAAACTGAGATGAATAGAGGCTTTGCTGAAATTCAAGCAAACACTGATGAGCTCAAGAGACTATTTCAGTTGGGTGGCAAAGCCCTAAATCATACTATCACCAGTATAGGTGTACTCAAAGATCAAGCTGAAACAGTTGCAAATAATCAGATTCAATTGGACAAGGATGCTACCGCGAATGTTATGAAAGTCTGTGAGGAAGTTGGAACATTTAGAGATGAAGCAATTGCCCAACTCTCAGTAGATATCACCAAGGGGGAGAAGATAGTCAAAGAATAAGTTGAAAAAATATCTGAGCAATCTAAAGAATCTGTGGATAGTCTAGTCAAAGAAATGAAAGCAGACATCCTTGCTCAACTTCAATCTGTAAAGTTCTATATCTATGACATTGCTGTATGGGTGCATAATCAGAACTTTCCCAACTCCCAACTTAACCCTGCCATTATTCCAAAGGTCCTAGATCCTCTTGAAGAACATCCTCCCTCAGGTGCTCCAGATCAGGCTAACTTTCCAGCTCAGGCCAACATTCCAGAGTATGTGCCATTCTTCTCACCTAGACCTACTGGTGATATGACCGAGCCTCCTCTTTCTTATGCTGATATGTGGCAAGATGAGTTTCCTCCAAGTTCTCAGGGTGCCCCCAGAAAGAAAAGGAAATATGGTGACGGCGCTTCTGCTAGCCGTTCTGCACCAAGGAGAGAGCCTGCCCCAGATACAGAAGGTAGACCAGAAGTTGTTCATGCAGAAGTTTGGAGTCCTACCTCCAAGTCTCTTATCCTTGATACCTTGAAGTTGGTAACATATTTTGGTGAAAATAGAGATCACTACTATAGCAACGCAGAATGGAAAGCGTATGATGTATCTCAAATCAAAATCAGATTGCATGACAGAAATTGGGGATATAACAATCCAGCTGCTCTTCCAAGGCCCAAGACCTATTTTCCCAAACCTTTCATCTACGTGGAGAGGCAAGAGCTTAAAAGAGAAAGACTGCATAGAGAAGCCCCTTCTTGAGTGAATGAGGATGTGGATATGGACATTTAATCTTTTGAAATCATTTCTATATAAATATATTTGATTCTAATTATGGCTATCTTTATTATTCCTGTTTCATTTTTTTCAGTATATGTTTTGTTGTTCTTTTTACTCTAAGTAATTCACCTTAGTGTAGAGGGTGCTGACATCTACAAATAGGGGGAGATTGTTGGGATTTGTCTCCATAATACCTCAGATTTGTAGGAAGTCAGACCTTGAACTAAGATGAATTAAGGTGTATTTGATATTGTGTTTGAGTTGTATATGTGCAGGTTCTTATTGCCAAGTGTAGACCAATGTCAGTCTATAATGGGCTACCAAACACAGGACCATACAATGTAATTCCTCATTGTGTGATCCAAGGTGTTGGCTCATGTATAGCCTCTCTATTGGGACACACTTCATCAACAAGCACTTGGACCTATGGAGTATTGAAGTCTATCTCAATAGAAATTTTCTAATTCCACATACTCGAGTACTTCTTTAGTATACTCGAGTAAGTGAGTCTGTACTCGAGTAGGTTGGGTTACTTACTCGAGTGGATTCTCTATATACTCAAGTATGAAAGCTTATACTCGAGTAGATTTTCTTTCACTCGAGTAAGTGATACCTTATACTCGAGTAGATGGTTAGTTACTCGAGTAAGCGCTCTATTTGAACTCGAGTAGATCTGGACTTCTTATCCTAGAAAGTTTCTAAGTCCACATACTCGAGTAGTTCTCTGAAATACTCGAGTAACTCTGTACTCGAGTAGATTGATTTTCATACTCGAGTAGGTTAGTGATCACTCGAGTAGTTTTCCTAAGATACTCGAGTAGTCTATCTTCCCCATACTCGAGTATCTCAAACTCTTATACTCGAGTAGCTCTTCAAGTCTTATCTGAGAAATTTTTCCAAGTGTTTATACTCGAGTATATTTGCTCATACTCGAGTAGTCTCCCTAAGTCACTCGAGTATTGATCCCTGAAGCACTCGAGTAGTTTCTATCTTGCTACTCGAGTATATCCCTCATATCCACTCGAGTATGTAACCTCTTACTCGAGTATGTCTATGTCTCTCGAGTGTGTCTGTTCGAATTTCCTGAATTTCTCTAAGTCAAGTTTCTTTGTGTATTTTCTAAAAGTCATTTCTGATTGGTCCACGTGTCATCCTTAATTATGTTTATGACCATTGGAGACCGCCTATAAATAGGTCTTTTCAGACTTGACTAAATACACGCGTTTACAGAGATTAATTTTTAAGAAAGAGAAAATCCCGAAAACCCCTAATCTTTCCATCCGCCGCCATTAAAGCTTTCGGAAGAAGCTCTGGATCGTCCTCTCTCAGCCGCAGCTATCGATCTCTAATTCTCAAGCGATCCAGACTCAAGAAGAATCATCCGATCTCTCCGAGCATCATCGTCTTTGATTTATTTTCTTGATCGTGGTGATTCCAGATCTCAGAATTATTGATCTCTCTCAAGTCTTCTTCAACTATTTCTGTTCAAACCGAAAAGCTCTCAAGAAGAAGATAAAGTCAAAGATCCAGATCTGTGCTAATTGTTGTTTGTGTTTTTCATTTCAAACAAATTTCATTGTAGGAGATCTATCTCCGAGTGGTAGGAAGTTTTATCTTCCGAGTGTAGATCCGTTTGGGATCGAGTTTTTGTAGGAACATAGTTCCGAGGTGTAGGATTGGTTTGCAATCCGAGATAGTGGAGTAGCCGAGTCTAGTGATTTGCTAGATTGGTGAGGAAAAGTGGACGTACCCAAGATTGGGGAACCACTATAAATCTCTTGTCGTCTGTGTGATTGCTTGATTACTTATCTGTGCTGTGTTATTTTTTTTTATTCCGCATTTGGCACCCATTTCACCTATTCACCCCCCCTCTAGGTGATTTAGGTTGACAACTTAGTTCTCTCAATTGGTATCAGAGGGAGGTTGATCATTAAAAGGTTAACACCTTGATCTAATCCTCACCAAGTTGTCTCCAGAGAAGTATCAAGCATGAGTAAGACCAAGGATTTTGCTAAGCTCCCTATCTGCACTAAGAACAATTTTACTATGTGGAAGGAAAGAGTTAAGTTCTTCATGGAAGCAGTAGATCCCCGGATCTTCATGATTGTGGAAGAAGGTCCGCATGTTCCTATGACTGCATCAACAATAGAACCAACCAAAAAGGTCCCAAAGAAGTTGATGGACTTGGATAAGAACGAGATTGCACTTGTCTCCCTAGACAAGAAAGCTAAAAATATTATCGCAAGTGCAGTCGATGACTCAATGCTGCAAAATCTTATACATTGCCAATCTGCCAAGGAGATGTGGCAATCCCTGGTGACTCTAATGGAAGGGACTGAGGAAGTTAGGGATGATCGGAGATCCCTCTTAAATCAGAAGTATGAAGCCTTCCGACAAGGTCACAAGGAACCCATAGCTGACACATTTGAAAACTTCTTTAAGATAGTCAATGGACTGAGAGTGTTTGGCCGAGTCTTTACTAATGGGGAGCTGAATGATAAGTTTCTGAGATCTCTCACCAAAGAATGGGACAACAAAGTCTGTGCCATCCGAGAGTTTGGCAGACTAGCAGAGACTGATCCACAGAATCTATTTGGCAAGCTGATGTCCTATGAACTGCAGATCAACTCCAGAAAAGCCGAAGAAGAGAAAAGTCGCTTCTCCTCAAAAGAGAAGTCGGTTGCCTTAAAGGCTGACAGTTCAAGGAAGGGCAAAGCTGCCTCGCCAGTATCTCCTCAAGAAGTAAGTGAAGAAGAAGGCTCCGAGCAAAGCACCTCAGGCTCAGAACTATCTGAAGGAGAGTTCTCATTGCTTTCGCGGCAGTTCAAGAAATTCTTAAATAAAAAGAAGCAATGGAGAGGCAAGGATGCCTCATACAGAAGATCACGACATGACAGTGATCAGCGAAAGAATGGCTCAAGTAGCCATGACAGGTATAACTCCAAACAGAACAAACAGATTTCAATTGACATCGTTTGCTATTGTTATAATAAGCCAGGTCATGTCATCGCGGACTGCACTCACAAGAAGAAAGAAGGTGGCAGAAGAGAGGAAAAGAAATCCTCATACCACAAGAAGAGGACAGAGAAGAGCTTATTAGCCAAGAAGAGCAAAACTCTCAGCGACTCCGACTCATCTGAGTCAAGTGAAGAAGAGGAAGCTTACTTCGGGCTCATGGCTCACTCTGATGATGAACAAGTCCCCCAGTTCACTGGCCGGGGAGGTAAAATCTCACACTCCTCTCTCTGAATCTGATGATGATAATGAGCAAGAGGGTTATTCTTCTGAGGATGAATCTGAACTCATGGGACAATATAAGGAGTTACTCGCGGCTTACGAAAAATGTCGCAGAGTCGTGAAAACTCAAGCCAAAGAGATAAAATCTCTACAGGCTAGTGAGAGCAGCTTGAGAGAAGAAGTCACCAAGACTAACTCTCTTCAAGAGAACTTCGAAGCTGCTATGTAAGAATACAATCAAGCTCTCAAGCACCTCGACCTTAAAGAGGAAATCATCAAAGAATTGGAACAACAACTCAAGGCTGAGAAGAAACTTGTTGAGAGTTTCTCCAAGCCTAAGATAGTTCTTCCACTCGTTGCTAAGTTCTCAGCTAAGGCCAAGGGTGCTGGTATAGGCCACATTGGTGCTTCTAGTAAATCTTCTAGGAGAAACAAGGCCAAGAGAAAGAATAAGGCTGCCCAGAAGGCTCTAACTGAAGAAAAAGGGAAAGCTCCCTTGGAACCTGTATTGTTCAAGAAAGTTATCTTTCCTATGAACGAATTCGACTATGAGTCCACCTATGGACACTTCTCGAGGCCGATCCCCGAGAAGCCTAAGTCAAGATACTAAGGTTGGACTCGTCCTCGTAACTTTGGCAAGAGTGTCTTCAAGGCACCTTATGAAGAGATTCAACTTCAGAACTATGGACCATATGCTCATGGTCATAACATCAAGATGACACCAAAGGTAAAACCTATTGTGGAAAATCCTATGAAGGAGAAGACTTCTTGTAGCTACCACCATCATGAAGCTTCCTCCTCCAAGAGTGAAGTTCCTGCTAGACCACCACTTCAGAAAATCAAGCAGGAATACACTAGGCAAAGATACAACAGGTTCGACTGTTGGTGCTGTGGCAGAATTGGTCATTTTGCCATTGATTGTTGGTTCAATCCTAGAAATACTACAACCCCTCAAGTTAGCAACATGAGAATGACCACTCATGATGCTAATGCTCGTAGGGGGAGTATTCTAACTCGAGACTAAGGACCCAAACTTGTTTGGGTTCCTAAGTCTAAGTGATTGTAATTGCAGGTATGTCCAAAGACCACCAAAATGTCAATCTGGTACTTGGACAGTGGATGTTCTCGGCACATGACCGGGACAAGGAGCCTACTCCAGAACTTCACCTCAGTCTGCAACGAACCAAAGGTCATCTTTGGAGGTTCAAATCGAGGAATAACTAAAGCCTACGGTATGATTACTAACGGTAGCGTATCCTTTTCGGATGTAGCCTATGTTGAAGGATTGGAACACAATCTCATCAGCATAAGCCAACTATGCGACAGAGGATACGTGGTTGAATTTCATGCTGACAAGTGTTTGATAAAACCGATTGACAACATGGAAACTGTTTTATCATGCACTCGAAGCAGAAATATTTTCTGTTTAAATTTCATTTGTATAGACTCTTCCACACCAGTGTGTCTTTTAGCAAAAAGTAGTGCATCTCTTGCTGACCAATGACACAAGAGACTAGCACATATTAATCTCAAAACTATTAATAAACTATTCTCTCAAAACTTAGTACGTGATGCACCTAATGTCAAGTGCGTTATGGACAGTCTTTGTCACGCCTGTATCAAAGGCAAGCAAACAAGGAGTTCATTTAAAAGCATAACAGGCAAGGATTCCAATAGAAGCTTACAGCTTCTCCATATGGACTTATTTGGTCAACTGCAAGTTAGAAGTTTGGGAGGTAAGGAATATACATTGGTTATTGTGGATGATTACTCGCGCTTTGCGTGGGTGTTCTTTCTGAAACACAAGTCAGATACCTTCAGTACTGTCACTAGTTTTGTTAGGCAAATCCAGAATGAATACAACTATTCCGTAGTCAAAATCAGAAGTGACAATGGAACGAAATTCAAGTCTGGAGCCATGGCAGAATTCTGCGGAAGTCAAGGTATCTTTCATGAGTTTTCCTCTCCTCGCACTCCACAGCAAAATGGAGTAGCTGAGAGAAGGAACAGAACACTCATAGAGGCTTGTCGGACTATGTTGAGTGATGCCTCACTTCTAGAGTATTTCTGGGCTGAAGCCGTCAACACCGCTTGTCACGTGCAAAATCGAGCTCTCATCAACAAGAACCATGATAAGACTCCCTACGAACTTCTAAAAGGCAGGAAACTAACCATTTCATATTTTAGAATCTTTGGTTGTAAGTGCTTCGTACTTAACAACGGCAAGTATCACACTACCAAGTTTAGTGAGAAAAGCTTTGAAGGTATTTTTGTAGGTTATAGTAGCCATAGTAAGGCCTATAGAGTATTTAATAGAAAAATTCTGGTGGTAGAAGAATCGGTACACATTATATTTGATGAGACGAGTCTGCTGCAAAGCAACTCTTCTAATATGCCTATTGAGGATGCAGGTACAAAGATGAAGGAACTCAGCTTGGATAAACCTACTCAAGATAAAGATGAGACGTTCATCAAGATCACTTCTACAACCCCTATTGGAGAGGTAGATGATCAAGATGAAGAACACATCCCAACTGAAGATGCAACTCTAGTGGCTGAAGAGATCCCAGATGCAAGGACTCTAGAGTTCAGACACGTGAAGGATCATCCCTTAAACCAAATCATAGGAGATCCTCGGGATGGCGTCAGAACTCGTCGAGGTACAACTAACGAAAATTTACACTTAAGTTTTCTTTCACAGGTTGAACCAAAGAAATTTGAGGAAGCCAACTCCGACGCATCCTGGATTCTAGCCATGGAAGATGAGCTGAATCAGTTCAAACGATGCAAAGTTTGGACACTTGTCCCTAGAACCAAGAGGAAGAACGTCATTGGGACAAAATGGGTCTACTGGAATAAGATGGACGAAGATGGAATAATTATAAAAAATAAAGCCAAACTTGTCGCCAAAGGGCTATCGTCAAGAGGAAGGAATCGACTTTGACCAAACATATGCTCCAGTGGCAAGACTAGAGGCGATCAGGTTATTCCTTGCCTACGCTGCACTTAAGGGCTTTACCGTCTATCAGATGGACGTCAAGTCCGCCTTCCTGAATGGCGACATAAAGGAAGAAGTGTATGTAGAGCAACCGCCAGGTTTCGTTGACTCAACTTTTCCTAATCATGTTTATTTACTGCAAAAAGCCTTATATGGTCTTAAACAAGCTCCTCGAGCTTGGTATGAAACGCTGTCTACCTTTCTTCTTGAAAACAAGTTCACAAGAGGAAAGATAGACAAGACATTATTTCTTAGGGAAATAAAAGGCAAGATTTTGCTAGTGCAAATCTATATCGATGACATTATTTTTGGCTCTACAGATAGCAACCTCTACAAGAAGTTTTCTAAACTTATGCAAGGGAAGTTTGAAATGAGCAGTATGGGAGAGCTGAAGTATTTCTTAGGGCTTCAAGTGAAACAATCTGAGGATGGAATTTTCATCTCACAGACCAAGTTCACCAAAGAGCTACTTAAGAAATTCAGAATGGAGAATGCAACCTCTATGAGGACTCTAATGGCCTCAGTTATGTCTCTGGACAAGAATGAGAAAGGGAAACCTTTTGATGAAACCAAGTACAGAAGCATAATTGGGTCCTTGCTCTACCTTACCGCAAGTAGACCAGACATAATGTTTTCCACATGTGTATGTGCTAGATTTCAGGTGAACTCTAAGGAATCTCACTACATTGCTGCAAAGCGAATCTTGAGATATCTCAAAGGTACACCAAATCTTGGCTTATGGTACCCAAGAAGTAATGATAGTGAACTAATTGGATTTTCAGATGCAGATTTTGCAGGAAGCAAAGACGACAGGAAAAGTACTTCCGGGACTTGCCAATTTCTCGGAAGGAGACTTATTTCCTGGAGCAGTAAGAAGCAGAACTGTGTAGCCATCTCAATGGCTGAATCAGAGTATATCTCTGCAGGCAGCTGTTGTGCACAGCTTCTATGGATCAAGAATCAATTTGAAGACTATAGCATGAAGTTCCAGAACGTTCCTCTGTTTTGCGACTCATCTAGCGCAATAACAATCGCCAACAACCCAGCATCCCACAGCCGGACAAAGCACATAGAGCTTCAATATCACTTCATCCGGGAGCATGTGGAAAACGGAGACATAGATCTACAATATGTCTCCACAGACAGGCAAGTTGTAGATATATTCACCAAACCGCTGGAGGAGTCCAAGTTTTCATTCTTCAAAACGGAACTCGGGCTGCTCAACAAAGAGGAATAGTGATGGTGGATTCAAAGACAGGCTCAGAGTTGAAGATATCAGTGGCAGTAAAATTCTCCCAAGCAAATCGTCCTTCAAAGTGATATACTCGAGTATATAGAGACTTATACACGAGTAAACGGAGAATACTCGAGTGACAAAATTTCCATACTCGAGTAGTTGGTAATCTACTCGTGTATGTACTCGACCTACTCGTGTATGCTCCATCTCCTACTCGTGTATGGCGAAATACACTCGAGTATACGACAATCAGCAATTTGAAAATTTTTTTCTATTCGCACCAAAGTGCTTGCAGCTCCGTAACAGGTATGATTTTATCCTTATCACTCCTACTTAAACCTAATTAGGGTCATATATATATTTAGAAATCGGAAATCCTTTCCACTCCTCATTCTCCCGAGTAGCCGTCGTCGCTTCATATTCTGGAACCCGCAGAGCTCTGTCGTTTTCGTCTCTTCCGTTCTCCAGAATCACCGATGGCTCCCTCCTCCAAGATCGGAATCGGCTCAGAGCTCGACCCTGAAGGTATAGCCGACCTCTCCGATGATTTCCGAAACCTGCTCATTCTGTTCGACACCGCCGGACTCTCGTTCATCCTCCAGACAGCGTGCAAAGTCATTTTCCCTGCAGTCGAGGAGTTCTACAAAAATCTGAAGGTCAAGCGAAATGGTACAGTTCTAAAATCCAAGGTCAGTGGGATCAAAATCCGTCTGGACAAAACTTCCTTAGCTACTCTTTTAAAATTTCCAGTGGTGGATGAAGAAGATGATCTAACTCCTGAAGATTCCGAAAGAACCAGCTTCTTCTGTGGAATAAACCCGTATGAAGCATATTCGTTACGCCGTGCAGATTACAATTCAGAGGGCAAATTTCTTGTGGATGTGATTGCCAAAGTTCTTCTATGCAAAACCTATTCCCTCAGAGAAATCTCCCAAAATCTTTTTGACATTATGCAAGCAATAGTCTGCCGGAAGAAATTCCCGTTTGGAATGATGATACTGGACAAAATCAGAGAAAGTGTGAAAAAAACCAAGCTATGCCAGGATTATCTCACTCCTCCTCCATGAGATTAATCCTATAGTGTTTGATTTATCTGAAGGCACTCCCCTCCATAATATGAAGAAAGTATCCATCCTCTCAATCCAAAGATATGAAATCAAACTCCTCAACACTGCTCAAACCTCAAAAGCAGCTGTTACCTCAGAAGATGAGCCTAGAGAGCCCCTTGTCTCAGATGACAGGATTCCATCTCCTCCTTTACATCACACTATTACCACCTCAGGTGCAATAGTTGAGGGGGAGCCTGCCTCATCTAATCCTCAGCACAAAGCTTCAGAAGTCTCTTCTCAGCAAGATCTGATCCAAGATCCTACTCCTCCTCCTTCTCCACCTCCAGAAGATCTCACCTCAGAAGTTCAAGCTCAAGAAAACCTTCTCTCTACAGCTGAAGATATTAACAGACTGATTGATGAACTCAGGTCAGATGCTCCAGTGTTTCAAGATGATTCAGTTATGCTATCTCCTGAGGATCACTCTCAAGCAGATCCTTCCCCTACTAAGGATCCTTCTGCCTCCCCTGCAAAGGTACCCCTTACCTCTCCTGCTCAGTCCCCTGATAAACAGCAAGGTCAGCCAGAGATTAATCTACTATCTGATGACGAGGACATGTCTCCAGAACCAGTGGATGCTCCTCTGAGGACACTAGACTTCTCTCTTCCCTCTTTCATCAATACAGAAGATTCAGTTGTGATACCACCCTTCAAGAGAGCTGAAAGCTCAGTTGTGATTACTGAAATTCCCCCTGGGTTGCTCCTGTTCCCTCAGCCTCTGCCCCAGCCTCAGATCCCTCTAGCTCCTCAAATTTAGTCAGTGAGATTGGGCAAATGTTCTGTGAACAGAGAAAATACTTTGATGATTCTCTGGCATCAGTGAACAACAAGATCTCTACTCTTGAAACTGATATGAATAGAGGCTTTGCTGAAATTCAAGCAAACACTGATGAGCTCAAGAGACTATTTCAGTTGGGTGGCAAAGCCCTAGATTATACTATCACCAGTATAGGTGTACTCAAAGATCAAGCTGAAACAGTTGCAAATAATCAGATTCAATTGGACAAGGATGCTACCGCGAATGTTATGAAAGTCTGTGAGGAAGTTGGAACATTTAGAGATGAAGCAATTGCCTAACTCTCAGTAGATATCACCAAGGGGGAGAAGATAGTCAAAGAACAAGTTGAAAAAATATCTGAACAATCAAAAGAATCTGTGGATAGTCTAGTCAAAGAAATGAAAGCAGACATCCTTGCTCAACTTCAATCTGTAAAGTTCTATATCTATGACATTGCTGTATGGGTGCATAATCAGAACTTCCCAACTCCCAACTTAACCCTGCCATTATTCCAAAGGTCCTAGATCCTCTTGAAGAACATCCTCCCTCAGGTGCTCCAGATCAGGCTAACTTTCCAGCTCAGGCCAACATTCCAGAGTATGTGCCAGTCTTCTCACCTAGACCTACTGGTGACATGACTGAGCCTCCTCTTTCTTATGCTGATATGTGGCAAGATGAGTTTCCTCCAAGTTCTCAGGGTGCCCCTAGAAAGAAAAGGAAATATGGTGACGGCGCTTCTGCTAGCCGTTCTGCACCAAGGAGAGAGCCTGCCCCAGATACAGAAGGTAGACCAGAAGTTGTTCATGCAGAAGTTTGGAGTCCTACCTCCAAGTCTCTTATCCTTGATACCTTGAAGCTGGTAACAGATTTTGGTGAAAATAGAGATCACTACTATAGCAACGCATAATGGAAATCGTATGATGTATCTCAAATCAAAATCAGATTGCATGTGTAACATCCCATTTCCGGCTAGACCCCTAGGAGTCGGTTGGTTGCGGTAGAACCCTAGGGAGCCCAAAAGTTGAAATAAATCGACCAGGATTTCGGGTCACGGGTTGGTCACGCCCGTGACCCAGGTGTCACGCCCGTGACCTGGGGCGTGACTCCCTCGACGATCGTCGATCTCAGATAGACGATCGTCGGGCGCAAAATTTTCCACCCGGCCCTATCACTCCCGTGACCCAGGTGTCACGCCCGTGACCTGGGGCGTGACTCCCTCGACGATCGTCGATCCCAGGTAGACGATCGTCAGTGCAAAATCTTCCACCCGGCCCTGTCACGCCCGTGACCCAGGTGTCACGCCCGTGACCTGGGGCGTGACTCCTTCGACAATCGTCGATCCCAGGTAGACGATCGTTGGGCGCAGAATTTGACTCATGGCCTGTCACGCCCGTGACTCTCAATGTCACGCCCGTGACATAGGGCGTGACCACGCTCGACGAGCGTCGATCTCAGTTCGACGCTCGTCGACCCAGAATTTGGCCACACGGGCCAGTCATGCCCGTGACCCGGGGGTCATGCCCGTGACCCGGGTGTCACGCCCGTGACCCGGGTGTCACACCCGTGACCACCCTTCGACGATCATCGATCTCAGTTTGACTATCGTCGAACCCGGAATTGGCTAACCGGGCCTGTCACGCCGGTGACCTATGTGTCACGCCCGTGACCAAGGCCGAAACGACAACCAGGTTGGAAATTTCGGTAACTGACGTCGTAATAAAATCTGATTAAGGGAATGAAAACCAAGAGTATTTATGGGCCGTTTCCTACTTTAATTATTTAAATAATTAGGGAAATGATGGTCCAATAGGAAATCGCCACCTGGAGAACACCTCTTCATCTCCAACGTTTCAAATGACTCTGCATCATAACTGAAACGTTGATGAGAGAAATATTAATGGCCGTGAACATTTTAACCTTTCACCTCCCTCCTTTCTTCCCTTTAAAAAGGGCTCCCTAGAATCAGAGATGAAGTTTCCCAGTCCTTACCTGAAGTTTCGAGCCTCCTACTGTGCTGTAGAAGAATTCCGACGACGCCACCACCGCGCCATGACAGTCCAACGTCCATCTCGCCGTCAAACCATGAATAAGGTCCTCCTCTACTCTTTCTTCTATGGATAGATCTTAGAAATCATTAGGAGAGATATCGGGCTCAAAAGAGCCGGATCGGGTGAGCGTTTCCATGTTTTTCCGAAATTTGCATGGTGGCGGGTTCGCCGGAAACCGCCTCTCCGGCGGCCGTGCCGCCGCCCGACGGTAGCCCTCACCTCAACAGAGGCGGTGGTGGTGGTGGCCGGCCAGGGAGATGGCTGGATGGCCGGGAAATAGCTTGGAAAAGCTACAGGAAATTAGGTTTTCAGGCCTCTGGTTCGGGCTGTTGAAGAAGATGAACAGTGCCATGAGAATTAAATTCTATTTTTAAAACAATTTCTGAATGAAAATATCTGTCACCTTAAATAATTTGGGAAAACTACTTAGAGGCTCCTACAGGAAAAATGATCAACATAGAAAATGTAGCCCTTGAAGTCTACTTTAATTCAAAATTAATTTCACCCGATTTGGAATCCTGGTTAGACCACAGCACCCTTTTTGGTGAGGTCTATCCAGAGGGCTGTCTCGACCTTAGAAAAATTCCCCACCCCAATCCAGTCATCAAAATGACTTGAAATTTGGGGTGTGGCCTAATCTTACCTATATTTAGGTGCTATCCAAAAATGAGAATTTTTGGAGAATATTTTTCTATAGTTTTTAGAAAAATTCAATAAATCCTAGCCGAATTTAATTAGATAAATAAATAATTTCCAAACCCTCCCAAATTCTGGTGAGTGGTCCCTGGGTTCACCATAAGGTTCTGCATAATTTTTCATCTCATGTGGAGATGGTTTGGATTAGAAATGATCAACCCTAAGTTTTGCCCTAATAAGGGGTCTTAGGTTAAATGTGCACTTTTGAGATTTGAGTGGTCAGATCACCTCAAAAGAGGCTGAGATTTTTACCACTGGCTAGTAATATTCTCTAGCACCCCCTCATGGAGTTTGAGGCAGATCAGGGTAAGTTTACCCTAAGAACCAAGGCCAAACCCTAAGGATGGATCTTGGTGGTTTGTGAAGGTCATGTGGTCAAATGACCTTGGATTGACCCGAAATTGGGTGAAGAGAACCATAGGACCAATATAGTTCTCTGGATGAAATCTTAGTAGATTTGGAGACCATTGGGATACCTAAAGATCTAACCCTAGTTTAGGGTGCAAAACTTGTAGAGATAGGAAATGACACTAAAACACATTGAAAAGTGTTGAGATTTGGGTAGACTGAATTATAAGAATGGTACAAGCTCTGGATATTTTTCTATGAATTTTAAGATCATTATTTTGGATACTTCATTAACGATGTAGTAGCTTGTATGATTTGCTTAGAAAATTTATTATGAAATATATACTTCTTGGAAATTGATGAGATTTAGGAAGAGAACGTTTATTATGGTTTTAAATCTCTGTGAATTTTTATGGGATTTTTGGATGTTTAATTCTAAGGCTTGCTTCATTAAGTATTATTTATCATGGATATTGGATTAAATTTATTTTGGTGCTTGACAAGCTGGTAAAATTATGATTCTTTGCACAATGATCTTTTCTGTACCATACTAATAATCAGTAATTTTTCTATATTTTTATGATGAGTAATTTCAGTACATCCTTCATTACGTAGAATTAACGTGATTATACTGAATAAATTATTTAAAGGTTAAATACTGTCTATAAAATTCTGAGAATTTGTATTTGAGGTTATCTTGTTGTTATTTAATGATCATGATTTTTGAGTGGCCATTACTTAAGAATATCATGTAGTTCGTGTTTAAAATTACCCATGGCCAATCTTTGGGAAAAATTAAATAAATATCAGATTAAATAGGAAAATTATAAATTTCTGGATTTAAGCTAATTATGTCATGATAGACCTCCATTAAATTTTATAGGAGATTTGGAAGACAATTTGGAGTACCTCCCCTTGTGTACCTCATATAGCTTGGGATGGTCTGCATATAGTAAAACCACGGAATTCTGGTAGTTGATGGTTGGTAGGGCAAATTAAGATTGAGTTCATCATTGGAAGTCAGGATAAGTAGAGTGTGAGACCGGTTAGGACAAGGGGGTACGGGAACGACGAAAGATCGTCCATCCCGGGAAGAAGAGGAAGAGTCTTAATACTCTAGGGTTAGAACTAAAGTAACTAAAGAGGATCGGGTTAAGGGAGGTCAACCAATAATAATAAGTGCCTTACGAAAGGGAACTTCGGGCCGTAATGCCGCCGTCTTGGTTTCTAGTGCCCCTTGAGAGCCCTTCACGGGGTATACCGGGGGCAGTCCTGGGCTAACGTAAACCATAGGAATAATAATTTAAAAGAGCAACTAGTATAACTAGGGTTGCACATTTACACTCCCCGATAGCTAGGAAAGTAGGATAATAGGACTTGTTGCCATTCAGACAGTAGCTCTGAAGGTAGATGCACGGACGGGACTGTCCGGGGGGCCGCGGGCTCGAGGGTTGGAGTACAGAATAAAAGTGGTGGGTCATCGGTACTAGGCGATCGATCACACCGACAGCGGTACGCTGACTTGGCGAAAAGTCTGGAGGGTACATCCAGCAGCCGTACGCGGATACTCTAGGTTGTGTTCTTCTAGGGGCGTACGGAAGGGCTAGGCCTGGTAGTGTGGTTACCCGCCTAGGAGTGGGGGGGCCCGACTCACTGTCTCCGTTTGCCACAACGGAGGTTCCTGGGGGTGAAGCTAGCCTCCCGAACACGGGGAACTAAAGGTCTGTGCGCATAGAGTCGTGTGCGTTAGTTGCACTTGCATGAATCATGGCATAGCATATCACTACACTCATATTTGCATACAACCGACACTCCAACGTATAAATCGGTATGGGACTTTTTATATGATGGGAGCCTTGCAGAAGATCCCTTAACTTATAAGTTTGTATGGGCATTCATATAAGTTAAGGTTACTTACTTATCTACTTGCTTGTTTACTTACTGTTCTCTAGCTGCCATTTTATATAAATTGCTACTTATTAATTGCTTTACTTATTACAACATTTAAACTGTTCACCTATTATAACTTGCTAGCATAGGTCCGCTGTCACCTGTTTATTTGGTTTAATCTCCACCTTCATGTCCTTCCCTTTCTTCCTCTCCGCCCGGTACCTAGGAGCCATGGGGGAAGGGGTAGGGGATGATAGGGCTTAGTCTTTATGACTAATGGTTTTCGAACCACAACATTTTAGGTGTACCATATGGACGGGTCACAGGTGTTGCAGTTTCTGACAGAGCTGACCCCGCGACCGTGTTACCATTGTCACCAGCCAGGACATACATGCGTCAAATGCTCCTTGATGGGTGGGACCCCACCAGCTTAGCAGCCAGGAGGCCGAAGACGTAGACGCAGACGTAGATCGCGAGGCGGCGACGGCAGGTCGAAAAGGAAGAAGTACCCAGAGATGCAGTACCAGCAGAGTACAGAGTCGGTGGAGATGGGTCAGTCAAGCTTGGGTGCTCTCGGTTCAGTGATAGTTACGGTGACGCTTAGATTTAGTTTTGCTTCCGCGAGTGACTTGTAGTGAGGATTACATGTACTGGGCACAAGCCCTCCTTTTTGTACTCTGATTATTATTATATGTTGTGGACACTCCCTTCGTGGAGATTTATTTATATACATGTGATTATTGTGGACTTGCTCTTACTTCATTATGCTACTATCATGCGATCGAAAAGGGCCGGCAGAATTGGCGCTTTGTAGTGGCGACCTTCCCGTGAGTCGGAGCCACCGCAAAGCGGCAGTTCTGGGCTAAGACCCCGGTGGTTGAAAAGAAAAAAAAAAGGGGGTCTTACAGCATGACAGAAATTGGGGATATAACAATCCAGCTGCTCCTCCAAGGCCCAAGACCTATTTTCCTAAACCTTTCAGCTACCTGGAGAGGCAAGAGCTTAAAAGAGAAAGACTGCATAGAGGAGCCCTTTCTTGAGTGAATGAGGATGTGGATATGGACATTTAATCTTTTGAAATCATTTCTATATAAATATATTTGATTCTAATAATGGCTATCTTTATTATTCCTGTTTCATTTTTTTTCAATATATGTTTTGTTGTTCTTTTTACTCTAAGTAATTCACCTTAGTGTAGAGGGTGCTGACATCTACAAATAGGGGGAGATTGTTGGGATTTGTCTCCAAAATACCTCAGATTTGTAGGAATTCAGACCTTGAACTAAGATGAATTAAGGTGTATTTGATATTGTGTTTGAGTTGTATGTGTGCAGGTTCTTATTGCCAAGTGTAGACCAATGTCAGTCTATAATGGGCTACCAAACACAGGACCATACAATGTAATTCCTCATTGTGTGATCCAAGGTGTTGGCTCATGTATAGCCTCTCTATTGGGACACACTTCATCAACATGCACTTGGACCTATGGAGTATTGAAGTCTATCTCAGTAGAAATTTTCTAAGTCCACATACTCGAGTACTTCTTTAGTATACTCGAGTAAGTGAGTCTGTACTCGAGTAGGTTGGGCTACTTACTCGAGTGGATTCTCTATATACTCAAGTTTGAAAGCTTATACTCGAGTAGATTTTCTTTCACTCGAGTAAGTGATACCTTATACTCGAGTAGATGGTTAGTTACTCGAGTAAGCGCTCTATTTGAACTCGAGTAGATCTGGACTTCTTATCCTAGAAAGTTTCTAAGTCCACATACTCGAGTAGTTCTATGAAATACTCGAGTAACTGTGTACTCGAGTAGATTGATTTTCATACTCGAGTAGGTTAGTGATCACTCGAGTAGTTTTCCTAAGATACTCGAGTAGTCTATCTTCCCCATACTCGAGTATCTCAAACTCTTATACTCGAGTAGCTCTTCAAGTCTTATCTGAGAAATTTTTCCAAGTGTTTATACTCGAGTATATTTGCTCATACTCGAGTAGTCTCCCTAAGTCACTCGAGTATTGATCCCTGAAGCACTCGAGTAGTTTCTATCTTGCTACTCGAGTATATCCCTCATATCCACTCGAGTATGTAACCTCTTACTTGAGTATGTCCCTGTCTCTCGAGTGTGTCTGTTCGAATTTCCTGAATTTCTCTAAGTCAAGTTTCTTTGTGTATTTTCTAAAAGTCCTTTCTGATTGGTCCACGTGTCATCCTTAATTATGTTTATGACCGTTGGAGACCGCCTATAAATAGGTCTTTTCAGACTTGACTAAATACACGCGTTTACAGAGATTAATTTTTAAGAAAGAGAAAATCCCGAAAACCCCTAATCTTTCCATCCGCCGCCATTAAAGCTTTCGGAAGAAGCTCTGGATCGTCCTCTCTCAACCGCAGCTATCGACCTCTAATTCTCAAGCGATCCAGACTCAAGAAGAATCATCCGATCTCTCCGAGCATCATCGTCTCTGATTTATTTTCTTGATCGTGGTGATTCCAGATCTCAGAATTGTTGATCTCTCTCAAGTCTTCTTCAACTATTTCTGTTCAAACCGAAAAGCTCTCAAGAAGAAGATAAAGTCAAAGATCCAGATCTGTGCTAATTGTTGTTTGTGTTTTTCGTTTCAAACAAATTTCATTGTAGGAGATCTATCTCCGAGTGGTAGGAAGTTTTATCTTCCGAGTGTAGATCCGTTTGGGATCGAGTTTTTGTAGGAACATAGTTCCGAGGTGTAGGATTGGTTTGTAATCCGAGATAGTGGAGTAGCCGAGTCTAGTGATTTGCTAGATCGGTGAGGAAAAGTGGACGTACCCAAGATTGGGGAACCACTATAAATCTCTTGTCGTCTGTGTGATTGCTTGATTACTTATCTGTGTTGTGTTATTTTTTTTTATTCCGCATTTGGCACGCATTTCACCTATTCACCCCCCTCTAGGTGATTTAGGTTGACAACTTCGTTCTCTCAATTATGAAATCTTGGATTAGGACATCTTATAGCATGTCACACCTTCTGTATTTTTCTTGGAAGCTTTATCTGATTATTTTGGGTACTTATTTCTTTAACGTACTAGTTGTGACATGTAGTCAAAAATACAAATAATGTCCAATTACTATCTGAAAAATTATGAAATTTGGCCAGTGGGTGTTTAAAATTATGTTAGTCACCCTGTAATTTTCTCTGGAATTTTAGATGATTAAAAATAGTATCTCCTTCTCTAAGCTTGGAAAATCAGTATTTTACATTAAAATAGATTCAGAGCCCTAATATTAGATAAAAATTATGGGACTTAGTTTGTGATGGTTTTAGGTCACCATAAAGCTTTTATAATTTCTTGGGATTTTTGTATACATATTTACAGTACTTCCTTCATAATGTAGTAGAAATGGCCTAAAATGGTAAATTAGGAAATATAGGCTTAAACACCTCTGGAATTTCTCTAAACTTGGAATTACTGTTTAAATGTCTCATAAGATTTTTACTGATTTTATGATGATTTATTATTGGCTCATTAGTGCACTTCATGTTCATACTAGGGCATTTGGAATCTTAGAATAAATAAATTAAATGCCCGACAAATAGGAAAATTTGGAAATCTTGGTCTTAGCTATATTATGTCACGATAGACCTTCAGTAAATATTATAGGAGATTCGGAAGACAATTTGGAGCACCTCCCCTTATACTCCTCACGTATCTTAGGATGGTCTGCATATAGTAAAACCACGGAAACTGATCTAGAGCGGATAATGAACTTTGGGAGATGGAATTTTGGTAGTTACTGGTTGGTTTGGGCAAGCTAAGTTTAAGTTCATTATTGGAGGTCAGGATAAGTAGAGTGTGAGACTGGTTAACGTTAAGTGGCGTACGGGAACGACGAAAGATCGTCCACCCCGGGTAGGAGTGGAAGAGTCTTAATACGCTAGGGCTAGATCTAAAGTAACTTAAAAAGGGATCGGGTAATGGGTATCAACTAATAACAATAAGTGCCTTGCGAAAGGGAACGGTGGGCTTCAGCTACCATCATAGTTCCTAATGCCCTTTGAGAGCCCTTCACGGAGAATACCGGGGGCAATCCTGGGCTAACGTAAACTGTAGAAATAATAACCTAAAGAGCAACTAGTATAACTAGGGTTGCACACACATACACCCCGATATCTAGGAAGGTAGAATAATTGGTTTTGTTGCCATTCAGACGGTAGCTCTGAAGGTAGATGCACGGACGGGACAGTCCGGGGAGCCGAGGGCTCGAGGGTTGGAGTACAAAATAAAGGTGGTGGGTCTTCGATATCTGATTTTCGTTCACACCGACATCGGTACGTTGACTCGGCGGTGTGGGACACTTAGCCAAAGAAAGTCTGGTGGATATAGCCAGCAGTAGTACGTGGATACTCTAGGTTGTGTTCTTCTAGGGGCGTACGGAAGGGCGAGGCCCAGTAGTGTGGATACCCACCTAGGAGTGGGGGGCCTGACCCACTGTCTCCGTTTGCCACTACGGAGGTTCCTGGGAATAAAGCTAGCTGCCCGAATAGGGGGAACTAAGGTCTGTGCGCATAGAGTCGTGTGCGTGAGTTGCACATGCATGAATCATGGCATAGCATATCACTACACTCATATTTGCATACAACCGACACCCTAACATATAAATCGGTATGGGACTTTTTATACGATGAGAGCCTTGCAGAAGACCCCTTAACTTATAAGTTTGTATGAGCATTCATATAAGTTAAAGTTACCTACTTACTTACTTGTTTACTTATTGTTCTCTAGCTACCTTTTTATACAATTGCTACTTACTAATTCTCTTCTTTACCACTTACTACCATAGAATTGCTAGTTGTACTTTGTTCTAGATAGTTGTTAGAATAACTCCCCTGTCATCTGCTTGATTATTCTCCACCTTTGTAGCTTCCCTTTCCTCCTCTCCGCTCGGTGCTTAGGAGCCGTGGGGGGGAGGGGTAGGGGATGATAGGGCTTAGTCTTTATGACTAATGGTTTTCGAACCACAACATTATAGGAGCTCCGGATGGGAGACAGGGACCAGCAGTCCAGGGACCAGCACCAGCGGAGTACGGTGCGCATGGAGGTGGGTCAGTCTAGCACCGGTGCACCTGCGACCAGCTCCGTGAGTGATTAGTATTTTTTATAGCTTCCACGATGAGTGATTTGTAGTGAAGACTCTGATGTACCGGGCTCAGGCCCGTTTATCTATATTTCATCTGAACTATATCTTTGCAGTACCTCTGTTATCTATTTCCTGTTATTATCTACTGATAGACTTGATGTGATTTCACTCTTATTTACATGTTTCTGTGGACTTGTTTAAATTTTATGTGTAATTACTTCTCTCTCTTATGATCGAAAAGGGCCGACAGAATTGGCGTTTTGTAGTGGAGGCCTTCCCGCGAGTCGGTGCCACCGGAAAGCGGCAGTTCTGGGCTAAGACCCCGGTGTCGAAAAAGAAAAAAAAGGGGGTCTTACAAGTGGTATCAGAGGAGACCTCGATCGAAAGAGAAGTAGTCCACAAAACCTTGGGCCACCCCCGTGCGAGCTTAGTTTGCGGACAAACTAGCAGCGGAAGCAGTGGTGTGCCCATAAGGGAAATCACATGTGAAAGTCCATCCTAACCCTTCTTAAAATTCCGTTCATTCGCTCTCTAACAAATAGAATTTTTACTTGTAGCCTGCGACGAACCCTACATCACAGTAGGGGACACCCCAGGCTCCGAATGTGGTCCCGCCTCTGCCGGCTCCAGCTCCGTTCCAGTAGACGGAGATGGGGCAAACACTGACGGCCATTCTGGAGTCCTTCAGAGCTCAGCAAGCCCCGGCTCCACAGCTAAACCCCGGGGCCACTTGGATGACTGTCTTCCGGGGACTTTCCCCTCCATCCTACCAGGGGACGGAGTCTGCAGTACGTACGGAGGAATGGCTGGACACCATTTACGAGATGCTGGCAGGGATTTGATGCCCCACTGAGGAGGCAGTTGCTTTGGTGGTCTCCTGCCTGGAGTCACACGGAAAGAGGTGGTGGAAATCTCAGCTTGACACCACCTTTGTGGGGATTGATTGCGCTGATATTACTTGGGAGGAGTTCAGAGCAGCGCTCTTGGGACATTTTTTACCTCTGTCGGCGAGGGATGACCTGGAGGATAGGTTCCTGCGATTGAGGCAGGGGAACAGGACTGTTTTGGAGTACTATCAGGAGTTCACTCACCTGGCCCGTTATACGGACGCTTACCAGTTAGACGATGCTGGCTATGCCCGGAGGTTTTATAAGGGGCTACAAGACGACATGAGACAGTCCCTCCTTTTCGTCTCAGAGGGGAGTCTGGCCAGGATTCTGGAGATGGCTAAGAAGAGAGAGGCGGATCAGCTTACAGTGAAGAGCCGGAAGAGACCGGCTGATGATACAGTGATTGGAGGTCGTAGAGACCGTCCTCGGGGCCAGGTTATTGGGGAGAGAAGGAACGGGGATCAACCTCGTCAGGAGTTTGGGCAGGAGTAGAGGAGTCAGGGGGTACTGGCTCCCCAGCCTATACAGATGCTGGAAATTCCAAAGACAGCAGAGCAGCCACTGGTATGCTTTCAGTGCACCCAGCCGGGGTATATCAAGAGGAACTGCCCTATGAGGCGAGCACCCCCACCAGCACATCAGGGCGCTCCACCTCCCCGACAGTTTGGTTGACGAGGACAGGACAGAAGACGAGGATTTCAGGATCAAGGCCGCAGGCCAGAGAGGGAGCAGGTGTATGCTCTAGACCTGACACAGCCCCGGAACCCAGAGCAGGTTATCACAGGTATGACAGTTCTTTTAAATTTTCTTCACACGAACTAGTATTCTAAACATAACCTAGTTAGAAATTAAGAGAAGACAACTACAAGAAAAAATACTAAGACACTTAATTACCCCAAGCATAGTCTTTGTTAGCGGCAAGCCCGCTCACACTCTCTTCGACACTGGTGCTTCGCACTCGTTCGTGTCAGAGGATTTCGTGAAAGGACTGTAAGGTGTGGAGCCATTCACCGGGAAGATGATGAGGGTGTGCCTACCCGATGGATTAAAGATAATGACCTCTGCTCATTTCAATATGGAAGCGAGGATCGGCGGAAAGGCGTTTGAGGCACCAGCGACGATTCTGAAGATGCCAGATTACGATCTGATCCTGGGCATGACTTGGCTGTACTGGAACCATGCCCAGATCGACTGCGTGGCGAAAAGGATCACCATGAGGCACGGTGACTCCTTTGTCATAGAAGGTATTATACCAGCACCACGTACCTTATTATCGTCTGTGCAGGCCGTTAAGGCCCACCTGTAGGGGGGAGAAGTTTATCAGGTCCTTTTTGAGGTGGTCATAGCCAAGGACTCCATTTCAGATATTCCAGTAGTGCGGGACTTCGCCGACGTGTTTCCGGAGAAGCTACCAGGGCTACCCCCGCACCGAGAGAAAGACTTTCAGATTCAGCTCGTACCGAGGGCCAAGCCGGTATCAAGAGCTCCCTATCGAATGGCCCCAAAGGAGTTGGTGGAATTTCGAAGCTAGCTTCAGGAGTTAGTGGAGGCCGGGTTCGTTCGGCCTAGCTCTTCACCATGGGGAGCACCGGTGCTGTTCGTTAAGAAGAAGGACGGGACCCTTTGACTGTGCATAGATTACCGGGCCCTGAACAGGTTGACGGTCCGGAATACTTATCCCTTACCAAGGATAGACGAGTTATTTGACCAGCTAGAGGGAGCCCATTGGTTCTCAAAGCTGGATCTGAGATCCGGGTACTACCAGCTTCACATTCGGGAGGAGGATATCCCGAAGACGGCCTTCAGCAGCAGATATGGGTTGTACGAGTTTACCGTGATGCCGTTCGGGCTCACGAATGCACCCTCCGCATTCATGACCTTGATGAATCGGGTGTTCGAAGAGTATCTGGACGACATCGTTATCGTATTCATCGACGACATCCTTATATATTCAAGGACGGAGGAGGAGCACGCGAGACATCTGGCCTTGACCTTGGAGAAGCTGCGGGAGCATGAGATGTATGCCAAGTACAGTAAGTGCCAGTTCTGGCTAAAGAAGGTGGCCTTTCTGGGCCATGTCATCAGTGGAGCAGGTCTGGCAGTGGATCCGGCGAAGGTCCAGGCAGTACGGGATTGGACACCACTAAAGTCAGCCTCGGATGTTCGAAGTTTCTTGGGACTTGCCGGTTATTACCGGAAGTTCGTAAAGGGGTTCTCTCAGATTGCCCTCCTTCTTACGTCTCTGACGAAGAAGGAGTCCCCTTTCATTTGGACGCCTCGATGCAAATCTGCTTTCCAGGAGCTGAAGGATCGTCTCACCTCGGCTCCCATCCTTGCTCTTCCATCAGGGAAGAAAGGATTCCAGGTGTACACAGATGCTTCCTATCAGGGGATGGGTGTCGTTCTGATGTAAAACGGGCACGTAATTGCCTATGCCTCCCGTCAGTTGAAGCAGCACGAACAGAACTACCCCGTGCACGATTTGGAGATGGGGGCAGTTATTTTTGCTCTTAAGATCGGGCGACACTATCTCTACGGAGTACATTGCGATATCTTCTCCGACCATAAGAATCTGAAATACGTCGACACCCAAAAGGAGTTAAACATCAGGCAGAGATGCTGGGTGGAGTTTCTGTCGGACTACCTGTATACCATGCACTACCATCCGGGGAAAGCGAACATGGTCGCGGATGCTCTGAGCCGGAGAGCAAGTACGACAGGAGTAGACCCGCAGTTGATGGCCTTGGAGTTGGTTAGATCATTCGAGGAGATGCAGATTTCACTAGTGTCTGAGGATGACTCGGAGCTATACATGGAGTACCTGGGGTCGATGGTTACTACTGATGATATTCGAGACCGCATCAGAAATGGGCAGATGCTGAATGAGAGAGCTGAGCCGATATTCCGAGCCTTGGAGGAAGGCACGACAGGAGATTACTCTTTGAGAGATGGTCTCCTGTGTTTCAGAGGCAGAGTCTACATACCGGCAGGAGGCCAGATTCGGGAGGACATCATGATGGAAGCTCACTGCAGCCGATATTCTGTACACCCGGGGATCACCAAGATGGTAAAGGATTTGAAGAGGACGATGTACTGGCCGGGTATGAAGAGAGATATTACGTACTTTGTGACGCATTGCGAGGCCTGCCAACTCGTGAAGGCGGAGTGTAGGAACCCGGCAGGCTTGCTACAGCCGCTTCCGGTGCTGGAGTGGAAATTTGAGGATATAGCCATGGACTTCATACATGGGCTACCTCGATCCCGTGCAGGGAATGACTCGATCTGGGTGATAGTGGACATGCTAACAAAGGTGGCCAGATTCATTCTAGTGGCGAAGGACGTATCGGTTAGTGTATTAGTACGGAGGTTCATTGAGCTGTTTATGCGTTATCATGGGGTGCCCAAGACTATCGTTTCGGATCGGGATGAGCGGTTTACATCAAGGGAATGGAGATCAGTCCAGGCCCATCTGGGTTCTCGGTTGACATTCAACAGAGCTTTTCACCCTCAGACCGATGGGCAGACAGAGCGCACCAACCGTACACTGGAAGATCTGTTGCGACTGTGTATTTTGGACCGCGGCGAGCCTTGGGAGAGATTGCTGCCACTGGTCGAGTTTTCGTACAATAACGCCCATCAGTCCAGCATAGGCATGACTCCATACGAGGCATTGTACGGAAGGAGGTGCAAGACCCCACTATCATGGGTTTAGGATGAGGATTCGCAGGCACTAGGCTCGGAGTTTGTGGGAGATACAGATGCTCAGATTAGATTGATCCGGGACAGGATGTTGGAAGCCCAGAGCAGACAGGCCAAATACTACGATGCGAGGCATCGTCAAGTGGAGTTCTAGGTGGGAGACCGGGTTTTCTTGAAGATACGGCCGATGCACGGAGTCTCGCGGGTTCGCGGGCGTAAGAAGCTCAGCCCGAGATATATGGGGCCTTATAGGATCCTGGAGCGGATCAGCCCCTTAGCCTATAGACTAGAGCTACCACCGGAGTTAGCTGGATTGCATGACATCTTCCACGTCTCCTCACTTCGTAGGGCTCTACTACGCCCTGAGCAGCTGATTTCCACAGCAGATGGCCTGGTGGCCTCGGATCGGTCAGTCAACTTGGAGCCTATCAGGATCGACGACACAACAATGCGAGCCTTGAGACGGAAGAAGGTTCCATTAGTCAAGGTTCTGTGGAACAATCATGGGTAGGAGGAGCATACATGAGAGCCACAGGACTTGATGCGGCAAAAATACCCGGAACTTTTTCGTCAGGTATACCTCACAACCCCTCTGGACAATCAATTTGCTTTCCTGTTTTAAACCAATAGGACTGAAATTTAAAGAATAGGAGCTAATCTTTTGTTTATTGGGGTGTATATACCTAGTTAATTGGACGAATTAATCTTAGATTTGAAACCGCACAAAGCAAACATAACGTAGAGATGTAATCTTTCAATTCTCATGGGATGTTACAAGCTTCTTTTTCCCGATTGGAGTCTCGTATGCTTAACCTTGATTTCGGGGACGAAATCTTTGTTTGTTTATTGGGATTTGTAACAACTCATTTCCGGCTAGACCCCTAGAAGTGGTTTTGTCATAACAGAACCTTAGGAAACCAATGAAGTGAAGATTATTAACAAAATTTCGAGGCAAGGGGTGGTCACGCCCCTGACCGGCCCGTCACGCCCGTGACCTAGGGCGAGACCCCTTCGACGATCGTCGACCTCAGGAAGACGATCGTCGAGCTCAGAAATTTACACATGGGCCTGACACGCCCGTGACCGGTCCGTCACGCCCGTGACCTTGGAATGGCGTTGAGTGAGCTAAGCTCACTCAACGCCGTGGGCTGGATGGCGTTGAGTGAGCTTAGCTCACTCAAAGCCATAGGCTGGATGGCGTTGAGTGAGCTTAGCTCACTCAAAGCCATAAGCAAGATGACGTTGAGTGAGCTTAGCTCACTCAAAGCCATAAGCAGGATGACGTTGAGTGAGCTTAGCTTACTCAATGCCATAGGCTAGATGGCATTGAGTGAGCTTAGCTCACTCAAAGCCATAGGCAGGATGGCGTTGAGTGAGCTTAGCTCACTCAAAGCCATAAGTTGAATGGCGTTGAGTGCACTGATTGTACTCAACGCCATCTGGTGTCAGCAGGATGGAGTTGAGTGAGTTGAGCTCACTCAACGCCGTAGACTGGATGGCGTTGAGTGAGCTCAGCTCACTCAATGCCGTAAACGGTCAGGAGGGATGGCGTTGAGTGCGTTGAGTTTACTCAACGCCATACGCTGAACGGCGTTGAGTGCACTGACTGCACTCAACGCCATTTGGTGTTGTCTGGATGGCGTTGAGTGAGCAGAGCTCACTCAATGCTATAACCTGGACGGCATTGAGTGAGCAGAGCTCACTCAACGCCATAAACCGGATGGCGTTGAGTGAGCTGAGCTCACTCAACACCATAATCCGGATGGCGTTGAGTGAGTTGAGCTCACTCAACGCCATAGTCTGGAATGGCGTTGAGTGAGCAGAGCTCACTCAACGCCGTAGCCTGATGGCGTTGAGTGAGCTGAGCACACTCAATGCCATTATACTTAGACTTTTTTTTGGCATTTTAGTTCTAGCTTGGTGCTGGTTCAGCTGAACCGGGCCGACCTAAAGGGTGGGCCGTTTTATCTAATAAGACCAGATAAGTCTTATTTAGTTTAAGTTGATCGGTCAGGCTGTGCCATGTGGACAGTTAGCTTCTCAAAAGGACGGTTGCGGCCATGGCCGAAAGCTTGTTGTCACGGCCATCAATGGCATTTGATGCCATGGCTCTTCACCTTCCCCTGAAACTGCTGGATTCTACTCCTATCAGGGAGAGGAGGAGTTTCCAGCCCTCCTCCAGCTGTCATAGAGCCATTTCAGCTCCCCTCCATCATGGCCGAGCCAAGCTATTATGGGTCGTTAATGGCCACCAGCTTTTGGCTGATCCCCCTCCTTGCCCAAGCTTTTAAACACCTTTAGAGGCCCAATGGGAGTTTTTACCAGCTGTTATCCGAAGTTTTCGAGCCCCCCTTGCTGTTGAAGAATTTCCGGTGATGCCACCACCGCGCAAATGGCTTCCCGACGGTCTGCACGCCTCCAGCCCGCGAACAAGGTCCTCCCCTCCCTCTTCTTCTGCGGATAGATCTTAGGATTCAATAGGATTGAGAAACGGGCTCAACTGAGCCTGGTTGAAGCTTCCATTTTCATGGATTTTCCATGAAACCCGTGTTCGGGCTCGCCGGAAAAAGTCCCTCCGGTGGCTGTGCCGCCGCCCGACGACGGCCACCACCTCAACGGAGGTGGTGGTGGCGGTGGCCGGCCAGGGAAAAGGCTGGATGGCCGCCGGCTGCTCTTGAAAGTAACTCCAGGTCGGGCAAATCAGGGCCCTTGGCTGGAGGAAGAAGACGAGTCCAGAGCCTTTAGATCTTGCTTCAAGATCTGTGCTATTTAAATAGATTTTATTTTATAAGCAATTTCTGAATGGAAATAACAGTCACTTTAGAAAATTTAGGAAAAATACCTAGAGGCTCCTACAGAAAAAGTGGTCAGCACCAATATTGTATCTCTATGAGTATAAAAAATTTTAAAATTTGTTTCATGCTTTTTGGACCACTGGATAGACCTCAAAACTCATTTTGGTGAGGTCTACCCATAGGGCTGTCCTGACCTTTGAAAAATTCCCCACTCCAATCCAGTCATCAAAATGACTTGAAATTTGGGGTGTGGCCTAATCTTTACTATATCTAAATGATATCCAAAAATTAGGATTTTTGGAAAATGTTTTTCTATAGTTTTTTAGAAAAATTCAATAATCCTTGAATAATTTAATTAGATGGCTAAATAACTTCCAAACCCTACCAAATTTTGGTGAGTGGTCCCTGGGTTTATCATAAGGTTCTGGTAAAAATTTCATCTCATTTGGAGATGTTTTGAATAAGTTTTTATCCAACCCTAGGTTGATCCTTATAGGATAATTTAGGATCAAACACCCCCTTGGTATTTGGGTGGTCAAATCACCTCAACAGAGGATGATATTTTGGTTACTGGCTTTTTAGGGCATGACACACACTCCAAGGGAGTTTGGAGAGACTTTGTGTAGGGTGGCCCTAGAACCCTAGGGAAAATCCCTTAATGGTGGTTTTTAGGGTTGTGAAGGTCATGAGGTCAAATGACCTTGGACTGACCTAAAATTGGGTGGAGAGAACCATAGGGCTAGTATAGTTCTCTGGACAAAATTTTAGGGAATTTGGAGACAGCTAGGCCACCTAAAATCCTAACCCTAGTTTAGGTCACCAACCTTAATTTGAATTATTAAGCTATCAATTGAACTTCAAATCAAGTAAAATTGGAGTAGGGTGATTTTCTAATCTAAATGGCCATGTTATAATTTTGTTGAGATTTTTGGGTTAATTTATAAAATACTTCATTTACAACCCTAGTTGTGCCCTAGATATTTATTTTGATGATTTTGGAATTTCTGTTCACTGGAATGTTATGAAATATTAGATTAGGGCATCCTATAGCATGTCATACCTTCTGTATTTTTCTTGAAAGTTTTATCTGAATATTTTTGGTACTTATTTCTTTAATGTACTAGTTGTTACATGTAGTCAAAAATACAAATAATGTCCAATTAATGTCTGAAAAATTATGAAATTTGGTCAGTAGGTGTTTAAAATTATGTTAGTCACCCTGTAATTTTCTCTAGAATTTTAGATGATTAAAAATAGTATCTCCTTCTCTAAGCTAGGAAAATCAGTATTTTACATTAAAATAGATTCAGAGCCCTAATATTAGATAAAAATTATGGAACTTGGTTTGTGATGGTTTTAGGTAACCATAAAGCTTCTATAATATTTGTGGGATTTTTAGATACATATTTATAGTACTTCCTTCATAATATAGTAGAAATGACCTAAAATGGTAAATTAGGAAATATAGGCCTAAACACCTCTAAAATTTCTCTAAACTTGGAATTAGTGTTTAAATGTCTCATAAATTTTTTAATGATTTTATGATGATTTATTGTTGGCTCATTAGTGCACTTAATGTTCATACTAGGGCATTTGGAATCTTAGAATAAATAAATTAAATGCCCGATAAATAGGAAAATTTGGAAATCTTGGTCTTAGCTATATTATGTCACGATAGATCTTCAGTAAATATTATAGGAGATTCGGAAGACAATTTAAAGTACCTCCCCTTATACTCCTCACGTATCTTAGGATGGTCTGCATATAGTAAAACCACAGAAACTGATCTAGAGCGGATAATGAACTTTGGGAGATGGAATTTTGGTAGTTTCTGGTTGGTTAGGGCAAGCTAAGTTTAAGTTCATTATTGGAGGTCAGGATAAGTAGAGTGTGAGACTGATTAAGGTTAAGTGGCGTACGGGAACGACGAAAGATCGTCCACCCTGGGTAGGAGTGGAAGAGTCTTAATAAGCTAGGGCTAGATCTAAAGTAACTTAAAAAGGGATCGGGTAATGGGTATCAACCAATAACAATAAGTGCCTTGCGAAAGGGAACGGTGGGCTTCAGCTACCATCATAGTTCCTAGTGCCCTTTGAGAGTCCTTCACGGGGAATACCGGGGGCAGTCCTGGGCTAACGTAAACTGTAGAAATAATAACCTAAAGAGCAACTAGTATAACTAGGGTTGCACACACATACACCCCGATAGCTAGGAAGGTAGAATAATTGGTTTGGTTACCATTCAGACGGTAGATCTGAAGGTAGATGCACGGACGGGACAGTCCGGGGAGTCGAGGGCTCGAGGGTTGGAGTACAAAATAAAGGTGGTGGGTCTTCGATATCTGATTGTCGTTCACACCGACATCGGTACGTTGACTCGGCGGTGTGGGACACTTAGCCAAAGAAAGTCTGGTGGATATAACCAGCAGTAGTACGTGGATACTCTAGATTGTGTTCTTCTAGGGGCGTACGGAAGGGCTAGGCCCGATAGTGTGGATACCCGCCTAGGAGTGGGGGGCCCGACCCACTGTCTCCGTTTGCTACTACGGAGGTTCCTGGGAGTGAAGCTAGCTGCCCGAACAGGGGGAACTAAGGTCTGTGCGCATAGAGTCGTGTGCGTGAGTTGCACATGCATGAATCATGGCATAGCATATCACTACACTCATATTTGTATACAACCGACACCCCAACGTATAAATCGGTATGAGACTTTTTATACGATGGGAGCCTTGCAGAAGATCCCTTAAATTATAAGTTTGTATGGGCATTTATATAAGTTAAGGTTACCTACCTACTTACTTATTTACTTATTGTTCTCTAGCTGTCTTTTTATATAATTGCTACTTACTACTTCTCTTCTTTACCACTTACTACCATAGAATTGCTAGTTGTACTTTGTTCTAGATAGTTGTTAGAATAACTCCCCTGTCACCTGCTTGATTATTCTCCACCTTTGTAGCTTCCCTTTCCTCCTCTCCGCTCGGTGCTTAGGAGCCGTGGGGGGAAGGGTAGGGGATGATAGAGCTTAGTCTTTATGACTAATGGTTTTCGAACCACAACATTACAGGAGCTCCGGATGGGAGACAAGGACCAGCAGTCAAGGGACCAGCACCAGCGGAGTACGGTGCGCATGGAGGTGGGTCAGTCTAGCACCGGTGCACCTGCGACCAGCTCCGTGAGTGATTAGTATTTTTTATAGCTTCCACGATGAGTGATTTGTAGTGAGGACTCTGATGTACCGGGCTCGAGCCCGTTTATCTATATTTCATCTGAACTATATCTTTGCAGTACTTCTGTTATCTATTTCCTGTTATTATCTACTGATGGACTGGATGTGATTTCACTCTTATTTACATGTTTCTGTGGACTTGTTTATATTTTATGTGTAATTACTTCTCTCTCTTATGATCGAAAAGGGCCGACAGAATTGGCGTTTTGTAGCGGCGGCCTTCCCGCGAGTCGGTACCACCGCAAAGCGGCAGTTCTAGGCTAAGACCCCGGTGTCGAAAAAGAAAAAAAAAGGGGGTCTTACATACCATGACCCCACCACATTGCCCTAACCCCTAAAATAATCTAAGTGGACCCTAGGGCATGTCACTAGGTCAACGCTTTGACCCTAGTTGACCCAAGTCAACCTTAGCCCTAATTTGGTCAAACCCATACCTATAGGCCCAATTAGCCTAAGTATGGCACCCCCTTGACCCAACCCAAGTTGGGTGGTGCCATTAGGACCATGACCATCAAGTGGGGCCATCCCACTCATCAAGTTGACCAAGTCAACCCTAAAAGTCAAACTTGGTCAACATAAGGCTTAAAGGAGGGAGAAATGAACCCAAGCCTCATCCTTTGGGCTAAGCCCACCAAGCATGGCCCATTATCAGCCCAAGGAGTCAAATACCAGCCCTACCCCTCTAAAATAGGAGAGAGAATACATGCATGTGGGCATTTTGGAGAAACCACCCAAAAAGAGGAGAGAGAAAGGTGAAATTAAGAGGAGGAGGCAACATGGCTCCTTCTCTTCAGCCATGACTTGCTGGCAGACCCCCTTTAGAGCTATTAGGAGGAGGTGATAAGCTGAGGGCCACTTGGCATAAAGGGTGATACAACCAAAGCTCCAAACCGAGCTTGCCTTGGTTGTATCTCCCCATATACCCCTTCTCACCCAAAGATATTGATTCCATTAGCTTCAGAGGGCAAAGGAGAGTAAAAATCGAGTGCTGGAGCTGGACATTTAGTGGAGAATCCATGAACCTGAGAGTAGATGCCGGAGCAAGGTCGGGAATGGCCACCCGCCTCCATCCTCGCCGCCAGCCACCAACACAGGTTCGTTTCACCGCCCCTCTACCTGTACTAGAATCCTAGATCAACTAGTGGAGATATCGGGCTCAATTGAGCCCGATGCCATGTGAGAAATGGGAGATTTTTCCAAGTTTTTCATCCCGCTCGGGATCGCCGGAGGAGCCGCCTCCCGCCGCCTCACCGCCGGGAAAACTCAGCCACCACCTCCGTGAAGGTGATGGCACCGTTGGCCGGGGGTGGCGCCGCCTCAGGTGGCCGGAAATGGCCCCGCAATATTGCCCAGGTCGGCTTGATCTCAGCCCTCCATCCATTTGGGAAGATAACCGGATGTCGTCCAATCCGCTTTAAGATTCGTGCAAACAATTAATTAATTATGTATTAATTCATATGATATGAATAGTTCTTTTTTTGTCACAATTAAACAGTAGCTTTGCATGTTACTTTTAGGGCTCTTAAAGCCATCTATTGAAAATATGATAAACATGGAAAATGTAGCCAGTAGGGTTAGCTTTAATCTGCCACCCTTAACTTGAGTTTTGCTCCAGTGGTCTGACCTGTAGAACCATTTTCCTAGGACTGGTCCTAGGCTAGGGCAGAAAGTAAAATGGATGCCCATGCCAAACCAGATATCCACATGGGCTGAAATTTTGGGCATGTGACTTATTTAGTCATGTCTAGCCCCTCCCCAAAAATGAGAATTTTTGGGGAATTTTTTTCTATAGTTTTAGTCAAAATATGATAAATGAAATAAATGTGATGTTTGGAGTATTTAAACTCCAATGAGCCCCAAATTTTGGTGGCAGGTCCTTGGGGACATACTATGTGCATGGTAAAGTTTTTAGCACATTTGGACCACTGCATGTTGGGTTAACCCACTTGCATGTGTTGGCTATATATAGCTTTGGAGTGCAAATAGCAATTTTTGAAATATTGCATATTCAGCCTATTTGAAACATCCAAAAATCATATAAATTTGTACAGAGGCTCATTAGAATATATTTTACCCCTCATAGAGATTTGGGATTTTTGTAAACAAGAATCCCATTATTTGGAATTTTTGAAATAATTGAACTTTGTGAAAATAAATTTAAAAATAGATTTACTATTGAGATAAATTTTCCAAACTCTGTAAAGGTCATTATAATATCATAATATATTCATTAAAAATTTTAGGGAACTATTTGATGAACTTTGATAGGAGTTATGTAGGAATTACAATTTTGCCCTTAATGCACATAATTAGTCAATTGATGAAAATATTCATTATAAAATTTTGGAAAAATTTCTAGTGCTGTATAAATGTATGCTTAGCCTTATATAATTATATCAAAATTTTTTGATGTCATAATAATTTTTAAACTAGCATAATGACATTTTGGTAAATTAGTAAGAATTGAGTTTGGTTAGTTAATACATTATATAAGTTGATGAAACTCTGCCACTATCCTTAAAGTAATGAAACTTATACTCTATAATTTTCCTAGAATTTCGGGTAATGTATTCCTTATACTTCATTTGGAAAATGACAATTATTTGAGTTTTATATTAATCAAGGAATAAATAGAAATATTCAAAGGAAAATTATGAATTTTTATAGACAGCAATATTTTACCATGACACAACTCAAGAAAAATTCCTTAGGCTAGTGGGATCATCAATTATAGTACTTCATGTTTTAACTGGCCTAAGAAGTTAAATAAAGGATTTAATTTAATGATTTAAATAATTTAGAAATTAGTGAAATTTATCATGGTCCACATATAGGTCCATACCATCCTAGAATAAATAGATTGGGGGCATATGGTCAAGGAAATTGGAAGTCATACTCCGGGGTGGTATTAAGTCTTGGGTTGCGTATAGCAAAAGTAGGTTATACTATAAGGACCACCAGGGGATAGATCAACGGTCAGGTTAAGGTTGTATTTGGAATTTAACCAAGGTTGGCAGTTATGTCCTAATGACGAGAGTAAAAGTGCAAGCCTTTGGATAGCGACTAGATGGAGGCCGGCGGAAGACCGTCGCTCCTCCAATAACATCTTAAGTTATTAGGATTGCTCAAGAGTAACAATGAGAGCAAAGGGAATATTGGGTAGATAACAACTAAAGTAAATATCCTTGAGAAAGGGAGCTTTGAGCTTCAGCCCATCGTAGTTCCTAGTGCCCCCGAGAGCCCTTCACCGGGCATGCCCTGGGCAGTCCTGGGATTAACCTTAAGTCACTAAGTATAATAATCCGTAGACAAGAGTAGCCTAATAGGTTAGACATCGTATCACCATTCTCACCCATGTAGGGTTGGAGAGATTTGTGGTAGCATTCTCACCCGTGTAGGGTTGGAGGGATTCAGGACAGGTTTAGTCCTGCGAGCTGAAGGCTCGAGTTGAAATACTTTGCATGCACATAAAATTATGTAGTGGCGGGTCATGCGGTACTGGGCCAATAGTCACACCGATGGAAGTACGGTGACTCAGGCGGGTGTGAGGATTTGAGGGGCCAGTAGGTTGTTTATACTGCGGTCTGTAGGACAATCCCCAAATACGCACACCCGACCCAACAAGACTGACAGGTAGTCAACAATTAGTATGCAAGACTCTAGAGTGCACCTAGGACGTGTACAGAGGCGTATGGGAGGTCTAGGTTTGGTAGTGTGTATACCTACCTACCTAGGAGTGAAGACGCCTGCTCCAATGCTGCTGTAACATCCCATTTTCAGCTAGACCCCTAGGAGTGGTTTTGTCATGACTATGTCATGACAAAACCCTAAGAAGCCCAAGAAGACCAAGTGAGCTTAGGCATGAAGGTGGAGATCACTATGGTCTGCAAATAGTAGAATTCTAAACACTAGTTTAGGATGACCATAGGGCTTCACCATGACTCCATGACCCCACCACAATATCCCTAAACTATTGGAAGGTCCATTAGAGCACTAAGGGTCCATTGAAATCAACCTAAAGTGGTCAAATTGACCTAAGACCACCATAGGCCTAAATTGGGCAAGGTGCCCTAACTAAGGGCAATATGCCCCTAATATGCCCAACCAACCCTACCTAAGTCTTCCTAAACCTTAAGTGAGGTCAATGGGTCACCAAGGACCCATTGGGGACAACCCAAGAGGCTAAGTTGACCCAAGTCAACTCTAGCCCCAAAGTGGTCAAAGTGCCCTTACTAAGGGTCAAGTGACCTCCAAGGTGCCAAGTCAACCATACCCAACCCTACCTAGATCTTAGGGGAAGCCAATGGGTCACCAAGGACCCATTGGGGTCAACCCAAATGGTCAATTTGACCAAGGTCAACTCAATCCTTGAAATAGGTCAAATTAGCATAAATGGGCTAACCCAAGCTTAAGCCCTTTCCCATTTGGGCTAACCACCTCCTAATTAATTAATAGTATGAATTATTGGGCTGCCAATAAGCTAGGTAGATGAAAAAATTCGGCCTTGATGACTAGGAGAGAGAAAACTCCATTTTACCCTTTAATGGAGGAGAGAGAAAGTGGTTTAAATGGGTCATTCATGGCCAAGGGAGACCAAGGGTCTCTCCATTTGATTCCAAGGGCTGAATATATTCTCCCTCATCAGTTTTGAGGAGTTTAATAACCATAACCAGTCATAAAAGTGGCTAAATTTAATTTCTCCTATAAGGAAGAGAGAGAAAGAGGGGAGAGAAAGCCATTAATGGCCATGGGAGAGCAAGAGTTCCTCTCCAATTGATTCCAAAGCCTTGATTCATCTTCCCCTCATTATTTAGAGGAGACCAAGGGTTTTCATAAGCCTCTAGGTGGCTGAATACAAGGGATATGCCATGGCCGAATTTCACCTTCATGGCCTTAAATGTTTTACCCTTTCCCCTCCCCACTTGGTAATCTATAAAAGCCCCCTTAGAGCAAGATGAGAAGTTTACACTCTTGACCAAATAGATTAGAGTTGTTCTTCTTGCTGTAGGAGAAGTTCGTCAACACCACCACTACGCCATGGCAACCCGACGTTCATCTCGCCTCCAAACCACGAACAAGGTCCTCCTCTACTTCTTCTTTTATGGGTAGATCTTAGGATCTTAGAAAGGAAGTTCGTGCTCAACAGAGTCGGACCTATCTCGCATTTTCATGGAAAAACCATGAAAAAATATATTTTCAGGTCCGCCAGAAACCGCCACCTCCGGCAGCCAAAATACCGCTGACCAATAGCCATCGTAAAAACATTTTTATAATATAAAAATTATGTATTTAGTATACAAGGAAAAGATACATTAAATAGGCACATTTTTATGCTGCAAAACGAGGCACTTAAAGGCCGATTTAGAAAGAATTGCCAGTCACAAAAGTTGTAGCCCTTCGAGTATAGATTAATTTAAAATTAATTTCAACTCGTTTGGGTAATTGGTTTGACCGCAACACCCGTTTTAGTGGGGGTTGTACCTAGAGTTGAGCAGAAACTAAAATGATTGCTCACTCTTCGTCCCTTGTCCAAATGACCTGAAATGTGGGCAGGGGGTTACCCTTAGCCATACCTAGAGTCTGTCCAAAAATGGGAATTTTTGGAGATACTTTGATTAAGGTTTTTGTTTAAATTTAATAAAGTTAGAGTAATTTATTTATGTGGTCAAATGACCTCCAAACCCTCCCAAATTTTGGTGAGTGGTCCCTGGCTATAAAATATAGCTCTGTACAAAATTACAACTTATTTGGATGAGTTTTGGGTAGGAAATCACTTATCCTTAACTAGACATTAATGAGGCATTTTTGAGTAAAAAGTGCACTAAGAGGTTAGAACGGTCAAATCACCTCAACAGAGGCTGATATTTTGACCACTGACTTAGAAGGGTTATTCTAACCCACTTGGAGAAAAATGGTGTGGTTTAGGGTTGATTTACCCTAGGATCCAAACTCAAACCCTAAAGGGAGGGTTTTGAGGGTTGTGAAGAACATGGGGGCAAATGCCCTCGTATTGCCTTGAAATTCAGTAGAGTCGACGTTAAAATAATATAAATCATCTGGATGGAATCTCGGAGGATTTGGAGATAGTTAGATACCTCAAAACCCTAACCTTAGTTTTAGGGAAAAATCTCAAATAAGTAAAATCAGTCACTAAACATTATCTAAAAGCTGTGAAACTCAAGTAGAGCGAGTTTTGGAATGGGTATAACGTATAGCAATTTTACTGGAATTTTATGATGTTTATTTATAACACTTTATTTGTAAAGTTTGCTATAGCCCTTATTTACGTTTTAATTATTTAAATCTTTCTGTTCATTGAAACCCTATGAAATCTTGGAAGTAAATGTTTTAGGTAAGAATGGTTGCTATTGAATTTTTGTATAATTTTTAGTTGAGTAAATATAGTACTTCATTCACAAATGTTAAAAAAAGGTTTTATGGTTTAAAAATTAATTATGGATGATATTGTAGTTGAAAAATTAAGAGACTTAGGAATTGAGACTTTCAGGACGTTATATACTTGTAGACATTTATTCATGATTTTTAGAATCTTAGTTACGACACTTTCTTTACAAGTCCACCTTATGAAGATTTTTGATAATTAATTTATTCAGAGATTAATACTTGCTGAAAAATTATGAAACTTGGCCAATGCTATTTTTAAGGTTGTATCTGCATAATATAATTAATTTATAATTTTTGGATGGATATTCCATATACTAGATTCATAAATAACGAAAGATAGAAAATATTGCTAAAATAGTTTTAGTGCCCTTTTGATGATAGAAAAATTGTGATACTTTGGATTTACTATATTGAGATAACATAATATTTATAATAATTTTGTTGGACATCTTGCAGGAGTACTTAAGGTAGTTCATGTTCAAACCAATAGCCCTTGGAATTTTTGAGGAAATTAATTAAATTCCAGATAAATTAGGAAAAATTATAATTTTCTGATTATAGGCTAATTATATCATGATATACCTCCAGTAAATAAGTTAGGGCATTTGGATGAGTATTGGATCATTTTCTATCCGATTCGACATGTAGCATAAGATAGTCTGCAATTAACAATTTGTGTTAACAGTCATAGGATATGATGGGGCACAACGTTGGAGTTAGTTAATCCACTGAATTGGATGGATGTGAAAGTATTCACCACATAAGGATGGGAAGGTTAGTGAGAAGTGGTGTTGGCTAGAGTTAAGAGGCGCTCGAGTTCGACGAAAGATCGTCTTCCCCGAAGAGAGGAAGGTTAAAAATCACACTAGGTTAGTCTATCGTAACACGAGAAGACAATGGGTATGAGAATCAACCAATAATAATAAGCACCTTGTGAAAGGGAACGATGGGCGTAATCCCATCATAGTTCCTACTGCCCCTTGAGAGCCCTTCACAGGGAATACCGGGGGCAGTCCTTGGTTAACGTAAACTGTAATAACAAGCTGAAAAGAGTAACTTAGTAATTAGGGTTGCACATTTCACAAACACAGATAGCACAGGAAGATAGTTGGGAGCTTCGACTTCGATTAGTTAAGAGACGGACGTTTTGGTCCGGGGAGCTTCAGCTCGATTAGTTAAGAGACGGACGTTTTGGTCCGGGGAGCTTCAGCTCGATTGTTTGAGACGGACGTTTTAGTCCGGAGAGCTTCGGCTCGGTTTTTTTTTATTGAATACATTAAATTTGCATGTGCATAAAAGGAAAGAAAATTAAGGTGGTGGGTCTTCGATATTGGAGGTCGATGCACCGACACCAATACGCTGACTCGGCAAGTGTGGTTAGCACTTCGCCAACAGAAGTTCGGTGCGCCAGCCGACAAGAGTACGCAGGAGTCCGCTTCGTGCACCAAGCGTTGAGGCGTGCGATAGGTCTGACCAGTAGTGCTTTACTAGTTTAGAGGTGGGCGAGGCCCAACCCACCGCTTCCGTCTGCCACTACAAAGGTATCCTGGGAGGTTATGGCTCCAGAAAGGGGGAACTAAATGTCTGTGTGCACAGAGTCGGGTGTGTGTGTTGCACTTGCATGTTCCATCACACCCACTAGCATGTCATAGCATAATCGATTCATTTAACCCCTAACACCTAAGGTAAAAGTGGAATGAGACGCTTATACATTAGGACTTGCAGAACGACCCATTAGTCTATAAGCTTGTGTGAGCAAGTTTATAAATTAAGGTCAATTTTGATATATATATATATATATACTACTGTTTGATAACCGACACCCCAATGTATAAATTGGTATGAGACTTTTTATACGATGGGAGCCTTACAGAAGACCCCTTGGCTTATGTGTTCTCACATAAGTGAAGGTTACTTTTCATATTTCATCTTATTGCCATTATTTATTATAGAATTGCTAGCTTAGTTCCACTGCTACATGTTTCTTTGATTTAATCTCCACCTTCAAGTCCTCCCATTTCTTCCTCTCCGCTCGGTGCCTAGGGGCCATGGGGGAAGGGGTAGGGGATGATAGGGCTTAGTCTTTACGACTAACGATTTTCGAACCGCATCATTTTAGGGAATCGTGGAGCCCAGCACGGGGGAGCAGCCTCGGAGGTCGGCCCGTTTGGAGATAGGGCAGTCTAGCTCAGGAGTTCAGACAGCTGGGACTGTGAGTTCCGACTTATAGTAGATGTTATAGTTTGCTTCCACATGAGTGATTTGTAGTGAGGACATGATGTACCGGGCATAAGCCCGTATTTTAGTACTCTGATATATTATTCTGTGAACACTCCCTTCGTGGAGACATTTATTACTCTGATGTGATTTTTATTGTGGATTTTATGACTAGAGTTTTACTACATTTTGTGTTTACTCTACTATTGCTGCTTTTCTGTGATCGAATCGGCCGGCAGAATCGGCGTTTCACGGTGATGACCCTTTAGGGCGTGAAGGTGTTACCGCGAAGCGGTGGTTCTGGGCCTAATACCCCGGTGTTTAAAAAGAAAAAATGGGGTCTTACAGCTGCCGTAGCCACAACGGAGGTACCAGAGAGTGATGCTAGCTCCGAAAAGCGGGAACTAAAGGTCTGTGATCACAGAGTCATTGTGTGTGAGTTGCACTTCCCTGTTGCATAATTTGCATCATAACATTCATTCATATTAGGACATATGCTTCATAGATCCTTATCATATAAATTAGTATGGGCAATTTTATATGATAAGTTAAAATTCCTGGAAACCTTAACTTATAAATTTGTATGAGCATTTTTATAAGTAAAGGTACGATTTGTGATGGTAGAGTATTGGTAGTTTAGCTTTACTTTTCTGCTCTTACTACAGTTCTTTATTCACTTGTACTATACTTTTACTTCACTCATACCATGTGTTTAGTACTGCTAGAATAGAAGTATACACATACTTGATAGCTAGCTTCTTGTCACCTGCTTTACATTTGATACCCCTTGTTGTCCTTCGCTTCGTCCTCCCGCTCGGTGCCTAGGAGTTGCGGGGCGAGGTGTGGAGGAAACGACTTAGTCTTTTTGACTAATGGTCGGTGACCATATCATTTTAGGAACTCGAGGAGATGGACCAACACGTTAAGGAGACATGACATGAGGAGCAGATACCATTGCCACCTACTACTACTGGAGCACGACCCCAGGTGGGATTAGAATAGTTGACTAGCTTCCGCATTTGATTCGTGAGAGAGAGATTTGATATGATGTACCGGGCATAAGCCCTTATTACTCTTCTACATTATATTCATTGTGGACTCTATGTACTTTTCATTTTCATATATGATCTGTACTGTGACTATGGACTTGTTATAATGTACTCTGATTAGTTTTACTTATGTTTCTCATATTGGCCGAGCATGTTATGATCGTTCTAGCTGGCAGAATCGGCGTCTTGCGATACCGACTAACTCGTGCGTTAGTGTCACTGTAAGACGGCGGTTCTGGGCATAAGATCCAAGTTAACTTCCCAGAAGGGGGAGTCAGATCTTACAAACTAGTATCACTTGAACAGACGATCATATGAGAAGGAAGTCCACAACACTGGAACACCCCGCTCGAGCATTAGTTTGCGGACAAACTATGCAGCGGAAGCAATGATGTGCCCATGTATAAAAGTCACATAAACAGTCCTCTTAAAACAATGAGTTAGACCAATTTTAATTAAACTTTACCTATTTTGCAACCTCCGCAGGTCACTCCGCAGCCGAATATGGTTCCTCCCCCTCCAGCTGCCACTCCCTTTTTGCAGACGGAGATGGGGCAAACTCTGATGGCTATCCTAGAAGCCTTCAGAGCCCAGCAAACCTCGGCCCCACAGCCAAATCCGGGTTCAAACTGGTTGAGTGCCTTTAAGAGTCTGTCTCCGCCTCTGTACCACATAACAGAGGACGCTGTGAAGACGGAGGAATGGCTTGAGACTATTTAGGAGCTGCTGGCTGGCATTAGCTGCCCAGTCAGCCAGGAAGTCCCTCTTGCCACTTCCGTACTGGATACACATGCGAAGAGGTGGTGGAAGTCTGCCCGGGACTCTATATATGCTGATAGGGAGCTGACAGACATCTCTTGGGAGGAATTCAGCGAGTCATTCCTGGAGCACTACGTATCCACCACGGACAGAGATGCTTTGGAAGCAAGATTTCTGAACCTCCAGCAGGGGAGCAGATCTGTGATCGAATACCAAAGAGAATTCTCCCATCTGGCCAGGTTTGCCGGATTCCATGACTGGGATGATCGGAAGTATGCTAAAAGATTCTACCATGGTCTCCGAGACTCCTTGAGGCAACCCTTATTATTTATATCTCATGGCACCACTGCACAAATTATAGAGATGGAGAAGAAGCTGGAGGCTGACCAGCTAATGGTGCAGGGCAGAGGAAAAAGGCCGCTAGAGGGGTCATCCTTCGGAGATGGTAGTAGGGCATCCCAGAGGGGCAAGGTTATCAGCTACAGAAGGGGTGGTGGACATCGTCGTCCCAACATCAGGAAGGAGCAGGGGCCTCCCCTAGTACTAGCTACCTCACCTCGACAGATGTAAGGACCGATGAGGCAAGATGATCGTGGTCAGAGACAGGATGATCGGGGCCAGAGACAAATCATAAGCTTTGGATGCGGCCAGTCTAGGCATATCAGGTCGCAATGCCCGCATCAGATCCACCATCTTCCTCCTCCTCCACCTCCAGTGGCCCCTCCAGCACACCAGGGCCATGGACGAGGATGAGGTCGAGGCCGAGGTCGTGGATATCATGGCCGAGGACGTGGCCAGGAATAGATGTATGCATTAGATCTCACAGAGCAAAGGAATCCTAAAGAAGTGATTACAGGTACTTAAATTATTGTAATTTAGAATTTTCAACCTTAATAGTACCTTGAAAATCATAAAAATAAATATAACCTCTCTTTTAACTCAAATAAACCCCATGCATAGTTATGATCAGCGGCAAGCCCGCTCGTACCCTCTTCGATACGGGTGCTTCACACTCATTCGTGTAGGATACTTTTATTGAAGGACTAGAGGGCATGGAAGGGTTCCCTGACATAGAAAAGAGGGTGCGTCTTCCTGATGGCTTGGAGCTACGGACCACGGATTGCTGTAACATGGAGGCCGAGATAGGAGGCAAGGCATTCGAAGCTCCGGCGACGGTCTTGAGATTACCGGACTTCGATTTGATTTTGGGCATGACCTGGCTTCATCTGAACCATGCTCAGATCGACTGCCCCTCGAAAAGGATCATGCTCAGACATGGAGACTCTTACGCCACTATTAAAGGTATCCGACCTATCCCCCATCTTTCGTTATCTTCTGTACAAGCTGTCAAGGCCTATGAGCAGGGGGAGGAGGTGTACCTCATCTGCTTCGAGATGGTAGTAGCAGAGAGTTCTATAACTGATATCTCGGTGGTTCGGGATTTCTCCGATGTATTTCTGGAGAAATTGCCCGGACTACCACCAGTTCAGGACTTGGATTTCAGGATCCAGTTAGTGTCAGGGGCGAGGCCAGTGTCCCGGGCACCTTATAGGATGGCCCCCAGAGAATTGGCAGAGTTCCGGACTCAGCTTCAGGAACTTGTGGAATCGGGATTTGTACGACCGAGCTCATCGCTGTGGGGAGCACCAGTTCTGTTTGTGAAGAAGAAAGACGGATCGTTGCGATTATGTATAGATTACTAGGAGCTGAACCGGTTGACGGTCCGCAATACCTATCCGCTGCCTCGGATAGATGAACTATTTGATCAGTTATAGGGAGCCTTCTGGTTCTCTAAGCTAGATTTGCGATCTGGTTACTACCAGCTCCGCATCCAGGAATCGGACATACCGAAGACGGCATTCAGTTCACGATATGGGCTATACGAGTTCACGATGATGCCTTTTGGGCTCACAAATGCCCCCTCCACATTCATGACCCTAATGAACCGTGTATTCGAACCCTACTTATACCGCTTCGTCATTGTGTTCATCGACGATATTCTGATCTATTCCCAGACTCAGGAGGAGCACACAGAGCACTTGACACAGGTTTTACAGAGGTTGAGAGAGTTCCAGATGTATGCAAAGTTTTCTAAGTGCCAGTTCTGCCTATAGGAGGTGGCCTTCCTAGGGCACACTATCAGTGGGGCTGGATTGGCAGTGGATCCAGCCAAGATAGAGGCAGTACGGAATTGGCCACGACCAAAGACAACGTCCGACATCCACAACTTCTTGGGATTAACAAGTTACTATCGTAAGTTCGTGGAGGGATTCTCGAGGATAGCCCTCCCCCTCACATCCTTGACGAAGAAGGATGCAGATTTTGTTTGGTCAGAGCGGTTGTAATACCCCAAAAAGACTCAAAAGTGGATTTGAGGTTCAGGTTGCTTAACACGGCCTGGAACACGGGCGTGTCCCGGGGCGTGTCGGGGTACACGGCCTGGGACACGGGCGTGTCCCAGGGCGTGTTCAAGATAGTCGACGATCGGAGGTCGACGATAGTCGAGCCTGGGACATGGCCTTCGACACGGGCGTGTCCCAAGGCGTGTCACTCAATAAAATGCCGTATCGAGTCAGAAATGGACACGGCCCGGAACCAAGGCTTGAACACGGCCGTGTCAGCTTTGGCACGGGCGTGTCAGAGGGCGTGTGCCTACCCGTGTACTGCTCTGATTGGATTTAACGCTCGATGAGTACCGTATAACAGGTGTGACACGGGCGTGTCAAGTAACCGACACGGGCGTGTCAGGTTCGACACGAGCGTGTCGATGCCCGTGTTCTGGTAATTTTTAGGCGGTGCGAGCGCCGCGTGTGCCGCTTAAGGGTACACGGCCTGTGACACGGGCGTGTCACAGGCCGTGTCGGCCAAAAAGTTCAATATTTTGGGGCAGATCGTGGCCGTTCATTTTCCTTAAAGAGGATCCTGTGGCTGGGGATCATTCCTGGGCTGATAAGGCCGGGAAAGAAGGAGGAAAGGCTCATTTTGAGTTTCATCTTCTCTTTCTAACTTTTAAGAGAGAGGTGAGAGCAAGGTGAGGAAGAAGAAGTGGAGTCCGGCTGCCGGTGGAGCTACGGTGGTCCAAATCGCGAGCCGAGTTCGGATCTGCGAAGGCAACGCTGCTGCGAAGGCTTTCATCCGTCTCAAATTTCTCTCCATGGCTCCGAAGTGAACTCCTAGGGTAACAATTTCCTGCTTGAACATGTGAAGTCCTTAATTCCTGCATTGCATAGGGAAAACCCTTCCCCGCGAGTGTGCGGTGGGTTGTGGCGTCCCTTGGGGTAGATATGTGAAGTCCCCCTTGTTAGAGTCCGGAATTGGAGTACGGATCTAGGCATACTGTGTGAAGCCCATCTGGACATGATCTGGATTGGTGATGCTTGTTTGCATATCGGAGAAGACTCCGTGATTTCTTGCTTGTAGGCATGATGGATAAAGTACTGGAGGAAGTCCAGGAAATTAAGAGAGTTGGACTCTCCTGTAGCCGTGAGTTGCTACTTTATGTGAGGTTGAGCCGTTGAGCCGTGGGGCTGCAACTGGGCAATGCCTTGGTGGTGGAATGGGCAAGGTGAAGCTGTACCCGCGTCAGTCCAGGCGTGAGTCTGACGATGTGAGCAACGGGAAAGGTGGATCTGTACCCGCGTTATGGTTGTCTAACCTTGGGTGCTTAAGACCCTGTTAGGATCACATAGCGAGAGTCGACGGCCTGTGAGCCGATCAGACTAGAATGCTCATATGGAACCGTTATGTCTGGGACCTCTGAACGGTGGTGTGGCCGTGGAAATACGGAACACCGATAATGTGCCCTGAGTGCACGGAGCGTCGGGCCGTCGTGCCGTCGTTTGTGATATGTGACTGTGCGGGCGTGCACGTCTTGCTTAAATTGCTATATATATCATATTGGAAGATTGCTATGTAGGGATGGAATTCTGCTGCCCCGTGCCAGGGGCAGGGTCGTTATAATTGGTCAGCTGAATGCTGACCGTTGCCCTGTTTGCCACCTCTTGGTGGATTGGTTATTACAGGTACTGGAGGTGCTGGTCCGAGCGGGACTTAGCGGGCTGAAGCCTAAAGCTGTGCTGCTGCCCTCGAAGGCATTATTTTGTTTCTTTTGTTCATGTGTGGCCGGCCTGCGTGCCGATGTCTATAATCCACACTCTTGTTAAGAGAAACCGTTGTAAGGCCTTAAGGCCAGACTCTTGTAATGTTTATATATATTCCTAAGTTTGAGTGGACGATGTTCATTATCTTGAGTTCATTTATTCAATCGTGAAGCTTCCGCTAGAATGCTCTGTGTTAGGATGCGTGGTTTTGATATTATTTCGTAGCGTCTCCTCCTGTTTGTGGAATATGGTGTGGGGCCCCGGCCGGACCCTCTATTATATTCTTCTTGACGGGTAGAGGTGTTACAATTTGGTATCAGCTTGTTGGTCGATCTCTTCCGAATTCGCGGACGAATTCTTTTGAGAGGTGGCGTGCACGTGTCAGTGCCGTCATTATAACACTTAATTTGAACTCAAGATTGTCCACTTAGGAATTTAAATACACGTGTTTGTTGAACTTGTGTATTCTTTTATATGGTTGCCATTTTCATTGGTCGTTAACCTGTGTATTTTACACATATAGGTGACCAGAAGTGTTGCGGGTCAATCCGAACCACAACGTTCTGTTGAGAGTGCGGCACCAGCCGAGGTGCCCACAACTCCTCCATCCGCTGAAACAGTCCGTCTCATCACGGAAACGGTACTTGCGGTGATGAATGCTCAGCAAGCGGGGCAGGCACGTCCTGTAGTGGTGCCAGCGCAAGCTGGGGTACGGCAAGAACCGGTAGAAGCCGAAGTTGATCCGCGGGTAGCAGATCAACAATGGAAGCAATTCTTGAGCTTCAACCCTCCACAGTTTCATGGGGCGGGTACACCGGCCCAAGCAGAGGATTGGCTTGCAAGAATCAAGAGGATTATGAGGGCTATCAGGGTTGAGGAGGAACAGAAAGTTATGTTAGCCATTTTCTACTGGAAGGAGAGGCGCGATTGTGGTGGGATGAGATTGAAATGCATCACTTGGCTGGTAGGCAATTGGCAGAGATTACAATGGACGAATTTTCTCGATTGTTCTTAGCACAACATCTGCCGGTGCAGTAAAGGATATCGATGGAAATGGAATTTCAACGGTTAGCGCAGGGAGATTGAAGTGTGGATGACTACCTACATGAGTTCACCCGTTTGGGAAGATATACGGGCACGATCTTCGCCGAAGAAGAGCGTAAGACTAGTCGGTTTTATGCGGGACTGCGAGATGAGCTGCGGTATTTGCTCTCGAGTTCTGTGAGTCAGGGATTCCAAGCCTTAGTCTGTACGGCTCGTTCTTTGGAGCTGGACATGAAACGGGGGCAAGCAAAGGGAAAATTGGCGGTTGTGAAGCCGGAGTTTAAGCCGCCGTGTCCGGACAAGTTTGGCTACCGAAAGAGGTGGAATAAGAAGTCTAAGTCTTCTGGACAAGCTCCTTCTGCGACTGTGACGGACACATCTGGGTATGGATCTCGTGCTTGTTTTACGTGCGGGAAGGTTGGACACTTCGCACGTGAATGCCGATTTGGTCCTCCAAAGGGTGATAAGAAGACGGGAGCGTCTTATGCGGAGAAGGGGAAGGCTGTGGTGGAGTCTTCTGCCTCACACGCGCAGCCCAGGGTCTTCAACCTTGGACAACAGGAGGCCATTAAGCCGGCGGATGTCATCACAGGTGCGCGTAGATTTTAATGTTCTTGTTTTGTTGTGCTGTGCTTGTTTTAATTGTAATGTTATAGGGTTTGTCCTTATACGAGAGTATCCAGCGCGAGCACTGTTCGACACAGGTGCTTCACATTCGTTTCTATCTGAGGACTTTGTCGTTCGTATCTGGGTGCCTATCCGGACCACGACAGACAGTGTAAAGGTGTTGTTGCCTAACGGATGTTTGATGTGCGCGGATCGATCTTGCGGTCTTGAGGTCAAGATAGGAAGTCGGGAGTTCAAGGTGTAAACACTAGTATTGCCGATCAAAGAGTTTGATATAATCTTTGGTATGGACTGGCTTTCAGAGCAGCGTGCCTGTATAGATTGCACTTCAAAAGAGGTCACACTTGGGCAAAATACCGAACAAGAGACCAAGTTCATTGGTATGCAAGGGATGAGGGGGATGTTGTTATCCGCTCTCCAAGTTGTTAAGGCAGTTCGGAAGGGTGCGAAGTTGTTCTTCACACTCATAGAGGCGGTGGCGCCGAAGGCCAGTGTGAGTGAAGTGCCGATTGTGTCGGAATATGCGGATGTGTTTCCCAAGGACCTTCCGGGGTTACCTCCCCAAAGGGAAATCGACTTCGCTATCGAGCTGGTGCCGGGTGCGAAACCTGTGGCCCGTTCGCCGTATCGAGTAGCACCAAAAGAAATGGCCGAACTGAAAGTTCAGTTGCAAGAATTGTTGGAGCAGGGTTATATACGCCCAAGTATGTCACCTTGGAGCGCGCCTGTTCTTTTTGTGAAAAAGAAAGACGGTGGTTTGCGACTATGTATTGATTATCGTGAACTGAACAAGCTGACGGAGAAAAACAAGTATCCAATTCCACGGATCGATGACTTATTCGATCAGCTAGCGGGCTCAACCGTCTATTCGAAGTTGGATTTGAAGTCCGGGTATTACCAGTTGCAGATTAGGGAAGGTGACATTCCCAAGACAGCGTTTGGCACACGCTATGGTCATTATGAGTTCACAGTGATGCCGTTCGGCTTATGTAATGCGCCTTCGGTATTCATGGATCTCATGCATCGAACGTTCCGCGAATACCTGGATCTGTTTGTGATTGTGTTTATTGATGATATCCTGGTATATTCACAATCGGAGGAAGATCATGCAAACCATTTGCGATTAGTATTGCATACCTTGCGAAGGAATAAGCTGTATGCCAAGTTCTCAAAGTGTGAGTTCTAGCTCTCGTCGGTGGCTTTTCTAGGCCATGTAGTAAGTGGAGAGGGCATAGCGGTGGATCCGGAAAAGATAAGTGCCATTCGAGATTGGCCAGTGTTGTCTTCGGTGGCCGAAGTCAGGAGTTTCCTTGGACTGGCGGGCTACTATAGAAGGTTCGTGGAGAACTTCTCCCGGATTGCTTTGCCTCTGACTACGTTGACGAGAAAGGATCAGAAGTTCGTTTGGACGCCGGAGTGCGCACGAGCTTTTGATGAGCTGAAGAATCATTTGACCACGGCGCCCGTGTTGACGTCGCCATGTGGTACAGATGGATTTGAAATATACAACGATGCGTCAGGAAGCGGCTTAGGCTGCGTTCTCCTGCAGTTTGGCAAGGTGATCTCTTATGGCTCACGTCAATTGAAAGTGCATGAGCGTAATTACCCCGTCCATGATTTGGAGTTGGCGGCGGTGATCTTTTCGCTAAAGTTGTGGTGGCATTATCTGTATGGAGTGAAAGTGGATATTTATACAGATCATAAAAGCTTAAAGTATATGCTTGATCAAAAAGAATTGAATATGCGACAAAGGAGGTGGATGGAATTCCTTGGGGATTTTACCTTCGACATTCACTATGTTCCCGGAAAGGGAAATGTGGTCGCTGATGCCTTGAGTCGTCGGGCTCCGGTGCAGGCAAGTTGGTTGCGGATACATGATGAGCGGTTAATCCAGGAGTTGGAAGCTTTGGAGATATCTTGTGTGGAAAGAGATTCTTCAACTGTTGCATGCGTGAGCTGGTTGGAGGTTCAATGTGACCTTGCTGATAGGGTTCGGCGAGCAACGGAGTTGGATGAAAGTCTCCAACGCTATGCAAAGGAAGGGTCTGGTGATCAATTCTCCTGGGATGATGGTTTGTTACAGAAGGATGGCCGATTGTGCGTCCCTAGTGCGGGTAAATTGCGAGAAGGGCTGCTATATGAAGCACACTTTACAAAGTATTCAATTCACCCTGGGAGCACAAAAATGTACAAGGACATGAAGAAACTGTTCTGGTGGCCTGGTTTAAAGAAGGACATAGCCGCGTATGTGGCTAAATGTCGCACTTGTGCTTTAGTAAAGGCAGAATGTCAACGGCCGAGTGGTTTCCTGAAGTCGTTGCCGGTTCCGCAATGGAAGTTTGAGGATATTTCTATGGATTTCGTGCACGGATTGTCGAGATCTCAGCGTGGCCATGACTCAATCTGGGTGATTGTAGACCGGTTGACAAAGGTGGCTCACTTTATACCGAACAAGCGGGACGATTCAGTGGAAACGTTGGCAAAGCTTTATGTGGAGCAGATTGTTCGATTGCACGGTGTTCCCCGGAGCATCGTAAGTGACCGAGATGGGCGCTTTACCTCGAAAGATTGGAGATTAGTTCATCAGATGTTGGGCACGAAGTTAGCATTCAGTACGGCTTTTCACCCGCAAACGGATGGCCAAACTGAATGAACCAACAGAACGATGGAGGATATGCTCTGTATGTGCGCCCTGGACTTCGGTAAGAATTGGGAAGAACATCTTGTTATGGTGGAGTTTGCCTATAATAATAGCCATCAAGCGAGTATAGGCATGGCCCCATTTGAAGCGCTGTATGGTCGGAAGTGTCGTACACCGCTAGCTTGGGCAGAAACTTGCGAGACTAAACTTTTAGGCAAAAAGGAAGTCGAGGATGCTACCTCAACAATACGCTCTATTCGAGAGAGGCTCCTAATAGCCCAGGATCGGCAAGCCAAATATTACAATGCTAAGCACCGGAACGTGGAGTTCGCGGTGGGTGACTGGGTCTATTTAAAGATTAAGCCCTTCAAAGGCGTATCTCGGATTCGGCGGTTGAAAAAGCTAAGTCCGCGATACCTTGGTCCGTTTGAAGTGGTGGAGCGAGTTGGGGAAGCCGCCAATCGGCTAGCTCTTTCATCGGAATTGAGTGGATTGCATGATGTGTTTCACATCTCGGTGCTACGTAAAGCAGTCAAGGATCCAGCTCAAGTAATTGACAATGATCGAGTGCCGGTTGAGTATGGGCTAACAATAAAGGTGAAGCCTATACGGATTGAGGATCGAGCCGAGAAACAGTTGGGGAACAAAGTGATCGGGATGGTCAAAGTCCGGTGGGACAATTGTGGCCGAGAAGAGCTAACATGGGAGCGTGAGCAGACCATGCAAGTCGAGTTTCCCGAATTATTTTCGTAACTTATTTGCTCGTTATATATGTAATAGAAACATATAAATGTTTTGTTAATTTCTCCCTACTGTCTTCAAATTTCGGGACAAAATTTTATTAAGGGGGGGGGGGGGAGGATTGTAACACCCCAAAAAGACTCAAAAGTGGATTTGAGGTTCAGGTTGCTTAACACGGCCTGGGACACGGGCGTATCCCAGGGCATGTCGGGGTACACGGCCTGGGACACGGGCGTGTCCCAGGGCTTGTTCAAGATAGTCGACGATCGGAGGTCGACGATAGTCGAGCCTGGGACACGGCCTTCGACACGGGCGTGTCCCAGAGCGTGTCACTCAATAAAATGCCGTATCGAGTCAGAAATGGACACGGCCCGGAACCAAGGCTTGAACACGGCCATGTCAGCTTTGACACGGGCGTGTCAGAGGGCGTGTGCCTACCCGTGTACTGCTCTGACTGGATTTAACGCTCGATGAGTACCGTGTAACAGGTGTGACACGGGCGTGTCAAGTAACCGACACGGGCATGTCAGGTTCGACACGGGCGTGTCGATGCCCGTGTTTTGGTAATTTTTAGGCGGTGCGAGTGCCGCATGTGCCGCTTAAGGGTACACGGCCTGTGACACGGGCGTGTCACAGGCCGTGTCGGCCAAAAAAGTTCAATATTTTGGGGCAGATCGTGGCCGTTCATTTTCCTTAAAGAGGATCCTGTGGCTGGGGATCATTCCTGGGCTGATAAGGCCGGGAAAGAAGGAGGAAAGGCTCATTTTGAGTTTCATCTTCTCTTTCTAACTTTTAAGAGAGAGGTAAGAGCAAGGTGAGGAAGAAGAAGTGGAGTCCGGCTGCCGGTGGAGCTACGGTGGTCCAAATCGCGAGCCGAGTTCGGATTTGCGAAGGCAACGCTGCTGCGAAGGCTTTCATCCGTCTCAAATATCTCTCCATGGCTCCGAAGCGAACTCCTAGGGTAACGATTTCCTGCTTGGACATGTGAAGTCCTTAATTCCTGCATTGCATAGGGAAAACCCTTCCCCGCGAGTGTGCGGTGGGTTGTGGCGTCCCTTGGGGTAGATATGTGAAGTCCCCCTTGTTAGAGTCCGGAATTGGAGTACGGATCTAGGCATGCTGTGTGAAGCCCATTTGGACATGATCTGGATTGGTGATGCTTGTTTGCATATCGGAGAAGACTCCGTGATTTCTTGCTTGTAGGCATGATGGATAAAGTACTGGAGGAAGTCCAGGAAATTAAGAGAGTTGGACTCTCCTGTAGCCGTGAGTTGCTACTTTATATGAGGTTGAGCCGTTGAGCCGTGGGGCTGCAACTGGGCAATGCCTTGGTGGTGGAACGGGCAAGGTGAAGCTGTACCCGCGTCAGTCCAGGCGTGAGTCTGACGATGTGAGCAACGGGAAAGGTGGATCTGTACCCGCGTTATGGTTGTCTAACCTTGGGTGCTTAAGACCCTGTTAGGATCACATAGCGAGAGTCGACGGCCTGTGAGCCGATCAGACTAGAATGCTCATATGGAACCGTTATGTCTGGGACCTCTGAACGGTGGTGTGGCCGTGGAAATACGAAACACCGATAATGTGCCCTGAGTGCACGGAGCGTCGGGCCGTCGTGCCGGCGTTTGTGATATGTGACTGTGCGGGCGTGCACGTCTTGCTTAAATTGCTATATATATCATATTGGAAGATTGCTATGCAGGGATGGAATTCCGCTGCCCCGTGCCAGGGGCAGGGTCGTTATAATTGGTCAGCTAAATGCTGACCGTTGCCCTGTTTGCCACCTCTTGGTGGATTGGTTATTACAGGTACTGGAGGTGCTGGTCCGAGCGGGACTTAGCGGGCTGAAGCCCAAAGCTGCGCTGCTGCCCTCGAAGGCATTATTTTGTTTCTTTTGTTCATGTGTGGCCGGCCTGCGTGCCGATGTCTGTAATCCACACTCTTGTTAAGAGAAACCGTTGTAAGGCCTTAAGGCCAAACTCTTGTAATGTTTATATATATTCCTAAGTTTGAGTGGACAATGTTCATTATCTTGAGTTCATTTATTCAACCGTGAAGCTTTCGCTAGAATGCTCTGTGTTAGGATGCGTGGTTTTGATATTATTTCGTAGCGTCTCCGCCTGTTTGTGGAATATGGTGTGGGTCCCCGGCCGGACCCTCTATTATATTCTTCTTGACGGGTAGAGGTGTTACAGCGGTGCGAGGCAGCTTTTCAGGAGCTGAAAGACTGACTCACCTCATCCCCTATCCTTACGCTCCCATCCAGGAGTGAAGGATTTCAGATCTACACGGATGACTCTTACCAAGGGATGGGTGCGGTTCTGATGCAGCATGGACATGTTATTGCTTATGCTTCGAGACAGTTGAAGAAGCATGAGCATAACTATCCAGTACATCACATAGAGCTCGGGGCTGTGGTATTCGCCCTAAAGATGTTGAGACATTACTTATACGGGATTCATTGTGATATATACTCGAATCACAAGATTCTTAAATATATCGATATGCAGAAGGACCTGAACCTGCGACAGAGGATATGGCTAGAATTCCTCTGTGACTATGATTATCAGATCCACTACCATCCGGGGAAGGCAAACACAGTAGCAGATTCTTTGAGCAGGAGAGCCGGCACTTCTGGACCGGAGCCTCGGTTGATGTCTATAGAGCTGGTACGGATGTTAGAAGACATGCATATTACCATGGTATCTAGGGCCGAACCAGTGGTATACCGAGAGTACCTAAGCTCATTAATCAGTGATGATGATATTCGGGAGCACATTATTACACATCAAAGGCTGGATGCTGCATTAGAGCCGATTTTCGGTGCCCTGGTAGGGGGCAAGTTTGAGGATTATACGATGCAAGATGATCTCCTTCGATTCTGTGGACGAGTATACATACCAGTAGGAGATGGTATCCGGGATGACATACTCAGAGAGGCACACTGCTCCAGATATTCAGTGCATCCCGGTGTAATACCCCTATCCGCCGTATAGCATATAGCAGTAGGTCCGGCCGGGGCCCGACGCCATATACTACAGACAGACCGGTTGGTTACGCGTTGAAACCATTCAACCAATCACCACGTCCTACACAACACCTAGCGGAAGCAATTTTAAACAGTTGCAAAGAGAACAAGAACCCTGCTACAAAGCATGAATGTCCACTACAAACTCAGGAATGTAATCATACACAAAGAGAACTGGCCTTAAGGCCTTACATTGTTCACTTAACAAAATAGTGTTTTCATACCTCGGCTCGCAGGCCGGCCATACATGAAAAACGGGAAAGAAACATAAGCAATAAGGCCTTCGAGGGCCGGCACAGCAAAAAGGGCTTTAGCCCGCTATTTCCCGCTCTGCTCCGCAGCACCTGCAAGCCACAAACCACCGCCCGGTGGCAAACAATAGCAACGGTCAGCAATGCTGACCAAATTATAACGATCCCGCCCCCACACTCGGGGCGACAATGCTCTTTCCCTACACTTTATTAGCATAGGCAATTATATAAAGTATTTGCACTTCACCACAGGCGTAGGCTCGCACGGCCAACACACCCCGTGCACTCAGGGCACATTCTCGGCGAACCGGCCAACGTCACGTCAATTCAAGCCATAGACGTTCCCAATCCACCACCGCCTCTTGGACGGTCATCCATATGAGCATTTTGCCTTCCTGGCCTTGGTCACGGCAATTTAAGCCATAGACCGCCGAAGACCCTCATCCATGCCAATGGTCCTACCGAACGACATAGACCGGGTACGGTTCCGCCTGACCCGTGCTCACACCGCAACGACAATTTAAGCCATATGCGCAGGTCAAGACTCACCGAGTCCCGTTTCCACCACAATAATCACATAACCCGGTTATGTTCACGTTGGCTCCCCGGCCACCGTGTTGGCAAAACCCGCTTTTGCCCAGTTTTCCGGGTGCACCTTGGAGTTAATCTCCAAGGCTCCCTGATGCAATCAACCACGTAGAAAACCCGAAAAACGCCCAAACACCCGGAGTCTTCCCCGGTTCATATGCAATGCAACATCACCGATCCGGCTCCACTTGTCCTGATAGGCTTCACACACAATGCCTATGTCCGTTTTCGCGTACGGACTCTACACAAGGGGGACTTTACATATCTACCCCAAGGAACGCTCCAACTCTTCGCTTACTCGCGAGAGAGGGCTTCCTATGCAAAGGAAAAGAGGGCTTCACATGCCCAAGGATGAGAAATCGTTACCCTTGCATTCTTCCACGGCGCCATCGAAAACTATACGAGTGGAAAGCACCGCAACGGCGTCGCCTCCACGGATCTGGACTCGGATCGCGATTCGGAGCTCCGAAGCTCTTCCGGCGGCCGGATCTTGGACTCCTCCTTCCTCCTTGCTCTCCCTTCTCTCTAACTTTTAGAGAGAGATTGGCCAATGGAAAATGGGTTTCTAAACCCTATTTCCCGACTATAACCACCCAGGTGCAGCCCCCCACCGTCGGATCCAAAGCCAAGGAAACGAACGGCCCGGATTAAATCCAAAATCATAAAATCTGGGCCGAACACGGGTTGGCACACGACCGTGTGCCTGGCCGTGTAGCTCATTCGCCGTCTCGACCAAGATAGAAAACCAGCAACACGGCATGTGACACGGCCTCAGACACGCCCGTGTCGCCTGCGACACGCCCGTGTCGGGACCCGTGTCACGCCCCCCGTGTGCAATTTATCAACACTTCGTAGTCAGAGAGGTACACAGCTTGGTGACACGGCATCAGACATGCTCGTGTCAAACTAGACACGCCCGTGTTCGTGCCTGTGTCATTACCCGTGTACCCAATCGCACAGCCCAGGTGTGATACGGCCTGGGACACGCCCGTGTCCTAGGCCGTGTTCCACCACACGACCATCGTCGACCTGAACTGGTCGACTACACGGCCAGCTCGACAGCCCGAGCTCGACACGCCCGACACGGCCTCCGACACGCCCGTGTCGGGGCCCGTGTCACCTGTACCAAAATCTGCCATGGCCAAAATCGATCCCCGTCGCTCCTACAACATTTTGGGGTGTTACACCCAGCATCACCAAGATGTGGGCAGACTTACGGAAGACAATGTACTGGCCTGGGATGATGAGGGAGATCACCTATTTTGTGACACACTGCGAGACCTGTCAGCGCGTGAAGGCGGAATGTAAGAGCCCAGGGGGTTTATTACAGCCACTGCCAGTTCCAGAGTGGAAGTTTGAGGACCTTGCTATGTATTTTGTACACGGACTGCCTCGCTCCCACTCTGGGCACGATTCCATTTGGGTCATAGTCGACAGACTAACCAAGATAGCGCGGTTTATCCTAGTCAGGAAGGATGCTCCAGTTGCAGTGTTGGCGAGATTGTTCGTGGAGCAGTTCGTCAGATACCATGGAATTCCCAAGACTATTGTCTCGGACCGCGACGGTCGGTTCACTTCTAGGGAGTGGAGGGCAGTGCATGCTTACTTGGGTTCCCGACTTACCTATAGCACTGCCTTCCATCCGCAGACCGACGGCCAGACAGAGCGGACAAACAGGACTATAGAGGACCTGCTCAGGTTATGTATATTAGATACAGGGAAGCCTTGGGAGAGGCTGCTACCATTGATCGAATTCTCTTATAATAACAGCCACCAGGCTAGCATCGGGATGGCTCCATATAATGCACTTTACGGGAGTAAGTGCCGAACACCGCAGTCTTGGGTTCAGGATGTGGACACCAAGGCTCTTGAATCTGATTTTGTGGAAGACACAGGCTCAGATTCGTTTGATCAGGGATCATCTACTAGAGGCCCAGAGTAGGCAGACGAAGTATTATGATGCTCGACACCGGAAGGTGGAATTCCAGATTGGGGACAGAGCTTTCTTGAAGATACGTCCAGTATACGGTGTCTCTCGGGTGCGGAGACACAAGAAGCTCAGTCCTCGATACATGGGCCATACTTGATCCTGGAACGGATCAGCCCCTTAGCTTACCGACTACAGCTGCCACCGGATTTGAATACCTTACACGATATCTTTCATGTCTCTTCCGTGCGAAGAGCCCTCCTTCGGTTTGAGCAACACATTACTACTACATCTAGTCCGATAGCACCAGACAGATCCGTTCGATTGGAGCCGATCCAGATTGATGACACAGCCATCCGAGTGTTGCGGAAGAAGAAGGTCCCTCTCGTGAAGGTGTTGTGGTCCAACCATGGATGGGAGGAGCACACCTTAGAGCTGAGGGATCAAATGTTGGAGTGACACTCGGAGCTGTTTACTTCAGGAATGCTGTAATTTATGTTTTTAAAATTACTCAAATTGTTACAAATAGAACCCCATAGACCCAAACTTGAATTTCGGGGACGAAATTATTTTTTTTGTTTATTGGGAATTATAATATCCCATGTTACTCCTAGACCCCTTAACTTAGATTGGGTTAGGCATGGTGTCGATGATAGGAAATTTATTTAGGTATGACCCTAGGGAGTGGGTTGTAGCCATGTGGGGCCCAATAAGGGGCCAAAGCCAAACTAGGTAAACCTAGCCTAAATAGGAACCCTAGCCATACCATGACCCCACCACATTACCCTAACCCCTAAAATAATCTAAGTGGACCCTAGGGCATGTCACTAGGTCAACGCTTTGACCCTAGTTGACCCAAGTCAACCTTAGCCCTAATTTGGTCAAACCCATACCTATAGGCCCAATTAGCCTAAGTATGGCACCCCCTTGACCCAACCCAAGTTGGGTGGTGCCATTAGGACCATGACCATCAAGTGGGGCCATCCCACTCATCAAGTTGACCAAGTCAACCCTAAAAGTCAAACTTGGTCAACATAAGGCTTAAAGGAGGGAGAAATGAACCCAAGCCTCATCCTTTGGGCTAAGCCCACCAAGCATGGCCCATTATCAGCCCAAGGAGTCAAATACCAGCCCTACCCCTCTGAAATAGGAGAGATAATACATGCATGGGGGCATTTTGGAGAAACCACCCAAAAAGAGGAGAGAGAAAGGTGAAATTAAGAGGAGGAGGCCACATGGCTCCTTCTCTTCAGCCATGACTTGCTGACAGACCCCCTTTAGAGCTATTAGGAGAGAAGCTGAGGGCCACTTGGCATAAAGGGTGATACAACCAAAGCTCCAAACCGAGCTTGCCTTGGTTGTATCTCCCCATATACCCCTTCTCACCCAAAGATATTGATTCCATTAGCTTCAGAGGGCAAATGAGAGTAGAAATCGAGTGCTGGAGCTGGACATTTGGTGGAGAATCCATGAACCCGAGAGGAGCCGCCAGAGAAAGGTCAGGAATGGCCACCCGCCTCCATCCTCGCCGCCAGCCACCAACATAGGTTCGTTTCACCGCCCCTCTACCCGTACTAGAATCCTAGATCAACTAGGGGATATATCGGTCTCAATTGAGCCCGATGCCATGTGAGAAATGGGAGATTTTTCCAAGTTTTTCATCCCGCTCGGGATCGCCGGAGGAGCCGCCTCCCGCCGCCTCACCGTCGGGAAAACTCGGCCACCACCTCCGTGAAGGTGATGACATCGTTGGCTGGGGGTGGCGCCGCCTCAGGTGGCCGGAAATGGCCCCGCAATATTGCCCAGGTCGGCTTGATCTCAGCCCTCCATCCATTGGGGAAGATAACCGGATGTCGTCCAATCCGCTTTAAGATTCGTGCAAATAATTAATTAATTATGTATTAATTCATATGATATGAATAGTTCTTTTTTTACGCAATTCAACAGTAGCTTTGCATGTTACTTTTAGGGCTCTTAAAGCAATCTCTTGAAAATATGATAAACATGGAAAATGTAGCCAGTAGGGTTAGCTTTAATCTGCTACCCTTAACTTGAGTTTTGGTCCAGTGGTCTGACCTGTAGGACCATTTTCCTAGGACTGGTCCTAGGCTAGGGCAGAAAGTAAAATGGATGCCCATGCCAAACCAAAAATCCACATGGGCTGAAATTTTGGACATGTGACTTATTTGGTCATTTCTAGCCCCTCCCCAAAAATGAGAATTTTTGGGGAATAGTTTTCTATAGTTTTAGTCAAAATATGATAAATGAAATAAAGGTGATTTTTGGAGTATTTCAACTCCATTGAGCCCCAAATTTTGGTGGCAGGTCCTTGGGGACATAATATGTGCATGGTAATGTTTTCAGCATATTTGGACCACTGCATTTTGGGTTAACCCACTTGCATGTGTTGGCTATATATAGCTTTGGAGTGCAAATAGCAATTTTTGAAATATTGCGTATTCAGCCTATTTGAAACATCAAAAAATCATGGAACTTAGTACAGAGGCTCATTAGAATAGATTTTACCCCTCATAGAGATTTTGGGATTTTTGGAAACAAGAATCCCATTATTTGGAATTTTTTAAATAATTTAACTTTGGGAAAATAAATTTAAAAATAGATTTACTGTTGAGATAAATTTTCGAAACTCTGTCAAGGTCATTATAATATCATAATATATTCTTGAAAATTTTTAGGGCACTGTTTGATGAACTTTGATAGGAATTACAATTTTGCCCTTAATGCACATAATTAGGAAACTGATGAAAATATTCATTAGAAAATGTTGGAAAAAATTTTAGTGCGGTATAAATGTATGCTTAGCCTTGTATAATTATCTCAAAATTTTTGGATGCCATAATAAATTTTAAACAAGCATAATGACATTTTGGTAAATTAGTAATAATTGAGTTTGGTTGGTCACTACATTATATAAGTTGATGGAACTCTGCCATTAGCCTTAAATTAATGATACTTATACTCTGTAATTTTCCTAGAATTTTGGGTAATATACTACTCATACTTCATTTGTAAAATGACAATTATTTGAGTTTTATATTAATCAAGGAATAAATAGAAATATTCAAAGGAAAATTATGAATTTTTATAGAAAGCAATATTTTACCATGACACAACTCATGAAAAATTCCTTAGGCCAGTGGGATCATCAATAAAGGATTTAATTTTATGATTTAAATAATTTAGAAAATAGTGAAATTTATCATGATCCACATATAGGTCCATACCATCCTAGAATAAATAGAATGTGGCATATGGTCAAGGAAATTGGAAGTCATACTCCGGGGTGGTATTAAGTCATGGGTTGCGTATAACAAAAGTAGGTTATAGTGTAAGGACCACCAGGGGATAGATTAACGATCAGGTTAAGGTTGTATTTGGAATTTAACCCTGGTTGGCAGTTATGTCCTAGTTACGAGAGTAAAAGTGCAAGCCTTTGGATAGCGACTAGGTGGAGGCCGGCGGAAGACCGTCGCTCATCCAATAACTTCTTAAGTCATTAGGATTGCTCAAGAGTAATAATGAGAGCAAAGGGAATTGTGGGTAGATGATAACTAAAGTAAATATCCTTGAGAAAGGGAGCTTTGGGATTCAGCCCATCGTAGTTCCTAGTGCCCCCGAGAGCCCTTCACCGGGCATGCCCTGGGCAGTCTTGGGATTAACCTTAAGTCACTAAGTATAATAATCCTATACAAGAGTAGCCTAATAGGTTAGGTATCGTATCACCATTCTCACCCATGTAGGGTTGGAGAGATTTGTGGTAGCATTCTAACCCGTGTAGGGTTGGAGGTATTCAGGACAGGTTTAGTCCTGCGAGCTGAAGGCTCGAGTTGAAATACTTTGCATGTGCATAAAATTATATAGTGGCGGGTCATGCGGTACTGGGCCAATCGTCACACCGATGGCAGTACGGTGACTCAGGCGGGTGTGAGGATTTGAGGGGCCAGTAGGTTGTTTATACTGCAGTCTAGAGGACAATCCCCGAAAACGCACACCCGACCCAATAAGGCTAACAGGTAGTCAGCAATTAGTACGCAAAACTCTAGAGTGCACCTAGGACGTGTACAGAGGCATATGGGAGATCTGGGTTTGGTAGTGTGTATACCTGCCTAGGAGTGGAGATGCCCGCTCCATTGCTGCGGTAGCCACAAAGACGGTACCAGAGAGTGATGCTAGCTCCAAAAAGCGGCAACTAAAGATCTGTGATCACAGAGTCGTTGTGTGTGAGTTGCACTTGCCTGTTGCATAATTTGCATCATAGCATTCATTCATATTAGGACATAGGCTTCATAGATCCTTATCATATTAATTAGTATGAGCTCTTTTATATGATAAGTTAAAATTCCCTGAAACCTTAACTTATAAATTTGTATGGGCATTTTTATAAGTTAAGGTACGATTTGTGATGATAGAGTAGTGGTAGTTTAGCTTTTCTTTTCTGCTCTTACTACAGTTCTTTATTCACTTGTACTATACTTTTACTTCACTCATACCATGTGTTTAGTACTGCTAGAATAGAAATATACACATACTTGATAGCTAGCTTCTTGTCACCTGCTTTACATTTGATACCCCTTGTTGTCCTCCGCTTCGTCCTCCCGCTCGGTGCCTAGGAGTTGTGGGGCGAGGTGCGTAGGAAATGACTTAGTATTTTTGACTAATGGTCGGTGACCATATAATTTTAGGAACTCGAGGAGATGGACCAGCACGTTGAGGAGATAGGACATGAGAATCAGATACCAGTGCCACCTACTACTACTGGAGTACGACCCCAAGTGGGATGAGATTAGTTGACTAGCTTCCGCATTTGATTCGTGAGAGAGAGATTTGATATGATGTATCGGGTATAAGCCCTTATTACTCTTCTACATTATATTCATTGTGGACTCTATGTACTTTTCATTTTCATATATGATCTGTACTGTGACTGTGGACTGGTTATGATGTACTCTGATTTGTTTTACTTATGTTTCTCATATTGGCCGAGCAGGTTATGATCGTTCTAGCTGGTAGAATCGGCGTCTTGCGGTACCGACTAATCCATTTGTTAGTGTCACCGTAAGACAGCGGTTCTGGGCATAAGATCCGGGTTAACTTTCCAAATGGGGGAGTCAGATCTTACACATCAACTCCTCACGGAGCTTGCCGAACTGCAGTACACAAATCATCCCACCTTTCCTCAGAATCCCATTAATCATCTCCCAGGCGCTACACTCGCTCTTTTGAGCTTCCTCCACGTATGGTTGGAACTCCGCATCCAAACGGGTCGCTTCCCGAATACGATCAGACAAATCGTTCTGCATTTCAGTCCAGTTCAACCGAGCCACACTACACTCGCCTCCGGCTACACACTCCATGCCAAGGGACTCCCAGTCCCGCCTCAATCTCTCATCATGAGCTTCGATCCAATTCTCTTGCCCAGAGTATTTTCTAATCAAGGCATCATCCACCATATTGGCTTTGTCTGGCGTATACTGAATCGCCACATCATAGTCCCCAAGGAACTCAACCTACCTGCGCTGCCGCATATTTAAGTCCTTCTGATCTAGGAGATACTTCAGACTTTTGTGGTCCGTGAAGATCCCCACTTTCGCACCATAAACGTAGTGCCGCCACAATTTCAGCGCAAAAATTACCGCCGCCAATTCCAAATCATGGACGGGGTAATTCCTCTCGTGAGGCTTCAACTGCTAGACCCAAAGTCGATCACACTGCCATGTTGTACTAATACGCACCCCAAACCGCATCCAGATGCGTCGCTGAAAATTTGAAATCCTTCAGTCCCTTTCGGCAGACTCAGGATTGGAGTTGTCATCAACCTTTCCTTCAGGGAGTCAAATGATTGATTGCACTCCTTAGTCCACACGAACTTCTGGTCCTTACGATTTAGTGAAGTGAGGGGTAGAGCTATCCGCGAAAAGTTCTCCACGAACCTTCGATAGTACCCGACTAGTCCAAAGAAACTTCGGACTTCCTCCACGGTCCTCAATACTGGCCAATCCCTGATGGCTTCCACTTTTGTTGGATCTATCTCCACCCCATCCCCACTAATCACATGGCCCAAAAATGCCACCTTCTCTAACCAGAACTCACACTTTGAGAACTTTGCATAAAGCTGGTTCTCTCTCAACACTTGCAAGACTATTCTCAAGTGAGTCTCATGCTCCGCCTCTGACTTGGAGTAAACAAGAATATCATCAATAAAGACGACTACAAAAGAGTCCAAGTATTTGCGAAATACTCAGTTCATCAAGTCCATGAATACGGATGGTGCGTTCGTCAGCCCGAACGGCATCACCGAGAACGCAAAGTGACCATACCTCGTACCAAACACTGTCTTGGGTATGTCCTCGTCTCGAATTCGCAACTGATAGTATACTGACTTCAGGTCTAACTTTGAATACACCACCGACCCCACCAACTGGTCGAACAGATCGTCTATCCGAGGAATCAGATACTTATTCTTGATAGTCAGTTTATTCAACTCTCGGTAGTCTATGCACAACCGCATACTACCGTCTTTCTTATTCACAAACAACACCGATGCGCTCCACGGTGAAGAACTGGGTCTAATATACCCCTGATCCAACAGTTCCTGTAGCTATACTTTGAGTTCGACCAACTCTTTTGGTGCCATCCTAAAAGGAGGATGTGACACCGGCCTAGCCTCTGACACTAACTCAATAGAGAAATCAATCTCCCGTCGAGGAGGTGCTCTAGGAATCTCCTTAGGAAACACATCCTCGAATTCTGCCACTACGAGTACTTCTCCAAGGGATAACCTGGAAAGGCTAACCTACAACAACGCTACAAGGGCTACCCCTCCGTGGTTAACTGCCCGCACCAACTGCATGGCTAAAACTAGGGAACAGGCAACTCCGTGAAGACCCTCAAACTTAACTTCTATTTGCCCTTCGCTCCTCAGGGTTACCACCTTATATAGGCAATCAATACTGGCACGCTGCTCTGCTAGCCAGTCCATTCCCAATATTGCATCAATCTCAACCAATGGTAGGACTGCCGCTAACAACATAAAGTCGACTCTGTCTAAATTCCAACAAATGCGTCCCTTAGCCCTGGTAGTCATGGATGACCCATTGGGCATGCACACCTTCAACTCTGCGTCCGTTGAGAATGACTCAACTCCAATCCTCCGGATAAAGCTTTCCACAAGGAAGGAGTGTGATGCTCCCGTATCAAACAATACCCTAGCGGGGTATCCAGAAACTATCACAAAGCCTAAACACATGCAACAAACATAAACGACTTGAAAGTATGAAACCCAAGGTTAAAGTTAAACTCTCATACCTGTAACCACATCGGGTTGACAGATCGCTTCCTACTGCCTAAGGTTGTAGGCCCTTGGTTACACCGGTTGGAACTGAGAAGCGCTCGACTCCTCCATCTTCCCTCTCTCTATGGCACTAGGGCCGGAGCGCACAGTCTGCTCCTGTCTTGGCTCTTGCTCAGTGCCTCCTTGAGTACAAAATCGAGCTATGTGCCCTACCTTGCCACAATTAAAACACGTCAGAGGTCCCTTAGAGCAAGACCCTCCGGACGTACAGTTGCTTTTCTCACCGGACTTGTATGGGTGATGCTTTGTCTTCCATTTGCTCCCTTCAGACTTTCCTTGGGATTGAGAAGGCTTCCCTTCCCCTTGCTTGTGTGTGAAACCCTTGCGGCGTTGGGTTCGCTCCATATTGCTCTCCAAAATTCTGGCCGCCTCAACCAAGTCATTGAAACCTGCACGTTTCATAGATATGAGGGGTTGCCTCAGGTTCTCCCTCAATCCGTGGTATAAGAGGTTGTCCCTCTCCTCATCGTCCGCCATGGTCATTCCCGCATAATGACCCAACCGAGTGAATTCCTGAACATATTCATCCACTGTCTTGTCTCGCTGCACCAAGTGCAGAAATTACCTCTTGAGGGCTAACTTTGTCGACGCAGGAATGTACTTCTTCAGGAAAGCATTCCCAAACTTATCAATGGACGGGCTACGTCTAGGAAACTTCAGCCTCTATGGCTCACCCACCATAACTTGGCGTCTCCTTCCAACATGAAGGATGCAAACTCTGATTTCTTCTCTTCTGGTGTCTCTGTTTCCCTCAAAAGTTCTTGAATCCGTGCCCACCAATCCTTTGCATCAGTCGGAATACCGACTCCCTTAAACTTTGGAGGATGGAAGCTCAGAAAATACTTCATTTGCCGGTCCCCATGCCCGACAACCACCCTTTCGTCCAACGGCTCTGCTCGCCTGGCTTCTCCGCCCGGCACGGCTGTTGCCGTATCCAGGGTAGCAGGAGTTGCTACCTAAGTAACGGGGGCTGCTACTTGTGCTTCCGCTGCAGCTTGGGCTGCCACCATTGCTTCTGCAAGCATGCGGTAAAAATCGGCCGGGGTTACCCCCATGCCTAAAGGACCCTGCGCAGTAGCGCTGCTCGCCGAAGTCTCTTCTCTTGGCCTTGACGTTCCCGCCTCATTGCTTGCACGCTTAACACAAGCAAGGTAAACATAAATCAGTCTCTAATCGCAAGACTCAAACACAGGGACATTCATGGTCCCGCAATACTCCTATGTGGATAACATCTTATACACGATTCGATTATGACTTTCGACCACGAATCCTCTCCTTGGAACGCCAACCTCCCTCTGATACCAAATTGTAACACCTCCTCTGTAATGACTGTATAATATGGGTCCGGCCGGGGCCCCACAACATACAGACACCACAGCTTTGGCATTAAAAGATAATATTAACTACCCAATATCAAAACTCATAATAAAATACAGCGGAAATATACCAAACAACTAGAAGTTATCCACTACTAAAACAGGAGTATTACCACGACCTTATGGCCTTACAACAAATGAGTCCTAAACGGAAAGACCACAAGGTCAAACATTAACGTGCAATAACATTCCTAGGCTACCTCAGCATGCAAGCTGGAATATACCAAAACATGAAGCAATACAATCAAAAGGAAACAAGCTAGAAAGCACAACAAACACTTCATGAGGCTTAGGGATTTTCAGCCGGTGCACTTGCTCCCGCTTGTGATCCTTGCCCTGCAAAAATTTATAGTAACGCGGGTCAGCAAAGGCTGACCTATACTGTGTAACCAACACATCTCCTCCCGACTGCCCCTAACGGACCCCGGAGTACCCCTCCAACCTGCAAGTCAGCACTTCGTATACTATATACATAAACATGTAAAGCTTTAAAACAGGTTTGGATGTCTCATACAATAATCACATTTTCTATGTTGAGCACATAACAAAACGGGGCCTACTATGCAGCATGTATGCAAACCCGGGCTTCACCCAAGGCACCATATAGCGTATGCAACTAGCATATCATCATATCAACTGTGTACTTCCATTTCCCCATTGACATAAAGCCGCAAACAAAAGGGGACTACAATGCCCCTAACAGTCCAAAAGCCGCTACACAGAAATCTTGCTAAGGCCCCACCCGCACATGGTTCTTAAACCGGGGCTTGCCTGCAAATTCTGACTTCTCGTGTCAGGATTCCGTCTCACACACAAACCGATTCTAAGAACCCTTGCTGGACCCCACCCGCTCATGGCTTCATTGCCCAGGCTTGCCCTACGCTTGGCATTCTCGTCAGTCTCACAGAAGGGGATTAGTATCGCCGGGACACTCTCCCGACATGACTTGCACGTCATGGGATAGCCAGCCGACCATGGAGACATAGTCATTTCTTATCTCAACACAACAATAATATTTCTCACCCTAACCCATCATTTGTCCTGCAACGTTCCCGCGCACCAAGGAAACAATCTACCGCCAATGCAGAGCTAACATTGTCCGGTTCCGGCTACAAGTACTCACTCAAGAAAAGAGGGAAAACGCATACATCACGATGACATCTTGCCGCAACGGATTTATACCGAATCCTTAAGGCTCGCTATGCAACATCACCGAGTCGGACTAACGGTCGTGACTACGGCTTCAACCACAATGCCTAATCCACTAACAGAGCGTATTTCTAATGCAAAAACATGCCAGGGACGTACACAATTGACCCGAAGGTTCCTCTTGAACCATGGCAACCCAAACCCCTCTCATTTGAGAGATCTGGAGCCCAAAAGCTGAAAAGAAGAGATGCTAAGCGTGCATCCTAAAAAATAAGAGGAGAATTGTTGTTTCCTTACGACCCCTCTTCCTAGCCATGGAGAAACTTGGTCGAATGAACACCACTACAACGATCTTGCCTTCGCGGGTCTGGACTCCGCTCAAGAAACGGGGCTCTGAAGCTTCTCCGACGGCCGGAACTCTCCTCCACCTTCTTCCTTGCTCTCCCCTCTCTCTAACCCTTATAAAGAGAAAGATCTAAATGGAATGAGGGTTTGAAACCCTATTCCCGACCTAATACCTGTAGGGGAAAGCCTGAGTCATCAGATCCTACTTGAAGGAAACGAACGACCAAGATTATCCCTGAAAAAGAATTTCCTGGGCCGAACACGGCTTGTGACACGCCCGTGTCCAAGGCCGTGTTCCCTCACTCGCCGCCAAACCAGAAATTACAGAATAGGACACGGCCTGTGACACGGCTTGGGATACGCCCTCAGCTCCCTCAAAATGGAAGGGCACAGCTCCAGCTCCACCTTAGCCTATAGCTTCTAATCCTCCCATTCTTTTCAAAAAAGTTTTGATACCTTCTAACAGGTATGACCAAGAAAGTTCTTATGGTCACTGGGAGAGGGGTTGTTCATCTGGAGTGAACAAAGATGTTCACTGTCATGATGAAAGTTTTGGCAGGGTGTGTGCAGTCAAGGCTGCCAATGAGAAATTTCAAATGGCCCAATCTGGACCATTTGTCTTTGGTGCTTCTGCACCAACTCTCAAGAATATTGCTGCAGCCAAGGCTCAGAATCTGACAGCAAAGGTTCTGACTAAGGGAAAGTCTAAGAATCAGGCTGATCTGGGCATATCTGAAGCCATCAGAAGCATGCTTTCTGAAAAGAAGCTAGCTGCTGCTGGCACTCAGGGTAGACCAAATCAGCCAGCTATAAGACTTACCTTCAATCAAATTCTGGCTGAAAGAAATTAGAAAAAGGCTGCAGCACATCTTCCTCCTATCAAGGGTGCTGCTCATCAAGCTGCAGAGTCTTCACAGAAAAGAATATATAACATACATGATTGTTGGTGCTGTGGTAAGATAGGGCATTTTTCCATTGATTGCTGGCACAATCCCAATATGGCCAGAGCTAGGGTCAGTCCACCAATCAGAAATTCTGTTGGTGGACATGTTCAGTTTCATGCAAACATGCACCTAGGACCCAATAGATATTGGGGTCCTAAGGTTAAGTAATTTGTATATTGCAGGATAGTTCAAGGTGCCATACTCCTATATGGTACTTGGATAGTGGCTGTTTCAGGCACATGACTGGAACAAGGAGCAACTTGAAGGAGTTTACTCCAGTAAAAGATGAACCCAAAGTCATCTTTGGAGGTTCAGATAGAGGTGTAACCAGAGGTACTACAGGTACAGAATAGATGATGGATAAGCTGACCATCAAGGAAGCATCACTAGTCATCCAAGATGATATGGATACTCCATAAGATCTACCTGACACACTGGGAGTGGATGAAGATCAACAAGAAGATGCCCCTATTACTGAAAGAAGACTGCCACCTGCAGTCAGACATATGAGAGATCATCCAGCACACCAGATCATTGGTGAGGCAAGTCATGGAGTAATGACAAGGAGCAGAAGTCAGAATACAGCCATGTATTCAAGCTTTCTATCCCAAGTGGAGCCTAAGAAGTTTGAAGAGGCCAACATAGACCAACTTTGGATTGGAGCTATGCAGGAGGAACTGAATAAGTTCAAAAGGTGCAGGGTCTGGAAGCTGGTTCCCAGACCTCATGGTCATAATGTCATTAGAGTCAAGTGGATATATAGAAACAAGCTTGATGAAAATGACATTATATTTAAGAATAAGGCCAAACTAGTAGCGATAGGGTACAAACAATAAGAAGGGATTGATTTTGATCAAACCTTTGCCCCTATAGCAAGATTGGAGACAATCAGGTTATTCCTTGCATATGCAGCACACAAGGGATTCAAGGTCTACCAAATGGCTGTGAAGTCAACTTTCCTAAATGGTGACTTAAAAGAAGAAGTCTATGTTGAGCAGCCTCCAGGTTTTGTAGTTCCTAACTCACCTGATTTTGTTTATAGACTTAGGAAAGCTCTATATGGGCTGAAGCAAGCCCCTAGAGCATGGTATGAGACATTGTCTAATTTTCTCATTGAGAACAGATTCTCAAGGGGGAAAATAGACAAGACCCTATTCCTAAGGGAATATAGGGGTAAGATCATCCTAGTTCAGATCTATGTAGATGAAATCATCTTTGGATCTACTGATGATAACCTCTGCAAAAAGTTTGCTAAACTCATGCAAGGGAAGTTTGAGATGAGCAATATGGGTGAACTTAAGTTCTTCTTGGGCCTCCAAGTAAGACAGACTGATGATGACTTGTCCATATCCTAGTCTAAGTTTACTAGGGAGTTAATCAAGAAGTTTGGCATGGAGAATTCCTCTACCATGAGAACTCCCATGGGGTTAAGTATGCATGTATGCAAAGATGAAGTAGGGAAACCTGTTGATGAAACTTTGTATAGAGGGATAATTGGCTCCCTTCTATATCTGACTGTAAGTAGGCCAGACATCATGTATGCTATATGTGTTTGTGCTAGGTATCAGGCTTATCCTAAAGAATCTCACTACTCTGTAACTAAGAGAATCTTGAGGTATCTTAAGGGCACTCCAAATCTTGGCCTTTGGTACCCAAGGAATGGGGAGTTTGAACTAACTGGTTATTCAGATGAAAATTTTTACAGGCTACAAAGAGGATAAGAAGAGCACATCTGTAATGACCCCATCCGTTAAATAACATATAATAGAAGGTCTGGTCGGGGCCCCACACTATATACCACAAACAGGCGGAGAGGTTATAGGTTAATACCAAAACATACTCGCATCCTAACTCAGAGCATACTAGCGGAATATTTAAAGTTAATATTAAACTCAACAGCCATGAATGTCCACTATATATAAACAACCACATTTATATATAACCCCAAAGGAATGTACACCAAATACACAAAAGTTTGGCCTTAAGGCCTTACAGTTAAGCTTCAGAGGTGTGGATTACAAACATCGGCACGCAGGCCGGCCACACATGAAAATAATAAAGTTCTTCGCTCAGCCTTCGAGGGCCAGCAACAGCAGCTGCAGGGGCTTCATCCCTCTATTTCCCACTCGGCTCTCCAGCACCTGCACAAAGACAGCCCACCATGATGGTGGCAAACAAGACAAGGGTCAACATTCAACTAACAAATTTATAACGACCCTACCCCTTTCCTGGGGCAGTGGTATTCCTTCCCTATAGGCATAAAATTTCACAAGAAGATATATCACACAATGTGCACTCACGCACAATCAATATATCATAAATGTCGGCCACGCGGCCCGACGCTCCGCGCACTCAGGGCACATTCTTGGTGTACCGGAAAACTTGGGTCCCACCACCGTTCAAGGGTCCAAAGCTCAACGGTAAAGTTTGAGCATTATGCTCCACAACCTATAGCTGGAGACTTTAGTCTTAATGACGCGCAGGCCTAAGAATCTTATTATGTGAACCTAACAAACACCAATATCCCAAGCACTCATGTCAGACAACCATAACAAGGATATAGATCAGCCCTTGCCCGTTGCTCAAATCGCCAGTTCAATACTAGACCGGCACGGGTCGGCATCTCCTTGTCCGTTCGGCACGAAGCCTTTTAAGAGCTCGCAGCTCACAATAGACATATTGTCCACCAAGGACTGGCTTCACAATCCAAAAAGGGGAGTTAGTGCTAGCGTTCCTTGCGATCTCTTGGCGGGTTCAACAGATGATCTCTTTCTGCACCCAAACTCAACCCAAATCCTTCAGCATCCTACAGTGCCAGAAAATTGGTCTTTCCATAGCATACAACACAAGAATTATGAGGGTATTTTCCTAGAATCCCCATTCCAGTACTTCCTGTTACTCCACTTCACAGGCACAACCCACCGACTCCACAAACTACTCATTTATACGCGGAGTCTTCTCCGGTGCGCAAAATAAAACATCACCAATCCGGACCAACTTGTCCAGATGGGCTTCACACAACATGCTTATTCCGTACTACACATTTCCAGATCTATATGCAAGACTACTTGGGAATTTTAAGAATCAACCCAACAAAAATCCCACAACATTCCACCTTTTGGTGGGGAAAATCCATGCATATGCCAAAATAAGGACTTCATATGTCTAAGAAGAAAAATCGTTACCCTTGACGTTCTCTTTGGAGCCATGACAAAGCGTTTCTATACGGATGGAAATGATCGCCTCACTTTCCCCTTCGCAATTATAGCTTCAGATCTTGTTTTCGGCCTCAAGATCTTATCCAGCAAGCAACCCTAGCACCAGTCGAAGGTTTCTTCTCCAGAACTCGGGCAACGAGGAAGAGAGAGAGAAAAAGAAATAATACTTTCTTCTTTCCATTCCTCTACAAATAAGGCCTTGGGTTCTATCCCAGCCACTTGATCCAATGAACAAAACCAAACAATGACTCAGTTTAGAGTTGAAAAGGTCAATCACCGCTCAATGGACGCACGCTATTTGCCTGACACGGGTCACCACTCCCCATTGGGGCTGATAACAGGCCAGAATCGTCGAACTCAGCTCGACGATCTCCGCTCGATGTTTTTCGTCGAGCTCAGCTCGATGTTTTTCGTCGAGCTCAGCTCGACGATCATCGTCGAGCTGCGTCGAGCTCAGCTCGACGATCATCGTCGAGCTCCGCTCGACGATCATCGATCTCAGGTCGACTAAACATCTATACCGATTTGGGGTGTTACAATTCTCCCCTCCTTACAAGAAATTTCGTCCCGAAATTTGCATACAGTACTCAGGAAACAACAACCAAGATGTTATAACAGAACTTTTCTTCAACAAAATTTGTTACAATATTTCATGTTCTATATAACATAAAACAAAAGCTATTATACCAGTTTAGACAAACAGTTCAGGAAATTTAGCATGCATGGTCTGCTCCCACTCCCATGTTAGCTCCTCACGGTCGCAGTTGTCCCATTGGACCTTGACCATCCCGATTGTCCTATTCGCAACTGCTTATCAGCTTTATCCTCGATCCGAATGGGCCTAACCTTCATCGTTAACCCAGATTCGACTGGTACACGATCATTCGCAATCACTTGAGATGGATCTTTTATGGCTTTTTGAAGCACTGATATGTGGAACACATCATGCAATCCACTCAATTCTGCTGAAAGAGCTAGCTGATAGGCAGCTTCTCCAATTCGCTCCACCACTTCACACAGACCAAGATATCTCGGACTTAACTTTTTCAAGCACTGAATCCTAGACATGGCTTTGAAGGGATTGATTTTCAAATATACCCAATCGCCAATCACAAACTCAACATTTCGGTGCTTGCCATTGTAATACTTTGCTTGTCTATCTTGGGCTATCAGTAGCCTCTCCCGAATAGAGCGTATCGTCGAATTAGCTTCTTCGACTTCCTTACGCTTATATAATTTAGATTTGCCTGCATCCACCCAAGCTAATGGTGTATGGCATTTCCGACCATATAAAGCTTCAAACGAAGCCATACTTATGTTAGCTTGGTAGCTATTATTGTAGGAAAACTCTACCATATAGAGATGATCTTTCCACCACTTTCCAAAATCCAAGGCGCACATTCAGAGCATGTCCTCTATCGTTCTGTTAGTCCTCTCAGTCTGGCCATCAGTTTGAGGATGAAAGGTTGTACTGAACGTTAACCTTGTTCCCAAAAACTGATGGATTAGCCTCCAATCATTCGATGTGAATTTCCCGTCACGGTCACTTACGATGCTATGGGGAACACCGTGCAATCATATGACTTGCTCAACATAAAGTTTTGCCAAGACTTCCACTGAATCGTTCCTCTTATTCGAAAGGAAGTGAGCCACTTTAGTCAACCGATCTACGATCACCCAAACCGAATCATTACCGCGTTGAGATCTCGGCAAATCGTGCATGAAATCCATCGAAATATCATCAAACTTCCAATCCGGAATAGGTAGCGACTTCAAGAAACCTCCGGGCTTCTGGCATTCTGCTTTCACCAAGGCACATGCTTGACATTTAGCCACATAATGTGCTATGTCTTTCTTTAACCCTGGCCACAAGAACAATTTTTTCATGTCTTTATACATCTTTGTGCTCCCTGGGTGAATTGAGTATTTCGTAAAGTGAGCCTCATAAATCAATTCTTCTCTTAGCTTACCCATACTTGGGACGCATAAACGACCCTCTTTCCTCAAAAGGTCATCATCCCAAGAGAATTGTTCATTTGACCCATCCACTGCATAGCGTTGCAGACTTTCATCAAGTTCTGTTGCTCGCCGAATTCTATCCACAAGGTCATACTGTACCTCCGTCCAGTTCAAGTATGCAGTTGCTGTGGAATTCTTGTCAACACAAAAAATCTCTAACGCTTACAACTCCTGTATAAGACGCTCATCATACATCTGCAACCAATTTTCCCTTGACGGAGTCCTACGACTCAAGGCATCTGCGACCACGTTTTACTTCCCAGGAGTGTAGTGAATATTAAAGGTGTAGTCCCCGAGGAACTCCATCCACCATTGTTGTCGCATATTGAGATCCATATGATCCAATAGGTACTTTAGGCTCTTATGGTCCGTAAATGTAAGACCCCCCTCCCGGAACACAAGACACGGCACGAGAGGGGTCTTATGGCCAGAGCAGCTGCCTTGCGGTAACAGTAGCACTCGGGCTAGTCTGTACCACAAGACGCCTATTCTGCCGGCAACAACCAATATCAACACATAAATGTCAACCCAACCATAATAATATAAGAAAGTCAATCCACACTAAGCATATATCCATAAGCATAACAAAAGAGAAGCTAACAAGCTTCTACATAATCAGAGTACGTGAATATAATTGCCTCGAAGGGCTATAACAAAATCTCTCCCACTCACATCTGTAACCGACGGTAGCGACGGTACCGTCCCCTCAGGCCCTGTCGTCCTGGCCTGGCTGTCCAGCTGCATAGCCTGCTGCTCCACCTGTGGGGTTTCCTCCTAAAAAGGAAGACGTAGCAACTGTTAGTCATAAAGACTAAGTGGCTTCACATCCGCTCCCCCGGTGACTCCTCGGCACCGGGCGGAGAAAGGAACAGGTACAATATATAAATAACAGTAGTACAACAGGTGAAGTGAGTATACATATCATAAGCAGCAACAACAGTAGTGTATAATAAACAAGCTCTTATTTTACAAATCTACTATCTACAGCAGCAAGAGAGTATATAGCTATAACAATAAGTAACTCAACTTATATGGATGCCCATACAAGCATATAAGTTGAGGGTCGTTCAGCAGCAAATAACTCATCGTATAGGAGTACCCATAGAAACTTATACGATGAGGGTCTTGTGTATGTAATGAAGTGCAATGCTATATATGCAGTGCAGTGACTCACCCATGATCAAGCACATGCAATCGCTATGTCGACACAGACTTAGTTCCCATTATTCGAGCAGGTAGCTAACCTCTCAGGCATCATCCGTCGCGGCCGGACGGTGACAGTAGAGCGGGCATCTCCACTACTAGGCTGGTCTCCATACTACCTAGCCTAGGCCTCCGTACGCCTCAACGCTAAGAACACAACAGCGGAGCTCACATGCGTACTACGGCTCAGCGGGTTCTCTTGGGTAAATGAGCACCAAGATCCTAGCCCCGAACTGGCCTATGCATGACACGGAAGGAGCCTCGGAGTGAGCACGAGGACTAAGCCCAACCGTTCACTTGGCACGGAAGGAGCCTCGGGACGTGAACACCGAGGACCAAGCCCAACCGTCTAACTTTACTCATCTCAACCTCATTCCAACTAGTGACGGTTAACACCTCACTTGTTAATTTTACAATGCTACCCGTAGGGAGACGACACTCTAAGCATTGGATTACTAATTCCCTTCTATCCATTCATCATACATCTTGGCCAAAGCTAAATCATTTACATATTCATTATATTATAACTACCCATTTATATCGGGCTCTTCCTTCAATTAAACTTGTCCACAACTCGATATACGAATTCAGATTTATAACCTCAACTTATCATATCATAATTATGTCAAAAGAGCTCACCCAAATCTCGAGTTGGATCGCAACATTAAATTCCACCAAATCGCACTCCACATTGCACAGCCCAGAATTTAGGTGAATCCTTGAGCCGGTCAGCAACTTCGACCAAGGATTCCTGTGGCTATAAGAATCCGACGAGTGCGTGTAACCACTCGTTGGAAAGATAATTTCAAGGGCTACTACTTTTGTGTTGAGTCGAAAACCCAAATATGGCCAGAACACCCCCGAAATTGGCCATGAAGATCGCTGCGTGCAAAAACAGATTTATGCACGCATCTTAAGGTGAGATAAACGACATCCATTCATCTTCCTCCTTACACCGATCTCCCAAAAACTTCTCCAGAAACTCGTCCACCCTTATTCACCCTCACAAAGCCATATTTCTCCACGAATCCTTCTCTCATCTTCACTTTGAAGGATGAAGAGGTTGGAGGGGGCTAATGCCTAGAAAACAAACCTAGGCATGACTTTCCTAGGAAATCTCCTCCTCACCATCAAGAATCTATGGAGTCGATATCTCTCCTAGGATATATCTACAGATCTAGCACCAAGGGATAGGGGAGGAAGCTCACCTCATTTCCAGCGGTACCATCGTTCCCGGCCATGGATCTAGTCGTTCTTCTTTGCGGCATCTCTCGCTTGGTGCGGTTGTTCTTCACGACAAAGGAAGGAGAGGGAGAGAGAGAAAGAAGGCTGCCTCCAAGAGCTCCGCCTGCTTCCCTCGGCTTCGTCGGTTTCGCGAGATCCACGATGACGGCAAGGGTCGATCGGCGCAAAAGCTAGGGTTCGGCTTTAAATCCCTTTTATAAGCCGATGTATTAAGTTACATCTTCTTCCACGTGTCATCGCCTCATTAGGCCGCCCATAATGGGTCATATTGAAGTGACCCGGTCCAAGGAACCATCCAGTGCGAATACCGAAATTCGGTTCGGTCCGCCTGTACAAGCCGGCGAATCTGCCTGGGCGAAGAAAACACACAAGTCAAATTCGGCGGGAATCATCTGTCATTCTCGACGATCGGCGAGAATCGTCAGGCATTCTCGACGAATTCATCGGGTATCAACAATGATACCTGGCGATTTTCCCTTAGCCTAACTTATCGGAAATCTGGCGTTGAGTATTCTCAGTGATACTCGACGATCGGCGAGAATCACCAGGCATTCTCGATGATTTTCCCTTGGGCCATGCTTATCGGAAATCTGGCGTTGAGTGCGTTGAGTATTCTCAGCGATACTCGACGATCGACGAGAATCACCAGGCATTCTCGACGATTTTCCCTTAGGCAATGCTTATCGGAAATCTGGCGTTGAGTGCGTTGAGTATTCTCAGCGATACTCGACGATCGACGAGAATCACCAGGCATTCTCGACGATTTTCCCTTAGGCCATGCTTATCGGAAATCTGGCGTTGAGTGCGTTGAGTATTCTCAGCGATACTCGGCGATCGGCGAGAATCACCAGGCATTCTCGACGATTTTCCCTTAGGCCATTTCCTTTCGATCTGTTGGATATCACTCAACCCTACACTTTATCAAACGCACTTGACACCTTTTTGCCAGTGCGCCCCGAGCCTGAGTCAAGTCTCTTGACTCAAAACTTGTGCGAGGGGTCTAGCGCGAATTGGGACGTTATAAATCCTATAAACAAAATAAAAGATTTCGTCCCCGAAATCAGGCTAGGGCTATGGGGATACAAGTACAAAATAATATGCGTTATAAAATGTTACCTTGGAAGAACAGCTCCGGGTAGCGCTTCTGCATCAAGTCCACCGTCTCCCAAGTAAATTCTTCCTTCCCATGATTAGATCACAACACTTTTACCAGAGGCACACTTTTGCGGCGCAGGGTTCTTATCTTATTATCAATGATTCGTACCGGCTCCAGTCGCACAGATCTGTCATACGCCACAGCACCATCAGTCGTGGGGATGTATTGTTCGGGCCGCAACAGCGCCTTCCGAAGCGACGAGACATGGAACCGTCGTGGAGATTTTCTAACTCGGGCGGTAGCTCCAGCCGATAGGCCAAAGGGCCAATCTTTTCCACTATGACATAGGGTCCAACATACCGTGGGCTGAGCTTCTTCACTCCTCGTACTCGTGATACTCCATGCATTGGTCGGATTTTCAGAAACACCTTGTCTCCCACTTGAAATTCCACCATACGGTGTTTAGCGTTATAATACTTCGCCTGTTGACTTTGAGCCTCTAACATATGATCCTGTATCAACCTAACCATCGCATTCGTGTCATCTATATATTTAACACCCAAAGTCTTCGGGTCTTCATCTTGCACCCAAGACAAGGGGGTTCTACACCTCCTTCCATATAGGGCTTCATGGGGTGCCATGCCAATGCTAGCTTGATGGCTGTTGTTGTAGGAGAATTCCACTAAGGGCAAGAGTCTTTCCCATGGCTCTCCCCTATCTATCACACATAACCTCAATAGATCCTTCAATGTTCGGATTGTCTGCTCAGACTGGCCGTCCGTCTGTGGATGAAATGCGGTGCTGAAGGTAAGGCGCGAGCCCAAATACTCCTGTACCGCCTTCCACTCCTTGGAGGTAAAACGACCATCATGGTCCGAAACTATCGTCTTAGGTACGCCGTGATACCGTACAAACTGTTCCACAAAAAGACATACTAAGACGTCCACATGAGCCTCCTTCTTCATAGGAATGAACCGGGCAACTTTCGTCAGGCGGTCAACGATCACCCACACTGAATCATTTCCTGAGCGGGAGCGAGGTAGCCCATGTACGAAGTCCATGGAAATATCCTCAAACTTCCACTCGGGGATTGGCAACGACTGCAACAGGCCACCGGGACTCCTGCACTCCGCCTTCACTCTTTGGCAGGCTTCACAATGCGTGACAAAGTATCAGATATCCTTCTTCATTCCTGGCCAACACATCGTCTTCCGTAAGTCGGCGTACATCTTCAAAATTCCCGGGTGCACGGAATATTAAGAGCAATGTGCTTCTCTCATAATATCCTCCCAGATTCTGCCACCTTTGGGAATGCAGAGCAGGCCGCGAAAGTAAACGAGGTCGTCCTTTAGTGTGTACTCGTCGGTAGTCCCGTCTTCGATTAACTTTATTACCGGGGCCAAAGCTGCATCCAATTCTTGCTCCACTCGGATCCAATCCCGGATATCACAAACTATGCTCATGCTGGACAGGTACTCCGTATATTCCGAAGAAGCCTTAAATATTAAGGTGATGTCCATCTCCTCGATCATCCGTGCCAACTCCATGCTCATCAACCGAGATTCTGGGCTTGAGCCGGGTACTTTCCTACTCAACGCATTGGATACCGAGTTCGCTTTTCCGGGGTGATAGTTCAAGGTGAACTCATAGTCGCATAGAAACTCTAACCACCGCCATTGTCTTAAGTTCAATTCCTTCTGGGTATGGACGTACTTTAAATTTGTATGATCCGAGAAGATTTCGCAGTGGACGCCGTATAGATAATTCCTCCATACCTTCAAGGCGAACACCACCGCTCCTAGCTCCAAATCATGCACCGGGTAATTGATTTCATGCTTCTTCAATTGTCTTGAAGCATAAGCAATTACGTGTCCGTGCTGCATCAACACTGCTCCCAATCCCTGATAAGACGCGTCCGTGTAAACTTGGAATCCTTCCTTCCCAGACGGAAGGACAAGGATGGGGGCGGAGGTAAGTCTATCCTTCAATTCCTGGAATGCCGCTTCACACTGGGGTGCCCACTCAAATGGCACTCCTTTCTTTGTCAAGGAAGTAAGCGGAAGGGAAATCTTGGAGAATCCTTTTACGAACTTGCGGTAGTATTCGACAAGTCCAAGAAAACTCCTCACATCAGCAGCCGACTTCAAAGGCGACCACTCCTTCACGGCACGCACCTTGGCCGGATCTACAGCTAGTCCAGCCCCACTGATTACGTGACCCAAGAAAGCCACCTCCCTAAGCCAGAATTCACACTTGTTAAACTTGGCGAACAGGGCGTGCTCTTTTAGCTTCTCCAGAACTAAGGCCAAATGTCAGGCATGTTCTTCCTCCGTCTTCGAGTAGACTAAGATGTTGTCAATGAACACAATGACGAAGACATCTAAGTAGAGCTCAAACACTTTATTCATCAAGCTCATGAAAGCTGATGGGGCATTGGTGAGCCCAAACGGCATCACTGTGAACTCATATAAGCCGTACCTTGAGCTGAAAGCCGTTTTCTGTATATCATCCTCCTGTATTCTCAATTGGTAGTACCCCGAGCGCAAATCTAGCTTGGAGAACCAATGCGCTCCCACCAGTTGGTCGAACAACTCATCGATCCGAGGTAACGGATAGGTGTTCCGTACTGTCAGTCGGTTGAGTTCCCGATAGTCTATACATAAATGCAGGGTTCCATCTTTCTTCTTGACGAATAGAACAGGGGCTCCCCAAGGTGATGAGCTGGGGCAAACAAACCCTGATTCTACCAGCTCCTGCAGTTGAACTCTAAACTCCGCGAGTTCTTTTGGGGCCATCCGATAAGGGGTCCTGGAGACAGGCTTAGCTCTTGGTACAAGCTTAATCTGAAAATCCACTTCTCTATGCGGGGGTAACCCTGGCAATTTCTCAGGAAATACCTCAGGGAAATCCCGTGCTACCCGCACATCCTTCACATCTACCTTCATCTCTTTTAGTTCGAAACATATCATGTCGACTTTATCCCCTCTCATATGAGCCTTCAAGGTCTGGATTGAGGATAACAATATTCGTGGTGCGAAATTTATACCTTGGAAGACTACATCAGTATCCCCATGTCTCAAATAGATGCGCTTCTCCGCACAGTCGATTCTTGCATGGTGCCAATCCAGCCACGCCATACCCAGAATGAGGTCGAATTCTGGTATTCTCAAAATTATGGCAGGGGTATCAAAGGTCTTTCCCCCAATAGTTATCTCTAACTCACACTTCGCGGTTGCCGTCATCTTAGATCCGTCTGGGAGGCGTACTCTTCGGGCAATACTAGTGAAATATTGCACTCCGGGTATATTCTTGATGAAGTCTTCGGACATGAAAGAATGTGAGGCGCCGGTGTCAAATAACGTATAAGCCGGTTTCCCGCCGACCATCACGGTGCCTAAGTGTCATTTAATAATACTCAAGCATGACATCTAGTATATCTTAAGCCACTAGAGGATATTAATGGAAGCAAAATGTCTAATTCAAATTGTACCTGCAATCATCTCTTGAGGATTCCACTCTTGAGTCATGTCCAAGGCATACATCTGATCTCGAGCGGGTCCGGGGTTTCTTCTTCGTGGTACTCGTCCTCGACCACGCACATACCCTCTCCCCCGCGGGGCTGCTAGAGGGAGAGCAAAAGGCGCATCTCCAAACAGTTGCGGGCAGTAGCGTCGAATGTGGCCCGGTTGGTTACATTCAAAGCACACCCGTTCCTGCCTTCCGCCGTGTTGCTGAAATTATGGAGGTGGAGGTAATGTTGGCGGTTGCGGAACCGGGCGCTCCTCTCTGAAGTTCATGGGGAAACGCCCGCCACCCCTCCGATATCCTCTTCCTCTTTTATTGTCGAATCTCCTTCTGTTGCTGGGGCTGACTTCCATCACGCCCTCCGCTGGCCTCTTACCACTTCCCAAGTGGTCCGCTTCCAATCTCTTTGCTATATCAATAATCTCCGCCAGACTAGAGTCCGCTATAAACAAAAGGGCTTGCCTTAGGGGATCTCGCAAGCCTTTGTAGAATCGTTTGGCGTACCCTCTATCATCCAGCTCATAGGAGTCAGCGAATCTAGCCAGGTGCTGAAACTCCCGTTGGTACTCCGTCACCGACATGGACCCTTGCTTTAGTTGCAAAAATCTCTCTTCCAGACCATCCCGAGCGGACGGGGGGATGAAATGCTCTAAGAAGGCTTTGGAGAATTCGCTCTAACTAATGTCCGTGTACACTCTTCCACGAAAAGTGGAGCCCATGAGGGACTTCCACCACCTTTTGACGTGCGGCTCTAAGAGTGTCACCACAAGGGTCACCGCCATATTGTTTGGACATCTTATTCCTACCAACAACTCTTGTATAGTGTCGAGCCACTTTTCCGTACTCACCGCCGACTCTGTCCCAATATAAGCGGGAGGGGAGAGAGCTCGGAAAATGCTTAACCAACTAGATCCCGGACCCTATTGTTGTACAGGTGCCTGCTGAGATTGGGATCTAAAGGCATCCAAAATAGCTGTGAGCGTCTGCCCCAGCTCTGATTGTTGGAATTGTGTAGGTACGGACGGGGCGGGGGTGCCCCTTACTGGCTCAGCATGTACTGGGATCTACACATAAGGTACAAACCTAGGGTTAGGTTGGCTAATCTAAGGTTAAAGATGGACAACTTAGTGTGAATTACATATGGGCACACCACTGCTTCCGCTAAGTCAGTTTGTCCCCAAACTGACTAATCAAATGGGGGTGGCACCATTGTTAAGTGACTTTCGCCTTGGAGGATCGTAGCAAGCTGATACCATTTGTAAGACCCCCCTCCCGGAACACAAGACACAGCATGAGAGGGGTCTTATGCCCAGAGCAGCCGCCTTGCGGTAATAGTAGCACTCGGGCTAGCCTGTACCACAAGACGCCTATTCTGCCGGCAACAACTAATATCAACACATAAATGCCAAACCAACCATAATAATATAAGAAAGTCAATCCACACTAAGCATATATCCATAAGCATAACAAAAGAGAAGCTAACAAGCTTCTACATAATCAGAGTACGTGAATATAATTGCCTCGAAGGGCTATAACAAAATCTCTCCCACTCACATCTGTAACCGACGGTAGCGACGGTACCGTCCCCTCAGGCCCTATCGTCCTGGCCTGGCTGTCCAGCTGCATAGCCTGCTGCTCCACCTGCGGGGTTTCCTCCTAAAAACGAAGACGTAGCAACCGTTAGTGTTGGGTATTGTATCCACAATTATCTGGATTTGAGGAAGCCTCCTGTCAAGCTAAGATGAAGTTACATTGTATTTGATCACTTGTCTTCAAGTTGTGCTTGCAGTTATTCCACGCTAAGTACACACCAATGTCAGGGTGCAGTGGGTCAATATACACGGGTCTGCGCAACGTAATCCCTCGTTAAGCAGATCAGTGTGTTGGCTTACGTGTACTCTCTCTATTGGAGTGTACTTATTTTCAAGTACAGGGCTGAGACAGATCAAGAGGAGACAAGGAGCAAGGATGGGTCAAAGCAACTCACAGGAAGAAAGACGAGAAATCGTCTAAGTTAGATTCGACGAGAATCATAAAGTGATTCTCGCCGATTCGACGAGAATCACTAGTGATTCTCGCCGAATCGTAGAGAATCACTCGTCGATTCCCGCCGACCGCAGCCGGCCGTCTCAACGCCGCCCTGAATTCTGCTAAGGCAGAATCGGCGAGAATCACTAAGTGATTCTCGCCGAATCGGCGAGAATCACTAAGTGATTCTCGCCGAATCGTCGAGAATCACTAAGTGATTCTCGCCGAATCGTCGAGAATGATCTTGCATTCTCGCCGATTCGGCGAGAATCAATTGTAATTCCTGCCGATTCTCGCAGAATTTGACTTAGGCAAATTTCTGCTACTATTTGGACCGGTCCAAGTTAACATGCGCTGTTTGGAGCCGGTCTTAGGGCTTCTTTTTGGTGGGGCCCACAACGGTCATTTTGGATGACCTAATGTATAAATACATCGGTATGTTGAACAGTAAAAAATATGAACAGAGAAGAAGAAAAGCTGAGCCGCCGACGTGACCTAGATCGCGAGGCTTATTCCGTCGCCGTCGCCGCTCGTGTTAGTTGGTCGCCGCCGCTGATCGGGGTTACTTCCTGATCTCCCGACGATAAAAGCTCTGTCTCGCAACGCGTCTCACGAGTCCTTCTTGAGAACCTTTGTCTCTTGATTTGTAGATTGAGAATACCTTCCCTATCCGAATCAATTGAGACGATTGATCCAAGAAAGACCATTGGTAGACCTTGCCGGTTTAGCTATGAAGTTTGGATCTACATAGCATCGCCGCCTCATTCTTTGCTGCCGATCTAGAGAAGATCCTTTCCAAGTGAGATCTAAGGTTGTGGACTCTTCGTCGTCTTCAAGAACACGTCATTGAACGAAGAGGGACACTTTATTCTCCATAAGTAGTTTGTATTTCTAATACACTCCATTTTCAATTTTGTTTTAAAGGAACGTTGGTTCCTAGTTGTAAGGGTTGGGTGCAACCCGTGGTGTAGGAGTTGTGACTCCTTCGTTTGGAAGGATTCCTTCCGTTAGTGCAAGGATTGGATTTCAATCCTGTTGGTGAAGTGACCGAGTCATCCCTGGTTGGGAGATAGGTCGAAGGGGGAGAGTAGATGTAACCAAATTGGGGAACCACTATAATTTGCCTATGTCTTTCTGTGCTGTGTTGTTTGGTTTATTTGTGCAGGTACAATTTTAATTCCGCAAAAACACTGCAAGACACCTATTCCCCCCACCCCATAGGTGAAGGTAGTTGGCACTAGGTGGACTTTCAAGTGGTATCAAAGCCAGGTTACTCATCAAAAAGGTTCACACCTTGAGTAGAATCCTGCCACAAGTGTCAACAAGAATGGAGCTGGATTATGATATCTCTCCGTTAAGACTCCCCACGTACACAAAGGAGTATTATCCCATCTGGAAGATGAGAGTGTCTTTTCACTTGGAGGCTATCGATCCTCGGGCATCACTCATCTTGGAAGAGGGTCCATTCATTCCCATGAAGACCTCCAGCTCTGGAAAGGATATCCAAATCCCCAAGTGCATTACTGAGATGTCTGAGACTGAACTCTCATTGTACAATCTGGATAAGGTGATTCGTCAGATCATCATTGATGTCTGGTCTGGATCTTCTCGATCTAGATTGGAAAAATGTAGGACGGCCAAGACAATGTGGCAAACCATCTCAAACCTCATGGAGGGATCAGAGAAAGCAGGGACCAGTTGTCAACAAGAGGATGAAGCCTATGTGGGGGTCCTCGTCTCTGAAGAAGAAGGTAATGACCAATCTGTCAGTATCAGGGCTCCAGTGTCCTTGTCGGAGACTGAAAAAGAAATTGAGGAAAGCAGTTCTGATGAAGCTGACTTAACGGTCTCTGCCGATCTTAACAGTAACTCTGAAGAGCTGAATCAGGAGCAGGTAACTTCCTCTTCTTGCCCCTCTTCCCTTGATGTTCCTGAAGACAAGAATAGTTTTGATGGCTGTGTATCTAATGATGCACGGGATATGTTGAATTTCAATAAAAAGATTGAAAATCCTGATTCCCTGCTGAGTGCCCTTCAGAAAAGCAACCTACTTATTGAGGAGCAAGCTCAGGAGATTGCTCGACTGAAGACCTTGATGGATCTCCAATTGGAATCCATCAAGGTAAAGGACTCAAAAATCTCAGATCTAGAGTGTCGTCTAGATAATGAGAAGAGAATAGTGTCTAACTTTTCCAAGGTAGATGCTATCAAGAGAAAAAGTGAAAATGGGTGGATCTCCTGAATTCATGGAGAAATGGGGAGACTGTGTTCAGACCTCCCACCCCAAGTAGGAAGGGCACTCATCATGCCTTCAGGTATGACCACAAGAACAACCGTGGTCACTGCAAGGATGACCAGCCCTCATGTGGAAACACCCACAGTGCAAGGGCTGTCATGACCACCCATGAGAGAATACCTAAGGCTCATCCTGAACCATTTGTATTCTCGGCCACTGCCCCAACTCGTCATGAATCTGCCGGAACCAGCTCTCACGGCAGTACTGTCCACCCTAGGACACAGGAAAGGGGGGTCTGGAAAATGTGGTAAGCTCCCGTGTGGACTTTGGGAGCGTGCTGACTGAAAGGAAGGCACCACCTCCCAGGCCTCATGACTCGCACCACATGAATTATTTCCTCCCTCCCATGTGTCAAGGTGGAAAAGGCAAAGTTGTGAGCAGAACCGGCTCTATCCTGTTTAGACCTGAGATCATGACTACCTCAATTAGTAGGTCAGGTCTGAAAAGGCGATACAACATTCACGAGTGTTGGTGCTGTGCCAAGGTGGGTCACTTTGCCATAGATTGTTGGCACAACCCCTCCGTGTCAAGGGCAGGGGCATATCCACCACCTCTGGGCAGAGTTAGCCTTCCTGACAGGATTCCTGTGGGAAGGCATTCGAGTTTTTATGCTGACAAGAACCTAGGACCCAATACATATTGGGCTCCTAAGGTAAGGTAATTCTCTTTTGCAGGGTAGTCTTGGTTCCCGTAAACTTGATGGGAACCAGATAGGAGATATTCCAAGAATGACTTGGAACAAGTATCTGGAATAGGAGCAGTGCCATCGACACAGGCATACTCAAATTTACCACCTGGTGTTCCTTAAACAGAAGATCTAAATGATAAATCTTATAATCCCAGGTACTTGCATTCAGTCTCAATATTTGAGTCATATTGTATCGATATTTACATATATATATATATGTATATTTACATATCCACACAAATTTGTGAATTCCTTCTCTCGAAAGTAAATAATTATGTGTATATATACACATATATGCTTGTACACCTAAGGAAAGATTAAAATTGTAAAATGACCTTTAGATACAATATTAAAGAATTCTTGGAAGATACACACTTATACATTTGAAAATGAACCTCAACAGGCACAAGTCAGCCCACTGAAAATTAAGAAGGTACGTCAATGGGAGTTACAAAAGATTACAACTGATATCAGAATATTGTGTTCATCTCGATAATAACTTAATAAATTTGCCTGCCTCGGTTATTGTCTAGGGTGCACCAGAATTAATTTGCATCCTTACAAAATTATTGAACTAGGGTATAACATTGTCCTTATGCCTCATAATGCTGTGTGAAAAATTCCGTCTAAACTCTCGGTACAAAACAGTTAGGAAAATCTGTCGGAATCACGTCGAATCACCCGGTTCGCTACTGTATATATAGATCGAGTAAATCCCGCCGATTTCTCCCTATGCCTTAATCCCGTCGATTCACCTTCCTATTACACTAACATTCCGCCGATTCGCTGGTTCGTGTTCTTCCCGTCGATTCGCCTGGTTAGTGGATTCCCTCCGATAGCCCGAACCGAACGGAATCGCACAATCCCGACACCATCCCATCGATCACAGCTGCGACCGCCAAGGATCTCCTCTGTTCCTCCGACGACTAAGAACAAAGGACGGAAGGGCTTCCACTCGACATTAGGGTAACTGTCTATTCCCATTCTTCCTCCTTTTTAGTGGCTTGTCTAATGTGTAGCCTCCTACTAGGATCGCTGATAAGATATCGACTTGGGTATTTCCTCCCTAGGTCTATAATGGATCCAAGAACCACCGCCGGCCTGGTCACTGGATGTGAACTAGTTCGAACCGGTTTTTCACATGCCTTAGATGAGTTCAGGAACATCATCATCATGCTTGAAGAGGTTGGACTCACCTTTATACTAGAGCACCCCTGCAAGATATTGGATAAGGAGGTGATGGAGTTCTTTGCAACCACCAAACTTCGGGATGAAGACACTGTCATCAAGTGTAAGATTGCCGGTGCTAGGATCAAGATGTTTGCAAGGAAACTGACTCGATACTTATAGCTTTCCAGCTCTGATCACGAGGATTATCTGGAAGAACAAGATAGAGCCAGGACTCTTCTGTTCTGCGGCCTACCCAGAGGAATCAAATCCATCAAAAAGAAGGAGATGAACGAGGAAGGCAAGCTTCTATCTGACATCGTTGGGAAAGTCCTGATATGTAAACCAGGCTCCCACGATCATATCTCAGGGGAGATGTTTAAGATTCTAATGGTCATCGTCTGCAGGAAGCGATTCAACTAGGGGCCATGCTATTTGAGAAAATAAAGGATACTCTGAGAACCCCCAGCTTTGGACGGATCATTAGTCTTTATCTGAACCAACTGGATGGCGATAAGTTTGATATGAGCAAAGAAGTTCCCATCCATTATCTGAAGAAGATGGACTCCAGTATATTTGATAGATGGGAGAGACGGATAGGGCAAGCTGCCGTAGGAGAAGAACGAGATGAATCTCCGGCTGTGTCACATAGGGCTGAGGACAATAGAACCCCAGCAGATTCCGTGGCTGTCCCCGGTGAGGTTCCTGATGTGCTGACTGTAGGAACTGAGGGGGAGTCTCTATCCGCTCCTGCTGATGTCAGATCTGACATCTCTCAGATAGCTCGGGATGTAGTTGAGAACCTGTAAGAAGAAAGTGTGGATGAGGTGGAAGATGAGGTGGCCCTGAATGATAATGATCTGGGAGATGGAGGTGATGTCGAGGAGAATGTCGAGGGAAATTTAGATAATGCCTCAGTTGAGATTGAGAACATGGATGATGAGGAGGAAGAAGGAATCGAGAGGATGGAAGTGTTGGATCCTCGGGATGATGCTGAAGAACAAGCTCCTGAGGAGTCTGGTGCACGAATGGAGGGGGAGTCCTCCCAGCAACTATCGGTAAGCATTCCTGAAAAACCTACCGAGGCTGCCCAAATTCCCCCTGCGGAAATAGTACTTGTGTCCAGCTCACCAAGTGCATCTGCTGAAGAGCCAGATCAAGGCTTGCCTGAAGATCATCCACTGCAAGACAATCTGGCAAATCATACTATCAATATAGATCAAGGAATTCTGGATGAGCTAAAGGGCTCGTTTGAGAAAACACAAGCCAAAGTGCTCAAAAGGGTTAAAGAATCTGAGGATCTAATGTTAAAGAACATTGTGGAAGTCAACCACAAGTTGGACGTTATGGAAAAGAAATTCGAGGCAAAGTATACTGAAGCCGGCACAGCTGTCTCTCTGCTGATGCAAGGTCTTAAGAAGAACACGGATGATCTGGCTGTCGATAATCAGAACGCACATGTTGTGGCAGATAACATTCAAAAATTTGATGCCACTATGGTGACCCTAAACGCCAATCAAAAGACACTGCTCGCTGAATTTACAAAAACTGTGAAACACATCGATGAGTCCCTGCACGCTTACGCAAACTCAATGGCAGTGGAAGCCAAAAAGGGGGAGGAAGAGTACAAAGCTAAGATGGCTGGGCTTCAACAGATAATTATCGAAAATTTCGATCAGTCTAATAGGTATGCTCTTAAACTCTAACAAAATCATAATTGACACCTTCAATCAATCTAATAGATAATAATTGACAAATTCGATCAATCGAATAGGTATGTGTTTGAAACGGCCCATTGGTTAGTACAACAAGCCTCGGACATACACGTTCCCGTTGCTCCTCCGGAGCAAGAGGAGTACACTGCTGCTGCTGCTGAAGAAGAGGCAAGTATTGAAGAAGTTATAATGAGTGAGGCTGAAGCCAAGAAGGCTGCTAGGGCTGCTGCAAGAGCAGAACGCAGTGGCTGGTTTGATCAAGAAGCCCTAGCAAAAGCTAAAGGCAAAAGAAAAAATCAAGAAGGAACCTGAAAGGAAACGCCAACTGAAAAGAGAATCAGACTGAATGAGGATGAGGTGCGAAATGAAAGGTGGAGCCCAGTATCAAGAAGCATCATTTTGGACACATTTGCGTTGCAACAGAGGGGGGAGATAAAAAGGAACGATGTCTACAGTCAGTACGAGTGGGAGCTGCACAAGACCTTTGAAGCCAAAAGAAACATCTTCTTCAGGTCCAAGACTGTGGCAAATAAAGCTCCCCCTCCCAGATAGTACCCTAAGCCAAAGGAATACTTTGAACGTCAAAGCAGCAAGTACTTGGCGCAGCAGCTGAAAGACGAAATAGCTAAGGATAAAGAGATTTAGGAATTTAGCTAATGTACTCCTTATGTTTTTATTATTATCATCATGTATACATATGTACAATTATCGTGGATATATATATATATATATATATATATATATATATATATATATATATATGTAAGTTGATGATTGTCTCTCATATTGCTCTGTTTGCTTTTATTGTTCCTCTCTTATTTTAATGCATGTATTATCTGGATTGGTGAAATTCATCTTAGCTAGTAGGATTTTGGCTTCTTCAAATAGGGGGAGATTGTTGGGTATTGTATCCACAATTACCTGGATTTGAGGAAGCCTCCTGTCAAGCTAAGATGAAGTTACATTATATTTGATCACTTGTCTTCAAGTTGTGCTTGCAGTTATTCCACGCTAAGTACACACCAATGTCAGGGTGCAGTGGGTCAATATACACGGGTCTGCGCAACGTAATCCCTCGTTTAGCAGATCAGTGTGTTGGCTTACATGTACTCTCTCTATTGGAGTGTACTTATTTTCAAGTACAGGGCTGAGACAGATCAAGAGGAGACAAGGAGCAAGGATGGGTCAAAACAACTCACGGGAAGAAAGACGAGAAATCGTCTAAGTTAGATTCGACGAGAATCACTAAGTGATTCTCGCCGATTCGATGAGAATCACTAGTGATTCTCGCCGAATCGTCGAGAATCACTCGTCGATTCCCGCCGACCGCAGCCGGCCGTCTCAATGCCGCCTTGAATTCTGCTAAGGCAGAATCGGCGAGAATCACTAAGTGATTCTCGCCGAATCGTCGAGAATGATCTTGCATTCTCGCCGATTCGGCGAGAATCAATTGTGATTCCCGCCGATTCTCGCCGAATTTGACTTAGGCAAATTTCTGCTACTCTCTGGACTGGTCTAAGTTAACATGCGCTGTTTGGAGACGGTCTTAGGGCTTCTTTTTGGTGGGGCCCACAACGGTCATTTTGGATGACCTAATGTATAAATACATCGGTATGTTGAACAGTGAAAAATACGAACAGAGAAGAAGAAAAGCCGAGTCGCCGACGTGACCTAGATCGCGAGGCTTATTCCGTCGCCATCGCCGCTCGTGTTAGTTGGTCGCCGCCGCTGATCGGGGTTACTTCCTGATCTCCCGGCGATAGAAGCTCTATCTCGCAACGCGTCTCACGAGTCCTTCTTGAGAACCTTTGTCTCTTGATTTGTAGATTGGGAATACCTTCCCTATCCGAATCGATTGAGACGATTGATCCAAGAAAGACCGTTGGTAGACCTTGTCGGTTTAGCAATGAAGTTTGGATCTACATAGCATCGCCGCCTCATTCTTTGCCGCCGATCTAGAGTAGATCCTTTCCAAGTGAGATCTAAGGTTGTGGACTCTTCGTCGTCTTCAAGAACACGTCATTAAACGAAGAGGGACACCTTATTCTCCATAAGTAGTTAGTATTTCTAATACACTCCATTTTCAATTTTGTTGTAAAGGAACGTTGGTTCCTAGTTGTAAGGGTTGGGTGCAACCCGTGGTGTAGGAGTGGTTACTCCTTCGTTTGGAAGGGTTCCTTCCGTTAGTGCAAGGATTGGATTTCAATCCTGTTGGTGAAGTGACCGAGTCGTCCCTAGTTGGGAGATAGGTCGAAGGGGGAGAGTGGACGTACCCAAATCGGGGAACGACTATAATTTGCCTGTGTCTTTCTGTGCTGTGCTGTTTGGTTTATTTGTGCAGGTACAATTTTAATTCCGCATAAACGCTGCAAGACACCTATTCCCCCCCATAGGTGAACATAGTTGGCACAAGGTGGACTTTCAGTTAGTCATAAAGACTAAGTGGCTTCACATCCGCTCCCCCAGCGACTCCTCGGCACCGGGCGGAGAAAGGAATAGGTACAATATATAAATAACAGTAGTACAACAGGTGAAGTGAGTATACATATCATAAGCAGCAACAACAGTAGTGTATAATAAACAAGCTCTTATTTTACAAATCTACTATCTACAACAGCAAGAGAGTATATAGCTATAACAGTAAGTAACTCAACTTATATGGATGCCCATACAAGCATATAAGTTGAGGGTTGTTCAACAGTAAATAACTCATCGTATAGGAGTGCCCATACAAACTTATACGATGAGGGTCTTGTGTATGTAATGAAGTGCAATGCTATGTATGCAATACAGTGACTCACCCATGATCAAGCACATGCAATCGCTATGTCGACACAGACTTAGTTCCCACTATTCGAGCAGGTAGCTAATCTCTCAGGCATCATCTGTCGTGGCCAGACGATGACAGTAGAGCAGGCATCTCCACTACTAGGCTGGTCTCCATACTACCTAGCCTAGGCCTCCGTACGCCTCAACGCTAAGAACACAACAGTGGAGCTCACATGCGTACTACGGCTCAGCGGGTTCTCTTGGGTAAATGAGCACCAAGATCCTAGCCCCGAACTGGCCTATGCGTTACACGGAAGGAGCCTTGGAAGTGAGCACGAGGACCAAGCCCAACCGTTCACTTGGCGCGGAAGGAGCCTCGAGACATGAACACCGAGGACCAAGCCCAACCGTCCAACTTTACTCATCTCAACCTCATTCCAACTAGTGACGCTCAACACCTCACTTGTTACTACCACAATACTACCCGTAAGGAGATGACACTCTAAGCATTGGATTACTAATTCCCTTCTATCCATTCATCATACATCTTGGCCATAGCTAAATCATTTACATATTCATTAATTTATAACTACCCATTTATATCAGGCTCTTCCTTCAATTAAACTTGTCCACAACTCGATAAACAAATTCAGATTTATAAACTCAACTTATCATATCACAATTATGTCAAAAGATCTCACCCAAACCTCGAGTTGGATTGCAACATTAAATTCCACCAAATCGCACTCCACATTGCACAGCCCAGAATTTAGGTGCAGCCTTGAGCCGGTCAGCAACTTCGACCAAGGATTCCCGTGGCTACAGGAATCCGACGAGTACGTGTAACCACTCGTTGGAAAGATAATTTCAAGGGCTACGACTTTTGTGTTGAGTTGAAAACCCAAATATGGCCAGAACACCCCCGAAATTGGCCATGAAGATTGCTGCGTGCAGAAACAGATTTCTGCACGCATCTTAAGGTGAGATGAACGACATCCATTCATCTTCCTCCTTACACCGATCTCCCAAAAACTTCTCCAGAAACTCGTCCACCCTTATTCACCCTCACAAAGCCATATTTCTCTACGAATCCTTCTCTCATATTCACTTTGAACGATGAAGAGGTTGGAGGGGGCTAAAGCCTAGAAAACAAACCTAAGCATGGCTTTCCTAGGAAATCTCCTCCTCACCATCAAGACTCTATGGATTCGATATCTCTCCTAGAATATATCTACAGATCTAGCACCAAGGGAGAGGGGAGGAAGCTCACCTCGTTTCCAGCGGTACCACCGTTCCCGGCCATGGATCTAGTCGTTCTTCTTTGCGGCATCTCTCGCTTGGTGCGGTTGTTCTTCACGGCAAAGGAAGGAGAGGGAGAGAGAGAAAGAAGGCCGCCTCCAAGAGCTCTGCCTGCTTCCCTCGGCTCCGTCGGTTTCGCGAGATCCACGATGACGACAAGGGTCGATCAGCGCAAAAGCTAGGTGTTGGGTACATTGGAAAATGTGTACCTGATTTGAAGAAGCCCAACCTAGCTCAATGATATACATCATGTTGTATTTGATGTAGTTTTGAGTTGACATGTGCAGGTAAAGAAATGCTAAAGTTTACAGAAAAATTCTAAGTCCAAGTGTCGACACAAAGGAAAATGTGTCGACACATAGAAGAAAGTTGTCGACACAACACTGGGAAAATGTGTCGACACAGAAGAAGTAAGTCGACACTACTCTGGGAAAAAGTGTCGACACATAACATAGTCGATCTCAACACTGGGAAAATGTGTCGACACAGAAGAAGTAAGTCGACACTACTCTGGGAAAAAGTGTCGACACAGAAGGAAAGCGTCGACCTCAACATTGAAAAAAAATGTCGACACAGAAGAACATAGTCGACCTCAAGGAATATAGTCGACCACAAGTTTGTCTACAACAGCAGAATGTGTCGACACATTGTGATTGAGTCGACACATTGAAGCAGAGTTAAAAGAAGACTGTGTCGTCACCTGAAGGCTAAGTCGACACTTACTGAAGTTAAGATTCTACAACAACTGTGTCGACACACAGGACTTGTGTCGACACACTGAAGAGTCAAGATCAAATTGTTTGCAGAAGAAGCTGTGTCGACTCAAAGGCAACTTAGTCGACATCACTGAAGGCAGTGTCGACACCAAAGTCAATTGTGTCGACACAAATAGACAGATGGTCTCGACACTTTCTGACAGACTGTCTCGACATACTGTGGTTCAAGACTAAGGCACAGGACTTGTTGAAGACTTGACAGCTGTGGGTTGCCACCGGTTAACTGAAGCTGTCAGACTTGTCAGAGAACTGTTAGAAACCGGATCAGCCGGTTACCATGAAGGAAGTCTATAAATAGACATATTCAGAAGAAGGAAATAACCTTCTAAACATTGAAGAAATTCTTAACTCCAGAACTTTTGAAGAAGGATTCCGATCCAAATCATTTCAAGAAAGTGCAAGGCACTTAAGAAGATCTTCTCAAGAAGATCTAAGAAGACTATCTAAGGATAGATCTAAGAAGAGTTCTAACCAGAATTCTGAAGAATCATTCAAGTGCTGATAGAGAGAGATCAAGTCAGAATTTGAAGAAGAAGAAAGAATCCACCAGTGGATTATCAAGAAGCTGTTTGGAATCAACTCAGCTAAGTACATTTTCAAGAAGCTTTGAAGAAGGCTAAGAAACAGTTGATTGCATCAGCTGATTAAGAATTGTCATTGCCTTTTCTCTCTCAATTTGGCAAGACAAATTTAAAAACAATCTTTTCTATATTTCTGTAGGATCTGTTTATACAGATCTGAGTTGTAAGCCTATGTTATAAAGGCTGAGTGTAGGAGTGTTGAACTCTGAGTGGTAGGGCTGATTGCCTGAGTGTAGGAGAAGGATATTCTCTGAGTTGTAGGCCTTGGGGCAAGGCTGAGGTAGGGCAGTTGTGCCTGAGTTGTAGGAACCAGTTGGGTTCTGAGTTGTAAGATCTATTGATCTGAGATAAGTGGAAGTTTGGCCGAATCTAGCATACAGCTAGATAGGTGAAGGGGGAAAGTGGATGTACCCAGACCTTGGGGAACCACTATAAAACATAGTGCAATCTGTGATGTGTTGTTTTCTGTGATTGCTGTGTTTTTGTATTAGTTAATAAATTGAATTCTGTCTAGAAGTTTTAGAAAAAGAAGCAGGACCTATTCACCCCCCCCTCTAGGTGTTTAGGCTGCCTTGAAAGTTAAACTATCAAGTGGTATCAGAGCCAGGTTCCTCAAAAAGGACTTAACAGTCTGAGGTAGATCTGATAGGCAGAATCAAGAATCAAGAAGATGGGTTCTGGAGAGAATCATAAGGAGCTAGGGTCAATGAAATTACCCATATGCAAGAAGGAAATCTTTGGGATCTGGAAAGAAAGAGTCAGATTGTTTATGGAAGCATCTGACCCAAGGATTTACATCACAGTACAGGAAGGCCCCTTCATACCAATGAAGATATCTGTTCTTGATGCAAATATCCAAACACCAAAGACTTATTCTGAAATGACCAAGGATGAAATCATCTTGGCAACCATGGACAAAAGGGCACAGAACATAATTGTCAGTGCCATAGATGATTCAACATTTCAGAATCTGATTCACTGCAAGACCTCCAAGGAGATGTGGGACACATTAATTGTCTACATGGAGGGATCAGAAGAAGTAAGGCTGGACAGAAAATCTATGCTAAATCAGGAGTATGAAAGTTTTAGACAAGGAAAATCTGATAGCATCACTGAGTGCTATAAGAAATTCTATAGAATTGTGAATGAGCTAATTTCCTATGGAAGAGTCTTCAGTACCTATGAACTGAATGACAAATTCTTAAGATCCTTATCAAAGGATTGGGATACAAAGATCTGTGCCATAAGAGAAGTGGCAAAATTGGCAGAGATATCTCCTCCAACTCTGTTTGGAAAGTTGCTATCCTATGAAATGCAACTTATGGTAAGGAAGGAGGAGGAAAGAAACTCAAGAGGAGAGCATAGAGAAAAGACTGTGGCATTTAATGCTGAAGCCACCAGAAAGAATAGGAGGAAATCACCATCTCCTCCTAAGGAAGTTGAAGAAGGTAGTTCTGAAAATTCAGATAGGGGTTCAGTCAGCAGTGATTCAGATGCAGACTTTGCTGCATTCACTAGGCAATTTCAAAGGTTCTTGAAAAAGAAGCAATGGAAGTCTAGGCCTTCATCATCACAGCAAGTAGATGACTATTATCAGAAAAGAAGGTCATCTAGGAAAGAGAAAAGCAGGTCAAAGCCCAGCAAAGCCACTACTTCAAAGATTGTCTGCTATTGTTGCAATAGGCCTGGACATGTAGTGGCTGAGTGTCCTGACAAAAGGAAGGAATCTTCAGAAAAGAAGAAGACTTATCAGAAAGGCAAGAAGGAGAAATCCTTTGTAGCAAAGAAAGATAAAAGTCTGTCAGACCAGTCAACTTCAGAATCAGGATCTGAAGCTGAAGCATATATTGGATTATATGCTGCATCTGAGGAAGAGGAGTTTATGCAGTTGCTAGACTCCATCAATGAACATCAATGCATGGGTTTGATGACTAGATCAGAAGAGGACCTATGCCAGAATCAGTCTGGTCCTAATGAGGTATACAGTCCTTCCAGTACATTTGTTTGTAGTACAAGTGAAGAATCAGCTACATCTGCATCAAGTGATGAAGATGCATCTGGATCTGAAGGAGATGTCTATCAATTGATAGATAAGTATGGGGACTTGTTGCAGGCCCTTAAGAAAAGCAAGAACCTGGTTAAATCACAGGCTCAGGAAATTGCTGATCTAAGGGTTACAACAGCTGAGTTAGAAAAAGTCCTTGATCAAAAGTTAGCTGAAATTGCCAAGCTGAAAAATATAACTATTATTCAGATGGGCACAATTAATTATACTAATGATCAAGTAAAGAGTCTGGAGGACAGACTTAGAATTGAAAGGGAGTTAGTGGCTAGTTACTCTAAGCCAAAATCTGTCTTACCCTTGATAGATGAATTTGTCACTCAGAAGGGTAAGGCTGGATTAGGATTTAAGGGTAACTCCAGGGCTAGCAGATTCAAGAAGAAAGGCAAAGCCCCTATTCAGCCACTAAACCTTTCAGTCCCCATAAGGTTTGGTAAGAAGAAAGTGCCTTCTAACATATATGATCATGAAGACATTCAGGATCATATCAAGACAAATGTTCTGAAGAACAAGGGTGTTAAGGCAAGCAGGCCTACCTATGGTCATAAGCCCTATGGTTTTAAGAAACCAGCAGGAGAAGTTGCAACAGCACCAGCAATGAACAGAAATGCTTCTGACAAGGATGTATCTAGATCTAGATACAATAAGTTTGAATGTTGGTGCTGTGGCAAGAGAGGTCATTTTGCATTGGACTGCTGGTATAACACAAGTGTTATAAAGAATAAGAGTCTACCTGTTAGAAGAGGTTATGATAACTTTATTAAGGCTAACCTGAACCAAGGACCCAAGACTTACTTGGGTTCTAAGGGTAAGTAATTCTGTATTGCAGGTGAATCCAAGTTACCATGCCCCTATATGGTACTTGGATAGTGGTTGTTCCAGGCACATGACTGGAACAAAGGGGCTGCTGAAGGAGTATTCATCTGTCAAAGATGGACATAAAGTGATCTTTGGTGGATCTGAAAAAGGAGTCATCAAAGGATTTGGTAACATCTCTTCAAACCTAATTACTATCACCCAAGTGGCCTATGTAAAAGGTTTGAAACATAATCTAATAAGCATAAGCCAGCTGAGTGATCTAGGATATGACATTTCATTTGGTAAGGATGGATGTCATATCAAAAGGTCAAGTGATCAAGAGATCATATTGACTGGGTATAGGAAGAGAAATGTGTATTGCCTTAATTTTGAATGTGAGAATAAGGCATCCCCCATTTGTCTTGTAGCTGATGACAATGCTTCTCATTGTGTTAAGTGGCACAAGAGATTGGCTCATCTAAACTACAAGACAATTGGCCAACTCTTTAGTAAAGAACTAGTAAGGAATGGGCCTCAAGTTAAGTGTATAAAGGAAGGGGTATGCTCAGCTTGTCAAAAGGGCAAGCAGACAAAAACCTCATTTCAAAGCCTTGAAAACAAGGATTCTGTGAGGTGCTTATACCTCTTGCATATGGATCTTTTTGGTCCTATGCCAGTTCACAGTCTAGGAAGGAAGGTCTACACACTAGTGGTTGTAGATGACTATTCTAGATTTACATGGGTGTTCTTTCTGAGACAAAAATCTGAAACCCCAAGTGTATTATTTAAGTTTGTAAAACAAATTCAGAATGAACTGAACAGTACAGTGGTCAAAATCAGAAGTGACCATGGTACTGAGTTTCAATCTGAAAGCATGACAAACTTGTGTATAGACTTTGGGATTTTCCAAGAGTTCTCCTCACCTAGAACACCTCAGCAAAATGGAATTGCTGAAAGAAAGAATAGATCATTAATTGAAGCTGGTAGAACTCTATTGAGTGACACCTCTCTCCCAGAATATTTTTGGGCTGAGGCAGTTAACACTGCTTGTCATGTCATCAATAGGGCTTCTATCACCAAAAGCCACAGAAAGACTCCCTATGAGATTGTGAAAGGCAGAAAACCAAATCTATCCTATTTTAGGATCTTTGGCTGCAAGTGCTATATACTTAACAATGGTAAGTCTTATTTGACTAAGTTTGCTGCCAAATCCCAGGATGGGATATTTGTTGGGTACAGCACAAATAGTAAGGCCTATAGAGTCTTCAACTTAACTACTCAAGTTGTTGAAGAATCTGTGCATATTGTATTTGATGAAACAAGATTAATCAATTGTGAATTGTCTTGTAGATCAAATGACTCAACAGGTATAAGCAAGAAGATGGACAAGCTCTCCATTGCTGAAGCTTCAAAGGAAGAGGGAGCATTGGAAAATGAAGGCTGCTGTCCAGGGGGAGTACAAGAGATAATGGAAGCTGATGAAAACCAAGAGGAACAGCAGAATGAAGAAGCTGGAGATGCTCAACCTGAAGGGAATCTACCTCCAGCTATAAGATATCTAAGAGATCATCCTACTGATCAGATAATTGGTGATCCAAGACAAGGAGTGCAAACTAGAAGCAGAAATCAAAGCACAGTTTTGCATTCTAGTTTCTTGTCTCAAATGGAACCTAAGAAGTTTGAAGAAGCTATCCAAGACCAGCACTGGATTGATGCTATGCAAGAGGAGCTGAATCAGTTCAGAAGGTGCAAGGTCTGGGAGCTTGTTCCTAAACCAAGAGGCCACAACATAATTGGGACTAAGTGGATCTATAGGAACAAGCTAGATGAAAGTGGAATAATAATAAAGAATAAAGCAAGATTGGTTGCAAAAGGATACAGGCAGGAAGAAGGGATTGACTTTGATCAAACCTTTGCTCCAGTAGCAAGGCTGGAGGCAATCAGAATGTTCCTTGCCTTTGCAGCCTACCAAGACTTCAAAGTATACCAGATGGATGTAAAGTCAGCATTTCTGAATGGTGATCTTAAAGAAGAAGTATATGTAGAGCAGCCATCAGGTTTTGTAGATCCTCTTAAACCTGATTCTGTGTACAAGCTTAGGAAAGCTTTGTATGGGTTAAAACAAGCTCCAAGGGCTTGGTATGAAACCCTGTCTACCTTCCTCATTGAGAATAAATTCTCAAGAGGAAAGATAGACAAAACTCTATTCCTTAGGGAATCCAAAGGAAAGATCATCTTAGTCCAGATCTATGTTGATGACATAATCTTTGGATCTACTGAAAACAACCTTTGTAAAAAGTTTGCCAAACTTATGCAAGGGAAGTTTGAGATGAGCAGTATGGGTGAACTTAAGTTCTTCTTGGGACTCCAAGTAAGACAGACTGATGATGGATTGTCCATATCCCAGTCTAAGTTCACCAAGGAATTAATTAAAAAATATGGTATGGAGTCATCCTCCTCCATGAGAACTCCTATGGGCACAAGTATGCCAATATGCAAAGATGAGGCAGGTAAACCTGTTGATGAATCATTGTATAGAGGAATAGTTGGGTCACTACTATATCTCACTGCTAGTAGACCTGACATTATGTATGCAACATGTGTCTGTGCTAGGTACCAAGCCTGCCCTAAAGAATCTCATTATACTGCAGTAAAAAGGATTCTGAGATATCTAAAGGGCACTCCTACTCTAGGTCTTTGGTACCCTAGGAATAGAGATTTTCAACTAACAGGCTATTCAGATGCAGATTTTGCAGGATGTAGAGAGGATAGAAAGAGTACTACAGGTACTTGTCAATTCCTGGGAGGAAGACTAATATCTTGGAGTAGTAAAAAACAGACTAGTGTGGCAATTTCCACAGCTGAGTCAGAGTATATTGCTGCAGGAAGCTGCTGTGCACAGCTATTATGGATGCAGCATCAGCTTAAAGATTATGGTATTCAGGTAAGTAGAACACCCCTTTTATGTGATTCTAAGAGTGCTATTTCTATTGCTAATAATCCAGTTTCTCATAGTAGAACTAAGCATATAGAAATAAAATATCATTTTCTTAGAGAACATGTAGAAAAAGGTGACATCTCATTGGAATTTGTAAAAACAGATTATCAAATAGCAGATGTATTTACTAAGCCTTTAGATGAAACCAAATTCAATAAATTCAAAATTGAATTAGGTATGTTAACCATTGATTAATGTATTAAACAAAATCATTAACAATGCTATTGAAATGGTTAATAAGTAAGTAAAAGTAGTAACAACAATAATCAAGTGTTAAAAAGGACACATTGAAGTTACAGAAATTGGCTAAGTAAGAATGTGTCGACACATTCAGTAATAATGTGTCGACTCAGAGAAATTATGTCGACAAGTCAGAAATATTGTGTCGACACAGAGAATATGTGTCGACACTTAAGAGTTTTATTGTCGACTTAACCAGGAATGTAATGTCGACTCAACCAGAATTATGGTGTCGACACTTACAAAATATGTGTCGACACTTGTCCTTAGTGTCGACACAGAATTTCTGTCTTTCTACTATATATCCAAGGTGTCGACATAACCACAAATTGGTGTCGACACATAGTAGACTGAAGAAATGTCGAGTTAATAGAAGCTTGTGTCGACACATTCCGTCTGTGTCGACACATTTAGACTGTTTTTGGCGCCTTTTGAACTTCTTTCAACAGAAGCTATAAATAGGTCAAAAGCTCTTGTTGTCGACACGCTTTCAAGGTTTTCGAGACTAAAACCTTGTGTCGACAGTCTTTCTTTCTCTCTTCTCTCAAGCTTTCTCGACACAACAATGGCGCCAAGGATTGAAGATAACATCAATGAAGGCTATGAGTTGGTGCGCCAGGCGTTTGCAGATGCGCCGCCCGATGTTCAAGGGGTTATCGCCCTTCTCTCCAACTCAGGGTTAGAATTTCTGGTCTCTGAACCGTCCAAGATCTGGAAGAAGGAGGTGCATGAGTTCTTTATCTCTGCATCAGTCCATTCTACTGGACTCAAGATTAAGTCCACTGTTCAAGGGACTAAGGTTAAGATTACCCACAGGGGTTTGAGAAAGATATTCCAATTACAAGTAGTTGAGAATGAAGAAGAGGTTCCCAGTTCTAAGACAAGGGAAGCCCTACAATGGTGTGGCCTGGACTCAAGCATGAAGATTGGAGCTGCATTCAATAGAAAGGGTATGAATCAGCAAGGGAAGTTCTTGTCTGAAGTTGTTGGCAAGGTAATTCTCTGCAAGTCAGGTGGACATGATAGGATTTCTGCCTATATGTTCAGCCTTATGACCAGGATTGTCTTTACAATCCCTACTGATTGGTCAGCAGTCCTCTTTGACAAGATTAAAGAAGGGATCAAGAAGCCTAACATGGCTAGGATCATAAGTCTATATCTCAATGGAGCAATCCCTGAAGTGATGCAGCAACTGCCAGGATCTAAAATCAATCATATGAGAAGGATGGACATGAGACTATTCTCCAGGTGGGAAAGGGTGCTGTCTAAGGATGTGCCTGAAGAGAGCAGGCCAGACACCCCTGTGAAATCCCCTTCTCCAGCTCACGAGACTGAGCAACAACAAGAGGACCCACTTAGGATACAAAGTGAAGAACAACCTGCCTCCTCTATAGTTCATCAAGTAGATACATCTGCACAGATGCAGGGGGAGCCAGTTCAATCTCCTGCTCAAAATGTTTCTACCCCTGCTCAGGTACAAGTGGTTCAGGTGTAGGGGGAGCAAATATATTTTACTATAAAAGACTTTCTAAAAGTTTTTTTTCTGAACAGGTTCAGGGGGAGCATGTGTCTTCTCCTACTCCAGATATGCAGCTGCCTGAGAATGTGCACAAGGATGCACCTAATGACTTATCTTCAGATGCTCCAGTTCAAAAGGAATACACTCTGGATGAGTTGTTTCCAAATGATGACATAGCTACTGATAGAATAGAAGAGGACCAAGATGTGGAGCAGCCTCTTGACATAGAGCTAGAACAAGGAGTGGAGAAAGTTCAAGAGATTGAAAAAGTACAAGAAGTAGAGGAGGAGCAAAGAATTGAGGGGGAGCCAGTACATGTTGAAACTGAGCAACATGGCACTGAAGCAGATAGAGTTCACATTGAGAGTACTTCTGAATCTGAGACTGAAGAAGCCAGGTTGGCTAAGAAAAGAAAACTGGTTGTATTTAAAAGAAGAAGCAAGACTTATAGGCAGGCTTTACAGACAATACCTCCACCTCCACCTCCTGAAGTTGATTATAACAAGTTCTTGGTGGATTTACAGGTGAAATTGGATGACCACAGGGTGGCCATTGAGAAATATGTTGATGAAAGAAACAAAACTCTGCAGTTTGACTTAGCCCAAGATATCAAATCTATCCAATTTCAAGTCAACTTGAATAAAACTGAAATGACAGATTGCTTCCACAAGGGTGGCAATGCTGTAGTTTATCTGGCTAAACAACAGCAGGCTATCTCTACAAAGGTGGATGATATTGTTTTGAAGCAAGGTTATGTTCTGGAAAATCAAATAAGAATGAATGACAATTTAACTGAATCTCATAATGAGATCATTCAAGAGGTGAAGAAGATTGTTCCAGGGATGCCTGCAGATAAAGCCAAAGAAATGGCAGAGTTTGATAAGAATTTTCAGGCTGCTATTGCATCTGTTAAGACTGCCATCACAACCTCTCAACAGGAAATATCTGAAAAGCTTCAAAAGTTAAGACCATTTTTCAAGGAGGGAGTGAATTATTTGGATGGCCAAATAAGATTTCAGAAAGAAGATCTTAGAGATCATGTATCAAGAGAAGCCATAAAGGGGGAGAGGATGCTAATTCATGCAGGCTCTGAGCATGCCAAATGGGTGACCAATAGCATAAGAGCCACATTGGGATATCCACCATTGTGTGATGATAACATGGTGGCTGAGTCAGGATTACAAACAGGACTACTTGAAGGTGACCAACCTGAGGTTGCCCAAGTCATATACCCCCCTCCAGATTTTGATATATTGGATCAGCAAGTGCAATATATGTATAGTCCTTCAAAGGAAGTTGTAAATGTTATCCTTGGAAAGGTTGATAAGCCTGAGGTAAATTTGCAAGAACAGCAAGATGCTCTACTGTCAAAGAAAAGATTTAGAGAGCAGGCTGAGCTGAAGCCAGATTTTGAGCAGTGGAGTCCTACTTCCAGAAATATAATACTCACTGCATGGAAAGCTGTCAAAGATCAATTTCATGAAAGGGGCAAGTGGTACAATGAGCAGGAATGGCAGAAGTATGAGGCAAGACAAGAAGCCATTGTACAATTCAGAAGGAAAGCTAAGATGGGAAGACTTCCAACTGATGCTATGGAGCCAAGCAAATACTTCCCAAAGCCTTTTCACTATTTTGAAAGGCAAAGGCTCAAGGAAGAAGCTAAGAAGAAAGCTGATCTTAAAGGAAAAAAGATGGCTGAAGAATCAGAAGCTCCTGTGACAGCTAAAATTAAATCTGGCCAAGGGATTGTTATTAGAGAGCCTAATCAATCCTGATAATGTTTAGTTCTTTCATAATGTTTTGTAATGATGTAATCTGTCAAAGAAAAACCATGTAATCAAACATTACCCAGTAATAAACAAAATTTTGTTAAATCTGTGATAGATTGTTTTATCCATGATGTTCTTATTATTTTGTTTATAATTAAGTATCCCTGTGTATTGTCATATATCATCATTTTATACTATTTATAAATGGTGTATATCATTGGCTATAAGGGTTATGACTTCTCCAAATAGGGGGAGATTGTTGGGTACATTGGAAAATGTGTACCTGATTTGAAGAAGCCCAACCTAGCTCAATGATATACATCATGTTGTATTTGATGTAGTTTTGAGTTGACATGTGCAGGTAAAGAAATGCTAAAGTTTACAGAAAAATTCTAAGTCCAAGTGTCGACACAAAGGAAAATGTGTCGACACATAGAAGAAAGTTGTCGACACAACACTGGGAAAATGTGTCGACACAGAAGAAGTAAGTCGACACTACTCTGGGAAAAAGTGTCGACACATAACATAGTCGATCTCAACACTGGGAAAATGTGTCGACACAGAAGAAGTAAGTCGACACTACTCTGGGAAAAAGTGTCGACACAGAAGGAAAGCGTCGACCTCAACATTGAAAAAAAATGTCGACACAGAAGAACATAGTCGACCTCAAGGAATATAGTCGACCACAAGTTTGTCTACAACAGCAGAATGTGTCGACACATTGTGATTGAGTCGACACATTGAAGCAGAGTTAAAAGAAGACTGTGTCGTCACCTGAAGGCTAAGTCGACACTTACTGAAGTTAAGATTCTACAACAACTGTGTCGACACACAGGACTTGTGTCGACACACTGAAGAGTCAAGATCAAATTGTTTGCAGAAGAAGCTGTGTCGACTCAAAGGCAACTTAGTCGACATCACTGAAGGCAGTGTCGACACCAAAGTCAATTGTGTCGACACAAATAGACAGATGGTCTCGACACTTTCTGACAGACTGTCTCGACATACTGTGGTTCAAGACTAAGGCACAGGACTTGTTGAAGACTTGACAGCTGTGGGTTGCCACCGGTTAACTGAAGCTGTCAGACTTGTCAGAGAACTGTTAGAAACCGGATCAGCCGGTTACCATGAAGGAAGTCTATAAATAGACATATTCAGAAGAAGGAAATAACCTTCTAAACATTGAAGAAATTCTTAACTCCAGAACTTTTGAAGAAGGATTCCGATCCAAATCATTTCAAGAAAGTGCAAGGCACTTAAGAAGATCTTCTCAAGAAGATCTAAGAAGACTATCTAAGGATAGATCTAAGAAGAGTTCTAACCAGAATTCTGAAGAATCATTCAAGTGCTGATAGAGAGAGATCAAGTCAGAATTTGAAGAAGAAGAAAGAATCCACCAGTGGATTATCAAGAAGCTGTTTGGAATCAACTCAGCTAAGTACATTTTCAAGAAGCTTTGAAGAAGGCTAAGAAACAGTTGATTGCATCAGCTGATTAAGAATTGTCATTGCCTTTTCTCTCTCAATTTGGCAAGACAAATTTAAAAACAATCTTTTCTATATTTCTGTAGGATCTGTTTATACAGATCTGAGTTGTAAGCCTATGTTATAAAGGCTGAGTGTAGGAGTGTTGAACTCTGAGTGGTAGGGCTGATTGCCTGAGTGTAGGAGAAGGATATTCTCTGAGTTGTAGGCCTTGGGGCAAGGCTGAGGTAGGGCAGTTGTGCCTGAGTTGTAGGAACCAGTTGGGTTCTGAGTTGTAAGATCTATTGATCTGAGATAAGTGGAAGTTTGGCCGAATCTAGCATACAGCTAGATAGGTGAAGGGGGAAAGTGGATGTACCCAGACCTTGGGGAACCACTATAAAACATAGTGCAATCTGTGATGTGTTGTTTTCTGTGATTGCTGTGTTTTTGTATTAGTTAATAAATTGAATTCTGTCTAGAAGTTTTAGAAAAAGAAGCAGGACCTATTCACCCCCCCCTCTAGGTGTTTAGGCTGCCTTGAAAGTTAAACTATCACTAGGGTTCGAATTTAACTCCCTTTTATAAGCCGATGTATCAGGTTACATCTTCTGCCACGTGTCATCGCCTCATTGGACCGCCCATAATGGGTCATATTGAAGTGACCCGGTCTAAGGAACCATCCAGCGCGAATACCGAAATCCGGTTCGGTCCGCCTGTACCAGCCGACGAATTTGCCTGGGCGAAGAAAACACACAAGTCAAATTCGGCGGGAATCATCTGTCATTCTCGACGATCGGCGAGAATCGTCAGGCATTCTCGACGAATTCATCGGGTATCAACAATGATACCCGGCGATTTTCCCTTAGCCTAACTTATCGGAAATCTGGCGTTGAGTGTGTTGAGTATTCTCAGCGATACTCAACGATCGGTGAGAATCATCAGGCATTCTCGAAGATTTTCCCTTGGGCCATGCTTATCAGAAATCTGGCGTTGAGTGCGTGGAGTATTCTCAGCGATACTCGATGTTCGGCGAGAATCACCAGGCATTCTCGATGATTTTCCCTTAGGCCATGCTTATCGAAAATCTGGCGTTGAGTGCGTTGAGTATTCTCAGCGATACTCGACGATCGGCGAGAATCACCAGGCATTCTCGACGATTTTCCCTTAGGCCATGCTTATCGGAAATCTGGCATTGAGTGCGTTGAGTATTCTCAGCGATACTCGACGATCGGCGAGAATCACCAGACATTCTCGATGATTTTCCCTTAGGCCATTTCCTTTCGATCCGTTGGATATCACTCAACCCTACACTCCATCAAACGCACTTGACACCTTTTTGGTAGTGCGCCCCGAGCCCGAGTCAAGTCTCTTGACTCAAAACTCATGCGAGGGGTCTAGCGCGAGTTTGGACGTTACAGTAAATATATCCACTTTTACGCCATATAGATAGTGACGCCACAATTTAAGTGCAAAAATCACCGCCGCCAACTCCAAGTCATGGACAGGATAGTTTCGCTCATGCACTTTCAACTGGTGTGAGCCATAAGCGATCACCTTTCCAAACTGAAGAAGAACGCAACCTAAGCCGCTCCCTGATGCATCACTATAAATCTCATAGCCGTCTGTACCACATGGCGCCGTGGTCAAACGACTCTTTAGCTCTTCAAAAGCTCACACGCACTCCGGCGTCCAAACGAACTTCTGATCCTTCCTCATTAATGTGGTAAGAGGCAAAGCGATCAGTGAGAAGTTTTCTACAAAACGTCTGTAGTTGCCTGTCAGTCAAAGGAAACTCCTGATTTCGGCCATCGAAGACAAACTGCCACTCCCGTATGGCTCTTATCTTTGACTGATCCATTGTAATGCCCTCTCCACTAACTACATGGCCAAGAAAAGCCACTGATGACAGCCAAAACTCACACTTTGAGAACTTGGCATAAAGCTTATTTCTTTACAGGGTATGCAACACCAACCGTAAATGGTTTGCATGGTCAGCTTCAGATTGATAGTACACAAATATATCATTAATGAAGACGGTCACAAACAGGTCCAAGTACTCTCGGAATGTTCGGTGCATTAGATCCATGAACACTGATGGCGCATTACATAGCCCAAACAGCATTACAGTGAACTCATAATGATCGTAGTGTGTTCCAAATGCTGTCTTGGGAATGTCACCGTCCCGAATCCTCAACTGGTAATAACCAGATTTTAAGTCCAGTTTAGAATAGACGGTTGATCCCACTAGCATATCGAACAAGTCATCTATCCGTAGAATCAGATACTTGTTTTTCTCTATCAGCTTATTCAATTCGCAATAATCGATACACAATCGCAGACTACCGTCCTTCTATTTCAAAAAAATAATAGGTGCGCTCCAAGGTGACATACTTGGGCGTATGAATCCCTATTCTAGTAACTCTTACAGTTGAACTTTCATTTCTGCCATTTCCTTTGGCGCTACCCGATATGGCGAGCAGGCCACAGGTTTCGCACCTAGTACTAGCTCAATAGTGAAGTTGATCTCCCATTGGGGTGGTAACCCAGGATGATCTTTAGGAAACACATCAGTAAACTCTGATACAATTGGAACGTCACTCACACTGGCCTTTGGCTCAACATCCTGAATAAGCATGAAGAATAACTCTGCGCCCATCCGAACTTCATTGACGACTTGGAGAGCAGACATCAAGATCCCGCTCGCTCCTCGCATACCAGCGAACTTAGTCTTAAGCTCGGTATTCTGGCCCAGTGTGATCTCCTTTGAATTGCAATCAATAAAGGCACGCTGCTCCGAGAGCCAGTCCATACCAAAGATCACATCAAATTCCCATATCAGTAGCACAGATGCGTTCAAGCAGAAATCCTGACTTCCTATTTGTACTTCCACGGAGCAAGTCCTATCCGCACGCATCACACATCTGTTTGGTAACAACACCTTTACGCTATCTGTCGTCACATGACTAGGTACTCCAGTTCGTGCTACGAAGTCCTCAGACAGAAATGAATGCGAAGAACCCGAATCAAATAGTGCTCTCTCCGAATTGTCCCGAATCAGGACAAATCCTGTGACGACGTCACTTTGCTTTATGGCCCCTTGCTGTACAAGATTATATACTCGGGGCTGTATCTGGGATGCAGAGGACTCCACCACTGCCTTTCCCTTATCAGCGTAAGATGCTCCTGTCTTCTTTTCCACCTTTGGCGGACCAACCCGATAGTCATGGGCTATATACCCCACTCTATTACATGTATAGTAGGTACGATACTCTTGCTTTGAAGTTGCTCCCGACGTAACTGTAGAAGGAGACTGTCCAGAAAACTTGGATCTCTTGCCCCATTTCCTTTGGTAGCTCGATTTTCCAGAACGGGGCACTTTGAACTCGTACTTTGTCACAACCAAGTCCCTTTTTCCTTGCACCCACTTCATATCCTTATCCATCACACAAGTCGTATCCACCAATGCTTGAAACCCTTGGTTCACTGAACTTGAGAGCAGGAATCTCAACTCATCCCGTAACCCTTCGTAGAACCTATTGGTTTTAGGTTGTTCATCAGTGAAGATAGACCCTGCATAGCGTCCTAACCGTGTAAACTCATGCAAGTAGGTATCGACATTACTTTCTCCTTGCGTTAGACGCTGGAACTCATTTTCCATGGCGATGTGTTGTGCTGCTGGCAGGTGCTTTGCCAAGAATAGACGCAAAAAATCCTCGATCGAGACTTCTGTTAATTGCCTGTCTTCTAAGTGGTTCAACTCTATCTCGTCCCACCATAGCCGAGCCTATCCTTCCAACAAGAAGGTGGCCAAGGTGACCTTCTGATCTTCATCTGTCCTTATCGCCGTCAATATTTGCTTGATGCGCGAAAACCAATCCTCTTCCTGCGTTGGGGATCCCACACCCGTAAACGTAGGAGGATTGAAGCTCATAAACTTCTTCAACTATCATTCAACTGCTCGAGGATAAACAACCTCAACAGGTTCTGCCCTTACACCAACCCGTTTTTGCAACAATGCCAGCTGCGCCTGCGCAGTAGGCTATATATGAATCATTGCAAACATTGCCTCAGCAACTAAGTGTACTGTTTTCGAAGAAGGAGGAGGTGTAGGCACCTCAGCTGGTGCCGCACTCTCATCAGAATGCTGGGGCTCAGACTGCCCATCACCAATATGAGTCACCTATAGGTGAACAAGATACACTTTAGCGACCTTGCACAAGCAATAACAATAATATAGGAACGCGCAGGTTCCTCAAACAGGTGTATTTGCATTCCTTAGTGGAAATTCTTGAGTTCATTAATGTTAAAGCAGGTCACACTTACACGTGCCATACAAGTAATTAGACTCTTATGGTCTGTAAATATTTAAATCTTCGTGCCATACAAGTAATATCATCACAGCTTCAGGGCGAATATCATAACCGCCAACTCCAAGTCATGGACTGCATAGTTTCTCTTATGCATCTACAGTTAGCAAGAGCCATAAGCTATAAACTTTTCAAATTGTAGAAGAACGCAACCTAAGCTACTCCCTCAGGCATCACTATAGATCTCATAGCCTTCTACACCACATGGCAAGCACAAAATAGGTGTCGTGGTCAGATGATTCTTCAACTCCTCAAAAGCTCGCGCGCACTCTAGCATCCAAACAAACTTCTAATCCTTCCTTATCAATGTAGTGAGAGGTAGATCAATACGTGAAAAGTTCTCTATGAAGAACCTATAGTAGACAATAGGTCCAAGAAAGCTCCCGAATTCTTCCACAGTAGTCAACACAGGACACTCCCATTTCATAACCATCATCGCCGAATCTACTGAAATACCCTCTCCATTAACCACATGACCAAGAAAAGACACTGAAGATAGCCAAAACTCACACTTAAAGAACTTGGCATAGAGTAGATTCCTCCTCAGGGCAAGCAAAAACAAACTCAAATGATTCGCATGATCCTCCTCTAATTGAGAGTATACAAATATATCATCAATAAAGATTATCACAAATCAGTCCAAATACTCCTGAAAGGTCCTATGCATCGAATCCATGAATACCGATGGCATATTTGTTAGGCCAAACAACATCACAGTGAACTCATAGTGTCTATAACATGTACCAAACACCGTCTTTGGAATATCACTATCCCGAATTCTAAACTGATAATAGCCGCACTTCAAATCCAGTTTGAATAATTAGTTGATCCAACCTACTGATCAAAAAAATCATCGATTCTCAGAATCAGATACTTTTTCTTCTCTGTTCGCTTGTTCAATTCATTCTAGTCAATACATATATGTAAGCTTCCATCCTTCTTCATAAAGAGGACCGATGCACTCCAAGGTGACATACTTGAACATATATATCCTTGCACTAGCAACTCCTGTAATTGAACCTTAAGTTTCTCCATCTCCTTTAGCGCTACTCAGTACGGTGAGCGTAACAACAATTTCGCACTGGCACCAAATCAATAGTGAAGTCGATCTCTCGCTGAGGCGGAATTCCAGGGAGATCTTTAGGAAACACATAAAAAAACTCTGTCATATTAAGAAGATCATTCAAGCTGGACTTCGGCTATACAACCTCCATTAGCATGAAGAATAACTCGACGCACTTTTGAACTACCTTAACCACTTGGAGAGCAGACATAAGTATATTACTCGATCCTCGCATACCACAAATTTAGTCTCATGTTCGGTATTCTGCCCTAGTGTGACTTCCTTCAAGTTGCAATCAATGCAAGCACACTGCTCTGAGAGCAAGTCCATGCTAAAGATCACATCGAACTCAGATATCAGCGGTACAAATGCTTCAAATCTAAAGTTATGACTTCCTGTCCACACTTGAGTATAACAAGCTCTATCCATACGCATTAAGCATCTGTTAGGCAACAATACATCCAGTCGATCTGTCGATATAAAATGTTGGAACCCTGGTTCTGATTTGGGCTAGGATCTCTATTAGGTTGTTTAGTTTAGTTTATTTATTTCTTGTAATTTTAGCTTTTGAAAGACTTAACCCAAATAGGGGGAGATTGTTGGTACCCTAGTTTGGATTTGAGTTAAGTCTTTCCTTTAGTCCTTGACCCAAGATTTATCTATGGTCAAAGTCTAGTTGTAGAGTATTCTCTTTTCCAGTAAAATTCTGGCTAAGGGATTTTCGGGTTCGACTATCGTCGAACGCCGATCGACTATCGTCGATCAGCCGGTCGACGATCGTCTGTCTCTGGTCAGCTCGACGTTCTGCTAGATCGTCGAGCTCTGGTCGACTATCTCTTGATAGTTCGACGCTTTCTGTCTAGTCTTGAGTCGGTCGACTATCTACCTGGATAGTTCGACTATCTGAGTCGGTCGACTATCTATTGATAGGTCGACGATCTCAGCAGGTCGTTCGACTATAGTCGAAGGTCGTTCGACGATCGGCTGTCTGCATATATAATATTATATGCTTTCTTTTCCTTATTTTATTTCCTATATTTCTAGCATATTTTTATTATAGATTATTTAATTGATCTTATGCATATATCTCAAAACAATCTTTGCTTATACCCTTTATGCATAAGTCAATTCCTTCTGACATGTATTTTGTCTTATTAGTTTACTTTATCTGCAGCTGTCCTTTATAGCCGTTGGCTGTAAAGAGTTTTCTGATGTGACTTTATCTAACATCATTTATAAAGATTATTTATTGCAGCTGCAGTAGCTTTCCCTTTTATAGGATATATATATGCAAGACTTGTTTTGTCTTTATATTAATTGCAGCCCAGATTCAAGATCTGAGAAGAAGACAAAAGCTCAACTCAAATATTAGAGCCGTTGTTGCTGCTCCTATTTAAAGGAGTTCTTTTGAAAGAACAAAGAAGAAGCTGTAGAACAAGTGAGAAGAAACCTGTACATCATACAGAGAAAGAAAGAGCTTACAGTTAGCTCTCAGCAATATCCATCAAACTGAGAAGATATCTCTTCTGCTCTTCTTCAACCTGAGTGCTCCTGTTCCAGGAAGATACACTCAGAGATATTGAAGAAGAAGAAGAAGGAAGCTGAAGAAGAACATCCATCCAGATCTCTAGTCTTCTTCAGGCTTTTTCCTTCAGAACTTCAAGACAGCTTGCTGTTAGAAGTTCTGAAGAGACTCTTGTGCTTCTCTAATCTATGTTAAAATAGAGAAGACATTCTAACCCTCTTTCCCCCTCCTGTAAAGGGTTGTTTACTCCCTTCAAAAGTAAAGCTTGGTTTTTAGACACCTGATCAAAAGTCTAAAGGGTCTCTAGATCTACCTGCAGCAGATCTTGTTGGTGGCAGGGCACCTGATCAAAAACCTGTAGTGGATTCCTACCGTGTGGGTAGAAGAGTGGATGTACCCAGTGTTTGGGGAACCACTATAATATCTTGTGCTGTCTGGTTGCTTAATTTATTATTTGCATTGTGGCTGTGATTAGATTTAACTAGGATTGCTAGTTGCTGGATTAGGACCCAAGCTTAACTGTAATTACAGTTAGCTTTATTTTGTGCACAACACTTGTGTTAGGCTTTAGGGTTATCTCCATATCTATAATCTATAATTCCGCAATCGTATCTATCCCTTCACTTTCAATTGGTATCAGAGGGAGGTTGACTGACAGTATAGGCTAACACCTAAGTCACAAGATCCTGATAGATACCAAGGATTATAGATATTCACACTCACTTTCATGGCCCAGTACAATGATTATTTTAGCACCAGACCTCCAGCTTGCAACTTAGCTGAGTTTAGCATCTGGAAGACAAGAGTCAAATTATATATGAACTCTTTTGATGAAGAAATTTTTTTGTCTATTTTGACAGGTCTCCCTACTTCGGCAACAACAACACAAAATGCCAGGCTAGCTGATGCCAGAGCAATGAACATTCTTGCAGAATCAATGTCTGATGACATTTTTCAAGAGATTGCTGAATGTTCATCAGCTAAGGAGATTTGGCTGTACCTTCATCAAATGGCTTCTGAACCCTTGGACGAAATATCAGAAGGAAGCCACATCATCTCATCTGAAGGAGAATCACCATCCCTAGATGTTATCTGGGATGTCTCAGATGATGACTCATCATTTGAAGATGAAGAGGAGGAAGCATGGGCCAAAGCATTTTGCATCATGGCCATAAATGCCTCCTGCAGCAATTCAGAAGCTGAACTAACAGATGGAAAATCAAAACCTGAAAAGGTTCAGGTAATATCAAAATCTGTTTTTAGTTCAGTAAATTTAGATATTCAAAATTGCTGCCAAGTTTTAACTATACCTGAGAAGGAACCAACACTTCTCAGAGAAATGTTTTCTTTATATTTTAATGAGTTCAGTCTTGAGAACTCAGTTTGCTTTTTCATAAATCTGCTTTATAAACAAAAGGATAAATTACTTAAAATATTTTCAAATCCTTTTATTATTTGGAACAGATTTATTAGGAAGCATTTTCTTTTCTTATAGCTGATTATATCTGATTGATATTATGTTCAAATATTTTATTCAGATTTCTGTATAAAGAAATTCTCTGTCAGATAACTCTATTTCTTATAGATCCTTTTCTAATTTCATCTAGATTGAGTCCTCTACTCTAGTTGCATTGGTCAGCTGAGTTTGAATCTTGTCTAATGAAAAGAAATTCTATAGGAAGGAAGATATCTGATTTTGTTTTTCAGATACAGAATCCAAATTAAATTGGATGGACAAAATATCATTTTTCTTTGCTGCTAACATATCCCTTTTTCAAGGAGAGTGCAATCTCTACCATAGTCTTCTGCAGGTACTATTTATAAGAATTAGCTGGATGACTCAATCAATATTCAAAGTCATCTCAGCCTTCCTCAATCTTCAGTACTGCATCAACATAGGGGGAGATTGCAAATGCCTGCAAGCAGCCAGCTAAGCAAAGTTTTTCTTTATATATCTTATGCTTTGCAATATTAATTTATTATTTTGCTAATAGGATCCTCACCCAAATAGGGGGAGATTGTTGGAACCCTGGTTCTGATTTGGGCTAGGATCTCTATTAGGTTGTTTAGTTTAGTTTATTTATTTCTTGTAATTTTAGCTTTTGAAAGACTTAACCCAAATAGGGGGAGATTGTTGGTACCCTAGTTTGGATTTGAGTTAAGTCTTTCCTTTAGTCCTTGACCCAAGATTTATCTATGGTCAAAGTCTAGTTGTAGAGTATTCTCTTTTCCAGTAAAATTCTGGCTAAGGGATTTTCGGGTTCGACTATCGTCGAACGCCGATCGACTATCGTCGATCAGCCGGTCGACGATCGTCTGTCTCTGGTCAGCTCGACGTTCTGCTAGATCGTCGAGCTCTAGTCGACTATCTCTTGATAGTTCCACGCTTTCTGTCTAGTCTTGAGTCGGTCGACTATCTACCTGGATAGTTCGACTATCTGAGTCGGTCGACTATCTATTGATAGGTCGACGATCTCAGCAGGTCGTTCGACTATAGTCGAAGGTCGTTCGACGATCGGCTGTCTGCATATATAATATTATATGCTTTCTTTTCCTTATTTTATTTCCTATATTTCTAGCATATTTTTATTATAGATTATTTAATTGATCTTATGCATATATCTCAAAGCAATCTTTGCTTATACCCTTTATGCATAAGTCAATTCCTTCTGACATGTATTTTGTCTTATTAGTTTACTTTATCTGCAGCTGTCCTTTATAGCCATTGGCTGTAAAGAGTTTTCTGATGTGACTTTATCTAACATCATTTATAAAGATTATTTATTGCAGCTGCAGTAGCTTTCCCTTTTATAGGATATATATATGCAAGACTTGTTTTGTCTTTATATTAATTGCAGCCCAGATTCAAGATCTGAGAAGAAGACAAAAGCTCAACTCAAATATTAGAGCCGTTGTTGCTGCTCCTATTTAAAGGAGTTCTTTTGAAAGAACAAAGAAGAAGCTGTAGAACAAGTGAGAAGAAACCTGTACATCATACAGAGAAAGAAAGAGCTTACAGTTAGCTCTCAGCAATATCCATCAAACTGAGAAGATATCTCTTCTGCTCTTCTTCAACCTGAGTGCTCCTGTTCCAGGAAGATACACTCAGAGATATTGAAGAAGAAGAAGAAGGAAGCTGAAGAAGAACATCCATCCAGATCTCTAGTCTTCTTCAAGCTTTTTCCTTCAGAACTTCAAGACAGCTTGCTGTTAGAAGTTCTGAAGAGACTCTTGTGCTTCTCTAATCTATGTTAAAATAGAGAAGACATTCTAACCCTCTTTCCCCCTCCTGTAAAGGGTTGTTTACTCCCTTCAAAAGTAAAGCTTGGTTTTTAGACACCTGATCAAAAGTCTAAAGGGTCTCTAGATCTACCTGCAGCAGATCTTGTTAGTGGCAGGGCACCTGATCAAAAACCTGTAGTGGATTTCTACCGTGTGGGTAGAAGAGTGGATGTACCCAGTGTTTGGGGAACCACTATAATATCTTGTGCTGTCTGGTTGCTTAATTTATTATTTGCATTGTGGCTGTGATTAGATTTAACTAGGATTGCTAGTTGCTGGATTAGGACCCAAGCTTAACTGTAATTACAGTTAGCTTTATTTTGTGCACAACACTTGTGTTAGGCTTTAGGGTTATCTCCATATCTATAATCTATAATTCCGCAATCGTATCTATCCCTTCACTTTCAATATAAAAGAAGGTACTCTAAAGCACGAAGTCCTCAGACAGAAAGGAATGAGAAGTGTCTGTATTGAACAGTTCTCTCATCAGATAGTCACTCCAGAAGCATGACTTCCTATCCACACCTGAACATAACAGTCTCGAGCAAAGTGTTCTGGATTTCCACAAGTATAGCTAGTGGGCAGAACTTGCCCAGTAGTCGCTCCAGAAGCATTAGAAGAAATTGGTCCCGAATACCTAGACTTCTTTTTCTACCTACTGCGATAATCATACTTTGCAAAGCGCATGTAAAACCCCTCTCCCGAAACACAAGACACGGCCGAGGGGAGTCTTATACCCAAAACAACCATCTTGAGACAGCATCAACACATGGGCTAATCTGTACTACAAGTCTCCTATTCTGCTGGCTAATTCCCGATATCACAGTGTAAACCCAACAATAAGGGAAGAGCACAGAAGTCATAATCCACAAAAAGTAAATATCCAGAATAATACAACAATCAGGAAGCTACCCAAGCTCCCGTAAATATCAAAGTATATAATTTGCCTGAAGGGCAACATCAAAATGCTCAAAAGCTCCCATCTTTCACTGAGGGGAGTGAAGGTATCGTAGTGTTAGGCCCTGTCCACCTGGCCTGGTTGCCCTCCTATACAAGGTGCTACTGATGCTCTGTCAGCGAGATGTCTGCCTAAAAAAGTGTGTGTATCCCCCGTTAGTAATAAAGACTAAGTGGTTTCACATCCTCTCACCCCGACGACTCTTAGGCACTAGGAAGAAGGAAGAAAGAAGGGACACAATATAATCGATAGTATAACAAGCAGGTGACAATATATATTAAATAATTGGGCAATTATCTTGCATCAACAGTTCAATAAGTAAACGTGCAATAACAAGGAGTGTCATGTGGTATATCAAGTACATCTATGCTGGCATTGTATCAAATGGCAGAAATATAAGAAATGAATTGAACTTAACTTATAAGGATGCCCATAAAAGCTTATAAGTTAATGGTCTGGTACAGTAAAAGTAACTGTTCATATAAAAGTGCCCATACTAATTTATATGATGAGGATCTTATGCGGTGCAATGCAATGAATGTATGATGACTCGCCCATGTTTATACATGCACCCTAATTTGATATGCCAACATTGACCTTTAGTTTCCACTTTTCGAGAGGTAGCGAACCTATCAGGCATCACCCGTCACAGTCAACTGATGATAATGGAGCGGGCATCTCCACTACTAGGCTAGCATACACACTACTAGGCCTACGCCTCCGCATGCCTCAATGCTAACAAAACTAATAGTGGAGATCCTGCGTACTATGACACAAAAGAGGTCTTAGAAAGTAGACACCAAGATCCTAACCCAATTGGCCTAAATAATACGTAAGGGTTTTTTTGGAAGTGAACACCAAAGAACCCAGCCCAACCGACTCAACTAGCACGGAAGGAGTATTTTGGAAGTAAGCACCAAATATCCCTGCCCAACCGGCCATGGTCTATCTACTAGTTTCCGTCGGTGTGACAATCGGTAAGCCAGTAGTCCCGCCATAAGTATTTCTCCACTCGAGATTATTCAACAACCATGTATCAACATACACTCATGCAGTCCTCTTGTTCCAACGAGCCACGAAGCTCCTAGGGACTTCCAACTGCGTCCTTACTCAATATAACCTAGAATAAAATATATCCTACCATCACAAACAAGTAATCAAACAAGTGATTAAATAAGTGGTTATGACAACCCAAATTCCCTGAATATTTTTTATCCGTGTCTTGGTTAACATCTTGAGCGTTTACAAAAAACTTTAGCTCATTGGATCATCACGATAACCATTTACGACCCTATAATCTATAACATAATATTGGCAGTTCATATCAAATATATATCAAAATTATGAAACTAAATAGGGGAGTCCATATTGTCATCAAGCAATTATCTACCAGATTTTCCAAAGCTTCTGATAAATAATTTTAGAAAAAATCATGAGTCATAAAAATCTGTACTTTTATGACACAGCTTACAGAAACTTGATTTCCTAGAGCTACAGACCACCAAAAGTTAAGTTTAACCCCATTTAGAAAAGGTATTTCTAAGGCCTACAACTTTCCTATAAAGTCCATGGTCCAAAGCGAAGTCTATTATACCTAAAATCAGGTTTGAACTCAACTGCACAGATCTGGACTAAATCTATCCTGCACTTACAACATAATTATTTTCAGGGCAGAAATTTCGAATTCACTTTTAGGGAGCTACAGAGCTCCTTAGAAAATGAGAAATCACTCGTTGGAAAGGTCTTTCCAAGGGCAACAACTTTCATGTTGAGCACGAGACTTGAATCTAACTGGATCATGCCTAAAAATCTTAAACACAAATGAATAGTAACTGTTCATGTTCTTCCTCCAGCCAACATACAAGATGCATTTAGCTTCTTTCCTTCTTTTATCCCTCAATAGGCCACCGTTCTTCACGAAATAAAGTGTGTCAACTTCGTATTAAAGAGAGGAAGTGATTGAAGATATTTTTGTGGCGATCGACTCCCTAGAACAAAATTTCTAGCGTGTACTTCTCCTAAGAGACTCCATTAAACTACCAAAGTCAAGTTCTCATGAGTCGATGTCTCTCCAAATTTCAGAACTAAAGATCTAACACCAAGGGAGAGGTTAGGAAGCTCACTTGATTTTCGGCCATGGATCAGGTACTTCTCCTCGGTGGCATAGCGACGTTCGGCATCCGGAAAACTAGCTCTGTTCCTTCGTTCTTTCCAGGAAGAGAGGCTGACACAAAGAATAAGAAGAATAAAACTCATTGTCAGATGAGGATGTGTCGTTCAGTATGAAATCTTGAGGAGAGAGTGAAAATATGCTGATTTGACCAAGGGTTAATGGTTGCTATGCCTTGGAATAACTACCATGCCATGTGTCACTCTTCTATTGGACCATACTTTGTTATATTTAATAAATAAGACTTCAAAAAGACAAGGGGCCTTACCATCAATGCGATGTACAAGTCCATTCATTGAGTACTCTCGACGAGTTCATCGAGATCACTCAACGCATTCTTAAAGATCACTCGATGGGTCCATCAAGCCCTTTTGATGAGTCCATTCGACAGGTTCGTAGAGTCCTTTTGACGAGTTTGTCAAGTCCATTTGAAGGGCTCGTCGAGTCCATTCGATGGGTTCGTCGAGTCCATTCGACTTGTTCGTCGAATGGTCGAGTCCATTCGACGGGTTCGTTAAATCCATTAGATGGGTTCATCGAGTTCATTCGATGGATTCGTCGAGTCCATTCGACGGATTCATTGAGTCCATTCAACGGGTTCATATAGTCCATTCGATGTGTTCTTCGAGCACCCACTCGACGATTCGTCGATACCACTCGACGATTCGTTGTGTCTACTCGACGATTCGTCATTTCTACATGGGATTTCTCTCTAATTCTTCCAGGACCTACTATCCACCCTAGTGACCTTGGGATCTCTCTCTCAAACTTTCCTACCAGGACTAAGCCACCTAAGGTGACACAAAATACACACAAGAGGTCTAGCTTAAAATGGGACGTTACAGCGCAGTACCTTGATCTCTGACTTTTTCACCGCCAAATCATTCTTATGCTATTCTCGCTTCATATCCTGCACCTGGGATCGGGCAGTATTTACCAACATCATAAAGCCTTAGGTCACCGGACCTGAGAGAAGTAACCTCAGCTCGTCACGCAGACCTTCATAGAACCTATTTGTCTTGCACTCCTTGACAACAAACATAGAGCCCGCATACCGCCCTAATCTAGTGAACTCATCCAAGTATTCATCAACAAGACTGTCACTCTGAGTCAACCTCTTGAACTGATTCTCCATCACAATCCTCTACGTAGATGGGAGATACCTTGCCAGAAAAAGTCTCAAAACTCCTCTATTAAGATCTCAGTTAGTTGCCTCCATGCAAATTGATGTAGTTCTAACTCATCCCGCTAGAGTCTTGCCTCTCCTTCCAAAAGAAATGTAGCTACAATCACCTTCTGTCTCTCCTCCATCTCCGTTGCTGTCAATGTTCTATTTATTCTTGAGAGGCAGTCTTCAGCCTCAGTGGGGGATCCAGTTCCCTCAAACGTTGGAGGATAAAAGCTTAGAAAATTCTTCAGTTGTTTATCCGTCGCTTGCCATGCTGCCAAAGGCTCATCAGACACTTGCCTTATTTCCACAGGCTCAATTACGCCAACCTACAATAGGGAAACTGCAGGGGTAGGAGGCTGTACTTGCCCTCCTGGTTGCATATTTATCAGCGTGAACATGACTTCATCAATCAATCGTATCATTTCAGTAGAAGGAGGAGGTTAGGCACCTCAGCTGGTGCAATACTTTCCACTGAGTGTTGGGGCTGAGACTGTCCCGCACTACTTGTAGTCACTTATAATCGTGAAACACACAATTTAGCTACTAGTCATATTGCAAAACAAAAATCAAAGGAGCACACAGGTTCCACAAACAGGTGTATTTTCATTTCTAAGTGGACATTCATGGGTTCTTTCATGTTGTAACGGTAACACACATACACGTGCTTACCACCCCTTAAAAGAATTTGACCACAAATTCGAATAAGAAAGACCAAAACCAGAAGCTGAAAACAAAGTACGCAGCAGAAGCATGGTGGGCCCATAACCCACAGGTTGTAGGATCGAAACCTCTATCTGATACCAAATTATAATACCCCCATCTATCACGAAAAATATAATAGAAGATCTGGTCAGGGCCCCATATTCCACGGACAGTCAATGGAGTTATGCATTGAAACCATAACATTCACGTATCCTAACTCAGAGTTACATTCTAGCGAAAACTTTTAAGTAACAAGAACCCACAGTTAAGAATTATTGATGTACACAGAGTCTGGACTTAAGGCCTTACAACATATGAAATGTATAACACTAAGTTGGTTTACATACTTCAGCACACAGGCTAGCCATAAAAAAAAAGTAAACACTTCACTTGGCCTTCAGGGGACGACGTAGCACAAAGGGGCTTCAGCCCGCTTCTTCCTGCTTGGCTCTCTTGCACCTGTATAAGGACAATCCACCAAGACATGGCAAACATGGCAACGATCAACTTTAGCTGACCAATTATAACAATCCCACCCCTGCTTGGGGTGGTGGAAAACCTTCCCTATAAACAGGCAGACTGGCAGTATATCTATATTTATAAATAACCACAGACTTTAGCATGCACGAAATGGCCTGTGCACTGAGGGCACATTATCCATGTACTTGATTACCCAGTCCCACCACCATCGTCAGTCCCAGACTGATGATTTAACATTGTGCATTCACTATTCAGGTGTATAGCCATGACTCTAACTATGACAATGATGAAAGCCGGGTACTATAGGAAATCTAGTCCGAACAACACAGTGTAGGTATAGACCAGCTCTTTCCCGTTGCTCAATTCTCCATGCCAATGCCGAAAGCCAATATAATCAAGACGAAAGACATGACGCGGGTCAGTCTCCCCTTTCCCATTCAAAACATACATAAACATGTTATGTTCAAGGATGGCTCTGACGCCCACCACAGCTGGGCACTCCAGGCTCTACAGCTCAACAACTCAACAAGCTACCCACCTTATCTCATGGACATAGCCTTCACAACCATAAATCAACTCACTGGGAGCTATCGCTAACAGTAGAACTATTGCCATGCGACATCGATAGAATCACACATTTATCTCAAGCTCGAGTTCACATCTAGCATAAAAAACTGCTCAATGGTCTCTTGCAGTCGAGCTATCACCAGCGATATCGCTATCACAGACAATAACAACTGAATCTCGTTCTCTTTTGCAAACTCGGGTATTTCCTAGAGGACACCTCCAGTACTCACTGAAGCAAGCTGCACACCCCAAAAATCGGTAAAACTACACATTTATCCACAGAGTCTTCTCCGACATGCAAAACAATCATCACCAATATAGACCAACTTGTCCAAATGGGCTTCACACTGCATGCCGATTTCGTACTTCGATTCCAAATTCTATATGCAATTAAATCGAGGATACTCCGTATCAACCCTTTGTAAACTTCCCATTCTTCACCAATTGGTGAGGGTTTCCATGTAAACATGTCAATTAAGGACTTCACTTGTCTAAGAGGAGAATTGTTACCCTTGTAGATCGCTTAGGAGCCATGAGATTACAAGTGATCTGGATAGAAGCATTTGGAGCACCTTCCTCTCCACAGATCTAGCCTTGGCTAGCAAATCTGACCGCAAGAACTCCTTCCATGCTCTTCTAAAGGACTATTTTCAGCCTTCTTCTTCCCCTCATTTCCTTCTTCTCCTTTACTTTCTTAACTTGAAGAGAGAGAGAGAGAGAGAGAGAGTTAAAAAGAGAATGAGTTGGAAATAACCCTCTCAGCCACTTAATAATTTCTCCTCTAAACTCAACCACAGGATCCTAAGGCCCAAACATACAGATGGCCATAATTATACCGAGTATTCATTTAAAAATGCTATCACCGAGCGATACCTTGCTATCAAGGCGCGATAGCCTCAGTGGTGATTACTTGTTAGGAATTTTTCCCTACAATGTTTCTCAGGATTTGAAGAGGCATCACCAAACATACTAAGGGGCATAATGTATTTGATGTGTGCTTGAGTTCATGCATGCAGGTAGTCCATGATTGGACAGGTCAACAAGAAGAATATGCCGGAGAATTCAAATTTTTTCAAGCTCAGTTCAAAGTGTGGGTCTATGATTTCGTCGAGCTCAGCTTACAGTTCGTCGAGCTAAGCTCACAGATCATCGAGCTCAGCTCACCATTCCTTGAGCTAAAACTTAGCAGCTTGAGGTTCAGAATTCGTCGAGCTCAGCTCGCAGTTCGTCGAGCTCAGCTCACAGATCATCGAGCTCAGCTAACCATTCTTTGAGCTAAAACTCAGAAGCTTGATGTTCAGAATTCTTAGAGCTCAGCTCGCAGTTCGTCGAGCTCAGCTCACAGTTCTTCGAGCTCAGCACACATATCATCGAGCTCAGCTCTCCACTCATTGAGCTAATTCAGAAGCTTAAGGTTCAGAATTCGCCGAGCTCAGCCCACAGATCGTCGAACACAGTTCAACATTCGTCGACCTAAAGTTAGACAAATTGACTAAGGAAAAACCACTTAGACAGCTCAGACCGCTGAGAAGAAACCACTGAGATAGAAGACTATCACTATTGAGAAGAAGAAAGCATTAAGATCGCTGAGAAGAAAGCGCTGAGACAGAAGCTTGTCTCAGCTGTTAAGAAGAAACTGCTGAGACTGGTGAGAAAGAACCACTGAGACAAAGCTAGTGCAAATTCACAAGTCCAAAAGCACTGAGAGCCAAGACAGATGGTGTTGAGTGACTTAACATCACTCAATGCTTAATGAAGTTCTGGAATATTTTCTAAGTCCAGATGGTGATGACCACTGCTGACGTCATCAAGTCAAATTACATGAAGCCATTGCGGGAAAGCTGTAGTAGCAACGAAAGATGCTTTGTCCTTTTCTGATGGAGGTGGCGCTCACCAATCCTTGGCTGGGCCCACTCTCAAATTGTGTCGTTGATTCAAATCAATAGATATAAAAGGAGAAAGAAAAAGGCATTAGGGTTACGAAAAAAGCAGAAAATACAAAGAAAACTAGAGGCGCCTGGACTTCGTCTTCTCCAATAAGCTTGAAAGCGAAAGTCCAGCAAAGTTAGCCATAAGGAAAAGAAAGAAAGCTGAAGCTCTTTTAAGTTCAGCTAGATTGTTCTCTCCAGAACAAGGCAGTCAATTCATCCATTCAGCAAGAAGTTAGCTGTGTGAAGGGGCAGTCAGCCTTCAACAGTAGATAGCTGCTCACCTATACAGCAAAGAAGAAGTTGGATGTAGAAGAAGATTCATCCCTTCTACAACAAGTAGGCTGGACTGATATCTACTTAGTCCAGCAAGGTAGACTCATAGATTTATCTCTGAGACAATTGTTTTACTTTTACTTAACATTTTGTATAAACTCCTATAGGATTCAGTATATCTAAATCTGAGCTGTAGGGCCTTTTGGCCTGAGTTATAGGTGACTAATTAGTCATTGAGGTAGGTGCCCTACTGGGGTACTGAGGTAGGATCCAAGTGTGGATATGAGAGTAGGGCTGTCCTCCCAGCCTGAGTAGTAGGCCTTAGAAATAAGGCTGAGGTAGGTGACTGGTGAGTCACTGAGCTGTAGGTGACAAGTGTGTCATTGAGTTATAGGCCTTGGAGGAGACTGAGCTGTAGGTGCTTGGTAGGGCACTGAGGGAGGTACCTGGATAAGTACTGAGTTATAGGAGTGCTGCAACACTCTGAGAGTAGGGCTGTGTGCCTAAATTTTTAAGGCTGAGAAGCCTGAGCTGTAGGCCTTAGAAATACAGCTAAGGTAGGTGGTCAGTGGACCACTGAGCTGTAGGAGCACTGCAGGGCTCTGAGGTAGGAACCCTTGTCTTTCTGAGTTTGGATTGTGAAAAGAATCTGTGTATAAGGCTGAGGGCCTGAGGTGTAAGCTCTGAGGAGCATATTGGGGGAGTTTGTTCCTAGTCCAGCAAATCAGTTGGATAGGTGGGAGGGAAAGTGGATGTACCCAATTGGGGAACCACTATAAATATTTGTGTGCTTGTTGTGTTGCTTGTTTCTCTCTTATATTGTAGGTATTAAGGACAAGCTCTAGATCATTTAATAAGAAAACTACAAAAAGATCTAAGAAAGTTTAAAACACCTATTCACCCTCCTCTAGGTGACTAGCTAACCTTACGTTAAATAACTTTCAAGTGGTATCAGAGGGAGGTTGCTCAAAAAGGATTTAACAATCTGAGTACACCTCCAAGGTTAGCTATACGATATTAGAATGGGGTCTGGTGTAAACTACAAGGAACTAGGGGCCATGAAATTACCAATCTGCAGAAAGGAGGGCTTTGGCCTCTAGAAGGAAAGGGTTAGACTATTCATGAAAGCTACTGACCCTAGGATATACATCACAGTTAAAGAGGGACCCTTCATCCCTATAAAGATCTCAGTTCTGGATGCCAACTGATGTGCTCTCGGCAAGTGTACCGATCGCTGTCAAGTAATAAAAGTGAGGAGTTTAATCCCCGAATATCGATCTCACGAGGAGTGCAAGTAGGGAGTGTGATTTTGCTATTGGAAAAGTGATTGCAAGTGTTAACGTGACAAAGGGGGTTTAGTTTTGGTTTCCTAAGCTTAATGCAAATAAAACTAATGCGGGTCACCGTCATCGCGTCGCTTGGGTAGATTACTACGGAGAGTAGTATGGACGATGGACGAAACAACGAGGGTCGCAATCACCTCATCGCGATGCATGCTCCTAGCAAGAACTAGAACGGCTCGATCAGAACAAGCACATGAAAAACTAAAGCTTAACAACACAAGAAATGATTAAGACATAACAGCATATTTTCATGCTAAAACCTTAAGCAAAACATTATTCTTAAGCATCAATCCCACTATCAAAGGTTCAGAATGAAGTAACCACAAGAAGAGGTGGAGAAATACAATCGAGCGTATGAAGGCTTTCCGAGATTCATGGCCGGATTCAAGGGTTGTCAATCCTTGTCCGAGCTCGGTCTTCGGATGTCATCCGGGATCTAGAAGGGCTGTCACCTCCTCCATATAACCCGTCTTCTTCGTGTTTGATTGCTGGGCTAGTTCTAACCAAAGAACTCCGCAAGTGCAGCAACAATGAGCTCGGATGGTAGCTTGTAGGTCGGAGAAGATGAAGGTGGCCGGAGATGCAACTATTGCACGCTTTTTGAGGAGAAATGGTGGTCGGATGACCTCTCCAAGGAGGAGAGAGAAAATGGTAGTTGGAGGTGTGTTTTCTCACTCGGAGGAGCGGAAATGGCGAGGGGGGGGGGGAGCGGAGCTGGATCGGGACTGGTTGGAAGGAAGAAGAAATCTGCACTTAAATAGAAAAGTCAGAAAAAAATAGTCACGCACGGTTTGGCGCACAACCGTGCGATATTAACTTTTCAGGATAATCCTGCAGAAGGAGAGGCGTTGACCCGTGCGTTTTACTCGTGCACGGGCGCTTCTGCCCGTACATGAAGGAAATCACACGGGTAACGACAGAACGGAAAAAAGCAGGAGCAAACAGGAAAACCGTGCATTTTTCTCGCGCACAGGCGCTGCCGCCCGTGCATGAACAAATCGCACGATTAACCACAGACTGGTGCAAACAGGAAAACTACAGGAAAACCGTGTGTTTCCTTCTCGCACGGTTTGGGAGAAACCGTGCGCGAACAAAACACACGGGTAGCCACAGATGTCCCCAGAACTATTGTGTAACATGCACGATTGAAAGAGACCGTGCGAGAAGAACAACGCACGACCGTGCGTTTGACACAGGAAATGGAAAATGAAACTTTGGACATCGCAACCACCTGTAGAGCAATAAAACTAACTTGAACACCAGCACCCCGCACCAAGAAGCAAACAACAACAGCAAAAAAGAGCTATGGGGAGCACCATGTCTTGCCCCCAACAATCGAATGTACAATTGCACACCCACGGGACAAAATAGTGCACAAAGCGGTGAATGATCGAACGATGCAAATATTACCGATATCCGGTCGAAATGCAGTGCACGAGTGAGAAAACAAGCCCAGATGAGTCCGAAAAAACCTATATAAATCGGACTCATCACACCACCAGACTTAAACATTTGCTCGTCCCGAGTAAATCATCTCTCCATGGACTAGAAAATAACTAGCTGGCTTAGAGATTTCTAAATAAAGTAAAGCGAGAAATCGAAAACTGCATTGACATAAAAAATATAATAGATGCAATTTTTAATATGCAACGAAATTTATAAAATTCAACAAGTGTAAATAAGTATTGTAACTACTCAAAAATAGAATCCTGGAGAATCGTTCAGTCATGCGTAGGAAGAAAGTAAGCAGGATACTAAGTTGAGCGTTGCCAAAGACCGGGGCTCGGGATCACCTCCAAAGGAATCCACCAATGTCGGGGACCATATGCTTGCCCGTTCAAACTCTCTCCACAGTGCCAATTTGACTATAACGCGAATCCGTAGGACTTTTAGGGTAAAAATGGAGCTTGGGTTTCAGTGAGGTAAACAAAGATAAAAGAAACGTCTATGCACCAAACCCATATGAGCTCAACTAAAAGATATCCCCAAGCCAACAATACAAGCAGAAGCTACACGCCACCAGACTTAAACATGAATACAAAGGCGTGCTCACCGCCTACCACCACAAAATCTCAAGTAGAATTTTCTTTTAACTATTCTTTTTATTTATTTATTTATTTTTATTTTTTTCTATTTTCAGCAAATGCAAACTTGGGAGTTCATCCACATATTCACAACAAAAATTTCCACATCCACACTACTAAACGAAATAGTACATCACTAAAGCTCAACTTAGGTGTGTGACTAGGAAAGGCTATGAGACTTTGGTGAAATAATAGTGGAGCTGAAACAAAGGAAGAGGTAGGCACAACGGGGCTAGCGAGGATAGATCGTTAGGAATGGTACAAGGCTCAAACGGGCCAAAATGATGGCCTACATCACGCTCATGCTTGACTAACAATGCACCAATGCTTCGAGAGTAGCTTGGGGAAAGTTCTTAGCCACTGAGAAAGATGATCCTTCCTCTCTACTCGAGCAATACGAGGCTAGTGGCGGCTACACACATTCCTACGCTACCGTTTGATCGCTCCAGATTCCACAGTTTTGAGTAGTACAAACATTATTTACAAATGTAGAAAAGCATAAATCTACGAGCATAAATAAAAATTAAATCTATACTATTTCTACACACCATGAGTACTCGATTAGGAGCACTGTACAAGTTTCATACTACTCTATTCTAAAATCCTAAGCAAGCACCCTATTTTAAAGTTGACACAAGAAATAAATTAAACTTGGGCCGAGCGTGTGCTTAAGTGCGCGCTCATGCGGTGTAGGTGCACGATACAAACATGATAAAATAAAAACTGAAAATGAAAATTTACTTTTGGTATACAAGTGATAGTAGTGCATGTGCAAAGGTAACACGCATAACTCTCCCCCACCAGACTTATACTAAACAATCTTTCAAAGATTTGCAATAAAATTAAAGAAATGAAAGTTGGGGGAGAGGTTACCCATGCTCAGCTAATGAGCATACCAGAAGATTAGCGTTAATTTCAGCAGACAGTCCACGATTCAAACCAACTCCACCTGCGCATGAAATTATTTCCAACCACGCATATTAAAAACATATATTCTAGAAGCATATATGAATAAATTAAAAGCGGCAAAATTGGGTTGTCTCCCATAAGCCCTTTTCTTTACCGTCCTTAAGGTGGACCAAATACCTGTATTAGCAGTTTTATATAATGTTCAAATCAAGAGTTCAGAACGCATGAAAAAGCCCAAAGTTACACACATCATGAAGATAAATAAAAGAAGAAACAGAAAGAAAGGGGGCCCCGGAGATCCTTCACTCTTCAGCTGAATTCTAACTTGTGATAGATCCCCCCAGTCACGCGAGATGAGGACGAGGTGAAGGATTTAGGGGTAAGATCCATCTCCCCCTTCCGAGGAGTTAACCCGGTTCTTATGCCCAGAACCGCCGTCTTACGGTGAAACTAACTCACGGGTTAGTCGACACCGCAAGACACCGATCCTGCCGGCTAGTACGATCACAACCATGTTCGGCCAATAAGAGAAAAGAAGTATTACATAGAGTATAACAACATCCAGTCCACAGTCACAAGTATAAATAATATATATATATATATGAATGAAAGAGCACAATCCACAATGAGCACAAAGTGAAAAGAGTAATAAGGGCTTATGCCCAGTACATCATATCAAATCTCTCACTCAAATCAAAGCAGAAGCTAATCCAAAACATCAAAACTCGTCCCACCTAAGGACGCGCAGTAGTAGTAGTAGTCTGTGGTAGCGGTATCTGCTCCTCAAGTCCTGCCTCCTCGTCGTGCAGGTGCTCCATCTCCACGAGCTCCTAAAATAGTATGGTCACCGACCATTAGTCAAAAAGACTAAGTCGTTACCTCCGCACCTCGCCCCGCAACTCCTAGGTACCGAGCAGAGGACAACAAGTGGTAGCAAAAGTGGAAGCAGGTGACAAGAGCTAACTAGCAGTTGTAATAGGTATTATTATTCTACTCTAGAAGTTCTAAGTATATAGTACAGGTAAGTAAAGCGCAGTACTAGTAAAGGAAAGAACTGAAAGTAAGAGCAGAAAAGTAAGGTAAAACTGAAAGGTAAAACTATCTACCATCACAGGCGTGCCCTAACTTATATGAATGCTCATACATACTTATAAGTTAGAGTTTTCAAATTAACTTATCATATAAAGGAGCCCATACTAATTTATATGATAAGGATCCATGTAGCGTATGACCTAATGAGTATGAATGAATATGCTATGATTTATGCAACATGCAAGTGCAACACACACACACGACTCTGAGATCCCAGACCTTTAGTTCCCACTTTTCGAGAGCTAGCATCACTCTCAGGTACCGCCATCGTGGCTCCGGCAGCAGTGGAACGGGCGCTTCCGCTTCCTAGGCGGGTGTTAACACCACAAAGCCAAGACCTCTCTTGTATGCCTCTATACACATACCAAGTGCACTCTAGAGTCTCTGCATACTAATTGCTAGCTGCCTGCTAGACTTTTAGGTCGGGTATACGTCTTCGGGGATTGCCTTCCTGACCGCAGTAATAAACAACAAACCGGCCCTTCCACTTGTACACCTCACCCGAGTTACCGTACTGCCATCGGTGTGACAATTGGCCAGTACTGCATGACCCACCACAATTTATTTACTCACATGCAATGATTTAACCCGAGCCCCCGGCTCGCAGGACCAACCTGTCCTAGCATAAATCTCCCGAGCCTCCAGCTCACAGGACTAACCTGTCCTGAATCCCTCCAACCAATCACGGGTGAGTATATAATATCATGTCTAATTTCCTTCAACCCATCACGGGTGAGCATGTTTCCAATCTCATTTCACAACCCTTCAACCCTACATGGGTGAGTATGAGTGTCACTCCTCTTAGCCTAGTGTACTATTCTTGTCTACCAATTATTAAACTTAGTAGTTTAGGGTTAATCCCAGGATTGCCCAAGGTATGCCCATTTAAGGGGTCTCAAAGACACTAGGAACCAAGATGGGATGACAAGCCCAAAGTTCCCTTTCGCAAGGATAATTATTCTTATTAGTATATACCCAGGATTATTGCCCAACTCTCATTGTTACTTTAGAATGACCCTAACGACTTAAGGTGTTATTAGGAGCGCGGCAGTCTTCCGCCGATCCCCGTTATTATTGCTATCACGGACTTGCACTCTTCCACACATGGTTAGGGAATCCTCTAGGAGACCAACCAGGGTTATTTCCTCTACTAAGATCCTCACCTTGCTAGTTTATCATATTACTCCCTGATGGCCCTACTAGAACGAACATTGGTGTTATACTCTTACCCATGTCCCCAATACCACCCACAAATGTGACCCTCTAATTCCTTTAGCCATATGCCTCAAATTATTTATCCTAGAGTGGTATGGACCTATATGATGACCATGATGATTTCCATAATTTTTTCCAAATTAATTACACCATTAATTAATTCCTTCAATTAATTCTTCAGGTCATTTTACACATGAAATATCATAAGTTATAATCCTAATGATGTAATAAATTTCCCTGACCTATAATATGGTGAAAGATCACTGTTTTCCAAGAATCATAATTTTCCTTTATGTATTTCCATTTATTCCTTAATTAATACAAAATTCACATTATTGTCATTTTCCAAATGAAGTATAAGGAATGTAATCTCAAAAATTCTAGTTAAATTACAGAGCCTTGATAATAATTAAATAATACTATGTCCAAATTTCCATTTACGTCTAGGTTGAAATGGCCTATCAAAAGATCAATTTGAGTTATTTACCAAAATGCCATTATGGGGCCTAAGTACATTATTTTGCATCCAAAATTCTGAAATAATTGCACAAGGTATGAAACATAAAATTACAGCAATATAAATTTTCTCAGACTTTTCAAGGAATATACGCATCATTTCTACACAAATTCCATAAGGGTAAAATGGTCATTTTGCTCCTTAAACTACTTAAACTTCATCCAATAGAGATATAATTTATTTCTAGTGTTTATTATGTCATTCCTTAGTCCTCAACAGAATTTGGACATTTTATGATAAGGGTAAACCTATTTTAAATTTATTTCCTCAAAAGGACCAAATTTTCAAAAATTCAAATTATGGGATTTTTGTTCCCAAAAATCCCACTATTGCTATGAGAGGTGTATTACACCCTTATGTGTCTCTATAATGAAAATCATGATTTTTGAATGTTTCAAGTTGGCTGAATACACATTATTTCATTTTAGGCTAAATGCACACCAAGCCTATAACTAGCCAACACATACAAGTGGGTTTACCCAACATGCAATGGTCCAACATGGCTGAAATTTTACACATACCCTTATAATGTCCCTAAGGACATGACACCAAAATTTGGGGCCATTTGGAGTCCCACATCTCCAAATATTTCATTTATTTTATTTTGGGTATTTTAGTAAAAACTATAGAAAAAGTTTTCCCAAAAAATCTCATTTTTGTACAGGGGTTAACTAAGCCCTAAAAATGCATGCACCCAAAATTTTGGGTCATTCGGATGACTGGTTTGACTTGGGCATAATTTTGATATTCTGCCCTAGTCTAGGACCAGTCCTAGGAAAATATCCCTACAGGCAAATATACTGTACCAAACTTGATGTTTAAGGTACCATATTAAATTTAAGACAATAGTCTACAAAATTCATTCAGGGTTCAAGTTCTGGAAATGACTCTAAGAGCCCTATATTTGACATGCAAGGTCACTGAAATAATATGACAGAAATATAATTTAATTTCATTAATTTATAAACTATAGGAATATGATTTGCACGAACCCTAAAGCAACAAACCGACGGCATCGGTTCATCCCCTACCTCCAGCCAACGGCTAGGATTGATTTGCGCCGGGTCAACTTGTCTGCCATTTTCCGGCCAGCTGAGCCACCACCACCGCCGGCGGATGTTGCCACCACCTTCACTGAGGTGGGGGCTAGCATTTCCCGGCGGTGAGGCTGCCGGAGGTGACTCCTTCGGCGATCCCGAGCGGGATGAAAAGCTTGGAAAAATGCGCACTTTCTCACCTCCTCCTAATAGCTCTAAGGAGGGCTGCCAGCAAGTCATGGTTGAAGAGAAGGAGCCATGTGGCCTCCTCCTCTTAATTTCACCTTTTCTCTCTCCTCTTTTTGGGTGGTTTCTCCAAAATACCCCCATGCATGTATTCTCTCTCCTATTTCAGAGGGGTAGGGCTGGTTTTTGACTCCTTGGCTGATAATGGGCCATGCTTGGTGGGCTTAGTGTAAGACCCCCATTTTTTTTCTTTTTAGACACCGGGGTCTTAGGCCCAGAACCGTCGCCTTGCGGTGATACCTTCGTACCCAGGAAGGTCGTCACTACAAAACGCCAATCCTGCCGGCCAAATCGATCACAATTGTAGCAATAAATTAAAAGCAAGTCCACAGGAATCACATGTATATAAAATAAGCTCCACGAAGGGAGTGTCCACTGATAGTACATATAACAGAAATCTCGGGCTTATGCCCGGTACAACATGTTCTCACTACAAATCGCTTATCGCGGAAGCAAACTAATATAACTACTAGTGGTCGGGACTCACAGTCCCTGCTATCTGGACTCCAGTACTAGACTGTCCGATCTCCAAGCGTGCCGACCTCCGGGGCTGCTCCTCCATGCTGGGCTCCGTGGTCCCCTAAAATGATGTGGTTCGAAAATCATTAGTCTAAAAGACTAAGTCCTATCGTCCCCCGCCCCTTCCCCCATGGCTCCTAGGAACCGAGCGGGGAGAAGGAAAGGGAAGGACATGAAGGTGGAGAATATCAAATAGCAGATGGCAGCGGAGCTAAACTAGCAGTTCAAAAAGATGATAATAATGATATAAAATTTGAATAAGAAAGTAACCTTGACTTATGCGATACACATAAGCTAAGGGATCTCTTGCAGGGCTCCTATCGTATAAAAAGTCCCATACCGATTTATACGATAGGGTGTCGGTTTTACTAGCAGGCTTAAATATATAGTACTGAAAGAGAACCTTGACTTATAAGCACGCTCACACGAACTTATAGGCCAAGGGGTCGTTCTGCAGGGCCTAATGTATTGAGCGTCCCATACTGCTTATACCTTAGGTGTCAGGTTATATGCAATGGTTATGCTATGAAATACAATTATGCTATGTCGTGAACATGCAAGTGCAACTCACCCACTCGACTCTGTGTACACAGACCTTTAGTTCCCCCTTTCGGAGCTGTTACCTCCCAGGATACCTCCGTAGTGGCAGATGGAAGCGGTGGGTTGGGCCTCGCCCACCTCTAAACCAGTAAAGCACTACCGATCAGACCTATCGTACGCCTCAACGCTTGGTGCACAAAGCGGACTCCTGCGTACTCTTGCCGGCTGGCGCACCGGACTTCTGTTGGCGAAGTGCTAACCACACTTGCCGAGTCAGCGTATTGGCGTCGGTGCATCGACCCTCCAATACCGAAGACCCACCACCTTATACCTTCTATGCACATGCAATAGTTATGAGTCCAAACAACAACCGAACCAAATTTCCCCGGACTATCCCGTCTGTCATAATCAACAACCGAGCCGAAGCTCCCCGAACTATCCCGTCTGTCATAATCAACAACCGAGCCGAAGCTCCCCGGACTATCCCGTCTGTCATAATCAATAACCGAGCCGAAGCTCCCCGGACTATCCCGTCCGTCATAATCAACAACCGAGCCAAAGCTCGCCGGGCCACCCTGCCTATCACCATAACCACTGGGCTTATTGCCCGAGTAACCCAAACTATCTCTCGGGACATTGGGGTTTGAGAGTGTGAAATCCTAAGTTTACTATTTACTCTTCAGTTTATTTTATGCCTACGACTTAGGTTTGACCCAGGACTGCCCATGGTATTCCCTGTGAAGGGCTCTCGAGGGCACTAGGAGCTATGATGGGCTGAATCCCAAAGCTCCCTTTCGCAAGGCACTTATTCTTGTTGGTTGATAACTAATCCCATATCCCTTACCCATTCCCTTTTCATATTACGCTAGGCTAAACTTAAGGTGATTTTGACCTTTCACTCTACGGGGAAGACGATCTTTCATCGATCCCGAACACCATCTAACTTTTAGCCAAACCCAACCTTTTCTCATCCAACCCTGAGGGATGAACTTATTCTAAATTATCCAAACCTATAACCACTAATCTCGACTTATGTGCCTAACTTGTATTCCAAAATATTTCTGCCAATTTACTATATGCAGACCACCAAGGTTTAATGCCGTGTAAAATGGGAAGTATATCAAATAATCATCCAATACTCCTATAATAATTAATGGGGGTCCATTATGACCTTTATTGCCTAAATCCAGAATTTCACAATTTTTCTATTTATCTAGTAATTTATTAAATATTCCTAGTGGCCAAGGTCTCCGAAATTGAACAGGAGGTACCAAATTTAGACAAGATACAATTCCCCCAGATTTATGTTATACTTATTATAAACATTTAACCTAAGATCCAAGGTCTCTTAAATTTTCAGCAAGGTTTAGGCCACTGATTTTATTTTAAAGGTAACTTGTAATAATGTATTAAAATAGATAAATAGGGCAATATTATTTCTAAAAATTCAAGGAAAACTCTAACCTGATTGCAAGGGCATATAAATGCTCTGGGTCAAATATCATAAGTGATTAAGGAGTGATACGCCTCAAACAAAAATCATGAACAATTTTCCAAAATTACTAAATGCAGACCACCAAGGTTAAACTTCATGTAAAATGGAAAGTACATCGAATCATCATCCAATACTCCTATAATAATTAATGTAAGTTCCTTATAAACTTTAAGCCTTAAATCCAGAGACCCAAAATTTTCCTTATTTATTTAATAATTTATTTAATTATTATAGTGACTAAAGTTTCCAATAATGAACATGAGGTACCAATTTCAGACAAGATATCATTCCACTAATTTTATATGATATTGAAAATAATAATTTAACTCATCCTCCAAAATATCTAAATTTTTCAGTAAGGTTTTATCCTTAAATTCTTATTTCATTTTAATCCTTAAAAATTCATTTAAAGAGATATAAAAGACTATATTGCTTCCAAAAATTCAGAAAAAATTCAAGTATGATTCTAATGGCATATAAATGATTTGAGACAAATTTCATAATTTATTTATCAGTAAATAGACTTAAATAAATTATTGAATAATTTCCTCATTTAACAAGCTTGTGAAGTAAGTACCTCTAATATGTATTTAAAAATTCTCATAAAATTTATATATGTCTATAATGCTTCAAGACTTCCTCTGCCAAACTTTTATGTCTTCCCAAGGGGCAGAGGGACCATAATGATCAATTTATTAAATTGAGGCATCCCCTTGTGTTATAAAGGAAGTACTATTAATATTATTCCAAAACTCCCAATTAAATTACCAGAGGCTGATAATATCCTTATGACCATTCTACCAAAATTTCATCTTAGTTTAAGGAGTTTAACTAGCCCATTCCAGCCCTACAATATTTGTGCTCTAAACTAAGGTTAGGGTTTTGTGGGTCCCAAACCTTCTAAAATACCCTAAGATTTTCACCAGATGGTTTTAGTTACCCTAATACACTCCCTACAAAATTTCATAGTCATACAAGGTGTTTGGGCCACATGCCCTTCACAAGGTACAAAAGCCCTTCCTTAGGGTTTGACCTAGGATCTTGGGGCAAATCAATTCCAAACCTCCCCATATTTCATTGGAAGGTGCACAAGTTCATGCCAAGTCAGTGGCCCAAATTTTAACCTCTGTTGAGGTGAATTGTACATCCTAAACCAACAATACATTTTTGGTCCAAAATGCCCTTCTTAGGGCAAGGCTAGGGTTTGCATGATTTCCATTCAAATCACCTCCAAACTTAATGAAATTTTAACTAGAGGTCTATATTGACCTCATATACCTCCCACCAAAATTTGGATGAATTTGGGCTTCATTGGACCCATAAATTAATTTACCCTAGATAAATTAAATTAATTACAAAACTATAGAAAAATTATTCCCAAAAATTCCCATTTTTTTTCAGGGTCTACATATTGGGTAGGGTGAGTTCCTGCAAAAATTTCAGCTCATTTGAGCTAAGGATGAAGTGTGGGCACTCCTTTTAATGTCTGCCTAGTCATATGTATAGATCCCACTAAAATGGGTGCCCTGGTCAAACCAGGTACCCAAATTGGTTGAAACCAATTTTGTATAAAAATAGACCCACAGGGCTACATTTTATATGTTTACCATTTTCCATGAACATGCCTCTAGGTATTTTTAAAATTTAAAACCATTAAATACAAAAACTGTGACAAAAATGAAATAAATCAGAATTTTATATCCTATAGTATTTAATCATCCCTTGCACGAATCTTGGCGCGCCTTGGACGGCATCCCGTCATCTTCTACCTCCAGCAGACGGCCCAGATTAATCCTGCCTGGGCTGACTTCTAGCTGCTGCCGCCGGCGCTCCGGCCACCTCCCCGGTCGGCCACTGCCGCCAACACCTTCGTGGTGGTCGGGGCTATCTCCAGGCGGCGGCACGGCCGCCGGGGAGCACTATTCCGGCGAACCCGAAGGTATGGATTTTCATGGAAAATCCATGATTTTTAAAATCCGATTAGGCTCAAATGAGCCCTAACCTTGTCTCTAATGATTCCTAAGGACTACCCATGTAAGAAGGAATTGAGGAGGACCTATTTGGCGGCCTGAAGTCGGGAGGATCGCCGGAATGCCATGGTGGTGGTGGTGGTGGTCGGGTTCCTTCAAAGTACCAAATTTATGCTTGGCTCCTTCAGGTAAAGTGTGGGAATTCCTCCCTGGCATCCAGTGAGGCTTTTAAAAGGGAGAGGGGAGGTGTTAGGTGGCTGAAAATACTTTGGCCATTTTTGGCCATGGTCAAGGTTGGCGGCTTGGTTGGTAGGGGGGAATGCATGGCTCCAACCAGTCAATGACCAGCTGGTTGGATTGGGGCTGCCTTCCTTGTCCTAATGCAATGAATGGAGGGGGTTGGGGAGGGGGAGGATGAGCCCAAAGTCCTCCTCCCTTTTTCTTCCTTCTCTTTCTCTCTCCTCCATGGATGGCTTTCTCTCTCCTACACACCAAGCTGAATCCAATGGCTCCTACCTAACCCAATGGTAGCCCACATGTCTATTTTATCCATCAAACAAGGTTAGCCCAATCAAAATGGGCTTGAGCTTGAGTTAGCCCATTTGGGCTAGCTTGACCCAAACTTGGACTAGGGCCCACTTAGGTCAATTTGGTTCTTGAGGTTTCCTTAATGGGTCCTTGGTGACCCATTAGCCTCCCCTAGGGTCAAGGTTTGTGTTGGATTGGCCTTTGAAGGTCACTTGACCCTTAACTAGGGCACTTTGACCATTTTAGGTCCAGAGTTGACTTTGGTCAACCTAGCCTTTTTGATTGGTCCCAATGGGTCCTTGGTGACCCTTTGGCCTCTCACTAGGGTTATGAGGGTATGTGTGGGGTCCACTTGGCTAAGGGACTGCAATTGGCCCTTGTGTAGGTCAATTTGACCCAATTAGGGTTATAGTTGACTTTGGTCAACTTAGCCCCTTTGACTACCTTCCATGGGTCCTTAGTGACCCATTGACCCCTTTACTATGGTTATGAAGGTATGGGTGGGGTCTTGGAGTCTTGGTGAAGCCCCATGATCACCCTAAACCAAGGTTCAGAAATCTACTATGTGCAGACCATAGTGGTCTCATCCTCATTCCTAGGCTCACTTGGCCTTTATGGATTTTCTAGGGTTTTGTCATGACAAAACTACTCTTAGGGGTCTAGTTGGAAATGGGATGTTACACTTAGCCCAAAGGAATGTGGCTTGGGTTCATTTTCCCTCCTTTAGGCCTCATATTGACCAAGTTGACTTTTTTGAGTTGACTTGGTCAACATGATAAGTTGGCTGACCCCACTTAATGGTCATGAGCCTAGTGGCACCTTCCAACTTGGGTCGGGTCAAGGTGTGCCCCACTTAGGCTAATTGGACATATAGGTATGAGTTTGACCCAAATAGGGCTAGGGTTGACTTGGGTCAACTAGGGCCAAAGGGATTGACCTAGTGACATGCCTTAGGGACTTAGATTGTTTTTAGGGTTAGGTAATTGTGGTGGGGTCATGGTGTGGATAGGGTCCCTATTTAGGCTAATTTGACTTAGGTTGACTTGGGCCCTATGGTGGGCCCCACATGGTTTCACTCACCTACTAGGGTCAACCTAGCTAAATACCCCTATCACCCACCCCATGCCTAACCCCATCTAAGTTAAGGGGCCTAGAAGTAACATGGGATGTCACAATTCCAATAAACAAAAAAAATAATTTCGTCCCCAAAATTTAAGTTCGGGTCCACGGGTTCTACTCGCAATAATTTAAGTAATTTTAAAACATAATTTATAGCATACCTGAAGCAAACAGCTTCGGGTGTCGCTCCAACATTAGATCCCTCGACTCCCAGGTGTGTTCCTCCTGTCCATGATTTGACCACAACACCTTCACAAGAGGGACCTTCTTCTTCCGCAACACTCAGACATCTGTATCATCAATCCAGATTGGCTCCAAACGAACGGACCGGTCAGGTGCTATCAGACCAGCCGTAGTAGTAATGTGCTGCTCCGACCGAAGTAGTGCTCTCCGTAGTGAAGAGACATGAAAGACGTCGTGCAGTGTACTCAACTCTGGTGGCAGCTGCAGTCTATAAGCGAAGGGACCGATCCGCTCCAGGATCAAGTACGACCCCATATATCAAGGACTGAGCTTCTTGTGCCTCTGAACCCGAGAGACACCGTGCACTGGACGTATCTTCAAAAATACCCGGTCTCCCACCTGGAACTCCACCTTTCAGTGCCGAGCATCATAATATTTAGCCTGCCTACTCTGGGCATCCAACATCCGATCCCTTATCAAATGAACCTGAGCCTCCGTGTTCTCCACATAATCAGAGCCAAGAGCCTTGGTGTCCACATCCTGAACCCAAGACAGCGGTGTCCGACACTTCCTCCCGTAAAGTGCCTCATATGGAGCCATCCCGATGCTAGCCTGGTGGTTGTTATTGTAAGAGAATTCGATCAAAGGTAGCAGTCTCTCCCAAGGCTTCCCCGTATCCAATATGCATAATATGAGTAGGTCCTCCATCATCCTGTTTGTCCGCTCCGTGTGGCCGTCGGTCTGCGGATGGAAGGCAGTGCTAAATGTAAGTCGGGACCCCAAGCATGCCTGCACTGCCCTCCACTCCCTAGAAGTGAACTGACCATCACGATTCGAGACGATAGTCCTGGGGATGCCATGGTATCTGACGAACTGCTCTACGAACAATCTCACCAAAACTGCAACTGGAGCATCTCTCCTGACTGGAATGAAACGCGCTACCTTGGTCAGTCTGTCGACTATGACCCAAATGGAATCGTGCCCGGAGTGGGAGCGAGGTAGTCCGTGTACAAAGTCCATAACAACGTCTTCGAACTTCCACTCTGGGACTGGCAGTGGCTGTAGTAAACCTCCTGGGCTCTTACATTTCGCCTTCATGCGCTGACAAGTCTCGCAATGTGTCACAAAATAGGTGATCTCCCTCTTCATCCCAGGCTAGTACATGGTCCTCCGTAAATCTGCCCACATCTTGGTGATGACGGGATGCACTGAATATCTGGAGCAGTGTGCCTCTCTGAGTATGTCATCCCGGATACCATCTCCTGCTGGTATGTATACTCATCCACGGAATCGAAGGAGATCATCTTGCAGCGTGTAATCCTCAAACTTGCCCCCTTTTAAGGCACTGAAAACTAGCTCTAATGCAACATCCAGCCTCTGATGTGCTCGGATGCGCTCCCGTATATCATCATAACTGACCGCTGAGCTCAGGTACTCTTGATATACCAGTGGTTCGGTCTCAGATACCATGGTAATATGCATGCCCTCCATCATTCGTATCAGCTCTATAGACATCAACCGAGGCTCCGGTCTAGAAGTGCCGGCTCTCCTACTCAAAGCATCTGCTACTGTGTTTGTTTTCCCTGGATGATAGTGGATATGATAATCATAATCACAGAGGAATTCCAGCCATCTCCTCTGTCGCAGGTTCATGTCCTTCTGCGTGTCGATATATTTAAGATTCTTATGATATGAATAGATATCACAATGAATCCCGTATAAATAATGTCTCCATATCTTTAGGGCGAATACCACAGCCCAGAGATCTAAGTCATGTACTGGATAGCTATGCTCATACTTCTTCAATTGTCTTGAAGCATAAGCAATAACATGTCCATGCTTCATCAGGACAGCACCCATCCTTTGGTAAGAGGCATCTGTATAGATCTGAAATCCTTCACTCACGGATGGGAGCGCAAGAATAGGGGATGAGGTGAGTCGGTCCTTCAGCTCCTGAAAAGCTGTCTCGCACTGCTCTGACCAAACAAAATCTGCATCCTTCTTCGTCAAGGATGTGAGGGGGAGGGCTAACCTCGAGAATCCCTCCACGAACATGCGATAATAACCTGCTAACCCCAAGAAACTGCGTATGTCTGATGCTGTCTTTGGTCGTGGCCAATTCCGTACTGCCTCTATCTTGGTTGGATCCACTGCCAATCCAGCCCCACTGATAGTGTGCCCCAGGAAGGCCACCTCCTGTAGCTAGAACTGGCACTTAGAAAACTTCGCATACATCTGGAATTCTCTCAGTCTCTGTAAAACCCGTGTCAAGTGTTCAGTGTGCTCCTCATGAGTCCGAGAATAGATCAGAATATCATCGATGAACACAATGACGAAGCGGTCAAAGTAGGGTTCGAATACACGGTTCATTAGAGTCATGAATGCTGAGGGGGCATTTGTGAGCCCAAAAGGCATCACCGTGAACTCGTATAGCCCATAATGTGAACTGAATGCCGTCTTCGGTATGTCCTCTTCTCGGATGCGGAGTTGGTAGTAATCAGATCGTAAATCTAGTTTAGAGAACCAGAAGGCTCCCTACAACTGATTGAATAATTCATCTATCCGAGGCAGTGGATAGGTATTGCGGACCGTCAACTAGTTCAGCTCCCGGTAATCTATGCATATGCGCAATGATCCGTCTTTCTTCTTTACAAAAAGTACTGGGGCACCCCATGGCGATGAGCTCGGACGTACAAATCCTGATTCCACAAGTTCCTAAAGCTGAGTACGGAACTCTGGCAACTCTCTAGGAGCCATCCTGTAAGGTACTCAGGACACTTGCCTCGCCCCTGTGAAAGAGAGGGGATAAGATACTTATTACTCTAGAGGGGGGGGGGGGTGAATAGAGTATTCAAAAATTAAGAGACTCTAAACATTTCTCTTGAGCAAATTGCGGAATTGAAATATAAAAGCTTTAAACCTAAAGCCTATCAGAGTGTAGTGAAAAGAAATAAGCTAACTGTTGTTTCAGGTTAGCTTTATACCTAACACCGCAACTAGCAACCTAGTTATATCTATCACAGCCATAGATCAATGATTAAAATAAACAGCCAGACAACACAAGAACTTTATAGTGGTTCTCCAATTGGGTACATCCACTCTTCTACCACCCTGGTAGGAATCCACTACAGGTTTTTGTTCAGGTGCCCTGCCACCACAAGATCTGCTTCAGGTAGATCTAGAAACCCTTCAAGTTTTTGATCAGGTGCCTAAGAACCAAACACACTGGTTTTTGATCAGGTGCCCTGCCACCAAAGATTCACTTTTGAAGGGAGTAATAACGCTTTTACAAGAGGTTAAGGGAAAGAATGGAGGTGTCTTCTCTGTGTTCAGAGAAGCTAGTGGATTGCTCTGAGAGAATCAAAGCTCCCCCTGGCTTAGAGAATATCCAGGAAGAAGCTTTGCTTCAGGGTGTAGGAACTCCAGATAGCTTTAAAGCCTTTTCTGATGCAGCTTTGAAGAAGATTCAGGATGTTGATGATTATTCTTCTTCAGCAGCTTTGCAATCTGGGAGGAGAGTTCTTCTTGAAAGCTTGAGCATTGAGTGTTGATTTTCCTGAAGATAGGATGAACTCAGGAAGCAGCAGAAGAACAAAAACTTTTTCTTTCAAAGCTCTTGTTATATCACACTGATTTCTTTTTCTTTTTGTTTCTGTATATAATTATCTGTATTCAGCCAACTCAGGATAATATAGAAACTTCTCTTCTTTGAATATTGCCTCGAGCCCTGCACTAAAAAGATCTTTCCAAATAATACAATAAAACAAATAAAGCAACTGTGCCAGAAATCTTCTCTGTCATTCCCAAAAAGGAATTAAGGATATTAAAATATCCTATCAAATAGTCTTTACAAATTGGCACAGGAAGCAAGGCATAACGGCTATATTACAGCTGTTAGAAAACCACGATTTCCTCTAATAAAACAAACAACTTTATTCTGCCAAAACTTCCAATTAATGCACAAGGGATATTGACAATAAGCAAAGAAATATAGGCATTAATTTAAGCAGAATATCTTAATAACATATGTCTTAAGCAGGAGGAAATAAATCAATAATTCAAATGAAAAGAGTACAGATAATAGCAGACAGAAAACGTCGACCAGAGAATGAAGATCGTTGATCTGGACAAGCAGATCGTCGACCTGAAGAAAAACTATCTCCACAGAAATCGTCGACCTAGGCAAGACGATCGTAGATCTGAGAAAGCAGATCGTCGAACCAACTTCAGAGTACATAGCTCTGAGATCGTCGATCTTCAATCGAAGATCGTCGAGCGGCAGTCGACTATCGTCGAGCTCAATCCTATAAGACAGAATTTCCAATTCAATCTAATCTCAACTATCTATCAGGTTCTATTCTAACTAAACCTAGGGAAGACTAACCTTTAGTCTAACCATTGACCATAGATAAATCTTGGGTCAATAAAGCCTCAAAGAGATAACATTGCCCAAATCAAAACTAGGGAACCAACAATCTCCCCCTATTTGGGTGATGTCACTCAAGAACAAACAAAAACTGATAAAGGCAAATAAGAGAAGATAGCAATAGATAAATCATCAACCAGATAAGAATGAAATAGATAAGCAACACACAAGTCACAATAGTTTATCAGAATCTGAAGGAGGAGTAAGAGTAGCAGGAGAGAAAGTAATTTTTCTGCTGGGATCATATGTATCCTTCTTTGATAACTTCAGGTCCTGCTCTCCAATGATCTTTATTTCTCAAGTTTTTGGCAAAACGGCTTCAGGATGTTTTTCCATATATTTTGAAGCATCAAACACTTCTGAACTGACTTGAAATTTGTCAAATTCTTTCTTTCTATATCTTGACATAGTGGAAAGTCCTGAAATGTCTTTTCCTTCTGCTTTAGCTTTCTTGATCTGAGCTGCTCCCACCAATTCTAGTAGTCTGGCCATTTTAAAGTTGGGGTCAAGCTCTTGACTTTCATAAGTATCATCATCAGCTTGATCCAATGGGTTTACAACTTTAAATTTTACTGATTGACTCAGATATCTCTCAGTTTGTCCTTTTGGCTCTTGAATTATGAGACTAGATGGAGGGGCAAATGCAGCATACTTTTTGCTTGTTCTGTCAGAATATACAATTCTCTTTCCTTTAGCATCTACTGGTTTAGCTTTAGTTGGTATTTCTTTTGGAGGTGAGACTATTCTTCCAGGAGGAGATCTAGGGGTTTGAGGAGGAGAGAAAGTTGGTTGCTGATACACAACTTCTTTAACTTGCTCTCTCTGACTTCTTGGATGACTAGATTTCCTCTGATAATTTGAACTACTTGAGGGAGGCTTCCTTTTCTGGACTGATCTGTCATGAGGAGCAGAAGATCTTGGAGCAATGTTCCCTGGTGCACCAGCAGAAGGAGGAGGAGGAGGAGGATCTCTCGGGAACCCTTTGGGAGGAGGAGAGTTCTTCCTGCTCTTCTTACTTGCTTTCTGGGCATTCTTAGAGAGCCACATCCATGGTTCAAAACCTTTTGATTTAGGATCAATTACTTTTAAGATGTAGTAAGGAATGTCATGATCCAGATTGGGAGGAGGTGCAGCAACAGCCATCCTTTTCTTTGCAACAATCTTTTTCTTTTTCTTATTCCCTTCAGAATCATCAGAATCCTCATCCTCATCTTTAGAATGAGAGGACTGAGGTTTGACATACAGATCATCAATTTTTTGAACAAAGATTTTTCTTTTTCCTCTTTAGCCTTCTTAATGGCTTTCTCTCTTTCTTCTTCTAGAATATCTTGGGCAATGAGATCATCCAAGTCTGGTCCTGGGGTATCATCCCAGACAGTGGAGGACTCAGGTGAGACTGCAGCTGTACTTACTGAAATACTCTCTGGCAGATGTTCAATTGACCTAACAACTTTGAAATCTTTCTCAATAACAGCCTCTAAAGATTTAACTGAAGTCCACTTATATTCTAAGAAGGATGTAATGATTTCTTCTAGGTATCTGGCAATGATGGGGGAAGAAAATTTTCAAGACAAACTCTAAAAGCAAGAGCTGCTTCAGTTATAGTCTCAGAAATAATAACTTTATCCAAAAACTGAAGGTACACTGGTCTCTTATAGCACACAATGGCCTGAAGGGGATCAAAAGAGCAAGGAGAGGACTGAGATATGTACAGATTTCAACAAGATGAGAGTGAAGACTCATCATCTGAAACTATAAAAACATCCATATCTATAACTGGAGCATCTCTATTTACAACTGTCTCTTGTACAAAATCTGGAATATATACATCTGGCACTGCATCTGAATATGTTTCTTACTCCAATGCTGCTGGAGAATTTTCTACTGGATAAACAGGAAGAGCCCAAGCAGAGCCTGAAGTATCTTTATTAAACATCTCCCCCTACTTAGGTTCAGTGGGAACTAAACCCAGGCCCCCAGATGAAGAAGGGACTGTGAGGGCAGAGTTAGAGGCAAAGATAGAGGCAGCAAGGGTTGAGATAGAGGTGACAAGGGGTGCAATGGCTTCCTCTATCATTATCTTGATAGAGGGGGTGATGAGTTCCATGATTTTGGCAATGAATTCTTGTGTTATTTGAAAGGATGGAGGAAAGGTGGAAGAAGAAACATCAGTATTGATGTTCTATTGAACTGAGATTTCATCAAGTGGTGAATTGTGATAAGATGGGAGATTATCAGTGGGTGAATGATGATGGGGAGAGGGAGTCTGTAGATTAAACATGGAGTCTAGGCTGAAGTTAGGTAACTCAGCTAGGTTAGCTGGTGGTGGAGAAGCAGGTTGAGATGGATTGTTTACAGGAGAGGCAGAAATGTTGATGGAGGTGGATTGCAAGGAGGGTACAGCAGGATGTTCTTCACTGGGGTGGAGAGTGGCTTCAGAAGACCTTGTGCTCTCATATGGTATTGGAGCAGACTTTGCCTTTGAGGGTTTCTGAATGACCCTCTTCCACTTAGCAAACAGAGAGGAATCAATCCTTTTGCTGGCATTTATGGCTGTAGGGGCAGAGCTCAACAACTGGGAAGCTTTCTTGGATAGAAAGATCCCTATTAACCTACCTTGAGAAACCTCTTTCTTATTGTTCTTTTTCCTGATTAATTCGAACAACAAACCAGCCCAATCGATTGCTTTCTTATTCACAATGGCAGACATTAGGGCAAACTGTTGCCGGTTAATGTTGTCATGAGCAGAGTGCTTCCAGAGCAGTACTTTTCCAACTAAATAAGCCAAGAACTTAAAACCGACTGATAGGTTTACCTTTAACAACTTAGATGGTATGTCTTCTGCATGCCACATCTCTATCAGCATTCTTCCATACTCAGAGCTATCTTGTTTATATTCATCTGTTCCATTCTGTAACTCAAAAATTTCAGTAAGAATATCGGGGGTGAGAGTTACCTCAACACCGTTGATAGTTCCAGTCATCACTTTATCATGAGAAGCAGAGGTAAAGACCCATTCCTTTATCTCTAACAAGTTGAGTTTGATTATAGTAGACATCAGCTTCTTGAGTCCTTGCTCAGTGCATAGCTGCAACATTTCCTGGAAAATAGGTTCGCTGTCGTTGAAAGAGTCGAAGTCAACAGAAAAGCCAGCATCGAACTTCATCACCGAATGAGTTGCAGGTGCAATCGCCATGACGAGAAAATTGCAAGAAGCGAGAGCAGAAAACGCGGGACGAAGGCTCGAAATAACTCCTGAAAGCAGAATACGAAAAGATGGAGTCAGTCGACGATCTTCATACCTAAAAAGACGATCGGCTTGAAATAAGCTAGAGTCGTCGATCTCTGAATGAAGATCAAAGGCAATCGGTCGACGATCGTCGATCGTCGATCGATTACCGAAGCAGAGTCATCGATCATCGATCGACGATTCCTGTTTCTAAGCGCAAAGGACTATCGTAGACCTAAGGTCGACGATTTAGCTCGATCTGTTCGACTATCGTCGAACTTCGTTCGACGATCTCAGAACAGATTTCAACTTGGCAGGTTCTATACTTAGTATGATCCATTCATCATGCCTAGTTGATTAAAAAAGAATAGATGTTTCTGTTCATCTAAAGGCTTTGTGAAAATATCACCTCTTTGAAGATCTGTGGGTATAAACTCAAGATTTATTTTATTCTTGTCAACACAGTCTCTAAGGAAATGGTGTCTAATGTCAATGTGCTTAGTCCTAGAATGGTGCACAGAATTTTGTGCTATGGAAATAGCACTGGTGCTGTCACACATGATTTTGGTGTTCTTGTGTGTGTACCCATAATCCAAAAGTTGATTTTGAATCCACAGAATCTGTGAACAGCAACTAGCAGCTGCTATATATTCAGCCTCTGCAGTTGAAGTTGAAACAGAAGTCTGCTTTTTGTAGAACCAAGAGACTAATCTCTCACCTAGGAACTGACAAGTCCCTGAGGTGCTCTTCCTGTCAACTCTACAACAAGCATAGTTAGCATCTGAGTATCCAATTAACTCAAATTCTAACTCAGCTTGGTACCAAAGTCCTAAATTAGGACATCCCTTCAAGTATCTTAATATTCTCTTGAGAAGAGTCAAGTGAGATTCCTTGGGGTTGACCTGAAATCTAGCACAGAGGCATGTGACAAACATTATATCATGCCTACTTGCAGTTAGATATAATAGGGAACCAACAATGGCCGTATAATATTTCTGATCAACAGGCTTGCCCTTTTCATCAGAATCAATAACTACATTTATAGCCATAGGTGTGTGCATTGCTGAAGCATCTGCCATCCCAAACTTCTTTACCAATTCCTTGGCATACTTAGATTGGGAAATGAAGATGCCATCAACATCTTGTTTCACTTGGAGACCAAGGAAATAAGAAACCTCACCCATACTACTCATCTCAAACTTAGAATGCATTTGGTCAGAGAACCTTTTGCATAGTTTGGGATAAGTGGAACCAAATATAATATCATCCACATAGATTTGAACTAACAGGATTTTGTCCTTGTGGTGCTTAATGAAATAGGTTTTATCAACTATTCCTCTAACAAACTTATATTCTAAAAGGAAGCTAGCTAGAGTCTCATACCATGCTCTAGGAGCCTGCTTAAGTCCATACAAAGCTTTTTGTAGCTTAAAAACATGTGAGGGATTAGTTGAAGAAATGAAACCAGGGGGTTGTTCAACAAATATCTCTTCCTTTAGCTCTCCATTTAGAAATGCACTCTTTACATCCATCTGGAACACCTTAAACTTCATGTAGGCTGCATAGGCTAGAAAGATCCTTATTGCCTCTAGCCTTGCAACAGGAGAAAAAGTTTGATCATAATCTATGCCTTCTTCCTGTCTGTAACCTTGTGCTACAAGCCTTGCTTTATTCCTTATGATAATGCCTTGTGCATCCAATTTATTTCTAAACACCCATTTGGTGCCAATAACCATCTGTCCTTTTGGTCTTAGAACCAAATTCTACATTTTGCATCTCTCAAACTGGTTTAACTCTTCTTGCATGACAATGATCCAGTGGGGATCTTGCTCAACATCCTTTATGGTTAGGGGCTCAATCTGAGAAATAAAATAGGCAAGCATCACATCTTGACTTTGTTGATGTCTAGTTTGCACACCAGTTGAAATGTCTCCAATCACTTGAGATGTTGGGTGATCTCTAAGTGTGACATAATCAGTTGGTGGTATGTGATCTTCAACAGCAGTTAGAATCAATTCGTTTGGTGGAATTAGATTTGCTGTTGGTACATTTGCAATCACTTCTATCTGATCTTCATCACTTTCTGAATCAACTATCTGAGGTGTTGATGTAGGTTGAATCTCCTGAGTGAGTTTCAGCTCATCCAAATTTTTCCATAACTTTGGTACCTACAAAAGATTGATGGAGGAAGTTTCCTTCTCTCTGTAAAACATCTTTGTTTCATCAAATGATACATGAACTGATTCTTCAATTTTTAGGGTGGATTTATTAAATACCCTATAAGTTTTGCTTACTTGGGAATATCCTAGAAAGATTCCCATTGAAGCTTTTGCTTCAAACTTTCTAATGTATTCTTTGTTATTATTATGAATGTAAACTACACAGCCAAAGATTCTAAAGTAATCTATTTTAGGTTTCTTTTCTTTAAGTAATTCATAAGGAGTCTTCCCCTTAAGTTTATGTATCATACTCCTATTCAGTACATAGTTAGCTGTGCTAACTGCTTCTGCCCAAAAAGAGAGAGGCATATTAGCATCTGCTAACAGTGTTCCTGCAGCTTCAATTAGGGTTCTGTTTTTTCCTTTCAATTACCCCATTTTGTTTAGGAGTTCTAGGAGCAGAGAAGCTATGCCTAATACCTTCTTTCTCACAGAATTCTTACATAAGAAGAGATTAAAACTCAGTATCATGATCACTTCTCATCAAGGCAACTTGAGTAGAATACTCAGTTTGTATACAAAGTAGAAAATCTGTAAGAACTTTAAAGTTATCAGATTTAGTTCTCAAGAAGAACACCCAAGTGAACCTAGAGTAATCATCTACAATAACTAGGGTATATAACTTCCCTCCCAGACTCTGTACAACTATTGGACCAAAGAGGTCCAAGTGCAATAGGTACAAGATTCTAGGTGAATCACTTTTATTTACAACTTTGAAACTATTTTTAGTTTTCTTGCCTAGTTGACAAGCCATGCATAGGCCTTCCTTCTTGTAAGGGCAAGATGACAAACCTCTAAAAAGGTTGTATTTAGATAACCTAGATATATTTTTGAGGTTGACATGACCTAGCCTTCTATGCCACAAAGTATTATTACTACTCACTTCATTAAATGAACAGATTTAAGAAGAAGTGGAATTAAAATCTATAAGATATATATTACCTTGTCTAATACCTACCAGCATAATTTTATTGTTCAAAGTAATATTGCATGGAGTATTAGAAAACCAAACCTGATAGCCAGTATCACAGAGCTGACTTACAGAAATGAGATTGTACTTCAGTCCTGTGACATAATCTACCTTTTTGAAAGTAACTGACCCTAAGGTGAACTTGCCATATCCTTCAGTCTGACCACAGCTTGAATCACCAAAGACCACTTTTGGTCCCAACTTGGCTTTGAAGCTTGATAGATTATCTTTATTTCCTGTCATATGCTTGGAGCATCCACTATCCAAATACCACTTGTCCTGAGTGATAGGATAGGTCTTCACCTGTAATAAGATAGATTAAACATTGTGGACCCAGGTAACCTTGGGTCCATTGTTCTTCACATAGGAAAAACTAGAAATAAAAGAATATGCTGGTTGAGAAGGATATCCTAAGGGATGAGATCTCCTAGGTGGAATAATCCAATTGGCAGACCTAGGGTTGCTATTAAACTTGTTGTTTCTATTAACATTGTTGTAATTTTGAAAATTTAGTTCTGATCATCGATCGGTGGTCGACGGTCGGTACCCAGATCGTCGATTGTCGTTCGACGATGGGTTCAGCGATCGCCGATGGGCGTTCGATGATTTTTGTATTTCTATGAACTTCTGTTTCCTTTTGTCTCTCTTGATTTTATTTAAGGTTTTCTTGGCTTTTTGAATAACCTCAGTGTTGTTTATTCCCTTTTCAGAAACAAACTTTACTGGAGTGGATAGATTGTATTCAAGAAGCAGTGGGGGTTCACTAGGTGAGGCACCTAAACCTAACTTGTTGTTGCCTGTCCTAGTGTTGGATGTGCTTGTGATTTCTAGCAACTTAAGGCTTCTGCCATTAAGTGAATCTTCTAATCTTTTAGCTTTAGCTAGCTCTAATTTAAGAAACTTAATTTCTTCAGTTGATCTAGTGAGTTCAGCTTTCAAACTAATGTTTTCACTTGATATAGATTCTGATCCAGCTAGTCTATCTCTAAGCAATTTAATTTCTTTTTCTGAGCTAAGTAAGCCTAGGCATAGAATTTTAAATTCATGCTTGAATTCATCATATGTAAAATCATAAGATGCAATCACCCGATCTTCATCAGACAATTCATCTTCCTCATCATCAGTCATCTCTGCAGCTGAGTTACTACTGCAGGCATCAATTGCCATAAGGCAAATCTCTTTGACTTTCTTCTCTTCTTTATCATCTTCACTGGAGCTGGAAGAAGATGAGTCTTCCTCAGTATCACTCCCGGTCTTTGCAACAAGACCTTTCTTTTTCTTCTTGAACTTGGGAGAGGATGTTCTGGAGTGGTGCTTCTCATGTTCCTTTTCTTTTCTCCTTTCTTTATGTTTTGTCTCTGGACACTCAGGGAAAATGTGTCCAGGCTTCCTGCATCCATAACAAACAATTTCTTTAGAAGGAATTTTATCATACCTTGGCTTGTCATCATACTTTGATGACTTTCTTCTGTTGTCTTATCTGCCCATCTTGTAAAATCTTTTGGCAAAGAGTGCCAGCAGTTCTTCATTTGATTGAGTCACCTTGGACTCATCATCAGCCTTAAGAGCAAGGGTTTCTCTTTTCTTATTGGAGTAGGAGCTTTAGCTTCAGCTTCAGCTTCCCTGGTCTTCAGAACTTGCTCAAATGATTTGAGCTTGCCAAGGAGAGCTTTAGTTGAGATCTCTGTTGTACTTCTGGACTCCTTGATTGGCCAGATTCTGAGATACCATGTGCTGGGAAAGCACATCAGTATTTTGTCATTGACCTCTGTCAATGTGATCTCCTTGTCAAGTGTCCTCAGCTCATTGATGATGGAGCTGAGCCTTGTGTACATGGCTTCTACAGTCTTAGCCTCTTCTTTCTTGAAGTTTTCATATTGGGATATGAGGTTGGACCTTCTGTCCTTCCTCTCATTAGCTGAACCAGCTACAATCTGATTCAGTGAGTCCCACATGGCCTTTGCTGAGGTGCAATCAGCCACTTTATGGAATGTCTCATCAGACATAGTCTGAGCCAGAATATTCATAGCTCTGGCATCAGCTATTTTGGCCTTCTTGTAAGTTTCATTGTAGTCTGGAGGTGGCACTGCACTGAGATTTGCAGATGTTGTAGTAGCAGCAGGTGGTGTTGGTGGCCCTATTATGACAGAGGAAAAAATATCTTCATCAATAGAGTTCATATAGAGTCTGATTCTTGCCTTCCAAATGCAAAACTTGGCTAAGTTGCATACTGGAGGTCTGGTGCTAGAATAATCTTTGTACTGGGCCATGAATCTTAAGTGAGTGAATATGGTATCAAAGTATCTTATCACAAGATCTTATGGTTCAGGTGTTAGCCTGTTCAACCAATCAACCTTGGAATGGTTAAGCTGTTGAATAACCAACCTCCCTCTGATACCAATTGAAAGAGAGGGCATAAAATACTTATTACTCTAGAGGGGGGGTGAATAGAGTATTCAAAAATTAAGAGACTCTAAACACTTCTCTTGAGCAAATTGCGGAATTGAAATATAAAAGCTTTAAACCTAAAGCCTATCAGAGTGTAGTGAAAAGAAATAAGCTAACTTTTGTTTCAGTTGAGCTTTATACCTAACACAGTAACTATCAACCTATTTATATCTATCACAACCACAGATCAATGATTAAAGTAAACAGCTAGACAAAACAAGAACTTTATAGTGGTTCCCCAATTGGGTACATCCACTCTTCTACCACCCTGGTAGGAATCCACTACAGGTTTTTGTTCAGGTGCCCTGCCACCACAAGATCTGCTTCAGGTAGATCTAGAAACCCTTCAGGCTTTTGATCGGGTGCCTAAGAACCAAACACACAGGTTTTTGATCAGGTGACCTGCCACCAAAGGTTCACTTTTGAAGGGAGTAATAACCCTTTTACAGGAGGTTAAGGGAAAGAATGAAGGTGTCTTCTCTGTGTTTAGAGAAGCTAGTGGATTGCTCTGAGAGAATCAAAGCTCCCCCTGGCTTAGAGAATATCCAGGAAGAAGCTTTGCTTTAGGGTGTAGGAACTCCAAATAGCTTTGAAGCCTTTTCTGATACAGCTTTGAAGAAGATTCAGGATGTTGATGATTGTTCTTCTTCAGCAGCTTTGTAATCTGGGAGGAGAGTTCTTCTTGAAAGCTTGAGCACTGAGTGTTGATTTTCCTGAAGACAGGATGAACTCAGGAAGCAGCAGAAGAACAAAAACATTTTCTTTCAAAGCTCTTGTTATATCATACTGATTTCTTTTTCTTTTTGTTTATGTATATAATTATCTGTATTCAGCCAACTACATGATAATATAGAAACTTCTCTTCTTTGAATATTACCTCGATCCCTGCACTAAAAAGATCTTTCCAAATAATACAATAAAACAAATAAAGCAACTGTGCCAGAAATCTTCTCTGTCATTCCCAAAAAAGGAATTAAGGATATTAAAATATCCTATCAAATAGACTTTACAAATTGGCACAGGAAGCAAGGCATAACGGCTATATTACAGCTGTTAGAAAACCACGTTTTCATCTAATAAAACAAACAACTTTATTCTGCCAAAACTTCCAATTAATACACAAGGGATATTGCAAATAAGCAAAGAAATATAGGCATTAATTTAAGCAGAATATCTGAACAACATATGTCTTAAGCAGGAGGAAATAAATCAATAATTCAAATGAAAAGAGTACAGATAATAGCAGACAGAAAACGTCGACCAGAGAACGAAGATCGTTGATCTGGACAAGCAGATCGTCGACCTGAAGAAAAACTATCTCCACAGAAATCGTCGACCTAGGCAAGACGATCGTCGATCTGAGCAAGCAGATCATCGAACCAACTTCATAGTACATAGCTCTGAGATCATCGATATTCAATCGAAGATCGTCGAGCGGCAGTCGGCTATCGTCGAGCTCAATCCTATAAGACAGAATTTCCAATTCAATCTAATCTCAACTATCTATAAGGTTCTATTCTAACAAAACCTAGAGAAGACTAATCTCTAGTCTAGCCATTGACCATAGATAAATCTTGGGTCAATAAAGCCTCAAAGAGATAACATTGCCCAAATCAAAACTAGGGAACCAACACCCTGACACTAACTGGATTCTGAAATCCAAGTCCCGAACTGGTGGTAGCCCGGGCAATTTCTCTGGGAATACATCGGAGAAATCCCGGACTATCGGAATATCAACTATAGAGTTCTCTGCTACTGCCATCTCGAAGCAGATGAGGTACACCTATTCCCCTTGCTCATAATCCTTGACAGCCTGTACAGAAGATAATAAAAGATGGGGGATAGGTCGGATACCTTCAATAGTGACGTAAGAGTCTCCATATCTGAGCGTGATCCTTTTTGAGGGGCAGTCAATCTGAGCATGGTTCCAATGAAGCCATGTCATGCCCAAAATCAAATCAAAGTCCAGTAATTTCAAGACCGCCGCTGGAGCTTCGAATGCCTTGCCTCCGATCTCGGCCTCCATATTGCAGCTAACCATGGTCCGTAGCTCCGAGCCATCAGGAAGACGCACCCTCCAAACTATACCAGGGAACCTTTCCACGTCCTCTAGTCCTTCAATAAAAGTGTCCGACACAAAAGAGTGCGAAGCACCTATGTTGAAGAGGGTATGAGCGGGCTTGCCACTGATCATAACTATGCCTGGGTTTTATTTGAGTTTTAAAACAAGTTGTCATTCTATGGCGTCAAGGTACTATGTAATTGAAGATTTTTAAATAAATTAAAAGTAATCTTAATTACCTGTGATAACCTCCTCGGGATTCCTCGGCTCGGCGAGGTCTAGCGCATACACCTGCTCCCGGTATCGGCCTCGGCCGTAATGTACTCGGCCTCAGCATCGACCTCGTCCTCGTCCTCGGCCCTGGTGTGCTGGAGGGGCCACTGGAGGTGGAGGAAGAGGAAGGGGGTGGATCTTATGTGGGCATTGCGACCTGATATGCCCAGCTTGGCCGTATCCAAAGCATGTGATTTTTCTCTGGCCACGATCCTCCTGTCTCATCGGGCCGTGAGTCTGTAGAGGTGGGGGAGCTAGCACTATAGGAGGCCTTCGCTCTTGTCTGAAGTTGGGACGATGGCGTCCCCCACCCCTCCTGTATCCAATAACTTTGCCTCTCTGAGATGCCCTGCTACTTTCTCCGGATGATGACCCCTCTAGCAGTCTCTTTCCTCTGCCTTACACCATTAGCTTGTCAGCCTCCAGCTTCTTCGCCATCTCAATAATCTGTGTAGTGGTGCCATGAGATATGAACAATAAGGGCTGCCTTAAGGAGTCTCGGAGCCCATGGTAGAACCTTTTTGCATACTTCCGGTCATCCCAGTCATGGAATCCCGCAAATCTAGCCAAGTGGGAGAACTCTCTTTGATATTCGATCACGGATCTGCTCCCCTGCGGGAGGTTCAGAAATCTCGCCTCCAAGGCATCTCTGTCTGTGGAGGATACATAGTGCTCTAAGAACGCATCACTGAATTCCTCCCAAGAAATATCCATCAGCTCCCTATCAGCATATGTAGAGTCTCGCACAGACTTCCACCACCTCTTCGCATGAGCCTCCAGTATCGAGGTGGCAAGAGGGACTGCCTGTCTGACTGGGTAGCTGATGCCAGCTAATAACTCCTCAATAGTCTCCAGCCACTCCTCCGTCTTCACAACATCTTCTGTCCGACGGTACACTGGCGGAGACAGACTCTTAAAGGCATTCAACCAGCTTGACCCTGGGTTTGGCAGCTGTGCCGGGGCTTGTTGGGCTCTGAAGGCATTTAGGATAGCCGTCAGAGTTTGTCCCATCTCTGTCTGCATAAAAGGAGTGGCAGCTGGAGGGAGAGGAACCACATTCTGCGGAGGCTGCATAAAGGTAAGGTAAACGTCAAAAATTGGCCTAACTCATTGCTTAATGGACTATTTTATGTGACTTTTGCACATGGACACACCATTGCTTCCACTGCATAGTTTGTCCTCAAACTAATGCTCGAGCGGGGTGTTCCAGTGTTGTGGACTTCTTTCTCATATGATCGTTTATTCAAGTGATACCAGTTTGTAAGATCCATCTCCCCCTTCCGAGGAGTTAACCCGGATCTTATGCCCAGAACTGCCGTCTTACGGTGACACTAACTCACGGGTTAGTCGACACCACAAGACGCCGATCCTGCCGGCTAGTACGATCACAACCATGTTCGGCCAATAAGAGAAAAGAAGTATAATATAGATTATAACAACATCCAGTCCACAGTCACAGGAACAAATCATATATATATATATATGAATGAAAGAGCACAGTCCATAATGAGAACAAAGTGAAAAGAGTAATAAGGGCTTATGCCCAGTACATCATATCAAATCTCTCACTCAAATCAAAGCGGAAGCTAATCCAAAACATCAAAACTCGTCCCACCTAAGGGCGCGCAGTAGTAGTAGTCTGTGGTAGCGGTATCTGCTCCTCAAGTCCTGCCTCCTCGTCGTGCTGGTGCTCCATCTCCATGAGCTCCTAAAATAGTATGGTCACCGACCATTAGTAAAAAAGACTAAGTCATTTCCTTCGCACCTCGCCTCGCAACTCCTAGGTACCGAGCGGAAGGATGAAGCGGAGGACAACAAGGGGTAGCAAAAGTGGAAGCAGGTGACAAGAGCTAACTAGCAGTTGTAATAGGTATTATTATTCTACTCTAGCAGTTCTAAGTATATAGTACAGGTAAGTAAAGCGCAGTACTAGTAAAGGAAAGAACTGAAAGTAAGAGCAGAAAAGTAAGGTAAAACTGAAAGGTAAAACTATCTACCATCACAGGCGTACCCTAACTTATATGAATGCCCATACAAACTTATAAGTTAGAGTTTACAAATTAACTTATCATATAAAGGAGCCCATACTAATTTATATGATAAGGATCCATGTAGTGTATGACCTAATGAGTATGAATGAATATGCTATGGTTTATGCAACATGCAAGTGAAACACACGCACACGATTCTTAGATCCCAGACCTTTAGTTCCAACTTTTCGAGAGCTAACATCACTCTCAAGTACCACCGTCGTGGCTCTGACAGCAGTGGAACGGGCGCTTCTGCTTCCTAGGCGGGTGGTCACACCACAAAGCCAAGACCTCTCTTGTACGCCTCTGTACACATACCAAGTGCACTCTAGAGTCTCTCCGTACAAATTGCTAGCTGCCTGCTAGACTTTTAGGTCGGGTATACGTCTTCGGGATTGTCTGCCTGACTGCAGTAATAAACAACATACCGGCCCTTCCACCCGTACACCTCAACCGAGTCACCGTACTGCCATCGGTGTGACGATTGGCCAGTACCGTATGACCCACCATAATTTATTTACTCACATGCAATGATTTAACCCGAGCCCCCGACTCGCAGGACCAACCTGTCCTGGCATAAATCTCCCGAGCCTCTAGCTCACAGGACTAACTTGTACTGAATCCCTCCAACCCATCACGGGTGAGTATATAATATCAAGTCTAATTTCCTTCAACCCATCATGGGTGAGCATGTTTGTAATCTCATTTCACAACCCTCCAACCCTACACGGGTGAGTATGAGTGTCACTCCTCTTAGCCTAGTGTACTATTCTTGTCTACCAATTATTAAACTTAGTAGTTTAGGGTTAATCCCAGCACTGCCCAAGGTATGCCCATTGAAGGGGTCTCGAAGGCACTCAGAACCAAGATGGGATGACAAGCCCAAAGTTCCCTTTCGCAAGGATAATTATTCTTATTAGTATCTACCCAGGATTATGTCCCAACTCTCATTGTTACTTTAGAATGACCCTTACGACTTTAGGCGTTATTAGGAGCGCGATGATCTTCCGCCGATCCCTATTATTGTTGCTATCACGGACTTGCACTCTTCCACACATGGTTAGGGAATCCTCTAGGAGACCAACCAGGGTTATTTCCTCTACTAAGATCCTCACCTTGCTAGTTTATCATATTACTCCCTGATGGCCATACTAGAACGAACATTGGTGTTATACTCTTACCCATGTCCCCAATACCACCCACAAATGTGACCCTCTAATTCCTTTAGCCATATGCCTCAAATTATTTATCCTAGAGTGGTATGGACCTATATGATGACCATGATGATTTCCATAATTTTTTCCAAATTAATTACACCATTAATTAATTCCTTCAATTAATTCTTTAGGTTATTTTACACATGAAATATCATAAGTTATAATACTAATGATGTAATAAATTTCCCTGACCTATAATATGGTGAAAGATCACTGTTTTCCAAGAATCATAATTTTCCTTTAAGTATTTCCATTTATTCCTTAATTAATACAAAATTCACATTATTGTCATTTTCCAAATGAAGTATAAGGAATGTAATCTCAAAAATTCTAGTTAAATTACAGAGCCTTGATAATAATGAAATAATACTATGTCCAGATTTCCATTTACATCTAGGTTGAAATGGCCTATCAAAAGATCAATTTGAGTTATTTACCAAAATGTCATTATGGGGCCTAAGTACATTATTTTGCATCCAAAATTCTGAAATAATTGCACAAGGTATGAAACATAAAATTACAGCAATATAAATTTTCTCAGACTTTTCAAAGGAATATACACATCATTTCTACACAAATTCCATAAGGGTAAAATTGTCATTTTGCTCCTTAAACTACTTAAACTTCATCCAATAGAGATATAATTTATTTATAGTGTTTATTATGTCATTCCGTAGTCCTCAACAGAATTTGGACATTTTATGATAAGGGTAAACCTATTTTAAATTTATTTCCTCAAAAGGACCAAGTTTTCAAAAATTCAAATTAAGGGATTTTTGTTCCCAAAAATCCCACTATTGCTATGAGAGGTGTATTACACCCTCATGTGTCTCTATAATGAAAATCATGATTTTTGAATGTTTCAAGTTGGCTGAATACACATTATTTCATTTTAGGCTAAATGCACATCAAGCCTATAACTAGCCAATACATGCAAGTGGGTTTACCCAACATGCAATGGTCCAACATGGCTGAAATTTTACATATACCCTTATAATGTCCCTAAGGACATGCCACAAAAATTTGGGGCAATTTGGAGTCCCACATCTCCAAATATTTCATTTATTTCATTTTGGGTATTTTAGTAAAAACTATAGAAAACGTTTTCCCAAAAATTTTCATTTTTGTACAGGGGTTAACTAAGCCCTAAAAATGCATGCACCCAAAATTTTGGGTCATTTGGATGACTGGTTTGACTTGGGCATCATTTTGATATTCTGCCCTAGTCTAGGACCAGTCCTAGGAAAATATCCCTACAGGCAAATATACTGTACCAAACTTAATGTTTAAGGTACCATATTAAATTTAAGACAATTGTCTACAAAGTTCATTCAGGGTTCAAGTTCTGGAAATGACTCTAAGAGCCCTATATTTGACATGCAAGGTCACTGAAATAATGTGATAGAAATTTAATTTAATTTCATTAATTTATAAACTATAGGAATATGATTTGCATGAACCCTAAAGCAACAAACCAGCGGCATCGGTTCATCCCCTACCTCCAGCCAACGATTAGGATTGATTTGCGCTGGGTCAACTTGTCTGCCATTTTCCGGCCAAATGAGCCACCACCACCGCCGGCGGATGTCGCCACCACCTTCACTGAGGTGGGGGCTAGCGTTTCCCGATGGTGAGGCTGCCGGAGGTGACTCCTCCGGCGATCCCCAGCGGGATGAAAAGCTTGGAAAAATGCGCACTTTCTCGCATGGCATCGGGCTCAATATAGCCCGATATCTCTCCTAATGGATCTAAGAAGCTAGCACAAGTAGAGGGGCGGCGAAACGAACCTGGTTCGAGGCTTGGCGGCGAGTGTGATGGAGGTTTGCCATGGCTGAGCTGCTCCGGCGATCTCCTGCCCAAATTCTAGATTCTTCACCAAAAGCTTTGCTCCAGGACTCGTTCTCCACTCATTTCCACTCACTAAGCTGATTGTGAGGCTGGTTTGGACTGAGGTGGGATATATGGGGAGATACAACCAAGGCAAGCTCGGTTTGGAGCCTTGGTTGTATCGACCATGGCATCCAAGTGGCCCTCAGCTTCTCACCTCCTCCTAATAGCTCTAAAGAGGGCTGCCAGCAAGTCATGGCTGAAGAGAAGGAGCCATGTGGCCACCTCCTCTTAATTTCACCCTTTCTCTCTCCTCTTTTTGGGTGGTTTCTCCAAAATACCCCCATGCATGTATTCTCTCTCCTATTTCAGAGGGGTAGGGCTGGTCTTTGACTCCTTGGCTGATAATGGGCCATTCTTGGTGGGCTTAGCCCAAGGGAATGTGGCTTGGGTTCATTTTCCCTCCTTTAGGCCTCATGTTGACCAAGTTGACTTTTTGAGTTGACTTGGTCAACATGATGAGTGGGCTGACCCCACTTAATGGTCATGAGCCTAGTGGCACCTCCCAACTTGGGTTGGGTCAAGGGTGTGCCCCACTTAGGCTAATTGGGCATATAGGTATAAGTTTGACCCAAATAGGGCTAGGGTTGACTTGGGTCAACTAGGGCCAAAGGGATTTACCTAGTGACATGCCTTAGGGTCCACTTAGATTGTTTTTAGGGTTAGGGCAATGTGGCGGAGTCATGGTGTGGCTAGGGTCCCTATTTAGGCTAATTTGACTTAGGTTGACTTGGGCCCTATGGTGGGCCCCACATGGTTTCACTTACGTACTTGGGTCAACCTAGCTAGATTACCCTATGACCCACCCCATGCCTAACCCCATCTAAGTTAAGGGGCCTAGAAGTAACATGGGATGTTACATTACGGGCTAGGGAAGACGAGTCTCCCCTACCCCTAGCCTCGTCCTTCTCGCGTCGACGAGCAAAATCTGATGCCTTGTGCATAAGAAGTTCTTTTCTTTTCAGATTAACAGATGAGGATCGCAAGGGTGGTATATCTACCCCAACAAAATCAGCAACATGCCTATCATTTTCATCGTGGGGCATCCTTTCCTCACCCACGGAGGGTGAAAGATCAGCCCAAGTCACATGTTTAACAGTTTTACAACATTCATTAATCTTAATCACAATTTTTAAATCTGTTTCCTGCACGCTCCCAATAGCCGTGCACAACCCCCGTTCCTTCTCTTCAGCAACTTGTTTCACGTCAAACAATTCCTCCTTCGCTTCTCTGTTAGCAATCATAAGCACGTATTTTACTTGCACAACCCAGTCTTGATTATAAGTACAACATCTGTCTCATCAGCACAAGATAAATCATCAGATAATAAAACATTTAATTCCAGCAGTATTTTAGATTTACTCGGGATTAGAGTGGGAATTGATGGCGATAGCGGCAAATCGACCTTGGAAGCCAAGGTGATGCCCCATGCGTTAAAGCATAACGTGTAAGATCCAACTCCCCCTTTCGAGGAGTTAACCCAGATCTTATGCCCAGAACCGCCGCCTTACGGTGACACTAACACACGGGTTAGTCGACACCGCAAGTCGCCGATTCTGCCGGGTAGTACGATCATAAACCTGTTCGGCCAATATGAGAAATAGAAGTAAACAAAAGAGTAAAACACCATAGTCCACAACCACAATACTAATCATATATATATCAAATGAAAAGTACAACAATATGTAGTCCAACAATGAGTAGAATAATAAAAGAGAGTAATAAGGCTTATGCCCAGTACATCAATTCAAATCTCTCACCCTCTCAAATCCAAAAGAAGCGGAATCTAATCATCTAAACTCATCCCACCTGAGGATGCGTAGTAGTAGTAGCCAGTGGTAATGGTATCTTCTCCTCAAGTCCTGCCATCTCGTCGTGTTGGTGCTCCATCTCCTCGAGCTCCTAAAATGATATGGTCATCAACCATTAGTCAAAAAGACTAAGTTGTTTCCTCTGCACCTCGCCCCGTAACTCCTAGGCACCGAGCGAGAGGACGAAGTGGAGGACAATAAGGGGTAGCAAAAGGGAAGCAGGTGACAGAAGCTAACTAGCAAGTGTATAATATAATTCTATATCTATCAGTTCTAAGCACAAGGTATAAAGAAGTAAAGTGCAGTACGGTAAGTAAGAGAACTGAAAGTAAAGCAGAACAGAAAGTAAAGCTACACTACCAGTATACTATCATCACAGAGCATACCTTAACTTATAAAAATGCCCATACAAATTTATAAGTTATGATTTCCAGGAATTGTAACTTATCATATAAAAGAGCCCATACTAATTTATATGATAAGGATCCATGTTGCGTATGACCTAATGAGTATGAATGATTATGCTATGGTTATGCAACATGCAAGTGCAACACACGCACGCGACTCATAGATCCCATACCTTTAGTTCCCATATTTCAAGTGCTAGCATCACTCTCAGGTACCACCGTGGTGGCTCCGGCAGCTGCGGATCGGGCTTCTCCGCTTTTTAGGCGGGTATACACACTACCAGGCCTAGACCTCTCTTGTACGCCTCTGTACACACAACAAGTGCACTCTAGAGTTTCTGCGTACTAATTGCTAGCTGCCTGCTACACTTTTAGGTTGGGTGCACGTCTTCCGAGATTGTCTGCCTTACCGTAGTATTAAACAACATACTGGCCCTTCCACCCATACACATCACCCGAGTCACCGTACTGCCATCGTGTGACGATTGGCCCAGTACCACATGAACCACCACCATTTTCTTTATGCACATGCAATTATTTCAACTTGAGCCTCCAACTCGCAGGACCAACCTATCCTGATATAAATCTCTCAAGCCTCCAGCTCGCAGGACCAACCTGTCCTGATTCCCTCTTACCCATCACGGGTGAGAACACATATCAAGTTTGATAGTTTTAACTTCAACACAACCTAAACACCTAGAGGGGGGGGGGGATGAATAGGTTCTTATCCTTGTTTTAACTTAAGGCAGAATTTAACTTCAGTTCTTTAATATAAATCAGATATCTCTACAGCTAACACAGCGCATACAATCACAGAAACTACAATAACTCAAATCACAGATTGCACACTGATTTATAGTGGTTTCCCAAGGTCTGGGTACATCCACTTTCCCCCTTCATCTATCTAGCAGTGTGCTAGATTCAGCCTAACTTCTTCCTTCTTCTCAGATCCACAGATCTTACAGCTCAGAACCCTGAAAGGTTCCTACAACTCAGAACTCTATAAGGTTCCTACAACTCAGGCTAACAGCCCTACCTCAGCCTTGTCACAAGGCCTACAACTCCAAGAATCAATTCTCCTACACTCAGGCTCAATCAGCCTTACCTCAGCCTTGCCACAAGGCCTACAACTTAGAGATCCAATTCTCCTACACTCAGGCTCAATCAGCCTTACCTCAGCCTTGCCATAAGGCCTACAACTCAGAGATCAAAATCTCATACACTCAGCCTTTATAACATAGGCTTACAACTCAGATCTTTGAAAAGATCCTACAGAATTTGATAAGTAATTTGATGGTCTCTTACCCTTGTTGAGAGAGAAAGGATAAAAGAATTTTTGATCAGCTTCTTGATGAAACTGAAGACTGAAATCAACCTGTTCTTAGCTTTCTTCAAAGCTTCTTGAATCTGAACTTAGTAGGGTTGATCTCCTTTGAAGTTGACTGACTGCCAGCTTCCTTCTTGGATTCCAGATATGGATCTGGATCTTCTTAGTAGATTAGTTCTGGATCTACTTCTTAAGAGACTTGTGATTGTCTCTTTCTTGACCTCAAAATAGCTGGAACTCTCTCTCCACAAATCTTCTGAAGTTTCTTCTGAATTCTGGAATGAATTCTCCTTAGACAAAATCTGAGTGGATGAACACTACAGAATGTCTTCTTAGATCTTCTTACGAAGATCTTCTTCTGTGACTTGCACTTTCTTGATCAGAGATCAATCTCACAATAGTTGTGTTAGTTGTGTGTATCATCAATCCTTCTTATGAATCCATCTATATATAGACTTCATCCATGGTAACCGGTTGATCCGGTTTCTAACTAACTTCTGCCAAGTCTGACAGCTTCAGTAAACATGTTGTAACTCACAGCTGTCAAGTCCTCAAACAGTTCTTGAGCCTTTGTCTCTATCAGCAAAGCGTCGAGACTGACTGTCTTTAAGTGTCGAGACAATCTGTCAATATATGTCGACATAAGTGACTTAAGTGTCGACACAGACTTTGGTGATGTCGACATAGCTGCCTTGATGTCGACACAGCTTCTTGACACTGCATCTTGAGAATGTGTCGACACTGATTATTTGTGTCGACACAATCACTTCTTCACTCTACAGCAATCAACTATGTTCAAACATTGCTGTGTGTCGACACAAGTCCTGTGTTTCGACACAGTTGTTGTAGACTAAGAATTCTGTGTGTCGACACTGCCTCCAGGTGTCGACACAGTTGATGTCGACTCTGCTTCTGTGTGTCGACACAGTCTCCTGGTGTCGACACAGTTGATGTCAACTATCAATTCTGTGTGTCGACACAGTCTCCCGGTGTCGATACAGTTGATGTCGACTATATATTCTGTGTGTCGACACAGCCTTTTCCAAGTGTCGACACAAACTTGCTGAAGTGTCGACACAGCTTCCTCTAGTGTCGACACATGGACTTAGAAACTTTTTCCTGCATTTTAGCCAATACTTATCTTGCACATATAAACTCACAATAACATCAAATACACCTTGATGTATATCATTGAGCTAAGTGAGGCTTCTCCAAATCAGGTACACATTTTCCAATGTACCCAACAATCTCCCCCTATTTGGAGAAGTCGTAACCCTTTTGTCAATGATATACACCACTTATGATAAATAAACATGATGATGTGTATAAGCATTTTTAACAGGGTAACTTATAAACAAAACAAATATCAAAATCACATCACCGAATAAGGATGCAAACTAAATGAACATGGAACATGGTTTTGTTTATTATATCAAAAAGTCTCTTAACACTGATTACATAGATTTCTTTAAAACTAAGAATTACATAGTTCTAGAAACATCTAGTAAAACTAAACTAAGGCTGGGCTGGCTCCTTTATGACTATTCATTTTCCTGATTTAATCTGAGCCTGCACAGAAGGTTATGTATCTTCAATGAGCTTCTTGCCTTTCAAATCAGCATTCTTTTGAGATTCAACCTCAATTCTTTGCCTTTCAAAGTAATGAAAAGTCTTAGGGAAATACTTGCTAGGCTCCTGTACATCAGGAGGTAGCTTCCCAATCTTGGCCTTCCTTCTGTATTGAACTATGGCTTCTTGCCTAGCCTCATACTTCTGCGATTCCTGCTCATTATACCATTTACCCCTTTCATGAACATGGTCTTTTACAGCTTTCCAGGCAGTTAATATGATATTTCTAGATATGGGGCTCCATTGCTCAAAATCAGGTTTTAACTCTGCCTGCTCTCTGAATCTCTTCTTTGATAATTGAGCATCTTGTTGAGCTTTCAGACCAGCTTCTAGCATATCTACCTTTTCAATAATAACATTAGTAACTGGTTGAGGAGGGCTGTACATAGACTGAACTTGTTGATGTATCATCTCAAGATCTACAGGGGGGTAAATAACTTGGGCAAACTCAGGTTGATCACCTTCAAGAAGAGGTGGTTGCACACCTGACTCAGCCACATTATCATCATCACATAAGGGTGGATATCCCAAAGTGGCTATAATACTGTTGGTTACCCATTTGGCATGATCAGAGCCTGCATATACTAACACCCTCTCCCCCTTTATGACTTCTCTAGTCACATGATCTCTCAAATCTTCTTTTTGAAATCTTATTTGCCCATCCAAGTAATTGATTTCATCTTTAAAGAATGACTTTAACTTTTGAAGCTTATCAGAAATACTTTACTGAGAAGTAGTAATAGCTGTTTTAAAGGAATCCAAAGCTTCCTGTAGCTTCTTATCAAATTCTTCTTTCTCCTTATTTCTTGCTTCAGTCATTTCAATAACTGTTTTTCTTACTTCAGTGACTATCTCATTGTGATATTCAGTCAGATTATCATTTATTCTTATTTGATTTTCAAGGACATAGCCTTGTTTGACAACAATATCATCCACTTGTTTCTTGATTTCAGCTTGTTGCTTTGCTAGAAAGACTACAACATTGCCCCCCTTATGGAAGCAATCTGTCATCTCTTTCTTATTCTGATTGACCTCAAATCTGATTGACTTTATATCTTGGGCTAGATCAAATTGAAGAGCCTTATGGCTTCCATCCATATATTTTTCAAGAGCTAATCTCTGCTCATCAAATTTCACTTGTAAATCAACCAAAAGTTTGCTGTAATCAATCTTAGGGGCTGGTTGTGAAGTAGTAGCTTGCAAAGCCTTCTTATAGTTCTGGCTTCTCCTTTTAAAAACCATCAGTTTTCTTTTCTTTAAACTTGCTATCTCCTCATCCCCTTAATCAGTGGTACAGTCAATATTTACTCTTTCTTTGGGACTAGGAGGCATCTCCTTGTCAGCTTATGCTCCACCTTCTCAAGGTTAACTTGCTCCCCCTCAACTGCTGCTCCCTCTATATTAGGAAATAACTCTTCTAGAGTGAACCCTTATTGATTGTGAACTGGTGATATAGCTGTCTCAGGAGCATCAGCAACTACAGATGTATCCTGCATGATCACATCTAGTGCTGGACTGTTGACATGAGGTGTTTCAAGAATAGATTGTGAACTCATTTCACATTCCAAGTGAATGCTTTCTTCCCCTTGACCTTGTGAAAAATGTTGCTCCCCCTACAACTGTGCAGTAACTGTCTCATCATGGACTTGGGCATTTTCTATCTGGTCTTGAACCTGTTCCCTAACTTGTACACTTTCTAGCTCCCCCTGCACTTGTGCACTAACTGTGTCCTTCTGCACTTGATCAAGATCAGTACTGTTATGGACTGGTGATTTAGCTGCAGTCTCTTGGGTATCCAAGTCAGGTGTGTCCTTGGAGAGGACCCTATCCCATCTGGATATGATCCTGATATCCATCCTTCTCATATGATTTATTTTAGATCCTTGAAGCTGATGCATTCCCTCTGGAATTGCTCCAGCTAGGTATAAACTCATTAATCTAGCCAAATTAGGCTTCTTGATACCTTCTTTTATCTTCTCAAATAGAACTACAGACCAATCTGTGTTAATCTTGTAGATTATCCTTGTCATCAGACTGAACATATAGGCAGAGAGCCTATCATGTCCTCCTGGTTTACACAAAATCACCTTCCCTACCACTTCAGATAGAAATTTCCCTTATTGATTCATCCCTTTTCTGTTTATGGCTGCTCCAATCTTCATGGTTGGATCCAATCCACACCACTAAAGTGCCTCCCTTATCTTTGAGGCTGAGACCTCTTCTTCTTCCTGAATTCTTGGTAGGTGAAGAATCTTTCTTAAACTTTTTAGAGTGAGTTTGACTCTATTACCATGAACTGTCTATTTAATCTTCAGTCCAGTGGAATCCACTGTTGCAGCTGCATAGAATTCAAATACTTCTTTCTTCCAGATCTTTGTAGGTTCAGAAACAAGAAACTCTAACCCATTATCAGTAACAAGGGTAATGACCCCTTTAATCTCTGTCGCCGCATCATCAAAAGCATTGCGCACCAGCTCGTAGCCTTCGTTAATGTTATCTTCAATCTTTGGCATCATTGAAAAGGAGAGAAATCTTGAATTGAGAGAAGAGAGTTTGTCGACACAAGGGTTTAGTCTTCAAAATCTGGAGAGCGTGTCGACAGAATACTTTATCGACCTATTTATACCTTTTTAAACAAAGAAGGTCAAAAGACGGGCAAAAACTGTCTAAATGTGCCGACACTGTTTGAAAGTGTCGACACATACTTCTGTTGTCTCGACCACGACGATGACTACTATGTGTCGACACTAATTGATGATATGTCGACATAGAACATACTTAGTAGTTCATCAGAAATTCTGTGTCGACTCTTATTGCAAGTGTCGACACAATTTCTGGAGGTGTCGACACCATTACTCTGGTTGAGTCGACACTACTATTCTGGATGTGTCGACGCTTTGTCCCTTAGGTGTCGACACAACGATACTGTGTCGACACAATTTCCCTGAATAGTCGACACAACTCCTCTGTGTCGACACATTATTACTGAATGGGTAGACACAATTTTACTTAGCCACTAATGTTAATCTAACATATGGTCAACATTCCTAATTCAATTTTAAATCTATTGAATTTAGTTTCATCTAGAGGCTTAGTAAATACATCTGCAATTTGATAATCTGTCTTACTAAATTCTAGTGAGATGTCCTCTTTCTCTACATGTTCTCTAAGAAAATGGTATCTTATTTCTATATACTTGGTCCTACTATGTGAAACAGGATTATTAGCAATAGAAATAACACTAGTAGAATAGTCTTTTAGCTGGTGTTGAATTCACAATAGTTGTGCACAACAACTTCCTGCTGCCACATATTCAGACTCAGCTGTGGATATTGCCACACTAGTCTGCTTCTTACTGCTCCAAGATATCAATCTTCCTCCTAGAAATTCACAGGTGCCTGTAGTGCTTTTCCTATCTTCTTTACAACCTGCAAAGTATGCATCTGAATAGCCTGTTAGTAGAAAATCTCCATTCCTAGGGTACCAAAGGCCTAGATTAGGCGTGCCCTTTAGATATCTCAAAATTTTCTTTACTGCAGTGTAATGAGATTCTTTAGGGCATGAATTGTACCTAGCACAGACACATGTTGCATACATAATGTATGGTCTACTAGCAGTGAGATATAGTAGAGAGCCAATTATTCCTCTATACAAAGACTCATCTACAGGCTTACCTGCATCATCTTTGCATATAGACATACTTGTTCCCATAGGAGTTCTCATGGTGGAGGATGATTCCATACCATACTTCTTAATTAACTCATTGGAGAACTTAGACTGGGATATAGACAAGCCATCATCAGTCTGTCTTACTTAGAGTCCCAAGAAGAACTTAAGTTCCCCCATACTGCTCATTTCAAACTTCTCTTGCATAAGTTTAGCAAACTTTTTGCAAAGGTTGCTTTCTGTAGACCCAAATATTATGTCATATACATAAATCTGGACTAAGATTATCTTTCCTTTGGACTCCCTTAGGAATAGAGTTTTGTCTATTTTCCCTCTTGAGAATTTGTTCTCAAAAAGGAAAGTAGACAGGGTTTCATACCAAGCCCTTGGGGCTTGCTTTAACCAATACAAAGCTTTCCTAAGTCTTTAAATATAATCAGATTTGAGAGAATCTATAAAACCTGAAGGCTGCTCTACATAGACTTCTTCTTTTAGATTTCCATTCAGGAATACTGATTTTACATCCATTTGGAATACTTTGAATCCTTGATATGCTGCATAGGCAAGGAACATTCTGATTGCTTCTAGTCTTGTTACTAGGGCAAAGGTTTGATCAAAGTCAATACCCTCTTCCTACCTGTATCCTTTTCCAACAAGTCTTGCTTTGTTCTTCATAATAATTACACTCTCATATAATTTGTTTCTAAAGATCCACTTTGTTCCAATGATATTGTGGTCTTTTTGTTTAGGAACTAACTCCCAGACCTTGCACCTTCTGAACTGATTTAGCTCTTCTTGCATTGCATTAATTGTAAGACCCCCCTCCCGGAACACAAAACACGGCATGAGAGGGGTCTTATGCTCAGAACAGCCGCCTTGCAGTAGTACTAGCACTCGGGCTAGCCTGTACCACAGGACGCCTACTCAGCCGGCTACAACCAATATCAGAGAATAACTGCCAACCCAACCATATTAATATGAAAGTCAAATCCACACCAAGCATATGTCCATAATATTATAAATAAAGAAGCTACAGCAAGCTTCTAATATCAGAGTACGAGAACAAATTGCCCCGAAGGGCTATAACAAAATCTCTCTCTCTCTCACATCTGTAACCGACGGTAGCGACGGTACCGTCCCTTCAGGGCCTGTCACCCTGGCTTGGCTGTCCGTCTGCATAGCCTGCTGCTCCACCTACGGGGTTTCCTCCTAAAAAGGAAGACGTAGCAACCGTTAGTCAAAAAGAATAAGTGGTTTCACATCCGCTCCCCCGGCGACTCCTCGGCACCGGGCGGAGAAAGGAACATGTACAATAAATATATATCAGTAGTACAAGCAGGTGAAGTATGTGTACATATCATAAATAGCAATGGAAAGAGTATACAAATAAACAAGCTATTATTTTACAAATCTACAATCTACAGCAGCAAGAGAGTATATATCTAGAACAGTAAGTAACTCAACTTATATGGGTGCCCATACAAGCATATAAGTTGAGGGTCGTTCAGCAGAAAGTAACTCATCGTATAGGAGTGCCCATACAAACTTATACGATGAGGGTCTTGTGTATGTAATGAAGTGCAATGCTATGTATGCAATGCAATGACACACCCATGATCAGGCACATGCAATCGCTATGTCAACACAGACTTATAATTCCCACTATTCGAGCAGGTAGCTAACCTCTCAGGAATCAACCGTCGTGGCCAAACGGTGACAGTTGAGCGGGCATCTCCACTACTAGGCTGGTCTCCACACTACCTGGCCTAGGCCTCCGTACGCCTCAACGCTAAGAACACAACAGCGGAGCTCACATGCGTACTACGGCTCAACGTGTTCTCTCGGGTAAATATGCACCAAGATCCTAGCCCCGACTGGCCTATAGTATGACACGGAAGGAGCCTCGGAAATGAGCACGAGGACCAAGCCCAACCGTTCACTTGGCACGGAAGGATCCACGGGACGTGAACACCGAGGACCAAGCCCAACCGCCCAAGGTCTAACTGTCAACTCCCATCGGTGTGACGATTGGCGAGCCCGTAGACCTGCCACACTATCCTTAACCAGGGATTACGACACCGCATGTCGACTCACACCGCATGCAATTCCATAAATCATGGCATGAAAGGAGCCTCGGAGAAAGCACGAGGACCAAGCCCAACCGTTCACTTGGCATGGAAGGAGCCTCGGGACGTGAACACCGAGGACCAAGCCCAACCGTCCAATTTTATCCAACTCAACCTCATTCCCATTAGTGACGGTCTACACCGCACTTGTTAACTTCCACAATGCTACCCATAGGGAGACGACACTCTAAGCATTGGACTATCCATTCCCTTCCATCAATTCATTATACATCAGGGCCATAGTTTAATCATTTACAAATCCTTCCACATGAATTCAACATATTAAAGATAATGCGCATAATGGTGATCTACCAAATATAACAAAGCCTTTCTTTCACTTAGGCTTGATTCACATCTCGGCATAGGAATTCAAGTCCTCAAACATCAACCCTCACATTACCTCGGTGATTAACACAAAAGAATTCACCCAACCTCGAGATGGATTGCAATATCTATTCCATCGAATCCAAGTTCATATTGTAATCACCTAGAATTATATGTAATCTGGTCAGCAACTTTGACTGAGGATTCCTGTGGCTACAGGTATCGCCTGAAAATGTGCAACCACTCGTTGGAAAGGTAATTTCAAGGGCTACGACTTTCGTGTTTAGTCTAAAGCCCAGATCTGGTCACATCATACCAGAAATCCAACTCGAAGTCTGCTGCGTATAGGATACAGATTTCCTGGGCAATAACTCCCAATCGCAGCGGATTCAAACGGACTTTCCCGTGGCTACAGGTATTGCCTGGAAATGTGAAACCACTCGTTGGAAAGGTAATTTCAAGGGCTACGACTTTTGTGTTTAGTCTAAAGCCCAAATCTGGTCACATCATACCAGAAATCCAACTCGAAGTCTGCTGCGTACAGGATACAGATTTCCTGGGCAATAACTCCCAATCGCAGCGGATTCAAACGGACTTTCCTGTGGCTACAAGTATCATATGGAAATGTGCAACCACTCGTTGGAAAGGTAATTTCAAGGGCTACAACTTTCGTGTTTAGTCAAAAGCCCAGATCCGACCCTTTCTTGCTTAAAAGTAGCCAAGAAGGTCGCTGCGTGTAGAACACAGATTCTGCACGCATCTTGAAGCGAAGTGAACGGCATCCGTTCATCTTCCTCCTCAAGCGATTTTTCCCAAATTGCAACCAGAAGATCCTCCACCCTTATTCTCCCTCTTGAGGCCATTTCCTCTTCACGAGACCACCCCTATCATCACTTTGAAGCGAGGAGAGGTTGAAGATGACTAAGCTTTAGAACACAAGTTCTAGCATGGCCGTCCTAGAAAGCTTCATCTCACACATCAAGACTCTTTTGAGTCGATGTCTCGCCTAAGAATAGCTACAGATCTAGCACCAAGGGAGAGGGGAGGAAACTCACTTCATTTCCGGCGTTTCCTCCGTTGCCGACCATGGATCGCGTTACCCTTCTCCGCGGCATCCTTGCCTTCGTTAGCAGTGTTCTTCCACGGAAACAGCGGAGCTTTTTCTCCAGAATCCGGCTCCGACGACCCGCGATATCCTCCTCTTCCACTCCCATCGGCTTTGCACAGTGACGGCTCGGCAAGAATGATCAGATCTGATGGCTAGGGTTTGGTTTACTCCCTTTTATATTACATATTAGGTTAAGTCCCTTCCGCCACGTGTCACTCTCTAATTGGACCGCCCAAATTAGGTTTCATTTGAAGTGACCGGTCTAAGGATCATTCAGCATGAATCCCGGAGTCCGGTTCGGTCCGCCTGTACAAGCCGGTGAATCTGCCTGGGCGCAGAAAACGCACAAGTCAAATTCGGCGGGAATCAGCCAGTGATTCCCGTCGATCGGCGAGTATTAGCGGGTCATTCTCGACGAATTCATCGAGTATCAACAATGATACTCGACGATTTTCCCTTAGCCGTTTTATCGGACATCCTATCGTTGTGTGCGTTGAGTATCAGTTAGCGATACTCGAAGGTCGGTGGGTATCACCGGGTATTCTCGGCGATCGGTGAGAATCGTCAGGCATTCTCGATGATTTTCCCTTAACCTACTGCAGTTCTGAGTTTGGCGGGTATCGACCACCGATACCCGTCGAATCGGCGAGTATCAACCTCCATTCTCGACGATCGACGAGCATCAACCTCCATTCCCGTCGATTTTTACTTGACCGAGTTCCCTCATCTCGGCTACTGGTTGGGGTATCCTTGAACCCAACCCCACTGAAAGTGAGAGTAAGATCTATCTCAACTCTAGAGGGGGGGGGGGGTGAATAGAGTTTATTTAAATTAATTTCACAGTTTTGAAATAATCAGCACATATAAAATTCAATTTATAGTATAGTGTAGAGTGCTAGTAAAGAGTTAAAAACAAAGAAGTAAAGAGCACAGCACACAGCAAATCAATCACACAAACAAGCCAGAAGACACAAGGAAATATAGTGGTTCCCCAAAAACCTGGGTACATCCACTCTTCTACCACCCTTGGTAGGAATCCACTCAGGATGAGTTGATCAGGTGTCCTGACACCAATGAGCTTTTGATAAGGTGCTCAAAAACAAAAACTGGATTTTTTGATAAGGTGTCTTGCCACCACTGAGTTTTGACAAGGCTCTCAGAACCAGACAGAACTTTTGAAGGGAGTTCAAGAACCCTTTTACAGCAGAAAAAGAAAAGATAAAGAGGTGAAGTTGTCTTCTCTGTTCTCAAATCAAATGAGAGGAAACTAGTGGATCTTTTGTTGTCAAAGCTCCCCCTAAGATGTAGACAGGTTCAGGAATGGAAGCTTTGCTCTAGGGTGATAGGTCTTCAGAAGTTTAGATCTCCAGCAAAAGATTGTTTCAGCAAAAGGCTGAAAGATGAGGTGTCTGGAGTTCTTGAGATGAAGCTGTGATCACTTTTCTGTAAACAAAAAGATTGTTATTCTGATTCTTCAGAATTGATCACTTGTTATCTGTCACAGCTTAATTCTTGTTGTTGTGTTCTCTGTGTATTCTTTATATGTTTTACTGAAGACAAAAAGGAGGATCTTATTCTCTGAAAAATTCCTTGTCAAAGATAGCCATTGACAGTCATAAATGTCTTCCATAAAAAGTCTTGTCTTCTAGAGGAAGGTCCAATAAAACATTCCCTGAATAATTCCTTGAAACTTGCTCCAGAATAAAGACAAACGGCTGGCAGATCTCCTTGACATAAATGCTGAGAGAATTCAAAAACATTCCAAAGACTGGCAGCATTTGAATCCTTAGAATCGTTGATCTCTCCGAAAAATCGTCGATCTGAGCTCTACGATCGTCGAACTGAGCTCAGAGATGGAAACAGATCAAACAGACAGAAAACGTCAAACTGAGCTCGAAGATCGTCGAACCGAGCTCAGCGACCTAAAGAATAGCTGAAGAGAGATCGTCGACCTGAGCTCGAAGAACGTCGACCGAAGCTCGACGACTTTAGCAAGGTTGAGCTCAGAGAGCGTCGAACGGAGTTCGACGTTTCGTCGACCTAAGCTCGACGATAACTGTCTTTGGCTCAGCTTTAAGTCTGATTCCTTGACTGGTCCTGGGGGCAGCTCAAACCTAAATTCTAAGCCCTAGACACATTCTAATGTTGACCTTTACAACTATACAACTAGGTCAACCTGGTTTCCTAAGACAAACATAGTGATCCTTACCCAAATTAGTAATAGGGTGTTCCAACAATCTCCCCCTATTTGGGTTAGGATTACTATTTACAGACAGAATTAGGAAATAAATAAGCATAAATTCAAAACAGAAGCTAAATCAACAATGCAGTAGGAAAGATATAGCAGCAATGCAGATCACAGATAAAAAGTCAGCAAATATCCAGAGGAGGATGATTGTTCAGCTTACACAATTCACTTCTTCTCAGTTCCCTTTTTAAACATAATTTCTCTGTTGGGATTGAGGGCTTCTTTCTTGGATCTTCTATCATCTTCTGCACCTAAGGAAGTTTGAGATCTGGGCCTTGGAACTACAGCCTCAGGGTGCAGCTTCATATAATCTTCTGGATTAAAGAATTTTCTTGATGCATATCTCTCCAGTTCTTTCTTTCTCTGATCTGATAGAGTTGTTATGTTGGAAGTGTCCTTGCCTTGCTCTCTGGCCTTTTTCATTTGATCAAGAGCAGCCAACTCTTTCATTCTAGCTGTCCAGGACAAGGGGTTGTTCTCAGGATCCTCAAATGGAATAGGAGGTTCATATCTATTGATGGATTCAGAATCAGTAGGAGGAGTCCTGGAGACAACTGTATCTTTTAGCTTATAAGGGAAAGGACCTGAAGTAGAATCAGTATGGCCTTGTCCTTCCCTTTGTTGAAATCTGTGCCCTCTCTGGCTTCCTTTATATTGACCCCTTCTAGATTGATATCCCCTTTGATGTTGCCCCCTTTGATAGTATCTCTGATAAGACTGGGAGGAGCTTTGTCTACAAGCTGGAGCTTGAGAGGCTGAGCCTGAACCAGAATCTGGAGGAGGAGGAGGAGGAGGCTGATACTGAGAAGCTCCTTTTTCATACTTATCCAGCTTCCTTCTCTTCTTCATAGCCTTTAATTGGTTCTTGGAATACTGCATCCAAGGCTCAGATATGGGGCAGTTATGCAGAATATAGTAGGGAATGTCATTAGAATCCTTTGCCTGAGCTGGGGGGACTATCATCATGGCCTTGCTTCTGGCCTTCCTCTTCTTGGCAATAGTATTTACAGAGTCATCTGATTCAGTTTGAAATTGATCACTCTCTGAACTTTGAGGTCGGTCATACAAATCATCAATGCTTTTTATGTATTTCTCTTGTAACTTCAACTGATCAGTAGTCAGGGCAGTAGCAGCAGCAGCAGCAGAAATTTGAGCAGAAGGAACTTTTGAAGCAGAAACAACATCAGGAGATGGAGCAGAAGCAGCAGCAGCAATAGGAGCAGAAACAACAGCAAGTGCAGGTTCTTCCAGGTAAGAAGCAAGTTCTTCAGCAGCAGATGTATCTTCAATTACAGGAATAATTTCAGTATCTTCAGTAACAGCAGCAACAGCTTCATCAACAAGAGGCACAATGGCCTTAGTAGCAGCATCAGAGATGGAAACATAAACATCCACAGCCTTCCAGGAATTTACATATGCTTCAATTTGGCTGGGATCACAGACAGAAATAGGCACAATGGCCTTAGACAAGTCTTCAGTATGTGGAACTGGCAAAGATCTGAAGTAAACTGTATCAAACTCAGTGAGCAGGCTCTGGAGGTCCATTGCAAAAGCAGGAGCAGGATCAAGAGCTGGAGCAGACTCAAGCACATCCACTACTTCAGAAGGCATCTCCCCCTGCCTGGATTCAGGGAGAACTGAATCAAGGCACCCAGAAGAGGTAATTGCCTGAGAGGGAATGAAGGAGGAGAGCTTGGAAGACAGCTCCTTGACATGGGTCAGGAGTGGAGCCAGAGTGGTCTCCAGTAATGAGGTTAGCTTAGGAGCTAGCAGCTCATATAACCTGTCTGCCAGGGCTGATATATCTACATGCTCAAGAGGGGCTTGAGGAGAGGTAGGAGAGAAGGTTGTTGGAAGGATGTTGGCTAGAGCTGGTGGCATGGAGAATATGGAGATAGGAGGTGTGGGAATGGATGGCTCTGAGAGTGGAATGGTGAAGATAGAGGTTGTTGAGATGGAGCTAGATGAGGCAAGAGATGGGGTGAAGGATGGTTGAGAAAGAATTTCGTGGAGAAGTTGTTGATAAGAGGAAGTTGAGGGAAGCTCAGGAGGAGAAGAAGGTGAATCATCCATAAAGGAATCATCTACAAGGGAAAATGATGGTGAGGTGAAGATTGGATAAGAGAAAAGAGGATGGAATTCCTCTGAGGTAGATGCTGGAGGGGGTGAAATTGGTGAAGAAATGGTAATGGGGGAAGATATGGCTATGGTGGTGATTGGAGGTGAGGATGAAATGGCTGGGGTAGAGACAGCTGGAGGAGGAGGAGAAGCAGGCAACACTTCTGCTGGGGCAGAGACCAGAGGTGGAGTGACTGAGGCAGTCCTGGTGCCTGAAGTCAGTGGTGCAGCAGCTCTGGTAGGGTTAACAATCTGCCTGTTCCATTTGCTAAAAAGGGCACAGGAGAGCCTCTTGGATGCATTAATGAATATCCCAGAAGAGGTTAGCAGCTCAGGGCATCTGGAATGCAGATAGACCCCTAGAATTCTCCCAAAACTGACAGCAGTCTTATTCAGCTTCTTCTTAATCAGGTTGAAGAAAATTGATCCCCAGTCTAGATGTTTCTTATCAAGCAGAGCTCCCATTAGACAAAATTGATATCTTGATATGGTATCATGGGCTGAGTGCTTGGCCAGAAGCACTTTCCCAACTACATCAGCCAAAAATTGAAATTCTATCGACAGATTTTTCTTCAGCAGTTTGTTAGGGTTCACAGCATTGTGACCCATTCTATCAAGCATGGAGTCATATTCCTCTCCAGATAACTCTATGGAATCTTCTCCAAAACTAAGATGAAAAACTTCAGTTAAAAGAGCCGGGGATAATTGTACCTGAGTCCCTTTTATGAAGCCGACGACAGAGTTCTCATTCTCATCTGTCGCTGTATAACACCATTCTTTTATTTCTTCTGATGCAATCTTCATTCTGGTAGTCATTATTTGGGATAGCTGCTGTTCTCTGAATAGATTGAGAATGTCTTTGAAGCGCTGATCGCTTCCATCAAATGAGTTCATGTCGATATCAAACCCGGTGTCGAATTTCATTTTGGAAATCGCAGCACTGGAGCCAGCCATTTGTACCTGCAACAAAGAACCAAACACGACCAAGCGTAGAAGATTTGGAGGGAAAGAGAGAAAGTTACAGAGAGTATGAAAGCGCAAAGATGAACGATGGCCGAGGAAATGATTTTATATTAGGGTTCGATGGCGAAACGGAAAATCGAGGAGCTCGGTTCGGCAAAACGTCGATCTCAGCTCGACGATTTGGGCTATAGAAGGAATCTGAAGAGACTTCAATATCGTCGATCTCCGTTCGATGATGTTGAAAAGCGTCGAGTTTCACTCGACGACCTCTGAATAGAAAGAGAGAAAACCTGGAGCTAATGGAGGCGCTGAACTCAGTTCGACGATTTCGGAAACGTCGATCTCTGGTCGACGATTTTTAGAAAAACGTCGATTGACGTTCGACGATTTCTGGGAAAACGTCGAGCGCAGTTCAGAGACAAAGCCTATTCTACAGACACAAAAAGAACTGATTTTTTTTTTAGCCTAGTCTTGGTGTGTTTTAACTTTTCAAAAATCTTGTAAATTAGTTTAGGCTTCCTCCATCTAACATGCCTAACTGATTTAGGAAGAAATTGTGCTTCTTTTCATCCAAGGGCTTGGTGAAAATATCTCCCCTTTGCAAATCAGTCGGGATATATTGAAGTTCTATTTTGTTTTTCTCTATATTATCCCTTAGAAAATGATGCCTAATCTCTATATGTTTTGTCCTACTATGGAGGACTGGATTTTGTGCTATAGAGATAGCACTAGTATTATCACAAAAAATTTTAGACTTCTCTATGTTGTAGCCATAGTCTATGAGCTGATTTTGTATCCATAATATTTGTGAACAGCAACTGCCTGCAGCCATATATTCAGCTTCAGCAGTTGAGGTTGACACAGATGTTTGCTTCTTACAAAACCAGGAGACAAGTCTGTCACCAAGGAACTGACAAGTTCCACTAGTGCTTTTCCTGTCTACTCTGCATCCAGCATAATCAGCATCTGAAAATCTAGTTAATTTAAATCCTGAGTCTTTTGGATACCAGAGTCCTAGATTTGGACAACTTTTTACATATCTAAGAATCCTCTTCACTAAAGTTAAGTGTGATTCTCTAGGGCTCACCTGGAATCTAGCACATATGCATGTAGCAAACATTATATCTGGTCTACTAGCTGTAAGGTACAATAGAGAGCCAATCATTGCTCTATATGTTGTCTGATCAACTGGTTTCCCATGTTCATCAGCATCCAATACAACATTGGTAGGCATGGGTGTTTTCATACAAGATGCCTCAGACATACCAAATCTCTTAACCAATTCTTTAGCATACTTGGTTTGGGAAATAAATATGCCCTCAACATGCTGTTTTACTTGCAATCCTAAGAAGAAGGAGAGCTCACCCATGCTACTCATTTCAAATTTGGAATGCATCAGGTTGGAAAACCTTCTGCACAAGTTTGAGTCAGTAGATCCAAATATGATATCATCTACATAAATTTATACTAGTAGGGTATGGGACTTATGGGTTCTAATAAAAAGAGTTTGGTCTACTCTCCCCCTAACAAAATCATTTTCCAGAAGAAAGCATGCTAGGGTCTCATACCATGCTCTAGGAGCTTGCTTGAGACCATATAATGTTTTATGCAATTTGAAAACATAATCAGGGTGAGTTAGAGAGATAAAACCTGGAGGTTGTCTAACATAGAATTCCTCTTTGATGTCCCCATTGAGAAATGCACTCTTCACATCCATCTGGTAGACCTTGAATCCCTTGTGAGCAGCATAAGCTAGGAATATTCTAATGGCCTCTAACCTTGCAACTGGTGCAAAGGTCTGGTCATAGTCTATTCCTTCTTGTTGAGAGTAGCCTTGAGCAACTAGCCTTGCCTTGTTTCTGACAATAACTCCTTGATCATCCAGCTTGTTTCTAAACACCCACTTTGTTCCAACAATGGAGTGATCCTTTGGCTTAGGCACTAGTTCCCAAACTTTATTCCTTTCAAATTGATGCAACTCCTCTTGCATTGCAATGATCCAGTGTGGATCTTGCTCTGCATCTTGAATGGATTGAGGCTCAACTTGAGATAGGAAGCAGGTGTGCATCAGGTTTTGGTTGACCTGATTTCTGGTTTGCACACCAGCTGAGATGTCTCCAATTACTTGAGTGATTGGATGATCTCTTGTTGTTACTAGATCAACAGGGGATGTTGATTGTTCACCAACCTGTGTTGTTGTTTCCTCTTGTGGAATAACAACTAGCTCTTTAGGATGATTTTCTTCAAGAGGTTGAACTTCTTCTTCATCATCACTGCTCTCATTCTTTTGCAGAATAGGTTGAGTGGCCGTATCCTCTTCTTTAACCTGTAATCTGTCCATACTTTCTGAAATAGAGTGTACCTGCAAAGGTTCTATGGTAGAAGTAGACTTCTCCTTATAACACATGTTAGTCTCATCAAAAGTAACATGAACAGATTCTTCAATTTTATAGGAAGATTTATTATATACACTATAGGCCTTGCTGATCATGGAGTATCCTAGAAACACTCCTTCATCAGCTTTAGCTTGAAATTTTGCTAAATACTTCTTGTCATTATTGTGAATATAACAAGTGCAGCCAAAATTTTTAAAATAATCTACTTTAGGTTTCTTCTCTTTGAGCAATTCATAGGGAGTCTTGCCCTTTAGTTTATGTATCAGGCTTCTATTTAGCACATAGTTGGAGGTGTTCACTGCCTCAGCCCAAAAGGATAGAGGTAGGTGAGCATCTGTCAACAATGTAGTAGCAGATTCAATTAGGGTTCTATTTTTCCTTTCAGCTACCCCATTTTGTTGAGGAGTTCTAGGAGCTGAGAAAGTGTGCCTGATCCCTTCACTTTGACAGAACTCTTGCATAAGAAGAGAATCAAACTCTGTCCCATGATCACTTCTGATCAGGGCAATGTGAGTGTTGAACTCAATCTATATGCATTTGAGAAACTCTATCAAACACTTAAAGTTATCAGACTTCTTCCTCAGAAAGAATACCCAAGTGAATCTAGAGAAGTCATCTACAATCACTAAAGCAAAAGATTTCCCTCCTAAGCTTTGTACTGTAATGGGTCCAAAAAGGTCCATGTGTAGCAGATACAAAATCCTAGGTGAATCACTCTTATTAAGTGACTTAAAGCTATTTTTAGTTTGCTTGCCTAATTGACAAGCCTTGCAAAGTCCCTCCTTCTTATAGGGGCCAGAAGGTAGTCCTCTAACAAGGTTGTCCTTGGATAGCCTAGCAATGGTTCTAAGGTTTAGATGTCCTAATCTCTTATGGCATAAAACATTTGGCTTAGATATGGAATTGAATAAACAGATATCTACTTTAGATGAAAGAAAATCTACTAAGTAAATGTTACCTGTCCTTTTACCTGTTAACACAGTTGTGTTATCCTTTGACTTGATCTTGCACAGGGATTTATTGAAAGTCACCTTGTATCCTTCATCACATAGCTGACTGATACTTATCAGATTGTGCTTCCGTCCTTCTACATATGCCACCTTCTTGAAAGTGACTGAGCCTATCTGAGCAGCACCATATCCTTTGGTTTGGCCAAAATTTGAATCACCAAAAATCACTTTGGGTCCAAGTTTGGTTATGAAGGATGATAGGTTCTCCCTGTTCCCTGTCATGTGCTTTGAGCACCCACTATCCAGATACCATTGTTGGTTAGATGTTGGATAGGTCTTCACCTGCACAAAATCAGCTTATATGTTTTTGACCCAGTTAACCTTGGGCCTAGGTTGATATCCTTTGAATTCAGAAATGAAAGACATCTCAGGTTGACTCTTATAGCCTTCAGGATGGTATCTCCTAGGAGATACCATCCATTCAGTATAGGGGTTAAAGACTTGGGATGTGGGACTTCTGGGATTTAATCTAGATGTGCCATTGAAGGAATGTTCACAGACCTGATCTCTGTTCGACGATCGTCGAGCTAAGGTCGACGATCTTGGGTCAGATCGTCGATCTCTGTTCGAAGATCGATTATTCTGGAGCTCAGAGTTTGGATATCGTCGAGCTGAGGTCGACGATCTTGGGTTAGATCGTCGAGCTCTGTTCGATGATCGTCGAGCTCTGCTCGACGCAATCTGTTGAGCTGAAATTTTCTCTGGCAGATCTGCATTCTTCCTAGCTACCTCTACTACTCCCTTTCCTTTGTCAGAGACAAATTTGATTGGAGTTGTTAATATTATAGGTTGGCTGGATGAGGCACCCAAGCCCAGTGTACTATTAAATCTAGAGTTCACTGTGCTTGTAATGTCCATCAGTCTGATACTTCTCCCATTTAGGGATTCTTCAAACTTTTTGGCCTTTGATAGTTCACTTTTCAGTGAAGCTATCTCCTCCCTACAGCATTCCAACTCCTCAGAGAGTTTGAGGTTCTCTAATTTTATAGTGCTATACTCAGATAGTTGTTTTCTGAGGGAAGTGATTTCCTTCTCAGACTCCAACAGATCTAGGCATAGTACCTTAAACTCATGTTTAAAATCCTCAGAACTGAAATCAAATGAATTGATTACCTGATCTTCATCTAGTTGAGCTTCTGAATCTGATTCTGACTCTTCTGCTTCTGAGTCTGTTTGAGAGGCATTGATAGCCATCATGCAGAATTCCTTTTCATCAGCATTATCCTCATCATCACTGGAGCTGGATGAGGCTTCAGAGTCCTCTTCAGTTTCACTCCATGTCTCAGCAACAAATCCCTTCCTTGTATGTTTATTCTTGCTAAAGGAGGGTTTGTCTGAGCTGTTCTTTCTGAAGTCTTTTTCCTTTCTTCTTTCTCTTCTATCTTTCTTGTCCTTGTTCTTATTTTCTGGACAGTTAGGCACAATATGGCCTGGTTTCCTGCAACCAAAACATATGATTTCTTTATTGTTATTTGATTTATCATACCTTGGTTTATCATGAACCTTGTATGATCTCTTTCTGAAGTCTTTTCTGGCCATCTTGTAGAATCTTTTGGCCAGTAGACTTAGGAGCTCATCATTTCCTGTAGCTTTATCTTCAGGCTCCTCTTCTGCAGCTTTGAAGGCTATGGTCTTTTCTTTCCTTGTGACTGGAGAAGTAGCCTTTTGTTCTTCTTCTCTATTTTTAATGAGCAGCTCATAGGATTTGAGCTTGCCCAGGAGAGCTTCAGTGTTAATCTCATTTAGACTTCTGGCATCTTTGATTGGCCAGATTCTTGAATCCCAAGTGCTGGGGAAGCACATTAAGATTTTGTCATTCAGCTCAGTCAATGAGATTTCTTTATCCAAAGTCTTTAACTCATTGACAATCAGACTTAATCTATTATACATGTCAGCCACTGATTCAGCTTCTCCCTTTTTGAAGTTCTCATATTGGCTTATCAGATGGGATCTCCTGTCTTTCCTTTCATCAGCAGAACCTGAGACAATTTCAGAGAGCTTGTCCCAAATTCCTTTGGCTGAGTTGCAGTCAGCTACCTTCTGAAATATCTCATCAGACATTGTCTGAGCTAAGATGTTCATGGCCTTTGCATCTGCAGTTTTCCATTTCTTTATGTCTGCATCTGTTCCTGAGGGAGGTGGAACAGTACTTGTGCTTGTGGTCTCTGGAGGTGTTGGGAAAACTGTCAAAACAGAATTAAATATATCCTCATCAATAGAATTCATATAAAGTTTAATCCTTGCCTTCCAGAGTGAAAACTTGGAAAGGTTGCACACTGGAGGTCTGGTGCTTGCATAATCTTTGTTCTGTGCCATGTCTATTTAAGTAGATAGATATAGTGAAAATAACCCTCTTAAGAGATTGATCTTATCAAGGATCTTTTGGTTCAGGTGTTAGCCTATATGAGCAACTAACCTGCTCTAATACCAATTGAAAGTGAGAGTAAGATCTATCTCAACACTAGAGGGGGGGGGGGGGGAATAGAGTTTATTTAAATTAATTTCACAGTTTTGAAATAATCAGCACATATAAAATTCAATTTATAGTATAGTGTAGAGTGCTAGTAAAGAGTTAAAAACAAAGAAGTAAAGAGCACAGCACACAGCAAATCAATCACACAAACAAGCCAGAAGATATAAGGAAATATAGTGGTTACCCAAAATCCTGGGTACATCCACTCTTCTACCACCCTTGGTAGGAATCCACTCAGGATGAGTTGATCAGGTGTCCTAACACCAATGAGCTTTTGATAAGGTGCTCAAAAACCAAAACTGGATTTTTTGATAAGGTGTCTTGCCACCACTGAGTTTTGACAAGGCTCTCAGAACCAGACAGAACTTTTGAAGGGAGTTCAAGAACCCTTTTACAGCAGAAAAAGAAAAGATAAAGAGGTGAAGTTGTCTTCTCTGTTCTCAAATCAAATGAGAGAAAACTAGTGGATCTTTTGTTGTCAAAGCTCCCCCTGAGATGTAGACAGGTTCAGGAATGTAAGCTTTGCTCTAGGGTGATAGGTCTTCAGAAGTTTAGATCTCCAGCAAAAGATTGTTTCAGCAAAAGGCTGAAAGATGAGGTGTCTGGAGTTCTTGAGATGAAGCTGTGATCACTTTTCTGTAAGCAAAAAGATTGTTATTCTGATTCTTCAGAATTGATCACTTGTTATCTATCACAGCTTAATTCTTGTTGTTGTGTTCTCTGTGTATTCTCTATATATTTTACTGAAGACAAAAAGGAGGATCTTATTCTCTGAAAAATTCCTTGTCAAAGATAGCCGTTGGCAGTTATAAATGTCTTCCATAAAAAGTCTTGTCTTCTAGAGGAAGGTCCAATAAAACATTCCCTGAATAATTCCTTGAAACTTGATCCAGAATAAAGACAAACGGCTGACAGATCTCCTTGACATAAATGCTGAGAGAATTCAAAAACATTCCAAAGACTGGCAGCATTTGAATCCTTAGAATCGTTGATCTCTCAGAAAAATCGTCGATCTGAGCTCTATGATCGTCGAACTGAGCTCAGAGATGGAAATAGATCAAACAGATAGAAAACGTCGAACTGAGCTCGAAGATCGTCGAACCGAGCTCAGCGACCTGAAGAATAGCTGAAGAGAGATCGTCGACCTGAGCTCGAAGAACGTCGACCGAAGCTCGACGACTTTAGCAAGGTTGAGCTTAGAGAGCATCGAACGGAGTTCGACGTTTCGTCGACCTAAGCTCGACGATAACTGTCTTTGGCTCAGCTTTAAGTCTGATTCCTTGACTGGTCCTGGGGGCAGCTCAAACCTAAATTCTAAGCCCTAGACACATTCTAATGTTGACCTTTACAACTATACAACTAGGTCAACCTGGTTTCCTAAGACAAACATAGTGATCCTTACCCAAATTAGTAATAGGGTGTTCCAACACCCACACTTATTCAATGCACCTGACACCTCGCGTCAGTGCACCCCGAGCCCGAGTTGAGTCTCTTGACTTAGAACACGTGCGAGGGGCCTAGCGCGAATTGGGACGTTACAAATCCTATAAATAAAATAAAAAGATTTCATCCCCGAAATCAGGCTGAGGTCGTGGGGAGTAAAGCATACAGAAAACAAAATATGCTTTTAAATAAAATTACCTGAAGCAAATAACTCCGGGTAGCGTCTTTGCATCAAATCCATTGGCTCCCATGTGAATTCCTCCTTCCCATGATTAGACCATAACACTTTTACCAAGGGGACACTTTTGCGGCGCAAGGTTCTTATCTCATTATCAACGATCCGCACCGGCTCCAGTCGCACAGATCTGTCAGACGCCACAGTACCATCAGTTGTGGGGATGTATTGTTCGGGCCGCAACAACGCCTTTCGAAGCGACGATACATGGAACACATCGTGGAGATTCTCTAGCTCGGGCGGTAGCTCCAGCCGGTAGGCCAAAGGGCCAAACCTTTCCAATATGACATAGGGCCCAACATACCGTGGACTGAGCTTCTTCACTCCTCGCACTCGTGACACTCCATGCATCGGCCGGATTTTTAGAAACACCTTATCACCCACTTGAAATTCCACCATACGGTGCCTTGCGTTGTAATACTTCGCCTGCCGACTTTGAGCCTCCAACATGCGATCCCTTATCAGCCTAACCACCGCATCAGTGTCATCTATGTACTCAATTCCCAAAGTCTTCGGGTCTTCATCTTGCACCCAAGACAAGGGGGTCCTACACCTCCTTCCATATAGGGCTTCATGGGGCGCCATGCCAATACTAGCTTGATGGCTATTTTTATAGGAGAATTCCACCAAGGGCAAGAGTCTTTCCCACGGCTCTCCCCTATCTATCACACACAACCTCAACAGATCTTCCAATGTTCGGATGGTCCCCTCAGACTGTCCGTCCGTCTGAGGATGAAATGCAGTACTGAAGGTAAGACGTGAGCCCAATTACGTCTGTACCGCCTTCCACTCCTTGGAGGTGAAACGACCATCACGGTCCGAAACTATCGTCATGGGTACGCCGTGATACCGTACAAATTGTTCCACAAACAGGCATACCAAGACATCCACATGAGCCTCCTTCTTCATAGGAATGAACCGGGCAACCTTCGTCAGGCGATCAACGATCACCCACACTGAATCATTCCCTGAGCGGGAGCGAGGTAGCCCATGTACGAAGTCCATGGATATATCCTCGAACTTCCATTCGGGGATTGGCAACGACTGCAACAGGCCACCGGGGCTCCTACATTCCACCTTCACTCTTTGGCAGGCTTCACAATGCGTGACAAAGTACCGGACATCTTTCTTCATCCCTGGCCAACACATCGTCTTCCGTAAGCCGGCGTACATCTTTGAAATTCCTGGGTGCACGGAATATTGAGAGCAATGTGCTTCTCTCATAATATCCTCCCGGATTCTGCCACCTTTGGGAATGTAGAGTAGGCCGCGAAAGTAAACGAGGCCGTCCTTTAGTGTGTACTCGTCGGTAGTCCCGTCTTCGATTAACTTTATTGCCGGGGCCAAAGCCGCATCCAATCCTTGCTCCACTCGGATCCGGTCCCGGATATCACAAACTATGCTCATGCTGGACAGGTACTCCGTATATTCCGAAGAAGCCTTAAATATTAAGGTGATGTCCATCTCCTCGATCATCCGTGCCAACTCCATGCTCATCAATCGAGATTCTGGGTTCGAGCCGGGTACTTTCCTACTCAATGCATCGGCTACCGAGTTTGCTTTTCTGGGGTGGTAGTTCAAGGTGAACTCATAGTCGCATAGAAACTCTAACCACCGCCATTGTCTTAAGTTCAATTCCTTCTGGGTATGGACGTACTTCAAATTTTTATGATCCGAGAAGATTTCGCAGTGGACGCCGTATAGATAATGCCTCCATACCTTCAAGGCGAACACCACCGCTCCTAGCTCCAAATCATGCACCGGGTAATTGATTTCATGCTTCTTCAATTGTCTTGAAGCATAAGCAATTACGTGCTCGTGCTGCATCAACACCGCTCCCAACCCCTGATAAGACGCGTCCGTGTAAACTTGGAATCCTTCCTTCCCAGACGGAAGGACAAGGATGGGGGCAGAGGTAAGTCTATCCTTCAATTCCTGGAATGCCGCTTCACACTGGGGTGTCCACTCAATTGGCACTCCTTTCTTTGTCAAGGAAGTAAGCGGGAGGGCAATCTTGGAGAATCCTTTTACGAACTTGCGGTAGTATCCGGCAAGTCCAAGAAAACTCCTCACATCGGCCCATTTAATACTCCTGGTGTAACTTTCCATACCAGAATTTATTATAACGCGTGTTAGAATAATTTCGGGCCTGAACCGACATTTCGGCCTTCGTCACGGGCGTGACACGTAGGTCACTAGCATGACAGGTGTTCTACGGTCGACGTTCGTCTAGCTGAGGTCGACGTTCGTCGAACAAAGGTAGACGTTCTTCGAAGGGGGTCACGCCCTAGGTCACGGGCGTGACACATCGGTCATGGGCGTGACACATCGGTCACGGGCGTGATAGGCCCATGATGCAAATTCTGCGCTCTTCGATCGTCTTCCGGAGATCAACGATCGTCGAAGGGGGGTCATACCCTAGGTCACGGGCGTGACACGTGGGTCACAGGCATGATAGGCCCGGGCTGCAAAAATCTGCGCTCGACGATCGTCATCCTGAGATTGGCGATTGTCGAAGGGGTCATGCCCTAGGTCACGGGCGTGACGTGTCGGTCACGGGCGTGACCAACCCGTGACTCGAAATCTTGGTCGATGGATTTCAATTTTTGGGCTTCCTAGGGTTTTGTCACGACAGACCGACTCCTAGGGGTCTAGCCGGAAATGGAATGTTACAAATCCCAATAAACAAAACATAAATTTCATCCCCGAAATTGAAGTTAAGCCTACGGGGATTTCTACCGGAATAAAGTAAACTTGTAACATCCCATATGATTTTCCTATTGAGTCGAAGCGAGGTTATTTGTTTGATAAACGAAGGCAATCTCCCCAATAAACAAAAGATTAGCCCTTACTTTCCTGAGCATGCCTAGGTTCTCAATTTCCCTTATCTAGTCCTACCGGTTCAATACAAGAAGGTAATTTATAGTATACCAAGAGGTGGTGAGGTATACCTGACTGAACAACTCCGGGTATTTTTGCCTCATCAGGTCCTGCGATTCCCAGGTGTTCTCCTCCTGACCATGGTTCCTCCACAGAACCTTGACTAAGGAGATCTTCTTGCGGCGCAAGATTCGTACTCCTTTGTCATCGATCCGAACCGGCTCCAAGTGAACAGATCGGTCTGAAGCTACCGGAACTTCGGTGGTCAAAATCTGCTGCTCTGGGCATAGTAGATCTCTCCTCAGCGAATAAATGTGGAAGACGTCATGCAGAGCTTCCAGCTCTAGTGGCAACTCCAGCCTGTAAGCTAGGGCCCCGATCCGCTCCAGGATCTATTAAGGGCCCATATACCTAGGGCTGAGCTTCTTCCTCCAACCATGCACCCGTGAAACTCCATGCATGGGCCGGATCTTCAAAAAAACTCGGTCCCCCACCTGAAACACCACCTGACGATGTCGGGCATCATATTACTTAGCTTGTCTGCTATGCGCCTCTAACATCCTGTCTCTGATCAGTCTCACCTGAGCCTCGGTGTCTTCAACAAAATCCGATCCCAACACCTTCAGATCCTCGTCCTGAACCCAAGAAAGCGGGGTCCTGCACTTCCTTCCATACAAGGCTTCATAAGGCGCCATCCTGATGCTGGACTGGTAGCTGTTATTATAGTAGAACTCGACTAGGGGTAAGAGCTTCTCCCATGGTTCCCCGCGGTCCAAAATGCATAGCCTCAAAAGATCTTCCAGCATCCGATTGGTGCGTTCCGTCTGCCCATCCGTCTGGGGATGGAATGCAGTGCTGAAGGTCAATCACGTGCCTAAGTAAGCCTGCACGGATCTCCACTCCCTGGAGGTGAACCGATCATCCCGATCCAACACGATCATCTTGGGCACCCCGTGATATCGAACGAACTGCTCCACAAATCTCCGCACAAGTACTCCCACAGAGTCATCCTTTCTGATCGGAATGAATCTGGCAACCTTCATCAGCCGATCGATGATGACCCAAATCGAGTCATATCCCGTCCATGATCGGGGGAGTACATGAATAAAGTCCATCTCAATGTCCTCAAATTTCCACTCCGGCACCGGGAGTGGCTGTAGCAATCAAATGGAGTTCCTGCACTCCGCCTTCACCAACTGGCATGCCTCGCAATTAGTCATGAAGTACATAATGTCCTTCTTTATCCCTTGCCAAAACATCATCTTCTTCAAATCTGCCGTCATCTTGGTGATCCCCGGGTGTATAGAATATCTGCTACAATGCGCCTCCGCCATGATGTCCTCCCGAATTCGGCCTCCTGCGGGTATATATACTCTGCCTCTGAAATGTAGCAATCCATCTCTTAGGAAATAATCTCCCGTAAAACCCTCCTTCAAGGTGTGGAATATCGGCTCTGCCCACGCATCTGTCCTCTGTCTGTCCTGGATGCGGTCCCGAATATCATCTATGGCAACCATCGATGCTAGATACTCCCTATACAGCTCTGGATCATTCTCGGATACCAGGGATATCTTCATATCTCTGAAGGACCGGACTAGCTCCATGGACATCACCTGGGGCCCGGCTTCAGAAGTGGTAGCTCTCTGACTCAACGCGTTGGCCACCACATTTGCCTTCCCTGGATGGTAGTGTATCTCATACTGGTAATCCGATAAGAACTCCACCCAGCGTCTCTACCTTATATTCAGCTCTCTCTGCGTGTCCACGTATTTCAGGTTCTTGTGGTCAGAGTAGATGTCGCAGTGGACTCCATAAAGATAATGGCGCCAGACCTTCAGAGCAAAAACGACCGCTCCCATCTCAAGATCATGCACCGGGTAGTTCTGCTCGTGCTTCTTCAACTGGCGAGACGCATATGCAATCACATGTCCCTTCTGCATCAGTACAGCTCCCATACCCTGGTAGGAAGCGTCAGTGTAGACCTGAAAACCTTCCCTCCCCGAGGGGAGAGTAAGTATGGGAGCTGAGGTGAGTCGATCCTTCAGCTCCTGGAAAGCCGCCTAGCACTACGGGGTCCAAATGAAAGGTACCTCCTTCTTCGTCAAAGATGTGAGTGGGAGGGAAATTTGAGAGAACCCCTCCACGAACTTCCGGTAATAACCGGCAAGTCCTAGGAAACTTCGTACATCGGTGGCTGTCTTCAACTGCGGCCAATCTCGAACTGCCTGAATATTTGCCGGATCCACTGCCAATCCGGCTCCACTGATAATATGGCCTAGGAAGCCCACCTCCCTCAACCAGAACTGACATTTGCTGAACTTTGCATATAAGTGATTCTCCCGCAGTCTCTGTAGGGTCAGTGCCAAATGGCGAGTGTGCTCCTCCTCCGTTCTCGAGTAGATGAGGATGTCATCGATAAACACAATGACAAACACATCTAGGTACTCCTTGAAAACCTGGTTGATGAGGGTCATGAACGCCGAAGGTGCATTCGTGAGCCTGAAGGGCATACCGTAAACTCAAATAATCCATATCTGCTACTAAAAGCAGTCTTCCTAATATCCTCCTCTCGAATCCGAAGCTGGTAGTAGCCTGACCTCAAATCCAATTTATAAAAGAAGTGTGCCCCCTCCAGCTGGTCGAACAGCTCGTCTATCCTCGGCAGTGGATAGGTATTCTGGACCGTCAGCTGGTTTAGTGCTCGGTAATCGATGCACAACCTGAGTGTCCCGTCTTTATTTTTGACGAACAATACCGGAGCTCCCCATGGTGATGAGCTCGGCCGGACAAACCCTGCCTCTACTAGTTCCTGCAACTGACTTCGGAACTCTGCCAATTCTTTCGGGGCAATCCTGTAAGGGGCCCTAGATGTCAGCTTGGCCCCCGGCACAAGCTGTATTTAGAAGTCCTGCTCTCGGTACAGAGGTAGTCCTGACAGTTTCTCTAGAAAGATGTCAGTGAAATATCGCACCACTGGGATGTCTGTCACAGACTCCTTGACTTTTGCCATCTCAAATAGAATCTGATAAACCTCCTCTCCCTGCAGATGGGCCTTAACAGCCTATACCAAAGATAAGAGTATACGAGAGGCAGGTCTTATACCTTCGATGACAATGAAAGTGTCCCCGTGTCTTACAGTGATCCTCTTCGCTTGGCAATTAATCTGGGCATGGTTCCAATACAGCCATGCCATGCCCAGGATTAGATCGTAGTCCGTAAGCTTCAAAATCATCGTTGGAGCCTCGAACGCTTTTCCACCAATTTTTGCCTCCATATTGCAGTGGTCCGAGGTAAGGAGTTCAGATCCATCCGGTAGTCGCACCCTCATCTTCGAGCCCATGAATCGCTCCACGCCTTCCAGTCCTTCTACGAACGTCTCCGACACAAAGGAGTGAGTAGCTCCATTATCGAAAAGCGTGCGGGCAGGCTTGCCGCTGATGAAGACTATACCTGGGGTGATTAGATGTCTTAGGGTTCTATAACGAGTTTTCTTCCCTTGTTAATCTATCTAGTGCGGTTCTAAGATTTAACAACTGAGAGAGAAATTCTGTGAAAATAATGAAGCATTGCAGCGTACCTGCTATGACTTGCTTTGGATTTCGAGGCTGCGCAAGGTCCAAAGCATACACCTGCTCTCTTTCCTGTATACGATCACCCCCCTGATATCCACGACCTCGGCCATGTCCTCGGCCTCCGAAATGATGAGCAGGTGGGCCACCCTGTGGTGCTGGAGGTGGTGCCCCCCTCATGGGGCAGTTCCTCTGGATGTGCCCAATCTGATGACAATAGAAGCACTCTGGTGGGGGATACACCATTCCCCCGGGTCTCAGCATCTCCTGCATCCGAAGAGGTTGAGGGGCCAATATTACCTGCTCCCTCGTCTCCTGCCTCACTTCCTAACGAGGCTGGTCCTCTGACCTTCTCCCCTCTGGTATAACACCTTGTCGTTGGTCATTTCTGACTCTCCGTCCCTGATCCTCTGCTGGCCGCTTTCGGCCCCGAGTGGTGTGTCAATCAGCCTCAATCCTTTTTGCCATCTCCAAAATCCGGGAGATAGGCCCGTCAGATACAAACAACAAAGCCTCCCTAAGTCCTCCTGTAGGCCCTTATAAAACCTCTTGATGTACCCTGCTTTGTCCAACTGGTAAGAATTTGCATATCGAGCCAAATGGTCGAACTCCCGATGGTACTCCACCACCGTCCGGGTGCCCTGCTTCAGCTGTAAGAACCGCTCCTCCAACTCATCCCTGGCCGACTGCGAAACAAAATGCTCCAGCAGCGCGGCCCTGAACTCTTCCCAGGTAACCTCCGCAACCTCCCTATCGGCAAACGTCGTGTCCAGCAACGTCTTCCACAACCTCATGGCATGGGACTCCAGGCAAGAGACAACCAGAGCCACCCTCTCCTCCCAGGGACACCGTATCCCGGTCAGCATCTCGTACATAATATCCATCCACTCTTCCGTCCGAACCGCCGACTCTGTCCCCAAGAAGGACGGGGGAGAAAGTCCTCGGAAGATGCTCAACCAGTTGGCCCCCGGATTTGGCTGCGGGACCGGAACCTGCTGGGCCCTGAAAGCCTCTAGAATGGCAATCAGTGTCTGTCCCATGTCTTACTGAAGGAAAGGAGTGGGGACCGGTGGAGGTGGTGCAACATCCTGAGCCTGTTGAACTCCACCTTGTGGTGTAGGCTGTGCTGGAGGCTGCGTAACAAAAACCCATACTGAGAAAACGTTCAATTTTTTACTAAAAGTGGACAATTTATATGTGATCCAAATATGGTCACAACACTGCTCTCGCTGCTTAGTTTGTCCCCAAACTAAACTCGAGCGGGGGTGACCCAGGGTTAGTGGAATTTTACCATTTTCAGATCGATGTTTCCCTCTGATACCACTTGTAAGACCCTTTTTTTTTCTTTTAAAACACCGGGGTCTTAGGCCAAGAACTGCCACTTTGCGGTTACACCTTCACGCCCTGAAGGGTCATCACCAGAAAGCGTCGATTCTACCGGACAATTCGATCACAGAAAGGTAGCACAATAAATGAAGTACAAGCAAGTCCACATGAAAATCACATATATAGAAATAAAACTCCACGAAGGGAGTGTCCACAGAATAATACATCAGAGTAATAGAATATGGGATTAAGCCCGGTACAACATGTCCTCACTACAAATCACTCATGCGGAAGCAAAACAAAACATCTACTCAAGGTCGAGACTCACAGTCACGGCTGTATGAACTCCGGAGCTAGACTGCCCCATCTACAAGCACACCGGTATCTTGGGCTGCTCCCCTGTGTTGGGCTCCGCGATCCCCTAAAATGATGCGGTTCAAAAATCATTAGTCATAAAGACTAAGCCCTATCATCCCCTACCCCTTCCTCCATGGCTCCTAGGTACTGAGCGGTGAGAAAGAAAGGGAAGGACATGAAGGTGGAGATTAAAACAAAGGAACAGGTGGCAGTGGAACTAATCTAGCAATTCTATTATAAAAATGACAGAAACAAAAAGTAGGTAAAGTAACCTCAACTTATGTGCGGAAGCGCATAAGCCAAGGGATCTTCTGCAGGGCTCCCATCATATAAAGGGTCCCATACCACTTATATGTTGGGGTGTCGGTTATCAAACAGCAGCATATAATTATAGAATTTAACCTTAATTTATAAACTTGCCCACAGAAGCTTATAGACCAAGAGGTCGTTTTGCAAGTCCAAATGTATAAGCGTCCCATACCACTTATACTTTAGGTGTCAGGGTTAAATGAATCGATTATGCTATGACATGCAAGTGGGTATGATTGAACATGCAAGTGCAACTCACACACCCGACTCTGTGCACACAGACCTTTAGTTCCACCTTTCGGAGCCGTTACCTCCCAGGATACCTCCGTAGTGGCAGACGGAAGCGGTGGGTTGGGCATCGCCCACCTCTAAACCAGTAAAGCACTACCGGTCAGACCTATCGTACGCCTCAACACTTGGTGCACGAAGCGGACTCCTGCCTTCTCTTGCCAGCTGGCGCACCGAACTTCTGTTTGCGAAGTGCTAACCACACTTGCCGAGTCAGCGTATTGGCGTCGGTGCATCGACCCTCCAATACCGAAGACTCACCACCTTAATTTTCATTCCGTTTATGCACATGCAAATTTAATCGTAATCACACAAAAACCGAGCCGAAGCTCCCCGGACCAAAACGTCCGTCTCTTAACCAACCGAGTCGAAGCTCCCCGGACCATTCCGTCCGTCTCTTTACCAATCGAGCCGAAGCTCCCATCAATCTTCCTGTGCTAATAGTGTTTGCGAAAGGTGCAACCCTAATTACTAAGTTACTCTTGTCAGTTTGTTATTGTAGTTTACGTTAACCCAGGACTGCCCCCGGTATTCCCCGTGAAGGGCTCTCAAAGGGCACTAGGAACTATGATGGTAGCTGAAGCCCATTGTTCCCTTTCACAAGACACTTATTGTTATTGGTTGATTCCCTTTACCCATTCCCTTCTCATATTACGATAGACAATCCTAGGGTGACTTTTAACCTTCCTCTCTTCGGGAAAGACAATCTTTCATTGAACCCGAGCACCTCTTAACTCTAGCCAACACCACTTCACACTACTCTTCATATCATTCTATTACGAAATCATTCACATCTATCCACCCAGACAAACTGACTAACTCCAACAACTATCCCAGAACATGCCCTATTGCAATTCAACAATTTGCTATATGCAGACCAACCTAGACTATATGTCGAACCGGTTAGAAAATTATCAAATACACATCCAAATGCCCTAACTCATTTACTAGAGGTTTATCATGATATGATTAGCCTATAATCAGAAAACTATAATTTTCCTAATTTATCTGACATTTAATTAATTTTCTCAAAATTCCTTGGGCTACCGATTTGAACATGAACTACCCTAATTACTCATGCAAGATGTCCAGCAAAATTATTATAAATATTTTGCTATCTCAAAATGGTAAATCTACAGGATCACAATTTTTCTATCATCAACAAAGTACTAAAACTATTTTATCAATATTTCCTATCTTTCGTAATTTATGAATCAAGTACAGAAAATATCCATCCAAAAATTATAAATTAATTATGTTATGCTGGTACAACCTTAAAAATAGCATTTTCCAAGTTTCATAATTTTGTAGCTGCAATATCATCCAAAATTAATTTTCAAAGCATAAAACCTCTTTTTAACATTTGTGAAGGAAGTACTAGATTTACTTAACTAAAAATTATACAAAAATTCGGGAGCAACCATTCTGACCTAAAAACATTTACTTTTAAGATTTCATGGGGTTTTAATGAACAGAAAGATTCAAATAATTAAAACATCAATTAGGGCTATAATAATCGTTACAAATGAAATGCTGGAAATAGACATCATAAAATTCCAGTAAAATTACCATGGATTCTACCTGCCCCAAAACTTACTCTACCTGAGTTTCACAACTTTTAGATAATGTTTAGTGATAGGTTTTTCTTAATCAATATTTTATCCTAAAGCTAAGGTTAGTGTTTCGGGGTATCTACCTATCTCCAATTCCTCCAAGATTCCATCCAGATGATTCATATCATGCTAATGTCAATTCTACGGAATTTCAAGGCAATACGAGAGCAATTGCCCCCATGTCCTTCACAACCCTCAAAACCCTCCATCCAGGGTTTGAGTTTGGATCCTAGGGTAAACCAACCCTAAACCACACCTTTTTCTCCAAGTGGGTTATAATAACCCCTCTAAGTCAGTGGTCAAAATATCAGCCTCTGTTGAGGTGATATGACCGTTCTAATCTCTTGTGCACTTTTTACTCAAAAACGCCTCATTATTGCCTAGTTAAGAATATGTGACTTCCTATTCAAAACTCATCCAAATGAGTTGAAATTTTGTACATAACTAGGTTTTATAGCCAGGGACCACTCACCAAAATTTGGGAGGGTTTGGAGGTAATTTGACCACTTAAATAAATTACTCTAACTTTATTAAATTAAAACTAAAACATTAGGCAAAGTTTCTCCAAAAATTCCCATTTTTGGACAGCCTTTAGGTATTGCCAAGGATAACCACCTGCCCAAATATCAGGTCATTTAGACAAGGGACGAAGTGTGGACATTCATTTTAGTTTCTTCCCAAATCTAGGTACAACCCCCACTAAAACGGGTACTGTGGTCAAACTGCTTACCCAAACGGGTTGAAATCAATTTCAAATTAATCTAGACTCGAAGGGCTACATCTTTAGTTACTGTCCATTTGTCCTAAAACAGCCTCTAAGTGCCTCGTTTTGCAGCATCACAATACGCCTATATATATATTTTTGTCCTTATATTATATTTAAAACTTTATAATATAAACATGGTTTACTGTTAATCTTCTACAGAACCCGAATTCAGAACTCAAAAAATTATATTTCCAGTAGCTCTTCCGTGATCCATTGCTGGCCGTCCGGTCACTTCCCTAGCCAGCCACCACCACCACCACCTCCGTCGAGGCGATGACTATCATTCGGCGATGGTTTGGCCGCCGGAGGTGGCGGTTTCCGGCGTACCCGAAAATATATTTTTCATTGTTTTCCATGAAATGCGAGATAGGTCCGGCTCCATTGAGCATGAACTCCTTTCTAAGATCCTAAGATCTACCCACAAAAGAAGAAGTAGAGGAGGACCTTGTTCGCGGTTTGGAGGCGAGATGAGCATCGGATTGTCATGGCGCGATGGTGGCGTTCCCGAACTTATCGTACAATAAGAGAAATATTTTGAATCCGTTTGGTCAAGAGTGTAACCATTTCATCTTGTTCTAAGGGGGCTTTTATAGATCTCCAAGTGGGGAGGGGAAAGGGTGAAACGTTCATGTCCATGAATGCTCTCTCTCTCTTAATAATATTTCAGTTACGGTGGAGGGAGAGGAAAAGGTGGAAGATGAAATGGCTGATCCAGGTGGCGATTTCCTATTGGGTAAACACTTCCTCATTTTACTAAGAAATTAGAGAAGGAAACGACCCATTTAATACTCCTGGTGTAACTTTCCATACCCGAATTTATTATAACGCGTGTTAGAATAATTTCGGGCATGAACCGACATTTTGGCCTTTGTCACGGGCGTGACACGTAGGTCACGGGCGTGACAGGTGTTCTATGATCGACGTTCATCGAGTTGAGGTCGATGTTCGTCTAACTGAGGTCGACGTTCGTCAAAGGGGGTCACGCCCTAGGTCACGGGCATGACACATTGGTCACGGGCGTGACAGGCCCATGATGCAAATTGTGCTCTCGGCAATCGTCTTCCGGAGATCGACGATCGTCAACGGGGGGGGGGGGGGGGGGGGTCACGCCCTAGGTCACGGGCGTGACACGTGGGTCACGGGCGTGACAGGCCCGAGCTGCAAAAATGTTCGCTCGACGATCGTCTTCATGAGATCGACGATCGTCGAAGGGGTCACGCCCTAGGTCACGGGCGTGACGGGTCGGTCACGGGCATGACCAACCCGTGACTCAAAATCTTGGTCGATGGATTTCAAGTTTTGGGCTTCCTAGGGTTCTATCACGACAGATCGACTCCTAGGGGTCTAGCCGGAAATGGGATGTTACAACATCTTCATCATGTTGATCATCCTCTCCAATTGGGGTTGGAGTGGTGATCTTGATGAACTTTTGAGCTTTTTCTTCAGTCGGCTCATCTAAGTTTAATTCCTTTAGTCTTGAACCTGCATCTTCAACAAACACACTTGAAGAGCTGTTTTGCAGCAAGCTCGTCTCATCAAATACAACATTAATAGATTCTTATACAACCAGGGTTTTCTTATTAAAAATCCTATATGCCTTACTATGGCTACTATAACCTATGAAAATACCTTCAAAGATCTTTTCACTAAATTTAGTTGTGTGATACTTTCCATTGTTAAGGACGAAGCATTTACTACAAAAAATTCTAAAATATGAAATAGTAAGTTTCCTGTCCTTTAGTAGTTTGTAAGGTGTCTTATTATGGTTCTTATTTATGAGTGCTCGATTTTGCACGTGGCATGCAGTGTTGACGGATTCAGCCCAGAAATATTTCGGTAGTGAGGCATCACTCAACATGGTTTTGCAAGCCTCGATGAGTGTTCTATTCCTTCTCTCAGTAACTCCGTTCTATTGAGGAGTACGAGGAGAGGAAAACTCATGAAAGATACCAAGACTTTAACAGAATTCTGTCATGGCCCCAGACTTGAACTCTGTTCCATTGTCACTTCTAATTTTGAAAAAGGAGTAGCTGTATTCATTCCGAACTTGCCTGACAAAATTAATAAAGATATCAAAAGTATCTAACTTGTGTTTTAGAAATAACACCCATGCAAAGCGAGAGTAATCATAAACAATAACCAATGTATAATCCTTACCTCCCAAACTTCTAATTTACAGTGGACCGAACAAGTCAACATGAAGTAGGTGTAAACACCTATTAGAGTCTTTACCACTAATGCTTTTAAAAGTAGCCCTTGTTTGCATGCCTTTTATACATGCGTGACAGGGTCTATCGTTAATGCACTTAACATTGGGTGCATCACGTACTAAATTAAGAGAAAATAATTTATTAATAGTTTTGTAATTTATATGTGCTAATCTCTTGTGTCACTGGTCACCAAGAGATGCACTATCTTTTTCCAAAAAGCACACTGACATAGAAGAGTCTATGCAAATAAAATTTAAACAAAGTATGTTCCTACTACGAGTGCCTGATAGAATCATTTCTAAGTCATCGATCGATTTTATCAAACACTTGTCTGCATGAAATTCTACTATGAATCCTTTATCACAAAGCTGGCTTATGCTTATAAGATTGTGTTCCAATCCTTTAACATAAGCCACATCAGAGAAGGATAAACTACCATTAGTAATCATCCCTCTATCAGAAACTCCAAAGATGTCCTTTGTCCTATTCATGACTGGATAATAATTCTGGAGTAGGATTTTAGTGTTGGTCATATGCCAAGAGCATCCACTGTCCAAATACCAGATAGGATTTTTGGTGGTCTTTGGACATTCCTGCAAAAGTAGAATCAATTTGCCTTAGGAACCCAAACTTGTTTAGGTCCTTGGTCTCTAGTTAGCATACTCCCCCTACGTGTGTTAACATTGTGAGTGGTTTTTATCACATTATTAACTTGAGGAGTTACATAATATAATTGTTAAACTAGCAATCTATAAAAAAGTGGCCAACTTTGCCGCAACACCAACAATCAAACCTGTTGTATCTTTGCCTAAAGTTCTCCTACTTGACCTTTTAAGAGTGTGGTCTAGCAGGGGCAGTAGACTAAGAGGTAGAAGCTTCGTGGTGATGGAACTCACATGAATTCTTCTCCTTAAGAGGCTTTTCCATAACAGGTTTAACTTTTGGATCTTTCTTGATGTTATGACCATGACTATAAGGGCCGCAGCTCTGAAGAGTGATCTCCTCATAAGGCGCCTTAAAGACACTTTCACGAAAGTTTCGGGGACGGGTCCATCCTTGGTATCGAGACTTGGGATCTACATAAGTAGGCCTGGCAAAGTGAGCATAGGATGACTCAATATGAAACTCATTTATTGGAAAGATAACCTTTTTAAACAAAGATTTGTCTTGAGGAGCTTTCCCCTTCTCCTTGGCTAGATCTTTCTTGGCAGCCTTATTTCTTCTTAGGGCTTTATTTCTCCTAGAAGATTTACCAGAGACAGCCACATGGCCTAAGAAAGATCCTTTACCCTGTGTAGAGAATTCAGCCACAAGTGGAAGGACTGTCTTGGGCTTGGAGAAACTTTCAACAACAAGTTGTTCTACCAACTTTTGAATAATATTCTCCTTCAGGTTCAGGTGCTCGAGAGATTTATTATATTCTTCCATCACATCATAGAATTCCTTTCTGAGTGAGTCCATCATTATGACTTCGTCCCTCAGAGTGCTCTCCTCAGCCTTAAGAGATTTAATCTCCTTAGCTTGAGTTCTTGCGACTCTTCGACATTTGTCGTAAGCCTTGATTAACTCTTTGTATTGAGTCATGAGTTTATATTCATCATCAGACGAACAGTCCTCATGATCATGGTTAGAAGCATCTGATTCCGAGAGAGGGGTGTGAGAGTTTACCTTCCCAGTGAACTGGGGTTCTTCTTCAATTGTATGTGCTATTAATCCAAAGTAGGCTTCCACATCATCACTAGACTTAGATGAGTCTATGTCGCTGAGGGTCTTGGCCTTCTTGGCTACCAGGCTTCTTTCAGTTTTCTTCTTATTATAAGAAGATTTCTTCTCCTATCTTCTTCTACCCTCCTTCTTCTTGTGTGGGCAATCAGCTATGACATGTCCTAGCTTATTGCAATAATAACAAACAATGTCAGAAGATTTATGTTTGTTCCATTTTGAGTGATACCTGTCTTGGCTACTTGAGCCTTTCTTTTGACAATCACCATCATGACGTGATATTCTAGACGAGGCATCTTTGCCTCTCCACTATTTCTTCTTGTTCAAGAACTTCTTAAACTTCCTTGAAAGAAGAGAAAACTCTCCTTCAGATAGCTCTGAGCCCGAGGTACTTGGCTCTGAAGCTTCTTCTTCACTCTCTTCCTGTGAGGGAGCAGGAGATGCAGCTTTAGACTTCCTAGATATGTCTGCCTTTAGAGCGACAGACTTCTCCTTGGATGAAGACTGACTTTTATCTTCTTCAGCTTTTCTTTAGTTTATTTGGAGCTCATACGACATAAGCTTTCCAAAGATATTCTGAGGGTCAGTCTCTGCCAGCTTACCAAACTCCAGGATTGCACAGACTTTGTTGTCCCATTCCTTAGTCAGGGATCTCAAAAATTTATAATTTAGTTCTCCATTAGTGAAGACCCGACAATAAAATCTTAGGCCATTGACAATCTTGAAGAAGCATTCAAAAGTATCAGCAATAGAAACCTTAGGACCTTGTTTGAATGTTTCATATTTTTTATTTAGGAGAGATCTTCTAACATCCCTTACCTCTTCAGTACCTTCCATCAAGATGATGAGAGACTGCCACATTTCCCCTGCAGATTGGCAGTCAATCAGATTCTACAACATAGAATCATCGACTGCACTTGCAATTATATTCTTGGCTTTCTTGTTTAAAGAGACAAGTGCAATCTCATCTTTGTCAAGATCCATAAGCTTCTTTGGAACTTGCCTTGTTGGGTCAATGGTGGAGGCTGTCATTGGAACATAGGGTCCTTCTTCTACTATCATAAAGTTCCTTGGATCCACAGCTTCCATAAAGAATTTTATTCTTTGTTTCCACATGTGAAAGTTAGTCTTTGTGCATAAGGGAAGCTTAGCAAAATCCTTGGCTCTGTCCATGCTTGAATCCTCTTAAGACAACTAGGAGCAGATCTGTTCAAGGTGTTAACCTTTTTGATGAATAACCTCCCTCTGATACCAATTGATGTTTTTAGTTATCTACCTAAATCACCTAGAGGGGGGTGAATAGGTGAGGTCTGCGTCTTTTTGTGGAATAAAAACTTATAATCACGGAGCGCAGAAAATAAACAAGCAAGCCATAGAAAACACAAGATTTATGGTGGTTCCCCAAACTTGGGTACGTCTACTCTCCACCTCACCGATCTAGCACCACGCTAGACTCGGCTACTTCACTATTAGCTCGGATTGGAAAACAATCCTACAACTCAGAGCAACGCCCCTACAACTCGGAGTCAAAACACTCCTACAAAAGTATAAGAGAGCAAAGCTCCTACAACTCGGAGAAAAATTTCCTACAAGAATAAAGTGTTTTACAGAAAATATACAAACTGAAATATTTCAGATATGAGTCTTCAGCCCTTCTTCCTTCTTAAAATTTTAAGCTCTGTCAGAAACGGATCGAAGAAGACAAAGGAGAAATCTCTAGGTATGAAAATTTAGGATCAACACGATCAAAGAATAGATCTGTCGATGTTGAAAGTCTTGATCTATTGAAACCTTCTTATTCTAAATCTCTCGGATCGGAGAAGGTCAGCGGTGAAGATGACAATGAACAACGACAGCGCTTCCCGATTTAGAATGAAAAATAAGTCATTCAGAATACTTAATTTTCTTGTTAGGGTTAGTCAATTATGATAAGAACTTTTATAGGACTTGCCTAACGGTCATAATCATTAATGACAGAATACGTTGACCAATAAGAAACAAGATCAATTTGAAATTACTTCCGTCGGGACTTAAATAAAAATTCAAAGAATTAAACTATATTTCTCGAGTGAAGGATTGACTTCCCGAGAACAACTTCTATTTCTCGAGAAGAGGTATAAGGTTCTCGAAAAGAAGTACTTAAGGAAAACACTGAAAATAAGTTCTGGCTTCTCGAGAAAGAAAAAACTTTTACTCGAGAAATAGGTAATGACTTCTCGAGAGCTGACTGGACTTCTCGAGAACAATTTAGACTTCTCGAGAAATAACTTCGGCTTCTCGAGTAATGAATTTTGCTTTCTCGAGTAACGATCAGCAACACATAGTTTCTTCCATATCTTTAGTACTTGAAACAGAAGTGTATCCCAATAGAGAGGCTACACATGAGTCAACACCATGGATCACACAATGAGGGATTACATTGTATGGTCCTATGTTTGGTGACTCATTGTAGACTGACATTGGTCTACACTTGGCAATTATAACCTTCAAGCACTCAACTTGAAAAGAGTATCAAATGCAAACTTAATTCATCTTAGTTCAAGGGTGGATTCATACAAATCTAGGTTATTGTGGATATAATACCCAACATTTGATATCACTTGAGAGTTTTGATATCAAATGTCAGACTTATCTACCTGCAAAAGAGGTGAGTTCTATAACAGAAATATAACATGGAGCAACTAAAGCTATACCATGTTCAACATACCCAACTTGAAGGTGTTGAACTTTATTTCATCTAGTGGCTTAGTAAAGATATCATCCACAAGCATGTCTGTGGGGAAAAACTCAAGATTGAGTTCTTCCTTTTCCATATGCTCCCTAACAAATTGATACTTAACCTTAATATGCATAGTCCTGCTATGAGAGACAAGATTCCTAGCAATTTAGATTACACCAGTAAAATCTCAATATAAAGGAGTTCTACTTATCTGGTGGTTATGGTCCGGATACCATGGATCTGATGCTGGATCTATAATAGATGAGCACAGCAGCTCACAACAGATATTTGATCTGATTCTGGAGTTGAGATTGCAAGACTAGTTTATTTCATGTAGCTCTAATGACATCAGCCTTCTCTCCCGGAATAGACAAGTTTCAACCTTGTTTTTCCTATCTTCCTTGCACCCTATGGTGGAGGTGCTTCTTCTCACTAAATCATTGATAAAAGGCCATGCTGAAATTCAGCTTGGTATCTAATAGTTGGTGGATTAGCCTCCAATCACTCGATGTAAAGCACCCATCTCAGTCACTTATGATGCTATAGTGCACACCGTACATTCATACTATGTTTTCAACATAGAGCTTTGCCAATTTTTCCACTAAATAATCCCTTTGGTTTGAAATGAAGTGTGATTCCTTTGTCAATCCGTCTCTGATCACCAAAGCAGCATCATTCACATGCTCCGATTTCGGCAATCCATGCACGAAATCTATCAAAATATCATCGAACTTCCATTCCAAAATTTGTGACGACTTCAGGAACCCACCATGCTTCTAACATTCCCCCTTTACTAGTGTGAAAGAATTACAATTCGCGAAATAGAGAGCTATGTCTTTCTTCAAACTTAGCCACCAGAACAACTTCTTCATATACTTGAAAATCTTTGTGCTCCCTGGGTGGATTGAGCACTTTATTGAATGTGCCTCACACATCAACTCCTCCCATAATTTGCCAATATTCGGGATGCACAATAGTCTATGTTTCCAAAAAATACCATTGTCAATAGAAAACTGGGAATTGCACCGATCATAGTCTCTGCCATGTAGCGTTTCATACTTTCGTCAAGCTTCAATGCTCATCGAATCCTATCAACAAGGTCATATTGCACCTCCATCCAGTTTATACATGCATTCATGTTGGTTCACCTATCCACACAAGAGATCTCGAAGGCCTCTTAGTCATAAATAAGACACTCATCATGCATCTGTATCCAATTTGCTTGTGCTGGAGCCCTACGACTTAATGCATCCGTGATAATATTTCCCTTCTCGAGAGTATAATGCATCTCGAAGGTGTAGTCCCTAAGGAACTCCATCCACCACCTCTATCGCATATTCAAATCCTTCTAATTCAATAGATACTTCATGCTCTCTTGGTCTATAAAGATGTCAATCTTCATGCCATATAAGTAATGTCGCCACAAATTCAAGGTGAATATCACAGTCGCCACCTCCAACTCATAGACTGGATAGTTTCTTTCGTGCACCTTCAGTTGGCAAGAGACATAATCTATAACCTTTCCAAACATAAGTAAAACTCTGCCAAAGCCGCTCCTCGAGGCATCACTATAATTCCCATGCCTTTTGTTCCACATGTCAAGCGCAAAATAGGCGTCATGGTCATATGACTCTTCAAAAGCTTGCGCACACTCTGGAGTCCTAAAAACTACTAATCCTTCCTTATCAACGAACTGAACAGTGGATCTATCCGCAAAAAAGTTCACTACAAAACGCATATAGTAGCCAACAAGTCTAAGGAAACTCCTGTCTTCCTCCATAATAGTCAAAATAGGGCACTCTCGTATCGCAATTATCTTCGTCGGATCTACTGTAATACCCTCACAACTAACCACTTGACCAAGGAAAGCCACTGATGACTACCAAAAATCACACTTAGAGAACTTGACATAGAGTCGATTCATCCTCAGTATATGCAGAACAATGCACACATGGTTCACATTATTCTCTTCTGACTAAGAGTACACTAATATATCATTTATAAAAACAATCACAATGTGTTCCAGGTACTCTCAAAAGGTTTTGTGCATCAGATCCATGAATTCTAAAGGCGTATTTGATAGCCCAAATGACATCACGGTCAACTCATAATATACATAACATGTATTAAGCACTGTTTTTGGAATATTATTTTCCCAAATCCACAACTAATAATAACCGGACTTCAAATCCAGCTTCGAGTACATAGTTGATCCAACTAACTGATCAAAAAAAATGATCATTTTTCCGAATCAGATACTTATTTTTCTTTGTCATCTTATTCAGTTCATGGTAGTAGATACATAGTCGCAAGCTTCTGTCCTTCTTATTCACAAAAAGGACTGATACACTCTAAGGAGATAGACTAGAATATAAATAGCCTTACTCTATTAACTCCTGTAACTGAACCTTCAATTCCGCCATCTCTTTTGGCGCTACTCGAAATGGTGAACATGATGCAAATTTTGCTCCTGCCACCAACTCAATAGTGAAGTCGATCTCTGGCTGAGGTGGAACTCCAAGGAGATCTTTAGAAAACACATCTACAAACTCTGACATAATAGGAATGTCACTCAAACATGGCTTCGACTCTAAAGCCTCCAATAACATGAAGAATAACTCTCCGCTTTTCTGAACCACATTGACCACTTGGATAGCAGATCAATATCTTACTTGATCCTCCCATACCAACATACTTAGTATTGCGTTCAATGTTCTACCCAAGCATTAATTCCTTTAAGTTGTAATCAATGCATGCACTCTACTCTATAAGCCTGTCCTTGATAAAGATCACATCAAACTCTGATATTGGTAGCAGAGATGCTTCCAATCCAAACTCATGACTTCTTATCTGCATCATAACACAACAAACTCTATCTGCACGCATCAAGCACCCGTTAGGTAGAAGCACATCCAGTCTTTTTGTTGATTCGGGGCGGGTCTCCTCGGCGGAAATATTTAAATGAAGGCACTCTTATTCGTAATACAAAATCCTCAGATTGAAAGGAATGAGAAACCCCTGTATTGAACACTCCCTTTGTCGGATAGTCCAGAATTAGGACAAAGCCAAACAAAAAAATTAAACAAACAATACACAAGGTAGCAAGTACATAAATCAATAAAAGATGTATACTAAATCATACTTATCACCACATCGCTCTATTTAATGGCATTTTGATGGCCAAGATTATATACTCGGGGCAGAGCTGGATCATATTGGGATGTAGTTTACTCTACTACCTTACCTTTCTCCATATATGATGAACATGTCTTTTTCTACATCCTCGGAAGAATACTGCGACATTCTCGAGCAAAATGTTCTAACTTGCCACAAGTATAGCAAGTGGGTGGACCACACCCAGTAGTCACTTTAGAAGACAAAAAAGATGCTAGTCCCGAAGACGTAGACTTCTTCCTCCATCTACTTTTCCAAGACTTTTTCGATTTTAGTACTTTAAACTCAAGCCTCTTTACCACCAAGTCCTTCGTATGTTGTACCTACTTCATATCCCACTCTAAGGATTTGGCAGTGTTCATCAAGATCTGAAAGTCCTATGTCATCAGATGTAATAGAAGTAACCTTAGATCATCTCGCAGACCTTAATAAAACTTGTTGGTCTTATGCACTTCATTAACAAAAGTAGAGCTTGCACAAGTTCCCAAGTATGGTAAACTCATACAAATTGTCATCCACCAAACTATCACCCTGAATCAATATGTAGAACTAGTTCTCCATTGTAATCTGCTGCGTAGAAGGGAGATACCTAGCCAGAAATTACCTCGAGAACTCATCATCGAGATATCAGTAGGTTTCCTGCCCATCATCTAGTGCAACTCTAACTCGTCCAACCAAAGCCTCGCCTCTCCATTCAATAAGAAAGTATTTAAGATGACTTTCTACCCTTCCTCCATCTCCGTTGTCGTCATGGTTCTCTTTATCCGAGAGAACCAATCTTTGGCTTGAGTTGGGGATCAAGTACCCATAAATACAGGAGCATTGAAGCTCAAAAAGTGCTTCAGTTGCTTCTCAATTGCTCGTCTTGCTACTAATGGCTCTTCAGCCACTTGTCTCACCATCACAGGCTCAACTAATTCAACCTGTGTTGGGGCCACTGCAGGAGTATGAGGTTGTACTAGCCTTTGTAGTTGCACATTAATAATATCCAAGATAGCTTCAATAACTAAACGAACAGTCTCAGCAGAAGGATGAGGTGTAGGCACATCATCTTGTGCACTACTCTCAGTAGAGTGATGGGGTTTAGACTACCCTGCACCAATCCTAATCACCTATAATTGTGAAACACACAATTAAGCAACCTTAAATATTGCAAACAACATCATAGGAACACACAGGTTCCTCAAACATGTGTATTTTTCATTACTAAGTGGACATTCATGGGTTATTTGATTTTGTAATGGAAATGCACACACATGCTCGCCACCTTTTAAAAGAATTTGACCATGAATTTGAAAGAGAATGGATCGACACTAAAAGCTGATACCAAATTATAATACCCTACCTGTTATGAAGAATATAATAGAAGGTCCCACTACAACATTTTTGATCTTTAGCAACATTTGAAAACTGTTACCTAAAACCGTAAAGTGTTGCCAAAACATTGAAAACTATAGTAATAGGGGTGTATGCCTATACCCATTTTACCAAAGACCTAAGGCAGCAATTTTCACATTTTTAGACAATAATACTCGAAACTATTTCCTATACCCTTAGTAAAGGCAATACATTTTCAAAATGTTGCCCTGTAGAGTTACATTTAATAAATATTGCCAAAACTATTTAATTAATAAAAAATATAAATTTAAAAAATACATGAAAATAAATTGAAACTTGAAAAACAAATAGGTTATATCTTGAGACTTTTTTATACCATATAAATATATAACAATTTAACAAAACAAATATTTTCATTTAGATAATATTGCACATGCTGTATCATTAAACAACCCATGATTTAGCATCAAAATTTACCAAAATACATCAAGATACTTAAATATTACAATACAAAAAAACAAATTTATCTATATCAAAATAAACATCAAATGATCTTCATGGTATGGGGTCATCATATTGCAACTCCTCATTTTTCTCCTCAACATCAAGAACTTTCTTCACAAAATAAAATAATACATAAGAATATAATGACATCAATATCAATATATAATTAAAAGTTATAGACATATAAAAGTATTTTAATAAATTTTTTGAAAATCTACAACATTATACCTCTCCGTAGTTTGGAACCTGTGTTGATGTGGAAGAATGTGCATGCGGTAGCCCATCTCTCTTCTGTTCACTATTTGCTTCCCCTGGAGATGAACCTAATAGATTCTCTAATGATTCTACATTAATTCCAATGGGTTTGCTTTGTTTCAGCATAATCTTAAGTACACTTTTTAAAGTATTAAGTGTATCTTCCACATTAAGCATTTTTTCATTCAATAAAGCCACCTCTTCTTTATATACTTTCTTCAAAGCCTCAATCTCTTCCTTTTGCTTCAAATCAATTTGTGTAATAACTTTCCCAAAGTAACACATTGATCCAGGATATTCTTCGCCAAACATTGTTTTAAATGCTTATACATTACTTTTATCATTATTCATAGTATCTTGAAGTTGTGAATGATAACAAATTGAATTTTTGATTTCTAAATAAAATAAAATAAGAAAATTATATTTGATCTTAATAAAAAAATTAACTCACAATTGTATTGTTGGTTTCTAAATCCAGCTCGTTTCCATTAATGCTTTTTCGAGTTTCAATAAAAACTTCAGCTTGAGTGGGGTCTGTCTTTGTCTTTGAACGCTACAAATGCATAAAAACATTATTGAAAATTAAACACAATCAGTGAACTGAACATAATTAACGAACTGCACATAATTTGTGAGCTGCACGCATAGCTTAAATTCAGCAAGCTAGATGTGCAGCTCGTAGAAATTCAGCGTGCTAGACGTACATCATGCTGAAATTCAGCATGTTGCACCTATAGCTCGCTTAAATTCATCGAGCTCAAACAATCCTTTATGAAGGGATGACTCATCATAGTAGAGAACTCCAAAAAACTGATAAGACTTAAGACCTTCAAAGACTTAGGATTTTCTACCTAGATAATTGGGAGTCTCGTAGTTAATACCTCTATCAAAGGGAAAAGTTAGAAGTCGGGTTCATGTAGAACAATTGAAGGTACTGAGTTAGAGAAAAGCTACGAGGTTTCTTTCATTCATATAATATAATCCTATACACATAATAGGACCATGATACATATAATGAAATAAGAAATATAATAAAACTAATTAGTTATTCTTTATTAGAGTTATATAATGCTTAACCAAAAATAAACTTACTCTAAACAATTCTACATATAAGGAAGCAAACAATACCATTAATAAATTATGGCAAATTCATGGAGCACACCCATGGTGAATAAATATTCACCGAAACCAATTAGCCAGTAATAATATCAAAATGCCATGATAGTATGGCAAAGAATGAGATTAAAAAAATAATTGTTTCTTTTCAAACATATTTTCCACACACCAATTGTCATTAATTTCTAACCAAATTAGAATAATAAACATGAAGAAAAGGAGTTAACATGATTCTTACTTGGTATGCACGTAAACTAGAGCTGTGACATGTTCATTACTAGGGGCTCTCAGGTTATTGTTTGTATCCTTGTCTTGTATAGAAAAAGAACCCTATATTTTAACTGACACTAGAGTGGAGGGATAACGTGTAATTTGTAGAAATTCAACGATCTGGATGTGCAATTTAGCGAACTGGATGTCCAGTTTGTTTAAAATCAGCAAACTGGAAGTGTAGTTTCCAGAAAATCTCTATGTTTCTATGGGTAAATGGTGGCTTTGATGTTCCAATATGTCCACATCACACTAAATCTGTAAGACCCCATTTTTTTTAAACTACCGGGGTCTTAGGACCAGAACAACTGCTTTGCGGTGACACCTTCACACCCGGGAAGGTTGCCACTACAAAACGCCAATCCTGCCGGCCGATTCGATCACAATATAGTAGCAAAATAAAGAAGAAAGCAAGTCCACAAAAATCACATGTAAAGTAAATAGTCTCCACGAAGGGAGTGTCCACAGATATAATAAAAGTACAGAAAGTAGGGCTCATGCCCGGTACATCAAAATCCTCACTACATATCTTTCATAGGGGAAGCAAAACTAAATAAATACAAGCGATCGGGACTCACAGTCCCAGCTGTCTGAACTCCGGTACTAGACTGCCCCAACTCCAAGCGTGTCGACCTCCGGGGCTGCTCCTCCATTCTGTGCTCCACGGTCCCCTAAATTATATGGTTCAAAAACTGTTAGTCTAAAAGACTAAGTCCTATCATCCCCCTCCCCTTCCCCTGGCTCCTAGGCACCGAGCTGGGAGGAAGAAAGGAGAGGACATGATAGTGGAGAATAGCAAATGCAGGTGACGATGGAACTAGACTAGCAGTTCTATAAGTATGTGTGGCAGTAATAAAAGTAAGAAAGACTGAACAAGAAATAAGTAACCTTAACTTATATGAAAACACATAAGCTAAGGGGTCTTTTGCAAGGCTCCTATCGTATAAAAAGTCCCATACCAATTTATACGATAGGGTGTCAGTTTTCTAGTAAGTATACATATATATTTTTTGAATAAAAACCTTAACTTATAAGCACGCTCGCACGAACTTATAAACCAAGGAGACGTTTTGCAGTGCCTATTGTATAAAGTATCCCATACCACTTTATACAATAGGTGTCAGGGTTATATATAATGGTTATTCTATGATATACAATTATGCCATGATGTGAACATGCAAGTGCAACTCACCCACTCAACTCTTTGTACACAGCCCTTTAGTTCCCCCTTTTTGGAGCCGAATCTCCCAGGATACCTCCGTTGTGGCAAACAGAAGCGGTGGGTTGGGCCTCACCCACCTCTAAATCGGTAATTGCACTACCAGTCAGATCTATCGTATGCCTCAACGCTGGTGCACTAAGCGGAGCGCATGCGTACTCTTGCCGGCTGGCGCACCAGACTTTTATGTCGAAGTGCTAAACCACACTTGCCAAGTCAACGTATTGGCATCGGTGCATCGACCCTCTAATACCGAAGACCCACCACCTTATACTTTATGCACATACAACCTTAATGTATCATCCACCGAGCCAAAGCTCCCTGGACTATCCCGTCCATCATAACCAACAACGAAGACAAAGCTCCCCGGACTATCCTGTCCGTCATAATCAATTACAGAGCCAAAGCTCGCCGGGCCAACCTGCCCATCACCAAAATCCACCGGGCCTACAGCCCGTGTGAACCAACCTAACATCCCGAGACATCGAGGTGAGTGAAAGTGAATCCCTAGTTATACTAGTTGCTCTTGAAGTTTATTATTCCTACTATTTAGGTTAGCCCAGGACTGCCCCCGACATACTCTGTGAAGGGCTCTCATAGGGCACTAGGAACTACGATGGGCTGAAGCCCAAAGCTCCCTTTCGCAAGACACTTATTGTTATTGGTTAATACCCAATTCCCGATCCCTTAGTATTACCTTGGATCTAATACTAGTGTGTTTTGACTCTTTCTCTTTCCCCACAGGGAAGACGATGTTTCGTCGTCCCCGAGCACCTCTTACCACTAGTCAAACTAACCTCTCCTCATCTTGACTACTAAAGATGCATTCATTCACATTTCCAAATCAGTATTCTACATTCCCAAATTCTCTAAGTTCATTCTGCACCTTATTATGATTTCTGTAGTTTTTACTAAACGCAGACCATCCTAAACTATATGATGTACACAATGGAAGGTACTCCAAAATATCATCCAAATTTCTTATAATATTTATTAGAGGTCTATCATGACATGTTTAGCCTAAATTCAGAATTTCATAATTTTCCTAATTTACTTGATAATTAATTAATTTCTTCCAAAGCTAAACCATGGGTGATTTAAACATGAAGTACCTTTTTCAGACATGTTCAAGGTTCCAAAAAATTTATGATAATTACAAGATGACTATTGAATAGCAAAATCAAAGTCTTCCAATTTTTTAGCAAGGTTTAGGCCTCTAAATCTAATTTTAAATACAACCTACATTAATCATTTTAAAGAAACAAGTACTGCCAATATACTTCCAAAAATTCTGAGAAAATTCAAGGATGTTAATAAAGAAATTTAAACACTCCAGGTCAAGTTTCATAATTTATCAGTGAATAATGAACTCTAAACTTGATTTTCTCATATTAATCCAAGTTAACAGGTTAATGAACTAAGTACAACAATTACTCATCTAAATATTGTAATAAAATCCCCATATGCGCATATTTACCTAGGAACACTACTGATCAAGTTTTACAGTTTTACAATAAATAATGAGCTCTGAATAAATTATTGAACAAGTTTATATTTTGATGAGTTTGTGAAATATATACTATAAATATGTATTTTAAAATTCTAATAAAATTCATACATGAGCATAATGGTCTAAAACTCCCTCTGCCTAATTTTTTTATGACTTTCCAATGGACAATGAGTTCACAATATCCAAATAATTATGTAGGTCTAACTCATGCATTACAAAGGAAGTAATAAGTTAAATATTTGAAAGTTCCCAATAAAATTTCCAGAAGTTCATACAAACCCTATGACTACACCACCCAAGTTTCATCACTGTTCAATGAGTTTTAATAACTTATTCTACAACTACAAGTTTGTGGCCTAAACTAGGGTTAGGGTTTTGAGGGGTTTAACAACTTCTAAATTCAATAAGATTTCTTCCAGAGGACTCTAACTACCCTAGAGTCCTCTCCACCAAATTTCAAATCATTTCAAGGACATTTGACCACATGCCCTTCACAAGACAACAAAAACCATCCTTAGGTCTTGGTCTTGGATCCTAGAGCAAATCTACCCCAATCCACCCCATCTTCCATTGGAGGGTGTTAAAAGCCATGCCAAGTCAGTGGCCCAAATTCCAACATCTGTTGAGGGGATTTGGCCATCTAAACCCACAAGTGCACTTTTGACCTAAATACCCCTTATTGAGCCAACTTAGGGTTTGCTTGCTTCCAACCTAAATCATCTCCAACTGAGATGAAAATTTATACAGAGCCTCATGATGACCCCATGGACCACTAACCAAAGTTCGGGAGAGTTTTGAGGTCATTGTTCCCTTAATTAATTTACCATAGATTAATTAAATAATTTCAAAAACTATAGAAATATTGTCCCCAAAAATTCTTATTTTTGGGCAGGACCTAGGAATAGATAAGTGTGACTCCCTGTCCAAATTTCAAGTCATTGGGACAAGGGATGAAATGAGAGCACTCATTTTAATTCTTGTCTACCCCTAGGTATAGACCCCACCAAAATGGGTTGCCTAGTCAAACCAATTGACCAAATTGACCCAAATCAATTTTAAAATAAATAGACCCATAGGGCTACAAATGATATGTTGACAATTTCCTCAAATAGAGCCTCTAAGTATTTTTCATTAATTTTATAAAGTGATTGTTATCATAATACAAAAAATTCATTTAAGAAGAAAATGATTTAAATGATCAGCACAGATCTTGATGCAAGATCCGACGGCTGTTGGATCATCTTCTTCATCCAGCCAAGGGACATTATTGGCCGAACCTGGAGCTTATTCCAAGACATTTTCCCGGCCACCCGACCACCTCCCTTGCCGGCCACCGCCACCACCACCTCCGTCGAGGTGGTGGCCATCACTGGGCGCCGGCACGGTCGCCGGAGGGGCGGATTCCGGCGAATCCGACCACTCAATTTTTCGGGAAAACCATGGAAAAATCATCACCCGATCTAGCTCATTTGAGCCCGATTCTCATCCTAAAAGATTCCTAAGATCTATCTATAGAAGAAAGAGTAGAGGAGGACCTTGCTCACGGCCTGGAGACGTGTCGATCGTTGGGATGCCATGGTCGGTGGTGGCGCCGCTTGATTTCTGCAACTGCATAGTGGGCTTCCTCGAATCCTTCAGGTTTTGTGTGGAAACCTCTCCTCTATATCCAGTGAGTCTTTTAAAATGATAAAATGGGGGAGGGGAGGGGTCTAGCTGGTGGTGGCCATTAATGCCCCTTTAAGAGCTTTTCGGCCATGGAGGAGGAGGATGGATGTGGGCTCAATCCAGCCATGAAATGGCAGGAAACTCCTCCTCTTCCCCAGAGGAGTTGAATCCAGCCATAAAAGGGGGAGGGGAATGAGGCCAAGGCGTCCAAGTGCCATTAATGGCCATAAAAGCCAAATTTTGGCAAAGGCTTTGGGTTAAACCGTCTGCCATGTGGCACTCTACCATTGGAACACTATTATTGTTTAAATAAGTCTTAATGAAAGGACCAGGGCCTATTATTTCAGCTTGGCGCAATTACCGAAAAGGTCCGGTTTAGCCTATTCATACGAACCAGCAAACACGACCGAAAATTTCTCCAAGGCAAAAGCGTTGAAACAAGCCTCCACACTCAACGCCAAAATCGCCAAGAATTTTCTAAGTATAATGGTGTTGAGTGAGCTCACTCGACGCCATTCAGTTTACGGCGTTGAGTGAGCTCAACTCACTCAATGCCATAATTCAAGAAAATCCTTTCTCAGTATGATGGTGTTGATTGCACCCAACGAACTCAATGCCATTCAGCCCAAGGCGTTGAGTGGACTCAGCGCCCCCGAACTCAAAATTCTTTCCAAGTAAGATGATATTGAGTGCACTCAACGCACTCAACGCCATTCAACCCAGGTTATTGAGTGGACTCGACGCACTCAACGCCCCAAGCTCAATATTATTCCCAAGTCAGATGGCGTTGAGTGCACTCAACGCACTCAATGCCATTCAGCCTATGACATTGAGTGCACTCGACGCACTCAACCCCGAGCCCAAGATTCTTCCTAAGTAAGATGGCATTGAGTGCACTCAACGCACACAATGCTATTCAGCCTATGGCGTTGAGTGCACTCCACGCACTCAACGCCCGAGCCCAAAAACCTGTCTAAGTAGATACCTTATCTACTCGTTGAGTCTTGTCGACTCACTCGACACTTCCCGGATTTGAGTCTTCTTGGCCTCTTTTGGTTGATCACAATGGGTCCTTAGCGACATATTGGCCTTCCTTAGGGTTAGAGGTGTCCGGATGGGATCATGGAACCAAGTTAAAACCATAAGGTCATGCCTAAAGTAGTAATTGGGATTCTACTACTTGCAGACCAAGGTGATTTTCACCTTGAGCCTTGTTCACTTGGTCTTCGTGGGCTTTTTAGGGTTTTGTCATGACCTAGTCATGAAAAAACCACTCATAGGGGGTCTAATTGTTTGAGGGATGTTAAAGAATCCCAATATATAAACAAATAAATTTTGTCCCCAAAATTCTTGTTAGGCCTACGGGGTTTCAAGTATGAAAGGTAAATTGTAACATCCTGAGAGGTTGTGAGTAATACCTGATTGAAAAGCTCTGGGTACCTTTATTGCATCAAGTCCTGTGGCTCCCATGTGTGCTCCTCTCGCCCATGATTCCTCCACAGTACCTTGACCAATGGAACCTTCTTGCGGCGCAAAACTAGTATCCCAATATCGTCAATCCGGACCGGTTCCAGGTGAACTGACCGATTAGATGCTACCGACCCATCCGTGGCCGTAATCTGCTACTGCGTGCGTAGTAGAGCCCTCCTAAGAGAGGATACGTAGAACATGTCGTGCAAACTCGCCAGATCCGGTGGCAGCTCCAGCCTGTATGTTAAGGGACCGATCCGCTCTAGGATCTTGTAAGGCCCCATATACCTTGGGCTGAGCTTCTTCTTTCAACCACGCACCTGTGAAACTCCATGCATTGGTAGGATCTTCAAGAATACCCGGTCCACCACTTGAAACTCCACCTGATGATGCTGAGCATCATAATACCTTGCCTGTCGGCTTTGTGCCTCTAACATCCTGTCCCGTATCAGCCTCACCTAAGAATCGATGTCCTCAACAAACTCCAAGCCCAAAACCTTTGGATCCTAGTCCTGTACCCATGACATCGGAGTCCTACACCTTCATCCGTATAGGGTCTCATAAGGAGCCATCCCTATGCTGGAATGGTAGCTGTTATTATATGAGAACTCGATCAGTGGCAACAGCTTCTCCCAAGGCTCTCTGCAATCCAGAATGCATAGTCACAGCAGATCCTCCAAGGTCCAATTTGTGCGTTCCGTTTGCCCATAAGTCTGGGGATGAAAAGCTATACTAAAAGTCAGACGAGTGCCCAAATAATTCTGCACTAATCTCCAATCCCTGGACGTAAACTGTCCATCCTGATCCGATATAATCATCCTGGGTATGCCATGATAACGGACGAACTGCTCCATAAATTTCCGAACCAGCAGACCAACCGAGTCATCTTTCCTGATAGGGAAAAATCTAGCTACCTTTGTTAGCCGGTCTACTCTTATCTAGATTGAATCGTTTCCCGTCTGCGATTGGGGAAGGCCATGTATGATGTCCATCGCGATATCCTTGAACTTCTACTCCGGTACTGGAAGTGGTTGCAACAATCTTGCGGGGTTTCTGCACTCTGCCTTCACCAACTGGCATGTCTCGTAGTGGGTCATGAAGTAGGTGATATCCTTCTTCATGCCTGGCCAATACATGGTCTTCTTCAGATCCGCAGTCATCTTCAAAATTCTCAGGTATACTGAATACCGACTACAGTGGGCCTCCGTCATGATATCCTCCCGGACCTGGCCTCCCTCTGGTATATAAACCCATCCTCTGAAGCATATCGGGTCATCTCTCAATGTGTAATCTCCAGCAGTACCTGTCTCCAAGGCACGGAATATCGGTTCCAGCTTGGAATCCTGCCTCTGCCCATATCTGGCTCGGTCCTGAATGTCATCTGTGGCACTCATCACCGCTAGATACTTCTCATAAAGATCGGGGTCATCAGACAACACCAGCGTGATGTGCATATCCTCTAATCTCTGTACCAGCTCTATGGACATAACCTGGGGCTCCGCTGTAGTGGTGGAGGCTCCCAGACTCAGCGTATCGGCTACCACATTCGCCTTCCCTAGGTGGTAATGCATCTCGTACTGATAATCTATTAGAAATTCCACCCATCGTCTCTGCCTGATGTTCAGCTCTTTCTGTGTGTCCACATACTTCAGATTTTTGTGATCGGAGTATATGTCACAGTGGACACCGTACAGATAATGTCGCCAGACTTTCAAAACAAACACGACCTCTCCCATCTCTAAGTCATGAACAGGGTAGTTCTGCTCATGCTACTTCAACTCCCGTGAGGCGTACACTATCACATGACCATTTTGCTTCAGCACTACACCCATGCCCTGGTAAAAGCGTCGGTGTTGACCTGGAATCCTTCTTTCCCCGAAGGAAGGGCAAGTATAGGAGCCGAGGTAAGTCGATCCTTCAGCTCCTAAAAAGCCACCTCGCACTACGGGGTCCAGACAAAGGGCACATCCTTCCTCATCAGGGATGCGAGTGGAAGGGAAATTCGAGAGAAACTCTCCACGAACTTCTGGTAATAACCGGCAAGTCCTAGAAAACTCCACACGTCTGTGGCCACCTTCAGCTGCGGCCAATCCCGAACTTCCTAAATCTTGGCCGGGTCTACTGCCAACCCAACTCCACTGATGATATGGCCTAGGAAAGCCAACTCCTTCAACCAAAACTTGTATTTGCTAAACTTCACATAAAGACGGTGCTCCCGCAGTCTTTCTAAAGTCAGCGTCAGATGTCGTGTGTGCTCCTCCTATGTCCTCGAGTAACTGAGGATGTCATCAATAAAAAAGATGACGAATACATCCTGATAAGCCTCGAACACTCGGTTTATGAGGCTCATGAAAGCCGACGGTGCATTCGTGAGCCCGAAGGGCATCACAGTAAACTCGAACAACCCATATCTACTACTGAAGGGAGTCTTCGGAATGTTCTCCTCCTGGATCCGCAGCTGGTAGTAGCCCGACCTCAAATCGCGTTTTGAAAAGAAATGTGCCCCTTCAGGTGATCAAATAACTCATCTATCCTTGGCAATGGATAGGTATTCTGGACTATCAGTCGGTTCAGTTCTCGGTAGTCGATGCACAATCTAAGTGTCTCATCCTTCTTCTTGACGAATAACACTGGGGCTCCCCATGGTGAAGAGCTCGGCCGGACAAATCCGGCTTCCACTAGCTCCTGCAGCTAGCTTCGAAACTCTGTCAACTCCTTTGGGGCCATCCGGTAAGGGGCTCTAGATGTCGGCTTATCCCCTGACATCAGTTGTATCCGGAAATCCTTCTTAAAAAACCCTGACAGCTTCTCTGGGAATACGTCAGCAAAATCCCGCGCCACCGGGATATACGATATTGAATCCTTGGCCTCAGCCATTTCACACAAAACTTCATAAACTTCCTCCCCCTGTAAGTGAGCCTTGATGGCTTGCACGGATGATATCAAGAGAGGGGGAATAGGTCTTATACCTTCGATAACAATGTGGGAATCCTCATGCCTCACAGCTATTCTCTTTGACAGGCAGTCGATCTGGGCTGGTTCCAATGCAACCATATCATGCCCATGATCAAATCATAGACTTGAATCTTTAGGATCATTATTGGTGCTTCAAATGCCTTCCTGCCGATCTCTGCCTCCATGTTGCAGTGGGCAGAGGTGAACATCTCTGATCTGTCAGGTAGTCGTATCCTCATCATCAAGCCTGTGAATCTCTCCACGGCTTCTAACCCTTCCACAAAGGCTTTCGACACGAATGAGTGTGAAGCACCCGTATCAAACAGTATATAAGCGGGCTTGCCGCTGATGAAGACTGAAAGTGAGGGATAAGATCAATCCTAACTCTAGAGGGGGGTGAATAGAGTGATTTAAAATAATTTTGAAAATTAAAACTTATGTGGAGAAAAGGCTTAGATTTACTTAGTGTATGGTGCTATAGCAATTAATCAAAGAAAGAAGAGAATCATAGCACAAAGCAAAACACAAAGAAACAAGCAACCAGAGTACACAAGGAGCTATAGTGGTTCCCCAAAATCTTGGGTAGTCCACTCTTCAATCACCCTTGATAGGAATCCACTTAAAGATGAGTTGATCAGGTGTCTTGAGCACCAGAGAGTTTTTAACCAGGTTCTCACAAACCAAAGGGGCTGATTTTTGACCAGGTTTCAGCAAAACCAAAGGTAACTTTTGAAGGGAGTTAAAACCCTGTACAGAAAGAAAAAGAAAAAGCTGATGGTGTCTTCTCTATCAATAAGTAGAGAGAAGCAAAGTGGATCTGTTGATGTTGCCAGAGCTCCCCCTGAGATCAAGAAGTAGTTCAGGAAGGAGAGCTTTGCATAAGGGTGACAGGTCTTCAATGATCTGATCTGCTCCAGCAAAAGATGATCCAAACAAGTTGGATGGTTGTGTCTGAAGCAATCATAATTCCTGTGTGTAAGCTTGAATGAATATCACAGAGAGCAAGAGAGAGAGGTATTCTGTTGTTCTCTGTTGACTGATAGAATATATCTCTGAATTCTTCTTCTGAGTCTTTGATAGCCGTTGGCAGCCAGCATTAAATGCTTTCCTTAAATGTCCATGTCTCCAAAGGAAGTGTCAGGCAAACATTCCTTAGAAAATTCCTTGAGCCATGCACTAGATTTGCTGTAACGGTCAATAAATCTTCAGCATTAATTGTTCTGACAGAAGGAATTTGAATTCCTATTCAAAACTGACGGGAGCCTGGAAAACGTCGAGCTCACAATAAAACGTCGATCTGAGCACGACACACATCGGCCAGAGAGTGGTTACAGAAAGCAGAACTGGGGTCGACGAAACGTCGAGCTGAGGTCGACTCCACGTCGAGCTGAGGTCGACTCAGCGTCAAGCTGAGTTCGACTCTGCGTCAAGCTGAAGTCGACTCTGCTTCGAGCTGAAGAAGACTCTAACTAACCTATGTGACCTTTATAACAACAAGGAGGTCACAACACAAAATCCCTATAGAAATATAGTCATCCTGACCCAAATAGTAATAGGGTGTTCCAACAATCTCCCCCTATTTGGATTAGGATTACTATTTACATGCATTTAGGGATTCAAAAAGAAGTAAAGCAAAACAGAGCTGAATAAAATACAACCAGACATATGACAGAATAAAGCAGCATATATATAACACTATATAGCAGCAATATTGTTTAATGTCCTGTATCCAGCAGAGAAAAATGCCTTACATTACTTTTCCTCTGGAGCTTTGTCTTGATCACTTTCCTTGAAGATGATTTCCCTGTTAGGATTTGTAGCATCCTTCTTGGATCTGTAATCTTCAGCTGCACCTAAGGATTTCTGGCTTTTTCCACTAGCTAGTACAGCTGCAGGGTGAAGCTGCATATACTTATCAGAATCAAAGAATTTCTTTGATTTGTATTTCTCCAATTCTTCTCTCCTTTGATCTGACATGGTGCTGATTTGCGAGGTATCCAGACCTTTTGCTCTAGCTCTGTCAATATCATTCAGAGCAGCCATCTCAGTCATCCTGGCCTTCCAGTAAGCTGGAGTTTTAGTAGGATCTTCAAAAGGAATAGCTGGTTCATATCTGTTGGCAGAGTGTTCTTGATGAGTTCTTGGAGTGAAGTCAACTCTGGGTCTGTAAGGATAGGGACTAGAGGTTGGATCAATGGGTCCTCCCCTTTGGTAAGGTTGAGATCCTGATCTTCCTCTGGACTGCCTGCCTCTATTGTATCCTCTTTGCTGGTTTCCACTTTGCTGATTTCCCCTTTGCTGGTTATACCCTTGAGATCTTCTTGACTGATAGGTCTTGCCATGCAGGGATGATGGGGCAGGATTGGAAGAGAGGATTGCACTTGCACCTGCATCTGGAGGAGGTGGAGGTGGAGGCTGAAGGACAGACTTGGAGGGGCCTTCATTGAACTTTCTTTTCTTCTTCATTGCCTTTCTTTGGTTTAGAGAGTATTGCATCCAGGGCTCAGTGATTTCACAGTTGTACTTGATGTAGTAAGGGATGTCATGATCTGTGGATCTAGCCAATGGAACTCTTTTCATTGCTTTGGATCTTGCTTTCCTCTTCCTTGCAATGGTTGCAGAGGAGTCATCAGAATCAGTTGCAAATTCATCCTCTGAGCTTTGAGATTCATCATAAGGATCTATGTAGGTTCTCTTTGAGATAGGAAAATTGATGGGGGCTGGAGCAGCTGAAGAAGTAACTGGAGGAGGGTCTACGGACAGTGTAGAAGAGGAGTCTAACACTGCAGGAGAGGGAATAGCCTCAGGAGCCATAGAGGCTGAGGTGGCTAGTTCCTGAAGAACTTGTGAGATAATGGTCTCAACTTCATCTGGTGTCTCAATCAATTCACCTGAAGTTTCTGAGGGAACAGTCTTAGCAGCTACTACTGCTTTAACAACAATATCATCACAAGCAGGAGCCACAGCTACCACTGCATCACCAAGGATCATGGCATCAACAGCCAAGGAGGATGGAATGATCTTCTGAAAAGGGACAATGGCCCTAGACAGGTCTTCTTGAGGAGGCAGGAGGCTGTAGCTTCTGAGGTGAAGATGTGCTGGAAGGTGGAAGCTCTGGACAGAAGATGCCAAGGACTGAAAGTCTAAGGCACTTCTGATCATCTGAACTGAACCTTGAGGAGGAGCCTCAGAGGTCATCTGAACTTCTACTGCTGAAACTGTCTCTGAACAAACCTGTACTACCTGTACTGCTGAAGGCTGCAGCTCTTCTTCTGCTGACATCTCCCCTTGCCTAGAATCAGTGGCAGCTGACTCTAGGCCCCCAGAAGAAGGGCATGCCAGATAGGATAAGAGGGATGAGACTGAGGCAGAGAGAGAGCTCAGGGAAAGGACTAGAGGAGCCAGCTTGGCATCCAATAGAGAGGAGAGCCTAGGGGCCAAAATATCAAAAAGCTTATTGGCCAAAGGCAAAAGATCTACTTGCTCAAGTGGGACTTGAGTAGAGGTAGAGGGAGCAGCAGAGAAGGTGAAGGTAGAAGATGTTGTTGGTGTTGCAGACATGGGAGGGATAGCTGATTCATGGATGGAGGATAGAAGAAGTTCTGAAAAAGTTGATGAAGGATGGAAGTCATGAGGAGAGGAGGGATAGGCATCCATGAAGGATTCATCATGAATGTCAAGGGAAAGGATGTCCTCATGAGATGAGAAGTCCAAGCTCATGGAAGAAGAAGTGATGAGTGGAGGAATGGAGGATACAATAGTAGAAATGGATGAAGGGATGGGTTGAGTGGATGAGATGATTGATGTTGTTGGAATGAAAGAGGATGGGAGGATGATGGAGGAAGATGGCAAAATCCCTGCTTCTGGGCCAGTAGACTGAGGAAGAGTGACCTCTACAGTCCTGGTGTCTACAGAAGTCCTCATTGCTGTAGCTGCCCTGGAGTTCACAATCTTCCTGTCCCACTTGCCAATCAGTGCACAAGTGAGCCTCTTAGAAGCATTGATGTGCTTCTTTGAGGACACAAGCAACTGAGGGCAACAGTGGTTCAGAATCAAACTAAGAACCCTTCCAAAGTGGACAAAGTTCTAATCCATTTTCTTCTTAATCATATCAAAAACAATCAAACCCCAATTGGGACGCTTCTTATCCAAAATTGCAGCCATAATGCAAAACTGATGCCTAGTAATGGCATCGTGTGCAATCCTCTTTGCACAGATTACCTTGCCTGTGATATCTGCTAACAGCCTAAACTCAATAGCTAGGTTAACTTTTAAAAGTTTAGAGGGGTTACCAGAATTATGCCCCATTCTGTCTAGCATCACAGCAAACTCTTCTACAGAGAGTTCTATCTCATCATCTCCAACAGCAAAATTGAAAACCTCTGAAATGATTTGAGGAGAAATGGCTACCTCATTCCCTGAAATTGTTCCAGTCATCGTACTGTTATCTGAATTCACTGCAGTAAAAATCCATTCTTTGATTTCAGCTTTTGGAAGAGGGATCCTGGTTGTCATGAAGTTAACCAGGTGCTGCTCTTTGAATAGCTCCAGAATATCCAGAAAATTCTGCGAAGATCCATCAAAGGAGTCGATGTCGATGTCAAAACCTGAATCAAACTTCATTGCCGCCAATACACCTACAGCAATCGCCATTATCCTGCAAATAGATACCTTCCAAGATCAAGAATAAAGGATTTGGAGGGAAAAAGCTTGAGCAGAAAAATATGAGAGCGCAACTGCGAACGACGGAGAAGAATGATTTTATACTAGGGTTCGATGCAGAATTGGAAAGAACGTCAAGCTCAGGTTGACGCTCTAAGGCTCTAGGGGAACTGAAACGGCTCAACAGCTTGCAGCTTAGGTCGATGTTCGACGCTTGGGCTGATGCTATACGTCGAGCTCAGGTCGACGTTGAACGAAGGCGTCGACCGAAGGGAGAAAAACTCAAGAAGCCAGGGAGCTGTGAACTTAGTTCAACGCTAGAAGTTGAGGTCGACGTTCGACGCTTTTGAGGGCGACGGACCGTCGATCTTAGTTCGACGCAGCGTCGAGCTTAGTTCAGAGCTCAAAGAAACCACTTAGACAGAGGAATTTTAAAATGAAATTTTTCCTATTCCTGTTAATTAAGGGTTTCAAAATCTTGGAGTTTTAATTTATACTGTCTCCATCTAGCATTCCCAACTGATTGAGGAAGAAGAAGTGCTTCTTTTCATCCAAGGGCTTGGTGAAAATATCTCCTCTTTGTAGTTTAGTGGAAATGTACTCTAGTGCAATTTTCTTCTTTTCTATATTATCCCTTAAGAAGTGATGTCTGATCTCTATGTGCTTAGTCCTACTATGGAGAACTGGATTTTGTGCAATGCAAATTACACTAGTATTATCACAAAAGATTTTAGACATCTCTAAGTTGTAGCCATAGTCTAGGAGCTGGTTTTGAATCCACAAAATCTGTGAGCAACATTTGCCTGCAGCCATGTATTCAGCTTCAGCAGTTGATGTGGACACAGAAGTTTCCTTCTTACAAAACTAGGAGACAAGTCTATCACCAAGGAATTGACAAGTTCCACTGGTGCTTTTCCTGTCTACTCTACATCCAGCATAATCAGAATCTAAAAATCCAGTTAGATCAAATCCTGAGTCATGTGGATACCAGAGACCAAGATTAGGACAACTTTTTACATACCTAAGAATCCTCTTAACTAATGTGAGGTGGGACTCTCTAGGGCTTACTTGGAATCTAGCACAAATGCATGTAGCAAATATTATGTCTGGTCTACTAGCTGTTAGAAAAGTAATGAGCCAATGATTGCTCTATAGTTTGTCTGATCAACTGGTTTTCCAGATTCATCAGCATCTAAAACAACATTTGTAGGCATAGGTGTTTTCATAGAGGTTGCTTCAGACATTCCAAATTTCTTAACCAGTTCTCTTGCATACTTGGTTTGAGAAATAAAAATGCCATCCACATGTTGTTTAACTTGCAATCCTAGAAAGAAAGCAAGCTCACCCATGCTACTCATTTCAAACTTTGAATGCATAAGTTGTGAGAACTTTTTGCATAAGTTTGAATCAGTAGACCCAAATATGATATCATCTACATAAATTTGTACTAGTAGGATATGGGACCTATGGGTTCTAATAAAGAGAGTTTGGTCTACTCTACCCCTTTTAAAATCATTTTCCAATAAAAAACGAGCTAAGGTCTCATACCATGCTCTAGGAGCTTGCTTGAGACCATATAAAGCTTTATGCAGTTTAAAAACATGATCAGGAGAGGTTGGAGAGATAAAACCTGGAGGTTGCTTTACATAAACCTCTTCCTTGATGTCTCCATTGAGAAAAGCACTCTTGACATTCATCTGATATACCTTGAATCTCTTGTGAGCTGCATATGCAAGAAAGATTCTTATGGCCTCCAACCTTACAACTGGTGCAAAGGTTTGGTCATAATCAATCCCTTCTTCTTGGCAATATCCTTGTGCAACAAGTCTTGCCTTGTTTCTCACAATTATTCCTTGATCATCCAACTTGTTCCTGAATACCCATTTGGTTCCAACAATTTGCTGGTTTCTTGGTCTTGGTACTAATTCCCAAACTTTATTCCTTTCAAATTGATTCAACTCCTCTTGCATTGCAATGATCCAGTTTGGATCTTGCTCTGCATCTTGTATTGTTTGAGGCTCAATTTGAGAAAGAAAGCAAGTGTGCATAATATTGTGATTAACTTGATTCCTTGTTTGCACACCTACTGAGATATCTCCAATTACTTGTGAAATTGGGTGATCTCTTGCTGTTACTAAATCAACAAGGGGTGTTGATGGTGCATCAACCTGTGTTGTTGTTTCCTCTTGTGGAACAACAACTGGTTCTTCAATTTGTTGACCATTTGAGCTTTCCAAACCCTGAGATTCCTCTTCATTGTCACTAAGTTCAGTGTCTTGCTGAATTGTTGAAGGTAATGAATCTTTGTCTGTGATGGTAAGCTGCTTCAGATTTTCTGAAATTGAATGTTCCTGCAAATTGCTTATGGTAGAAGTCTCCTTCTCCTTATAAGACATATTAGTTTCATCAAATGTAACATGCATGGATTCTTCAATTTTATTAGAGCGCTTGTTAAAAACCCTATAAGCCTTGCTAATCATGGAGTATCCCAGAAACACTCCTTCATCAGCTTTGGCTTCAAATTTAGCTAGGTATTTCTTGTCATTATTGTGAATGAAGCAAATGCAACCAAAAATTTTGAAATAATTTACTTTAGGTTTCTTCCCTTTGAGTAACTCATAGGGAGTCTTACCCTTCAGTTTATGTATCAGGCTTCTATTCAACACATAGTTGGAGGTGTTCACAGCCTCTGCCCAAAAGGTTAGAGGAAGGTGAGCATCTGTCAACAATGTTGTGGCAGATTCAATAAGGGTTCTATTTTTCCTTTCAACTACCCCATTTTGTTGAGGAGTTCTCGGAGCTGAGAAAGTGTGCCTGATACCTTCCTTCTGACAGAACTCTAGCATAAGAAGAGAATCAAACTCTGTCCCATGATCACTTCTGATCAGGGCAATGTGAGTATTGAACTCAATCTGTATGCCTTTGAGAAAATCTGTCAAAATCTTGAAGTTATCAGACTTCTTTCTCAAAAAGAACACCCAAGTGAATCTTGAGAAGTCATCTACAACTACTAAAGCATAAGATTTCCCTCCTAGGCTTTGTACATTAATTGGTCCAAAAAGGTCCATGTGCAATAAGTACAAAATTCTAGGTGAATCACTCTTATTAAGTGACTTGAAACTATTTTTGGTTTGCTTGCCTACTTGACAAGCCTTGCAAAGTCCTTCCTTCTTGTAGGGACCAGAAGGTAGTCCTCTAACAAGGTTGTCTTTGGATAACTTAGCAATGGTTCTAAGGTTCACATGTCCTAATCTTTTATGCCATAGTTCATTAGGTTTGCTAAGGGAGTTAAATAAACAAATATCTACTTTAGATGAATTGAAATCAACTAGGTATATGTTATCTTGTCTATTACCAATCAAAACAGTGTTGTTATTTAATGCAATATTACATGCTGAGTTGGTAAACCAAACCTGATAACCAGCATCACATAGCTGGCTGATGCTGATTAAGTTGTGCTTTAGTCCTTCCACATAGGCCACTTTCTTGAATGTAATTGACCCTATTTTGACTTGGCCATAGCCTTTTGTTTGTCCAAAATTTGAATCTCCAAAGATTACTTTGGGTCCATGTTTGGCTTTGAAGGACACAAGGTTCTCCTTGTTGCCAGTCATGTGCTTTGAGCACCCACTGTCCAAGTACCACTGCTGGTTCTCAATTGGATAGGTCTTTATCTGCACATACAACAAATCAATTGTTTTTGACCCAGTTTACCTTGGGCATTTCTTGATATCCTTTAAATTCTGAAATAAAAGACATCTCAGGTTGACTCATATAGCCTACAGGATGATATCTCCTAGGAGGTATTATCCATTCAGCATAAGGGTTAAAGTGATGAGATGTGGAGCTGGAATTAAATCTTGAATTAACCCCTGAGAACTGACTTTTGCTCTGAACTTGGCTCGACGCACGTCGAGCTTCGGTCGACGGACTCTGGAGAGTGCGTCGAGCTCCATTCGACGGCGAAGTCTTGCTTTGTTCAGAAGGTAGAAGGCGTCGACCTGAGTTCGACGTTTTCGTGCGATTACGTCGAGCTCTGGTCGACGTCCGTCGAGCTTCGTTCGACGCTTTTTGTCCAGTTTCCTGGGTTAAGTCAGCATTCTTCCTAGCCACTATCAAGACTCCTTTACCCTTATCACTGGTAAATTTGATTGGAGTTGTCAGCACTATGGGTTGGCTGGATTAAGCACCCAAGCCCAGTGAACCATTCAATCTTGAGTTCACTGTACTTGTGATGTCCATTAATTTGATACTTCTCCCATTAAGGGTTTCTTCAAATTGTTTGGCCTTAGATAGCTCACCTTTCAGTGAAGCTATCTCCTCCCCACACTGCTTCAACTCTTCTAAGAGTCTAAGATTATCTGAGTTAACAGATTTGCATTCAATCAATTGTTCTCTAAGAGTTATAATTAACTTTTGAGATTCAATCAAGTCAACGCACATAGATTTGAACTCAGATTTAAATTCATCAGAATTAAAATCAAATGAATCTATTACCTGATCCTCAGTAAGTTCCTGATCAGATAGGTGGTCATCATCAAGCTCTGAATCAGTATTCTTTTGAGATGCATTGATGGCCATCATGCAGAATCCTTTTTCTTCTGCATCATCCTCATCATCACTAGAGCTGGATGATGAATCAGACTCATCTGAGTCACTCCAGGATTCAGCCACAAATCCTTTTCTGGTGTGCTTGCTGTTGCTGGAGGAAGGCTTGTCATGGTACTTCCTTGACTCCTTATCCTTCCTTTTATCTTTTCTTTCCTTCTTGTCCCTTCTATCCTTATCTTGATTTTCTGGACAGTTGGTGACAATGTGTCCTGGTTTCCTGCAGCCAAAACAGATAATATCTTTATTAGTAGATCTGTCATACCTTGGCTTGTCTTTGTCTTTGTCTTTGGATGACCATCTTCTGAAGTTCTTTTTATTCAGCTTATTGAACCTTTTGACAAGTAGGCTCATAAGCTCTTCATTTCCCAACACCTTTTCTTTAGGTTGTTCTTCCTGTGCCTTGAAGGCAATGGTTTTCTCAACCTTTTCAGTTGGTGTGGATATCTTCTGCTCTTCTTCTCTCTTCTTAATGAATTGCTCATAACTCTTGAGCTTTCCTAGAAGAGCTTCTGTGGATAACTCACAGACATTCCTTCCATCTTTAATTGACCAGATTCTTGAGTCCCAAGAGCTAGGGAAACAAGTCAGTATCTTGTCATTTATCTCAGTGAGAGATATGTCCTTTTCTAGTGATCTAAGCTCACTGATGATTAGGCTCAGTCTGTTGTATATGTCAGCAACTGACTCAGACTCTGCCTTTTTGAAGTTCTCATACTGGGTGATGAGGTAGGATCTCCTATCCTTTCTTTCATCTGCAGAACCTGATACAATTTCTGAAAGTTTTTCCCAGATCTCTTTGGCAGTATTGCATTCAGCTACTTTCTGGAAAATGTCATCTGACATGGTTTGAGCCAAGATGTTCATGGCTTTAGCATCTGCTGCCTTCCACTTCTTTATGTCAGCATTAGTTCCTGAAGGAGGAGGAACAGCTGATGTACTTGTTTCTGTGGGAGGCCTTGGACAATCTGTCAACACAGAATTAAAGATGTCCTCATCAAATGAATTCATGTAAAGTTTAATCCTTGCCTTCCATAGTGCAAACTTAGAGAGATTGCACATAGGAGGTCTGGTGCTAGCAAAGTCCTTGGTTTGTGCCATGAGTTTTAAAGATAAGTAAAACTAAAAGAAATAACCCTTTTGAGAGAGATGATCTTATCAGAGATCTTTTGATCCAGGTGTTAGCCTGTATGAATGATCAACCTCGCTCTGATACCAATTGAAAGCGAGGGATAAGATCAATCCTAACTCTAGAGGGTGGGTGAATAGAGTGATTTAAAATAATTTTGAAAATTAAAACTTATGTGGAGAAAAGGCTTAGATTTACTTAGTGTATGGTGCTATAGCAATTAATCAAAGAAAGAAGAGAATCACAGCACAAAGCAAAACACAAAGAAACAAGCAACCAGAGTACACAAGGAGCTATAGTGGTTCCCCAAAATCTTGGGTAGTCCACTCTTCTATCACCCTTGATAGGAATCCACTTCAAGATGAGTTGATCAGGTGTCTTGAGCACCAGAGAGTTTTTGACCAGGTTCTCACAAACCAAAGGGGCTGATTTTTGACCAGGTTTCAGCAAAACCAAAGGTAACTTTTGAAGGGAGTTAAAACCCTGTACAGAAAGAAAAAGAAAAAGCTGATGGTGTCTTCTCTATCAATAAGTAGAGAGAAGCAAAGTGGATCTGTTGATGTTGTCAGAGCTCCCCCTGAGATCAAGAAGTAGTTCAGGAAGGAGAGCTTTGCATAAGGGTGACAGGTCTTCAATGATCTGATCTGCTCCAACAAAAGATGATCCAAACAAGTTGGATGGTTGTGTCTGAAGCAATCAGAATTCCTGTGTGTAAGCTTGAATGAATATAACAGAGAGCAAGAGAGAGAGGTATTCTGTTGTTCTCTGTTGACTGATAGAATATATCTCTGAATTCTTCTTCTGAGTCTTTGATAGCCGTTGGCAGCCAGCATTAAATGCTTTCCTTAAATGTCCATGTCTCCAAAGGAAGTGTTAGGCAAACATTCCTTAGAAAATTCCTTGAGCCATGCACTAGATTTGCTGTAACGGTCAATAAATCTTCAGCATTAATTGTTCTGACAGAAGGAATTTGAATTCCTATTCAAAACTGATGGGAGCCTGGAAAACATCGAGCTCACAATAAAACGTCGATCTGAGCACGACACACGTCGCCCAGAGAGTGGTTACAGAAAGCAGAACTGGGGTCGACGGAACGTCGAGCTGAGGTCGACTCCACGTCGAGCTGAGGTCGACTCAGCGTCAAGCTGAGTTCGACTCTGCGTCGAGCTGAAGTCGACTCTGCGTCGAGCTGAAGAAGACTCTAACTAACCTATGTGACCTTTATAACAACAAGGAGGTCACAACACAAAATCCCTATAGAAATATAGTCATCCTGACCCAAATAGTAATAGGGTGTTCCAACAAAGACTATGCCTGGGGTAGTTTAATATCATAGAAAATCAAGTTAAGGTTTTCTTTCCTAGTTTGTTAATTTTATATCCATGAGTCTAATTATTTAGGAAAGAAAACTTAAAATTTACTAGCATACCTGTGATCACTTGCTCCGGGTTCCGTGGTTGAGCTAGATCCAGTGTATACACTTGCTCCCTCTCCTTCCTGGGGTCTCCGCCCTAATATTCACGTCCTCGGCCATGTCCTCAACCTCCAAAATACTGAGCAAGAGGGGCAGCCGGTGGTGCTGGTAGTGGTGCCCCCTTTATAGGGCAGTTTCTCCGAATATGCCCCACCTAATGACAGTCGAAGCACTCTGGCAGGGGATATGTCATACCCCCAGGTATCTGCATCTCCCGCATCTGGAGAGGCTGAGGAGCAATTATCACTTGTTCCCTCTGCTCCTGTCTCACCTCCTGACGAGGCTGGTCCTCTGCTCTTCTCCCATCTCTCCCATCAGTGATGTGTCCTTGTCGCTGATCATTTCTTGCTCCCCGACCCTAATCCTCAGTTTGCCACTTCTGGCCTTGGGTAGTGTGCCAATCTGATTCGATCCTCTTTGCCATCTCCAATATCCGTGAAATAGGCCCGTCGGATACGAACAGCAGGGCCTCCCTCAGATCCTCTCGTAGGCCTTTATAGAACATCTTAGTGTATCCAGCCTCATCCAACTGATAGGAATCCACAAATCCGGCCAGATGGTTGAACTACCGGTGGTACTCCACCACCGTCTTGGTTCCTGCCTCAACTGTAAAAATCTATCTTCCAGCTCATCTGGCCGACTGCGAAATAAAATGCTCCAACAGTGCGGCCTTGAACTCACCCCAAGCAATCTCTGCAACCTCTCTATCAACAAACGTCATGTCCAGCGATGTCTTCCACATCTTTAGGCATGGGAATCCAAGCAAGAGACAACCAAAGGCACCCTCTCCTCCAAGGGCACCGTATCCCTATCGACATCTCATACATGATGTCCAGCCACTCCTATATCCGAACAGCCGACTCTGTCCCCAAGTAGGATGGGGGAGAAAGTCCTCGAAAAATGCTCAGCCAATTGGCCCCCGGATTTGGCTGCGGAGCCGGAACCTATTGGGCCTTGAAAGCATCCAGAATAGCTGTCAGGGTCTGCCCCATCTCTGACTGTAGGAATGGAGTGGGGATTGGGGGAGGTGGTGCAACATTTGGAGTCTGCTGGACTCCGTCTTGTGGAGTATACTGTGTTGGGGATTGCGTAACAAAAGTCATTTGTAAGTAAACGTTCAACCCTAATTAAAAGTGGACAATTTACATGTGATCCCCCATATGGGCACACCACCTCTTCTGTTGCTTAGTTTGACCCCAAAATAAACTCGTGCGGGGGTGACCTAGGGGTTGTGGACTGCTACTTTTTGATCGAGGTCTCCTCGGATACCGTTAGGGTCTTAAGCCCAGAACCGCCGCTTTGCGGTGACTCCTTCACACCCGGGAAGGTCGCCTCTACAAAACGTCGATCCTGCCGGCCGATTCGATCACAAGATAGTAGCAAAATAAAGAAGAAAGCAAGTCCACAACAATCACATATAAAGTAAATAGTCTCAACAAAGGGAGTGTCCACAGATATAAAAAAAGTACAGAAAGTAGGGCTCATGCCCGGTACATCAAAATCCTCACTACATATGTCTCATAGCGGAAGCAAAACTAAATAACTACTAGCGATCGGGACTCACAGTCCCAGCTGTCTAAACTCCGGTACTAGACTGCCCCATCTCCAAGCGTGTCGACACCCGGGGCTGCTCCTCCATGCTGGGCTCCACGGTCCCCTAAAATGATGTGGTTCAAAAAATGTTAGTCTAAAAGACTAAGTCCTATCATCCCCCACCCCTTCCCCCATTGCTCCTAGGCACCGAGCGGGGAGGAAGAAAGGAGAGGACATGTTAGTGGAGAATAACAAATGCAGGTGACGGCAGAACTAGACTAGCATTTCTATAAGTATATGCGGCAGTAATAAAAGTAAGAAAGACTGAACAAGAAATAAGTAACCTTAACTTATAGGAAAACATATAAGCTAAGGGGTCTTCTGCAAGGCTCCTATCATATAAAAAGTCCCATACCAATTTATACGATAGGGTGTAAGTTTTCTAGCAAGCATACATATATATTTTCTGAATAAAAACCTTAACTTATAAGCACGCTCGCGCGAACTTATAAACCAAGGGGTCGTTTTGCGGAGCCTATTGTATAAAGCATCCCATACCACTTTATACAATGGGTGTCAGGGTTATATGCAATGGTTATGCTATGACATGCAATTATGCTATTATGTGAACATGCAAGTGCAACTTACCCACTCGACTTTGTGTACACAGACCTTTAGTTCCCCTTTTCTATAGCCGAACCTCCTAGGATACCTCCGTAGTGGTAAACAGAAGCGGTGGGTTGGGCCTCTCCCACATCTAAACCAATAATTACACTACCAGTCAGACCTATCGTACGCCTCAACGCTGGTGCACTAAGCGGAGCGCCTGCATACTCTTGTCGGCTGACGTACCAGACTTTTATGGCGAAGTGCTATACCACACTTCCCGAGTCAACGTATTGGCGTCGGTGCATCGACCCTCCAATACCAAAGACCCACCACCTTATATTTTATGTATATGCAACCTTAATGTATCATCCACCGAGCCAAAGCTCCCCGGACTATCCCGTCCGTCACAACCAACAACCGAGACAAAGCTCCCCGGACTATCCTTTCCGTCAAATCAATTACTGAGCCAAAGCTCGCTGGGCAAACCTGCCCATCACAAAAAATCCCCCGGGCCTACAACCTGTGTGAACCAACCTAACATCCCGAGACATCGAGGTGAGTGAAAGTGAATCTCTAGTTATACTAGTTGCTCTTGAAGTTTATTATTCCTACTGTTTAGGTTAGCCCAGGACTGCCCCCGGTATACCCCGTGAAGGGCTCTCAAAGGGCACTAGGAACAACGATGGGCTGAAGCCCAAAGCTCCCTTTCGCAAGGCACTTATTGTTATTGGTTAATACCCGATTACCAATCCCTTAGTATTATCTTTGATCTAATCCTTGTGTGTTTTGACTCTTTCTCTCTCCCCACGGGGAAGACGATGTTTCGTCGTCCCCGAGCACCTCTTACCACTAGTTAAACAAACCTATCCTCATCTTGACTACTAAAGATGCATTCATTCACATTTCCAAATCAGAGTTCTACTATCCCAAATTCTCTAAGTTCATTCTGCACCTTATTATGATTTCTGCAGTTTTTAATAAACGCAGACCATCCTAAGCTATATGATGTATACAATGGATGGTACTCTAAATTATCATCCAAAATTCTTATAATATTTATTGGAGGTCTATCATGACATGTTTAGCCTAAATTAAGAATTTCATAATTTTCCTAATTTACTTGATAATTAATTAATTTCTTCCAATGCTAAACCATGGGTGAATTAAAGATCAAGTACCTTTTTCATGAATATTCAAGGTTCCAAAAAATTTATGATAATTACAAGATGACTATTGAATAGCAAAATCAGAGTCTTCCATTTTTTCAGCAAGGTTTAGGTTTCTAAATCTAATTTTAAATACAACCTACATTAATCATTTTAAAGAAACAAGTACTGCTAATATACTTCCAAAAATTCTGAGAAAATTCAAGGATGATCATAAAGACATATAAACACTCCAAATCAAGTTTCATAATTTATCAGTGAATAATGATCTCTAAACTTGATTTTCTCATAGTAATCTAAGTTAACAGTTTAATAAACTAAGTACAACAATTATTCATCTACAAATTATAATAAAATCCCCATATAAGCATATTGACCTAGTAACACTACTGATCAAGTTTCACAATTTTACAATAAATAATGAGCTCAAAATAAATTATTGAACAAGTTTCCATTTTGATGAGCTTGTGAAGTATGTTCTGTAAATATGTATTTAAAAATTCTTATAAAATTCATACATGAGCATAATGGTCTAAAACTCCCTCTGACTTATTTTTTTATGACTTTCCAATGGACAATGAGTTCATAATATCCAAATAATTATGTAGGGCTAAATCATGCATTACAAAGGAAGTACTAAGTTAAATGTTCGAAAGTTCCCAATTAAATTTTCAGAGGTTTATACTAACTCTATGACTACACGACCTAAGTTTCATCACTGTTCAATGAGTTTTAATAACTTATTCTACCACTACAAGTTTTTTCCCTAAACTAGGGTTATGGTTTTGAGGGGATTAACAACTTCTAAATCAAATAAGATTTCTTCCAGAGGACTCTAACTACCCTAAAGTCCTCTCCACCAAATTTTAAATCATTTTAAGGTCATTTGACAACATGCCCTTCACAAGACAACAAAAATAATCCTTAAGGTTTGGTCTTGGATCCTAGAGAAAATATACCCCAATCCACTCCATCTTCCATGGGAGGGTGTTAAAAGTCATGCCAAATCAGTGGCCCAAATTCCAACCCCTGTGAGGTGATTTGGCCACCTAAACCCACTAGTGCACTTTTGACCTAAATACCCCTTATTGAGCCAACTTAGGGTTTGCTTGCTTCCAACCTAAATCATCTCCAACTGAGATGAAAATTTATATAGAGCCTCATGATGAGCACATGTACCACTCACCAAAATTCGGGAGAGTTTGGAGGTAATTTGGTCCCTTAATTAATTTCCCATAGAGTAATTAAATTATTTCAAAAACTATAGAAACATTGTCCCCAAAAATTCTCTTTTTTGGGCAGGACCTAGGTATGGATAAGTGTGACTCCCTATCAAAATTTCAAGTCATTTGGACAAGGGATGAAGTGGGAGCACTCATTTTAATTCCTGTCTACCCTTAGGTATAGACCCCACCAAAATGGGTTCCCTGGTCACACCAATTGACAAAATTGACCCAAATCAACTTTAAAATAAAGTAGACTCATAGGGCTACAAATGATATGTTGAAAAATTCCTCATATAAAGCCTCTAAGTATTTTTCATTAATTTTATAAAGTGACTGTTATCATAATATAAAAAATTCATTTAAGAAGAAAATTATTTAAATGATCAGCACAGATCTTGATGCAAGATCCAACGACTGCTTGATCGTCTTCTTCATCCAGCCAAGGGCAATGATTGGCCGAACCTGGAGCTTATTCCAAGACATTTTCCCGACCGCCCGACCACCTCCCTTGCCAGCCACCGCCACCACCACCTCCGTCGCGGTGGTGGCCATCGCTGGGCGGCGGCACAGCCTCCGGAGGGGCGGATTTCGGCAAACCCGACCACTTATTTTTTCGTAAAAACCATGGAAAAATAATCAACTGATATGGATAATTTGAGACCGATTCTCATCCTAAAAGATTCCTAAGATCTATCAATAGAAGAAGGAGTAGAGGAGGATCTTGCTCGCGACCTGGAGAAGTGTAGATTGTCGGGATGCCATGGTCGGTGGTGGCGCCGCTCGATTTTTGCAACTGCATAGTGGGCATCCTCGGCTCCTTCATGTTTTGTGTGGAAACCGCTCCTCTAAGTCCAGTGAGTCTTTTAAAATGATAAAATGGGGGAGGGGAGGGGTCTAGCTAGTGGTGGCCATTAATGCCTCTTTAAGAGCTTTTCGGCCATGGAGGAGGAAGATGGATGTGGGCTCAATCCTGTTAGGAAACAGCTGGAAACTCCTTCTCTTCCCCAAAGGAGTTGAATCCAGCCATAAAAGGGGGAGGGGAATGAGGCCAAGGCATCCAAGTTCCATTAATGGCCATAATACCCAAATTTCGGCAAAGGCTTTGGGTTAAACCGTCTGCCACGTGGCACTCTACCAATGGACCTCTACTATTGTTTAAATAGGTCTTAATGAAATGACCATGTTGGGTATTGCATCCACAATAACCCAGATTTGCATTAAGTCACCCTTGAACTAAGAGGAATTAAGTTGTATTTGATCCTCTATTTTAGTTATGTGTTTGCAGGACTTTATTACTAAGTGTAGACCAATGTCAGTCTGTAGTGGGTCATAAACACAGGACCATACAATGTAATTCCTCATTGTGTGATCCAAGGTGTTGACACATGTGTACCCTCTCTATTGAGATACACTTCATTTTCAAGCACTTGGATCAAGACATGAGATATTGGTATTTAGCTTAGTCAGAAGAAAAGTTTTCTTAAAAATAGAAATTCTCTAAGTCCTTTTTCTCGAGTAGTCTTTTAGTTCTCGAGAAATAGAAGTCGAGTTCTCGAGTAGTATATTTGAGAGTTCTCGAGTAGTCAGTAACTTTATTCGTGTATTATACTTAGTTCTCGAGTAGTCTCTTAGTTATCGAGAAACTAAGTTTAGTTCTCGAGTACTGATTTGTTATATCAGAAATTTTTCTAAGTGTAGTTCTCGAGAATAACTCTTAGTTCTCGAGAAATGCTATTCCTAATTCTCGAGAAACTTTCCTTTTCTCGAGAAGCAATTCTCGTTCTCGAGTAATCCATTTATTTGTTCTCGGGAAATTCAGACAGTTCTCGAGTACTCAACAGTAAAAGCGTTGAGAGCGTTGAGTGTTAAGACCTGACTCAATGCCATTGATTTCTTTTTCTCGAGAAGCAATTCTTAGTTCTCGAGTAGTATTCCTCTTTCTCGAGAACTAAAGTTCCGTTTAGCAAAAATATTTTCTCGAGTAATCCTTTGTCTTCTTCTCGAGTAATAAACATTACTTCTCAAGAAATATCATTCTTCTCGAGAAACGTAAGTCATTTTCTGCAAAACTTCTGTTAAGTCCAGAATGACGGGATTTTTCAAATCACTTGATGTGACTGGTCCACGTGTACGTCATTAAGACTAATTATGACTGTTAGAGAGATCCTATATAAAGTCATGTCAATCGACTAACCCTAATACCAAGAATACGAAGGATCTACATACTTTCATAATTTATCAAGTCGCTGAATCATCTCTCTATCTTTCCAAAACGAGACCCGTTGCCGCCGATCTTCATCATGCAAGAGGTAGGGTTTCCGATTCAAAGTATTCAGACAAAGATTTATTTCCTGATCGTGATAGTTTCTCTTTCTCCATCATTGTTCCGATCGGGTGAAGTAAAAAGAAAATCTTTAGATCTAGTTCTAGCCGTGAGTTCTTCTTCAATAAGTCTGATAAAGCCGCAACTCTCATAGAAGAAGATCCAACCAAAACATCTCAAGATTCGAAGATCATTTGTTTGTATTTTCAATTTTTTGATTATCAATTCTTGTAGGAGATTTTTCTCCGAGTTGTAGGAAGTTTTATCTTCCGAGTGTAAATCCATTTGGATTTAGATTATAGGAACTTAGTTCCGAGATGTAGGATTGGTTTTCAATCCGAGATAGTGGAGTAGCCAAGTCTAGTGGTTTACTAGATCGGTGAGGGAAAGTGGACGTACCCAAGGTTGGGGAACCACTATAAATATTTTGTCGTATGTGATTGCTTGGTTGATTTGTGTGCAAGATCGCAATTTTTTTTATTCCGCAAATAGACGCAAAACTCACCTATTCACCCCCTCTAGGTGATTTAGGTAGACAACTGAACTCTTTTAATTGGTATCAGAGGGAGGTTGGTCATTAAAAGGTTTACACCTTGATCAATTTCCTCTTCAGTTGTCTCTTGAAAATTTGCCAAGCATGAACAAGGGTAAATATTTTGCTAAGCTTCCTCTGTGCACAAAGAAAAACTTTCCCATGTGGAAAAAAGGATTAAATTTTTCATGGAAGCTGTGGATCCCCGGATCTTCATGATTGTTGAAGAAGGTCCTCACGTTCCCATGACCATCTCCACTATAGATCCAACTAAGCAAGTACCTAAGAAATTAATGGATCTAGACAAGGACGAGATTGCACTTGTCTCATGGATAAGAAATCTAAAAATATAATAGCAAGTGCAGTCAATGAATTAATGCTGCAGAACCTGATTCATTGCAAATCTGCTAAGGAAATATTGTAGTCTCTTGTCACCTTAATGGAAGGAACATAAGAGGTAAGGGATGATAGAAGGTCCTTCCTGAATCAGAAGTATGAAGCCTTCCGGCAAGGGCCAAAAGATACCATTGCAGACACTTTTGAAAATTTCTTCAAGATAGTATATGGCCTAAGAGTGTATGGCTGGGTCTTCACTAATGGGGAGCTGAATGATAATTTTTTGAGGTTCTCACAAAGGAATTGGACAACAAAGTCTGTGCCATCCGGGAGTTTGGCAAACTAGCTGAGACGGACCTAAAAAATCTCTTTGGCAAGCTAATGTCCTATGAACTGCAGATCAACTCCAGAAAAGCTGAAGAAGAGAAAAGTCATTTCTCTTCAAAGAAAAAGTCCATTGCTTTAAAGGCAGATAGTTAAAAGAAGGGAAAAGCTGCCTCACAAGCACCAGCTCTAGAAGAAAGTGAAGTGGAATCATCTGAGCCAAGCACTTCAAGCTCAGAGCTATCTGAAGGAGTGTTCTCACTGCTCTCAAGACAGTTCAAGAAATTCTTGAACAAAAAGAAGCAATGGAGAGGCAAGGATGCCTCTTAAGAAAGATCACGACATGACGGTGATCGACGAAAGAAAGGCTCAAGTAGTCATGACAGGTATAATTCTAAACCTAACAAACATATTTCGACTGACATAGTTTGTTATTATTGTAACAAGCCAGGTCATGTCATTGTTGATTGCTCCTATAAGAAAAAGGAGGGTGGTAAAAAAGAAGAAAAGAAGTCCTCATACAACAGAAAGAGGATCGAGAAGAGACTGATAGCAAAGAAGGGCAAAACTCTTAGTGACTCTGACTCATCTGAGTCGAGTGAAGAAGAAGAAGCCTTCTTTGGTTTTATGGCTCAGATAGATGATGAACAAGAGTCCCAGGTCACTAGGAAGGTAAACTCTCACACTCGTCTTTCTGAATTTGAAGTCTCTGAGCATGATCATGAGGACAGCTCTTCTGACGATGAGTCTGAACTCATGGCCAAGTATAAGGAGTTGATCAAGGCATACAACAAATGTCGAAAGGTCGTGAAAACTCAGGCAAAAGAGATTAAGTCTCTAAAGGCCGTAGAAAGCTCTCTAAGAGACGAAGTCGTTAAGATGGACTCACTCAGAGAAGACTTAAATACTGTAGTTGATGAGTTTAACAAGGCTATCAAGCACCTTGATCTGAAGGATGAAATCATCAAGGGGTTGGAAGAATTACTAGAAGCCGAAAAGAAACTTGTTAAGGTTTTTCTAAGCCCAAAGTAGTTCTTCCTCTTGTTTCTGAGTTCTCTGCGCAGGCCAAGGGTGCTGGGCTAGGCCATGTAGAAGCTCCTAGTAAATCTTCTAGGAAGAATAAGGCTCAAAGAAGGAATAAGGCCGCCAAGAAGGCCTTGACCAAAGCAAAGGGGAAGGCCCTTTAAGATCAGACTATCTTTAAGAAAGTCATATTTCCAACTAATGAGTTTGATCTTGACTCATCCTACGGCCACTTGACAAGGCCTACTTATGTAGAGCCAAAGTCTCGTTACCAAGGGTGGGCTCTCCCCAAAAACTTTGGTGAGAGTGTCTTTAAGTCACCTTATAAAGAAGTCATTCTTTAGGACTATGGTCCTTTTGATCATGGTCATAACTTCAAGAAAGCACCAAAGGTAAAACCCATTGTGGAAAAGCCTGCGAAGGAGAAGAAATCATGTGATTTCCATCATCATGAAGCCTTCTCCTCCAAGACTGCAACCCCTGCTAGACCACTATCCCAGAAGGTCAAGCAGGAGTACCTAAGGAAAAGATACAACATGTTTGACTGTTGGTGCTGTGGCAGAATTAGTCATTTTGCCATCGATTGTTGGTTTAATCCAAGAAATGTTGCAACTCCTCAGGATGGAAACATGAGAATGACAACTCATAATGCTAATCCTCGTAGGGGGAGTGTTCTAACACAAAACCAAGGACCCAAACATGTTTGGGTTCCTAAGGCAAACTGATATGATTGCAGGGATGTCCAAAGGCCACTAAAACGCCTATCTGGAATTTGGGCAGTGGATGCTCTCAGAACATGACCGGGACAAGAAGCCTACTTCAGAACTTTTCTCCAGTATTGAACGGACCAAAGGTTATCTTTGGAGGTTCAGACCGAGGAATTACTAAAGGCTACGGTATGATCACTAATGGTAGTGTATCCTTTTCGGATGTAGCTTATGTCAAGGGATTGGAACACAATCTCATAAGCATAAGCCAACTATGCGACAAAGGATACATAGTTGAATTCCATGCTGACAAGTGCTTGATAAAGTCTGTTGACAATATGGAAACGATTCTATCTGGCACTCGAAGCAGGAATATATTTTGTTTAAACTTCATTTGTATAGATTCTTCTACACCAGTGTGCTTTTTAATAAAAGATAGTGCGTCTCTTGTTGACCAATGACACAAGAATTAGCACATATTAATTTTAAAACTATTAACAAATTATTTTCACTAAACCTAGTACGAGATGCCCCAAAGGTCAAACACGTCAAAGATATACCTTGTCATGCTTGTGAGAAAGGCAAGCAAATGAGAGCTACCTTTAAAAGCATTATTGGCAAAGATTCAAATAGATGTCTACATCTACTTTATATGGAATTGTTCGGTCCATTGCAAATTAGAATTTTGGGAGGTAAGGAATATAAATTGGTTATTGTTGATGACTACTCGCACTTTGCATGAGTGTTCTTTCTAAAACACAAGTCAGATACCTTTGATGTCTTTACGAATTTTGTTAGGCAGATCCAGAATGAATACAATTATTTTGTAGTCAAGATAAGAAGTGACAATGGAACTGAAATCAAGTCTGGGGCCATGAAAAAATTTTGTGGAAGCCAAGGTATCTTTCATGAGTTTTCCTCTCCTCATACTCCACAGTAAAATGGAGTAGCTGAGAGAAGGAATAGAACACTCATAAGGGCCTGCAGGACTATGTTGAGTGATGCTTCACTACCAGAGTACTTCTTGGCAGAAGCCGTCAACACTGCATGCCACGTGCAAAATCGTGCACTCATAAATAAGAATCATGATAAGACACCTTACGAACTTTTAAAGGGCAGGAAACCAACTGTTTCATACCTTAGAATTTTTAGTTGTAAATGCTTCGTGCTTAACAATGGTAAGTATCACACTACCAAGTTTAGCGAAAAGAGTTTTGAAGGTATTTTTGTAGGGTATAATAGCCATAGTAAGGCATATAGGATATTTAATAGAAAACTCTGGTTATAAAGGAATCAATACATGTTGTATTTGATGAGACGAGTTTGCTGCAAAGCAACTCTTCTAGTGTGCTTATTGAACATGCAGGTGCAAAGTTGAAAGAAATTTGCTTGGATGAACCAAACAAAGACGAAGGTGAAAAATTCATCAAGATCACCACTCCAACCCCTATTAGAGAGGTAGATGATCAAGATGAAGAAGTAGTCCAAGTTGATGAAATCACTCCAATGGTTGAAGTTCCAGGTGCAAGGATCCTAGAGCTCATACATCTGAAGGATCACCCAATGGACCAAATCATAGGAGATGCTCTAGATTGTGTCAGAACTTGTAGATGTAAAACTAACGAGAATTTATATTTAAGTTTCCTCTCACAGGTTGAACTAAAGAAGTTCGAGGAAGCAAGCTTGGACGCATCATGGATCTTTTCCATGGAAGAAGAATTGAACCAGTTCAAGCGCTGTAAAGTTTGGAAACTTGTTTCGAGACCCAAAGGTAAGAATGTCATCGGGACAAAGTGGGTCTATAGGAACAAGATGGACGAAAATGGAACGATCTTAAAGAACAAAGCCAGACTCGTCGCCAAAGGATATTGTAAAGAAGAAGGAATCATCTTCGACCAGACATATGCTCTAATGGCTAGGCTGGAGGCAATCCGGTTATTCTTAGCCTATGCTGCACTAAAGGGATTCACTGTCTATTAAATGGACATGAAGTCCGCCTTCCTTAATGGTGACATAAAGGAAGAAGTGTACGTAGTACAACTCCCAGGTTTTGTTGATTCTAACCAACCTGATTACGTTTATTTATTATCTAAAGTGCTGTATGGTTTGAAACAAGCTCCTCGAGCTTGTTATGAAACGCTATCTAGTTTTCTGCTTGAGAACAAGTTCATAAGGTGAAAGATAGATAAGACATTATTTCTTAGGGAAATAAAAGTCAAGATTTTGCTAGTGCAAATCTATGTCGACGACATTATATTTGGCTCTACTGATGACAAACTTTGCAAAAAGTTCTTAAAACTTATGCAAGAGAAGTTTGAAATGAGCGGCATGGGAGAGCTGAAGTATTTCTTAGGGCTTCAGGTGAAATAATCTGAAGATAGAATTTTCATCTCCTAGACGAAGTTCACCAGAGAGCTAATTAAGAAATTAAGAATGGAGAACGAAACCTCTATGAGGACTCCAATGGGTTCTTCCATGTCTCTGTACAAGGATAAGAAAGGGAAACCTTTTGATGAAACCAAGTACAGAAGCATAGTTGGATCATTGCTCTACTTTACTGCTAGTAGACTAGAGATATTGTTCTCTACATGTGTCTGTGCTAGATTCTAAGTGAACTATAAGGAATCTCACTACGCTGTTGTGAAGCGGATTTTGAGATACCTTAAAGGTACACCAAATCTTGGCTTATGGTACCCAAGAAGTAATGACAGCGAGCTAATTTGTTTTTTAGATGCTGATTTTGCAGGTAGTAAAGATGACAGAAAAAGCACTTCCAGGACATGTCAATTCCTTGGAAGAAGACTTATCGCTTGGAGCAGTAAAAAGCAAATTTGTGTTGCAATCTCAACGGCCGAGTAAGAATATATTTCTGCCATCAGTTACTGTGCACAGTTGCTTTGGCTAAAGAATCAGCTAAAAGACAACATGAAGGTCAAAAACATTCCAATGTTTTGCGACTCCTCCAGCGCGATAGCAATTGCCAACAACCCAGTCTCGCACAGCCGGACAAAGCAAATCGAACTAAGTTATCACTTAATCCGGGAGCATGTGTAGTAAGGGGATGTGGATCTACAATATGTTCCAACAGACAAGCAAGTTGCAGATATTTTCACCAAGCCGCTGGACGAGACCAAGTTCAACTTCTTCAAAACTGAACTTGGCATACTCAATAAGGAAGAATAAACAAGGTTGAATCATTTCAAGGCTAAGAAATCAAGGACAAGACAAAAAGGTTAGAAGTTTCTCTAAGTGGACTTGATTTCTTGGGAAACAGGATGACTTCTCGGGAAGTGCACTATAATTACTCGAGTACTTTTCTTCTTCTCGAGAAACAGAAGTATCTCACTTGAGTATCATTACTCGAGTAATAACTTTGTTCTCGAGAAGTAAAATCATCACTCGAGAAATAGGTTCTGACTTCTCGAGAAGCTGTCATTCATTTCTCGAGAACTAAGTCTCCACTAAAGAAATGACTCTTCAATTTTCAAAATTTTCCGAATTCTTCCGTTTTGCTCTAAGCCTGCTTTCCGCCCTAATCTAAGGCTTAATTTAGACCTAATCATCATTTCTAGACTTATATAAATAGAGAACTTTAGATTTCATTAAACCTACACGATTTCAAAATCCATTTCTCGAGAAATCGTTTCGTCTTCCGCCGCTGAACTAGAGTTTTCGTCGCCGTCATCTTCCCTCTGCCGCTCATCTTTTTCTTAAAGAATCCATGGAGCCGCAATCCAAGATCGGTGTTGGAAGTGAGTTAGTTGTTGCTGGGATCGCAGAACTGTCAGACGACTTCAAAAATTTGCTGATACTTCTCGACAGCGCAGGTTTGTCGTTCGTTCTTCAAGAACCCTGCAAGATACTGTTTCAAGAAGTTGAAGAATTCTTCAAGAATATCAAAGTAAGGAGAAATGGCCAAGTCCTAAAATCTAAGGTTAAAGGTATTAAGATCAAGTTAAATAAGACCACTGTCTCTCAACTATTAAGATTACCAGTTGTAGATGAAGAAGATGATTTAGGTGCTGAAGAAAATGCCTGGGCTTGCAGTTACTATGGAATTTCTACTGAAGCCATTTCTGTTAGAAGACCAGATTTGAATGTAGAGAGCAAACTGCTGGTAGACATCATTGGAAAAATCCTCTGGTGTAAGACAGGTTCTATATGATTTATATCTAATGACTTGTTTACAGTTCTCACAGCCATTGTATGTAGGAAGAAATTTCAATTTGGAATGATGATTCTTGATAAAATAAGGGAGAGCATTAAGGATCAAAATTTTGCAAAGAATTATATCTCTATTGCATCATGAGATAAATCTTCATGTTTTTGACACCTCAAAGGGTACTCCTATCCACTACATGAAGAAAATTTCTATTGCTTCCATTCAAAGATGGGAAGTCAGATTACAGAATCCATCTCAGGCTGCTAAGATTTTAAAAGCCCCTGCCTCAGAGGTCAGGACCCCATCTCCCTCTCATCCTAATATTGCTCACACTAATGGTGTAGTAATTGAGGGGGATCCTGTCTCCTCTGCTCCTCCTGTCAGAATTCCTTCCTCCTCTCCAGTCAGATCTCCTCATACAGATATTTCTACAGCACTTAAAACAGATGAACAAGTTCTGGATACTCTCTTATCCACATCATAAGATATTGATATAATGATAGAGGAACTTACTGAAAAGGAGCCACCTAAGGTCCCAACTCTAGATAAAACTCCATCTCCAGCCCCTACTATTTCTCCAGTACAGTCTTCAAAGTCACCTCCTGCTGCCTCAGTTCCTACTAATCAAGACAAGAAAGATTCTATCCTCCTCTCTGATGATGACCAAGGTTCTTCAGAACTAGTTGAACCAGCTTTGAGGAACTTAAATTTCTCTCTTCCTGTCTTTACTTATATAGAAGAAGAAACTGTTCTTGATCAATTTAAGAGAGCTCCAAGCTCTGTGTTAATTGAATAAATTCCTCCATGGAAAGTTCCTGCTCCTCCTGCTGCTGCCACTGATACTGCTACTGCTTCTGTTTCAACCAGTTCTTCTTATATTTTAAGTAAAATTAAACAGATGTTGGCTGACCAAAGAAAGCATTTTGTTGATTCCATGCTATCAGTGAAATCTCAAGTTACTGCTCTTGAAAAGGAGATGAGCAGAGGATTTGAGGAAATTCATCATAACACTGATCAGCTAAAACATCTATTTCATATTGGTGGGAAAGCCTTAGACCACACTATTACAAGTGTTGGTTAAGTGATGAATCAATTCATAACTCTTGCAAACAATCAGATTTTTCTTGAGAAGAAAGGCCAAGAAAATGTTATGAAGGTTTGTGAGGAAGTTGGCACCTTTAAAGAGGATACAATAAGCTCTCTCTATGTAGAAATCAGAAAGGGGGAGACTCTGGTAAAAGAACATGTAGCCAAGCTTGTAGATGAATTCACTAACAATGCTCATGCTCTTTGGACTGAAAAGTTAACAGAAATCAACAAGGATATGCTTGCCCAAATCCAGTATGTCAAATTTCATACATATGATACAACAGTCTGGATGCACAATCAGATATTTCCAGAGTTTCACGCAGATCAAAATATTATTCCTCATAATCTCAATCCTCTTGCTGAAACTCAGTCTGCCCAATCCGCTCAGATGCATGTTCCTTCTCATATGCCTACTTTCTCTCCTAGACCTTTTGATGAGACTATTCCTCCAGATTTTTACACTGAAGTGTGGGATGGTATTATTCCCCAGGACTTACCTGAAGTTCACATTCCTAAGAAAAGAAAATATGGTGAAGGTCCCTCTGCCTCTAAATCAGTTCCTAATCCAGAGACAGAGAAGAGGAAAGACCAAGAATATGCTGAAATCTGGAGCACCACTTCCAAGACTTTTATTTTAGATACTTTGAAGCTAGTAATGGATTATAATGAAAATAGATCTACCAATTATAGTTCTACTGAATGGGACCTCCATGAGAAATCCATGACAAAGAGAAGGATCTATGACAGAGAGTATGGTAGAAATAATCCCAAGGCACCCCCAAGACCACCTAAGTACTACCCAAAGGCATTCAGTTATTTCAAGAGGCAACAAGAGAATTCTGAAAAGCTACATCATCAACAACATTAGAGCTAGGACTGTATTTTTGGATGTTGAGAATGTGGATTGAATGAATGTAGACTTGAAATCTGAAACTATTCTGATTATATAAACTCTAGTTTTGATAATTATGTGTCTATCTTTATTTCTTGCATTTCTTTATATTCTTAACTTTTCATCTCCAGTTCTTTTTATTGTCATATAATTCACCTTAGTGTAGAGGGTTTTGACTCTTATAAATAGGGGGAGATTGTTGGGTATTGCATCAACAATAACCTAGATTTCCATAAAGTCACCCTTGAACTAAGATGAATTAAGTTGTATTTGATCCACTATTTTAGTTATGTGTTTGCAGGACTTTATTGCTAAGTGTAGACCAATGTCAGTCTGCAGTGGGTCATAAACACAGAACCATACAATGTAATTCCTCATTGTGTGATCCAAGGTGTTGACTCATGTGTAGCCTCTCTATTGGGATACACTTCATTTTCAAGCACTTGGATCAAGAGATGAGATATTGGTGTTGAGCTTAGTCAGAAGAAAAGTTTTCTTAAAAAAAGAAATTCTCTAAGTCCTTTTCTCGAGTAGTCTTTTAGTTCTCGAGAAATAGAAGTCGAGTTCTCGAGTAGTATATTTGAGAGTTCTCGAGTAGTTAGTAACTTTATTCGAGTATTATACTTAATTCTCGAGTAGTCCCTTAGTTCTCGAGAAACTAAGTTTAGTTCTCGAGTAGACTCCTTATCTACTTCTCGAGTACTGATTTGTTATATCAGAAATTTTTCTAAGTGTAGTTCTCGAGAATAACTCGTAGTTCTTGAGAAATGCTATTCCTAGTTCTCGAGAAACTTTCCTTTTCTCGAGAAGCAATTCTCGTTCTCGAGTAATCTGTTTCTTTGTTCTCGAGAAATTAAGACAGTTCTGGAGTACTCAACAGTAAAAGCATTGAGAGCGTTGAGTGCTAAGAACTGACTCAACGCCATTGGCTGCTTTTTCTCGAGAAGCAATTCTTAGTTCTCGAGTAGTATTCCTCTTTCTAGAGAACTGAAGTTCCGTTTAACAGAAATATTGTCTCGAGTAATCCTTTGTCTTCTTCTCGAGTAATAAACATTACTTCTCGAGAAATATCATTTTCTCGAGAAACGTAAGTCATTTTCTGCAAAAAACTTCTGTTAAGTCCAGAATGACGGGATTTTTCAAATCACTTGATGTGACTGGTCCATGTGTTCGTTATTAAGACTAATTATGACTGTTAGAGAGATCCTATATAAAGTCATGTCAATCGACTAACCCTAATACCAAGAATATGAAGGATCTACACTCTGTCATAATTTCTCATATCGCTAAATCCTCTCTCTCTGTCTTTCCAAAACGAGACTCGCCGTCGCCGATCTTCATCGTTCAAGAGTTAGGGTTTTCGATTCAAAGGATTCAGACAAAGATTGATTTCTTGATCGTGATAGTTTCTCTTTCTCCATCAACGTTCCGATCGGGTGAAGTCTGAAAGTGAGGGTAAGATCTACCTTTACTCTAGAGGGGGGGGGGGGGGGTGAATAGAGTATTTTAAAATAATTTTGCAAATTAAAAACTAATTGGCTGTGGAAGACTTAATTTATTTATAGTGTATTGTGCTTGTAGTAAATAAAACAAAGTAAAGCAAGATATAAAAAACACAACACACATCAACCAATACACAAGCAAACCAGATGACACAAGGAGCTATAGTGGTTCCTACAATCAACCTGGGTACATCCACTCTTCTACAACCCTAGGTAGGAATCAACTGCAGGATGAGTTGATCATGTGTCCTGGGCACCAATGAGCTTTTGATAAGGTGCTCAAAATCCAAACCAGATTTTTTGATCAGGTGTCATGCAACCACTGAGTTTTGACAAGGTCTCAGGAACCAAACACAAAACTTTTGAAGGGACTTCTAAATAACCCTTTTACAGTAAAAGAAAATAAAAAGAGTTAAAGGTGTTATTCTCTGTCAACAATCAAAGAGAAGACTAGTGGATTTGTTGATGTCAAAGCTCCCCCTGAGATTAGCAGTAGGTCAGGAGAAGAAGCTTTGCACAGGGTGATAGGCCTTCAGTAAGTTGAGATCTCCAGCAATTGATAATTTCAGCAAAGGCTGAAAGGTGTTGTGTTTGGAGTCTTTGATTGATGAAGCCTGGAAAACTTGAATCAGAGAAGAGATCTGAAAGAATAGAAGAGATTCTTCTCTGTGTGTTGATCTCCTTCCCTGTTCTATTCTTTGTGTTCTGTAAAACTCTAACTGTATAATCCTGTAGAATTCTTGAGAGATATTCTTCTTGGTTGTCTGTCTTTATTGTCTGTAATGATATTATGAAATCCAATCTCCTAGATAGTCGTTAATCAGTCATAAATGACTTCCTTAGATGGTAGCTGTCTCTGGAAGAAAGTCCTAAGAAACATTCCCTTTCAGTCTCCTTAAAACTTGCTCCAGATTGATGAAATGGCTACAAAATCTTCTGCATTAAATGCTGGATATTGAAGATATTTGAATTCCATAACAGTCTGATTTGAAATCCTGAAATCGTCGATCTCTCAAAAAAAATCGTCGATTTGAGCTCGACTATCGTCGATTTGAGCTCAGAGATCTGGAGTTTGACTTGAGACAGAAATCGTCAATCTGAGCTCGGAGATCGTCGAACCGAGTTCGACGCCTCATCGACCTTAGCTCAGAGATAGTCGAAATGAGTTCGACGCCTCGTCGATCTGAGCTCGACAAAAATTTTCTTTGTACTTCTGCACTTATAATCTAAACTAGGAGGTCTTGGGGGCAGCTTTCAAACCTAAGTTCTAAGCCTTAGACCAATTCTAGTTGACCTTTAAATCTATACAATGAGGTCAAGACAGAATCCTATGGACATAGTGATCCTTACCCAAATTAGTAATAGGGTGTTCCAACAATCTCCCCCTATTTGAGTTAGGATTACTATTTACATGATTTATAGGAATTTAAATACAAAAAAGTAGAAATATAGACAACAGCATTGCAGAATTATAGACAACAGCATTGCAGAAGCATATATATATATATAACACACAGCAAATTGTTCAGAGTGAGATATATAGTTCAGCTTACACTAGCAGTCCTTTTCCTTATGTTTCTTGAAAAGAATTTCCCTATTGGGGTTTTCTGCTTCTTTCTTTGATCTTCTATCTTCAGCAACACTAAGAGTAGTTTGAGATTTAGCTCTAGGAATAACTGCCTCTGAGTGCAATTCCATATATCTTTCTGGGTCATAGAATTTCCTGGATGAATACCTTTCAAGTTCTTGCTTTCTTTACTTAGTAAGTGTTGAGATATTGGAGGTGTCTTTCCCTTACTATCTGGCTTTCCTCATCTGATCTAAAGTAGCTAGCTCCTTCATCCCTGCTGTCCAAGAGACTGGATTGTTCTCTGGATCTTCAAATGGAACAGGAGGCTCATATATATTAATAGTATCTGAAGGAGCAGCTTTTTCATGAAATCCTTCTCTGTGTTTATAAGGGAATAGCCCTGCAGTAGTATCACTAGAAGCAGCTTGTCTTCTTCTTTCATATGGCCTGTATCTTGACTGTCCTCTGGTGTATACTTACTGACCTCTCTGATTACCTCTCTGCTGGCTTCCTCTAGATTGATTTTCCCTGGAGCTGTAGCTTCTGGACTGAGAACCTCTTTCTTGAACATGAGACTGGGCAGTTCTTTGAGTAAAAATATTGGAGGCTGGATCAGCACTAGATCCTGCACCAGGAGAAGGAGGATGAGGAGGAGGAATAAATGGAAGAGATCTTTCATTGCATCTCTTTTTCTTCTTCATAGCCTTCAGCTGATTCCTAGAATATTGCATCCAATGTTCTGTAATGGGACAATCATGTAATATATAATAAGGAATGTCATTTTTAGAAGTGGATTTCTCTGCAGGAACTCTCCTCATTGCTTTACTTCTAGCTTTCCTCTTCCTTGCAATAGTTGCAGAGGAATCATCAGAATCTGTCCTATATTCATCACTATCAAAACTTTGGGGCTTATCATACATAACATCTATTTCCTTGTAAGCTGCCTTGGTGGGGGAAACAGGAGCAGAAGTAGGAGGTGCAACAGTAGGAATAACAACAGAAGAAGTTGGAATAACATGTACAGCAACAGCTTTTGAAAAAACAACAGCAGCCTCTAAAACAACATCAGCAGGCTCTAAAACAACAACAGGCTCAATTATAGCCTCTGTGATCATCACATCATCATCATCAATAAAAGCATCATCAGCAGTTGGAACTTACACATACTTGAT